>OX388314.1:17609324-18320591 GCA_947579605.1 Athripsodes cinereus
TTTATTTATATTAGATTGTAACTAAGCGTACTTCATCAAGTTTATGCAAGAATAATAACGGCAAACTGATGTAGTAGATATGTTTAAACATATTCCCATTATCATAAAACAAATATGAAAATGGTGACAGAAATTTATACCTACTTAATTTAATTTATACAGTTACAACAATGCTACCTATAAGAATGAGAAATTATAAATCATTTTATTATTTTATGTTATTTAGTCATATTTTTTGTATGTGGAAATTTTCCAAGGTGGTAAGCAAATTGCTTTATCAAACAAGTCCAATACGGTTATCGTAACTGACGCGTGAAAAACCAAAAGTTAAATATTTATTTTTCATCCGAATGAAGTAAAAACTATTCCATTGTTTAGAAGGCAAATAAATTTGTACAATATTTTTATGTTAAGTACATAAAACACACTGCATCTCTGGAGAGATCCGGGTACCGAAATAGTAAATCACAGCTTTCGTGGTTACATTCTCAAGTGATTTGAGCGTTGTAATTTTTTACCACACAATACATTTTTATTTGTTTACCAAGATAAATACTAAGTTATTAGGTATATAATGTGTTACTTGTTTGGTCTTTATCTTTTTTATATTGTTGTATAATATTTCCACATAGGTCATATTAATACAATTTTTCCTTTAGGTAATGCCATTATTAAAAATACATTAAAGGCCAGGTTATCAAAAAATTTATTGCTAAGTGGTATTAACAACCATCAAAGAAATTATTATCAAAGTATATATTGTAATCACTTGTTGATGTGATGCCAATCATATGATAAATATTGTTTTAAATTTTTGACACTTTATTATTTTAAATTTTTGGCAAAGACTGAATGTCTGCTGAACTAATAATAAATTATAATTTTTATAATTTTTTATTTTATTATGGTTTTTGTATTTTATTGTTATGATTTTTTAATTTTATTATTGTGATCTTTCTGACGACAATTTTTTTATTGGTATTTTGTAGTTTTTTTAAAAATGGACGTGGGAGTTGATCCTAAATAATGTAAAGCGCCCTTGAAGTGATATTATCATAGTACGGCGCAATATACATAAATAGTCATATTATTATTTAAATATGTGTGAATAATAAGAATAAATTGGCGATTCAATCAAAATAAAAATAATAAAAAAAATAGACGAAGATTTTTAGAACTGTGATCCTGACAAGCTTTTGGGATGAGTTCAAGAGACACATGATTTATCGTAAATGAAATATATTAAGGTGTCTATTTTTGAGAGATTTATACACGAGATATCTCTAATAGGGACGTAGAATATTATTGAGATTGTTTTTCATTGTTTATTGAAAATAATATTGTATTGTGTACCTACTTTGGAAATAAATATATTTATTATTATTATTACTATTATTATTGAAATAAAAAAAAAGGAAAATTTTCTTATAGGTAAGTATGGTATCAATTTTATTCTTGGCGATTACTAGGTATATATGTTTTCTATTTAATTTAATAATATCTATCTAACTACCCTTAGAAAGGATCTTAAATGGTTTGCTTATTCAAATATATTTATTCTAATATTTTTGTTAAAAATTTATGATATATAAAGATTGTATGTAAATGAATAAATAAATAACTAACCATGAATATGATTATCTCGTTATTAAAAGGTATTAATTTACTTCAATTACTGAAATTACAGAGATAAAAAATCCCGCAGTGAGGGTGGTTTGTTATTATTACCCACATTTTTACTGAATGCTAATTGGATCATAATAATTATTCAAATATATAATATCGCAATAAAACCAGCGGATGCTGGCTCGCGTTTTCTCATGCATAATCTTGAAAGAATAATATTCTTATTGGGTCGACTGTACTATCTCCGTTTTAAATTCACAGATAGTTTGAAACAACTAATGATACACAGAATGTAAATACGGAGTCTGTAAACATTGAATTACATAAATCTGTATATCACATTTCATCACGAGGCGTCATTTTTCAGTATGGTCGTCCAAGTTTTTTTAATATAATTGTATTCGTTTTTATATGTTTGTTAACATGAAATAACTGTTGAACATGACTATGGATGATTGTTAGTAACGTAACCTCCAGTTTTTTAAAATCTACATGGCAATACGTTAAAATAGCCTACAGCAAAAAATTAAGGTATTTTTTCACTTACGAATATCACAAAATATAGTGTGTTTTCAAGAATGTAGAATGTGTCTTAAAAAAAATTAATAATAAGGACTACAATAATATGTTGAAAAAGTATCTAAATAAATAATATAATTTGAAAATGTGAGAATCGGAATATTTTTTTCTCATTAACATTCCAATATTCATAGTTTTACTGAATCTTTGTTGCTACATTAAGGGGTTGCTCCCTCCCTCACCCATGGATGTTGCAGGAATGTCAATTCCCATGTTATCCATACTCTTCATGCAAATTCTTCTCAAGGAAGGGCTCAAGGTTTGCCTGAAGGGCTATCCTCGACAAAATCCTGCTCAAAATTAAATACAACCGTTAATGTCCACCGACTCCATTGTTTTACAAAAGAACTTAAAATTAACTTACAGTTACCTTTTTACTACGTACTAGTTGTTTGCCTGAATCAATACAAAATATCTTAAGACTAGATTGAAGTTCTTAAAACTAGTTGCATTTCATAGCCGCAATCAGTTACACAAGCAGTTTCTTCTAAGCGTAGTGTATAATATGTTTAGTATCTCTGTAATCATAAAAAGAAATTGATCATTACATGCACAACAAATGAAAGTGGTAAGAAAATCACATGTTAGGATCCAGTCATTCTCTCTTTCTGTGTTTGGAAACCGGTTGCATTAAGCGATTGACCCTGAAAATAAGGAAAAAGGAATACCTACCTCCCTTTATTGGAGGAAAGGAGAATATTTGTTGCTGTAGCATTTCATGAAAACGAGCAAGAAAATATTAAAATAACCAATACTTGAGCGACTTTTTATGATAAGACAACGGTACGTGCTCGAAGCATTTCTCGGTAGCAGATTCATTAAAGTGTGCTATCGATAATAATAATAATAATAGAAAATCACTCGCGCGTGCCTAACCTTAATGCATTGTAAACTTGAAATAATAATCTTCGAATATATGAATGCTCTACATTATTTTGGGCAATATTGTTGACTGTATTTGCAAGACGCGGATAGCAACAGAAAAATAGGTATGAGTCTATTGTTTCAGAAAAAAATAAAGCCGACTTTTGAATTGATTTGAAATTCAAATTAAGAATGGGTTCACTGACAAAATAGCCTGTATATTTTGATTTTATAAGGAAATATTTATATTGACTAATAGTATCACATTTGTAAATTATAGATTTCAGATATGGAAACGTATCACGTACACGAACTGTTGCTCAAAATATTGCAGTTGTCTAAGAGGATAATAAAATACAGCAAACAATTTGAATAATTATGAAATATGAAAGTTAATTTTACTGGAGTTTGAATATTTCTTAATTAACTCAATGATGTCATTTTCCAATCAAATAAATTTGAAATGCGGAGAATATCTTGGCGTTAAAATAAAAGTCGTCAATAAATTTGATATAGTGGCTTAATGAACTCTGTGAATTAGAGTTGAAAAGTCCTATCAGAAGATTTATAACATTATTGAATCAGTTGCATGAAACTATAGCTATCAGTTGCATTGCGATTTAACAAACTTTACACTAGTTTTAGAGGCAAATGAAGAATAAATACTGCATTAGGTGAATAATGAATATTTACGTTCTTGATTTACAGTTTAACGATGCCAATAAAAATCATTTACAATCGCTCATGACGTCTGATTACAATTTTAGAGATAATCTCAGTATTTACGAAATGATGTCACAAATTGCATGAAAATGGTTTCACACTTAATTTTGTATCGCACAGGTTATGTTTGATTGTACAATTATCATGCAATTGATATTTAATATAGTGAATTTGGTGAGATACCGGTTTTACATCCAAGATTAGTCAAAGGTTATGTTTACTATGTAAATATTATATGGGTAAATAAGATGAAGTCTACGGCATCACTTACATGTGTACTTTTAATTACACGTAGGTACACACACTTATAGACCGCCTTACATAGGAACTCACACTTAATTCGCACCTATAATTATGTACTTACTGACTCAACTTAACATTAATTGCGAAATTATGAATCACATTTAGGTACTTGGTGATAAGTTTTAACGGTTAAAATAGTTGATAACTTCTTTTGAAAACAAGGCTTCCTAAAAATGCGATTATTAAACTGACCAGACACAATGAATATGTGTAATATAACACTTGTGTCTGGAGTATACTAAATTGAAATATCACTTACAATTTTTACAAAGATAAACTTGCACATACTACATTGAATATTTGTAAATATTTTATTAAAGAAAAACAATAAGAGAAATGAAAAGCACAAAAAGTAAGCAATTTTTCACCTTTTTCCTATTCACTCCACAAATTCACTAAATATTGATGAAAAATTATATTACTTCGCAACGCTTGGGTTCGTTGAAGTATAAAAATATTTAGGATATAATGTACTAATATTGCAAATATTATAAGTATGCTGGAGGAAATGTAATACGGAAATCAGCAATAAGATCGGAGTAATTTGATGATGAAATATTGTCTCAGCTTCCAAGAGCGAACTTAAGAGTTTTTGAGGGTGAAGGAGAATCCTTATTTCAATTGACATCAGTCGATCATTGCTTACTTATTTTCCATATCCAGCTTATTTTTCCACTCCAGTAAGTGGTGACTAGCATCACTCTGTTATTTGCTAAAATCAGGTTCTCAGGACTACAGCCGTCCTACGTTAGTGAATATATTATTCATTTATTTTAATTTATATCTGTTTTATTATAAAGTGGCTATCTTCCTGCACTGTGCTATTTTCACACTGTACGTCCTCTAGAGGCACGCATCAGTCTTTGCCATCTTATTTTATTCATTATACGTTGGGTTGGGTAGAAGTTTAGGATACCGAATTATTTAATATCACGTTGGGTGGGCAGTTGTCCGTTTGAATTCCTCGCTCTATTTTACTACATCTACGAGAGGCAGCGGCCCTTCTTCCTAGTACGCCCATGCTGGCTTCTTATACCGACAATCCTATCTTTTATTTCCTTCTTCTTCAGTTATATATTATTATAAAATATACGGTTAGTAATAAAACCTAAAGTAAATAAATTAATTCTGTTGTAAACAAGGGGTTAATGAATATTCATATATAAAAAGGGATAGTGGAAATATTTTAAATGGTCCAAGTGATAATAGAAGTAGGTTGGAGAAAATATTAATATTAAAAGTGTAAAATCCAAATCGTGGATGGTTGTTTAGTATTTTAAATAACATAATTATATCCGCACCTCAGTTATATTATAACCACTCGCAAACGAGTGGATAGCCTTGGAAATAATACAATAATTTTATTGACTTCAGATCAAAAATTACATCGCTTCTGTCAGCATATGATTATGTAGGCTGTAGGTAAATGGATTTTCAATTGATGATAACATAGATAAATAATAAAAAAAAATAACAAATTACTATTATAAGTAGACCCTGTTGCGCTGTGGAAAGTGAGTTGTGACGTAATGAACTTGCAAAATTAAATTATTTTCCCAGGAAGCAATTAACATTTTCATAAAAAGTGATTTCTCTTATGGTAACCTAAAGTTACATACATACTAAGGGTATAGGTACAGATAATTAAAAATACAATCATCGTTTTTTGAATACTAAACTTTTTATCGCTGGCCGAGGCCAGAGTTTATAGTTTTATTATTTCAAACTATTGTGAAAATAACATAAAATGGATTAGCCAAGTTTAAATTATGTTATTAAATAGTAGTTTTGTGTCGTAATAATTTAATCAAATGAGGCTTTCATTATGAAATATCCCATTTTTATATATTGTGGTAAATAGAGAGTGAGAGTGATTACAGAGGTATTACAATACATTGTTGTATTTCAGCATAATATATAGTAACTGATATGGTACAAGCATTATCCATAGTTCATTATTATTTATTAAAAGATACGTATAGGTACCTACTACAAAGATATGGCTTGTATTAGGGGATATTACATGACTGATAACATTACGTAATATACCTAGTGTTGTGAAATTCTGAAGAAATAATTTTTCGAGAAATTTACCGAGAAACTTCTCGGTAAATTTCTCGAAGTAGAGAATTTTTTTTATTTTTTATTTAACAGTATAATAATAATAATAAATACTTTATTCAATCAATCAATAACAATATACAAATGTTGAGACAATTTATCACCAATATGGCTACAATTGATTATGGAAACAAAAAATTTTAGGTACCTACATAGAAAAAAGTGCTAATAATTGATGAAAAATCTTGATGTTTGACACCCCACATGCCCATATTTAAGTTTAAAAAAAAATTGCAGGTACGTACATGGAAAAAAGTGTTAATAACATCTGATTTGGGCCTTAATCAGCCCCACAAATTTTTGGATCAATCAGGTTGGCTGCGAAGTGTACTGGGCGAAAAGTCATAATACCACTAAGAAAAATTATGGAGAGAAATTTCTCTTCCATCAAAGAAGAAATTCTCGGAGAAATTTCTCGTTCTCGAAAAAAAAAAATTCTTGGAGAATTTTCTCTTCTCACATCACTAAATATACCTGCATATGAGAATACTGCTCTAAATTTGTTTGTTATTAGATACCATTTTTATAAGATTCATACGAGACCTTTCCTATAAAATGGAACAGCTAAATGTTTATTTATATGTAATAAAAATATTATAGTAGGTACTTCCTCTCTTTATGATAAGTTCGTAAATATTCAGGACAGGTGGAGGGAAACTTCTAGGAGACATCTTCTCCAAGTAGGAGACATCTTCTTTGCCAACTCCGTGGACAAAATATATTAAAATTTGTAAAGCTCTTTATAATTATGTAGGTAGATATATACATTTATGAAATTTTGAATTTTATTATGATAACACTATTTTGTCATTAATTTAGTCCAAATTCTTGTTTATAAATGCGATCGACAATATTATAATTTATTCGTTATTTTCATTCTCATTTGCTCATTTCGTAACTATCATTAGGTTTTATCGAAAATTTCAGACCATAATACAATATATAGGTACCTAAACAGTTTTTTCAACTAAGTATTATGAAAGGGATCAGGTGCGGAAGTATATTAGGTATATAGTATGTTTGTTTTTACTCTCTGATAAAACATTTCTACTGCGTGGTAGGTACATAGGTACCTATATTTGTGTTGTGATGGCAGTAGAATTGATTGTTATCGTTGCTCGACTTATTTTTTTGATGAACTTGTTGGTAAAATGTCAGTATGAACTTATATTATCTTTTACCTACTGCTCGTTAAACAGATTATGATATTCTACTAATGTACCCAGTCTAGAAGCTGGTAAAAACAGGTGTCAAACATATTGTGTCTCGGAAGACTACTTTGTTTGGAGCAGCCAAAAGCTTTGGTAATAGTAGAAATGTATGAGGATCTTTGTAGAAAGACCCAGATGCAAGGAGCCCTCGATTAAACTATAACTAGAATAAATATTATAAGAGAAAATATATGTAAGTAGTTTTTTCAACTATTCAACTAGTAAGTCAACTATTTTTTATAATACACTTTAAATTGTTCATTGGAAGTATGTAACACCTGAAAATGAAAACATCGAAGTCAAAAGAAAAGTTCAACTTAAATGATGTAAACTCGTTAGACACTGTATGTACGGATAATATAAAACTGATGGAAAACACCTGCTAATTTATGATTTATTTAAAAACAAGTTATGCTGAACATCATCTAAATATTTATCTTACTTTATTTACTAGCTTGTACATACTTAGCTATTTATCTTGACATAAATAACTATACAAAACTATTTATTATAATCATACGTAGTTAATAATAGGTACCTACCCAAAACTAGTCACGAGTAAATATCCATTTGCACAGATTTTACGTCAGGTACACAATGTAATACTCGTATGTACAAACATGGTACAAACATAAACATTCTGCATATCGAACATATAATAAAAAATTACGTATAATGGGGTGTTCACATTTGGCGAATATCGCCAGGCGAACTTCAAAATATATCGCCAGGCAAGAAAACAAAATTCACCGGACACCCATTGATCGTCACACAGTCCACGGATATAGAAATGATCTGTCAGATGCGCTTTGATTTTGACATTGTTTTCAAAATGGCGGACGTCGAGATGGAGATCACGAAGTGTTTATTTTTAGTCGAAAATGTTATAGTACCTAGAGGTTATAAGGCGCCTTTTAATTAAGGAAACAAACGCCACAAACCAACAACAAAGATAATAGTTGTCACGAAGCGGGATACATTATAAAATTTATAGGTTATAAAGTTTTTACCATAGATACGGACGCCGCGCACATCTACGCATGCGCGAATCGTTCAACCAGAGAAAAAGTTGGAAGGTGGTCAACTTGAGACGATATCGTTTCTACTGGTTTTTATCGTTTCAGACTAGCTGTAATTTTGTTCACACGGTTCAAATGGCTGACGATATTTTGGCGTCCTGGCGATATTCGCCAAATGTGAACACCACATAAGTTATAATGATCTGACGATAATCATCAATAGATTCTATTCATCTTTCAACAGTCTTTGTCAAGGTTAATGATTTATAAAGTGTCTTCACAATCCAATCTACCTGTAGAAATAATATGCAGTAAAAAATCGGGTTTATTATAAAAACTTGCTGCAATTTAAATAAATATAATAAATTATTATTAAAAAAGTTGTATAATTAACATTTTAAAATCCTCGTATTCAAACAATTCCGAATAAAATATTAAATTATTTCTTGCGATTCATTAAACATAATTTGTTTTTTTTTTATATTCTTCATCAATATTATTATAATACCCAAGTAAACATTTGATGATGAAATTATTGAACCGGTCGGTAGTATCTACGAATTCTTTTTAGGAGTTTAGATTTCACGTGATACAAAAATTTATTCTTATAAAAAAAATATAATATTCCACAGATAATTAATACTAGTTTATTTGATTTTTATCTTCCTGTTTTGAGTACCAACTTATGCTAAGCCTACTATGTGATGATTTGAACACTAATCCATACAACTTTGGTTTGTTACAACAATTTGTTCATATGCTGAAAAGGAGAAAAATCTAACAATTCTCCTGATAGATACATACTTCATATCGCTGTCAAGTATTGGATTCGCAATTGCGTTACCTGTCGTAAAATAATTGAAAAATAATACCGTAGTAATAATATGTACGAGCTAATACAATGAAATGTTGTAAAACATAATATAACACGTTATATATTGCATCGTTAAAAATGTTATGCATATTTCAAACTGCGCTTCGGAATGACCAGCTTTGACCAGCCTTCTGACGTGGTCTCAATCTGCATCCTTTTTAAATTCAAACCTCAACAAAGTTGAATTATTATTTGTTTTAAAATAAACTGTGGTCTTCATTAAGTTGTGAAATGTGGCTAAGGTTTCAAGTTCAGCTTTAAAAACTATCAATATACTATATAGGTACCGTTGATATATTTATTTGGGCATGTTGAACGAATAAACGAGGTAAGAATGACAAAGAGGATATACTTGTCTGAAAGAAAGGGTGTGAGGAAACGCGGGCGTCTGAGAACCACGTGGCTTGATCACGTGGATCAAATTCTCAAGGAAGGCCGCGTGTTGAGTAAGAGGAACCGATGTGCGTGTATGAGAAATTGTATGAATGTAGAGGAAACGAATAAAGTGTGTAAAGATAGATCTGTTTGGTGTTCCGTTCTCTCTGCCTACCCCACTTGGGACACGGCGTGAGGGTATAGTATAGTATATTTATTTACTTATTACACATAAAAAAAATTCATAGAAAACTTACAATACAATACATAGATTATTACAAATACATTATAAGATCTGTCCAGTTCATACATATAAAATACCTATCAAATGTGTTAAGATTCTCAATCAATATCACATCGGGAATAGCCCCGCTGTTGACTCTACGATGTAAAATTAAAGCCAATAAAATACATAACATGTGTATTGTAAGGTTAGGTAAGGTTAGGTAAGGTTATGTTGGCTACCTGTCTAACTAACAGTCAAGCTCTTGTGAACTATGTGGAGTTGTGGCTTTGTACTGGGCGTATGTTTTTCTCCTCCACTTCTTGTTTGCAAGAGTAATTACGCGTGAGTGATTGATGAAGGGAAAAAAGTTTTGTTCACAGCAGAGTTTGCCTTTTCTGTTCTCACAATATCATTATATTGTGCGAGTCACATTCATATATTCTGTGACGTTTGTTAGCAATCATTTTGACAAGATTGAGTACTTACCATAATACTTAGTCAAGAGCGAATACATCACAAAAACATAAGAGTTGAACGCCCGTTAACAATACCAATCCATTAAAATGTACCCATGGTTACCAAAATACTAGTTAAAGTACATAACAAATACTGCGTGTTGTATAGGGATATAGATGTTTGTAAAATAAATTAAGAATTTCATATGGAGGGATATGTGAACTATTAATAAACGCAGTAAATATTTCACTATTTGATACGTAGCGTTGAAAGCTCATTAAAATAGTTAAAATGCTAACATGGAATGATTCACAGCATTGTTTCTTTGGATTTCACCTCATGAAAAGTTTGTGACTTATAGTTCTATGGAATAAATAATAGGTAAATGTTTAGAATATTTACTAATTTTTTTATATTGTTTAACCGGATTTGGGTGCAGATGACAAAAACAATCAGAAACCTCGATTGGAGAACCATGTCTACACAATGTTGCATTGTGTAGACATGGTTCTCCAATAGAGGTTTCTAAAAATAGGTACTTTAGTTAACAATCTAATTTTTTGGATGAAACTCTATAATTCCTCTTATTACACGAAATATTAATAATTGTTCTCATAAATTTAGTCTAAAAAAGAGATTCTTATCAAAATAATCCTTGGGTTAAAAAAAATTGTTCTTTTTTCGATAGATAGCAATAGTGTAAAATTTTACGCCACCTTCACATTACCACTAGTATATTTTTTGATAGATAAGATGCAAAAAATATATTTATCCAAAAATAAACTCAAAGGATGTCAGTTCATATAGAGGGTATTGGTTTTACGAAAAATGAGTAAAGAGCGTGGCAAAACGTAACTAAGTGTGACGGACGGAAAATTTACATATACATTATTATGGTTACGATGGCTGGCTGATGATTCCTAGTTACGTAGGTACAGAGATGTGTATTTGTTTTCCAAATATAAGTTCAAGTACAATGCGTGACTTGTAATTGTCTCTACGTAGGTACTACATCATAATGAATACAGAGTCATTATTTCTAGATTAGTTAGGTAGGTATATGTAATATTATTATGAGTGTCATAACATATTATACAGTAGTTCATTGTACCTACATGTTGCTAATAATTATTTTGGTGAATCACAATACATATTATTATTGTTATTATACTGATACATTATTTTTTATAATAGCTGAAAATCACAATGTGTGAAGATAGGTTTGTATAGGAACGAGGACAATATTGTATATAGATATTATTCCATAAAACAATAACAAGTAAGCATGAGCACATACACACAGAATAAAAAATAAGGTATATACAGCAGTAAAAGTGTATATAAGGCTGTATTTGGGTTTACAACAAAACCCAAAGATCAATTACTTACTCTATGACAAAACCCATTTAGTCGATTTATATTTGATTTGTTGTCTTGTATTGTGTTGATGAATAAGTTCTATTATTATTAAAAAAAAACGACAATCGGAAGAATATGATAAATAATGAAAGCTCCCCCCTCTTTCAGATGATGGCTTATTATATATTTTTGAATTTTATTTTTTAAATTTATTTATTCCAAAATAGTAAATACAAACAAACAGAAAGATCGACATTATGGAATATATTGCCCCACTAGACTAAGGTTTGTTCTGGGGCGAATACTCTGATAATATTCTTATTGGTGGTGTTGTCAGCTGTTATTATTTTAATATGAATGTATTATATAAAGAGCAACTAAGTATTATTCTATACTCTATGGTTTTATATCTTCTTCTTCTATCAGTGCCGTATCAGATCCCCCCGACGTTGGCGATCACTCTGGAGAATGCTCTCCCATCCGTGTTATTCCGGTCCATTGTCATATATTTCGCAGCCACGACATCTGCCTCATTCCTACTCCTATGGTTTTATATATTATATAATATTCGGGTGACCTTTTCGATCATCATAATAATGTAATCTATGTAAAACATTTAAACGGTCAAAATATTGAAGCAGTGCTTTGAGAAGTCCAAATATAAAAAAAAACGAATCAGTAAGGCGCCATTTGCAGTATTTTTTTTAAATATAGTTCCTTATTCAGGTAACTGATTGCATTGTGTAACTTTGTATAAAACATCAATTTATAATCTTGATACAAAATGTAAATAAATTTTATAATTTCGATATAAAACTAATAATAGGAGATTTTCCTAGTGAAAATTTATGGAGGCATTTATAAAAACTCCCTTCAATTGTTGATAATTCGTATTTTGATACATGACTTATTACAAAACAAGTAAAATGTAAAACCTGAAGCTTTTTTTTTTAAAAAAAAGAACTTTCTTTCAGGTGACGGTCAATGCTGTAAAAGCGAAATTAAAATATTAATTTATTCATCTTTCAAAAGTTACAAGCCATTTACAAAAGTTTATATTGCTTCGCCAAACTTTCTTAGTTAAAAATGTACGTAGCACTTTTAATTTGATTTCAGTTTAAAGGAACTTAACGAGACATAATTATGTAATTAAAAAGAAAACCTTCAATCTCATTTAAATTGTAACAGTTTAATAGGTCACCATTTAGATATATTAATAAATCTATTTCATCTCTAGAAAGGATGGAAGAAATGGCCGGAGTAAATGTATTTGGGTTTATAACAAAACCCAGATATATATTTTTAAAAAAAAAAAAAAAATAACAATAAATGCACTGAACTGAAAAATACAAAATATTCAGAAGAAAAAAATATGAGAACCCGGCTTCGGTTGGGAAAAAAGTTTTTTAATTGCCAATTCATTACAAATAAATTCAAATTACAATTTCTGACTAAGTATTGTATAAAAAAAATCAATTTTCCAAAAAAACTTCACGTCTTGGTAAAACAAAAACTGAAATGCTTATATACTTTAATAATTTATCTAAAGTGCTTATTTAAAATCTGTGTTTGTTTGTTAATTTTCACTCAAAATATAATAAAAAATTGATGCGAAATGTAACAAGGATTTTTTGGAGGCCATATGACACATTTTGTTTCCATGTTTACTCGTCTACAAAGTTTATATTATTATGTCAATGTTTTCTGTGAATCGCGAAAAATTGTTCAAGTAGGTTTACAATAAATGTTGGTAGATGTGGTATTGCTTTGTATATTCATTATTTTAACTATTTTGGTACATGTATAATTACGTAGGTACATATATCCAATAAATGTTTTATAATATGCTTTTGCTATTCGTTTGATCATATTATGTAGCTACGATTAGGAATTCAGTAAATTTATTATATACTAGCTATAAATTCGGCTTTGATTGGTTCACTAGCGTGCATATTATGTGAAGTGACACAGACCATCAACCATCTTGCACTGAATGCAATGATTTTGAGATGTTTTGCTTATTTCAATTTTTTTGTTTTTTTTTCAAATTTTCTTAGTTTTATGTTTGAGGACTGTATAATATTATATGATGTATTATTTGTAGAGTAAAAGACAAATGCCATAAATATAGTGATCAAATAAATCATGTAAATGGTACGAACGAATGTTCCACACATGCATTCCAAAAATAACTTCAGGACATTACAAGTTGTGAGCGACCATAGAAGAATGAACGAAAACAGAGAGTTGCCATCATCATTAATAAAAAAAAACAGCATTATATTTTCTTTATTTCAAAAAAATCTGCTTTACTTTTAAAACTAATATATTCGTGTTGTGAAGGTAGAGTAAGTCAGTAGTGGGAATAATGAAACCAGGGATATCTCGATTAAAATTCCAATACCTACTCTACCATAAGGTTACCAGCCACCTCCTTTAAGGAAGAAATACTCTGTCTTTTTATTTGAAAATGTATTTGATACAAAAACATTTACAAACGGACTCAAATATTTATTATAAATATATTTAATAGATACAGCATCATCGCAAATACTTACTTTAAAATTATAATATTTTAAGTAGGTTTTTATTTAGGATAAACAGTGCATATCTGGCCGATCCCCTAATTTGATAACGCTAGTAAGTTTGTGTCAGGTAATATATCCCTTTTATAATACACCTATTTAAACATATTTCTTGTACTTGACCTTTGAGTTCATTATATCTTTCTAAGGAAAAAAATATTCTGAGAAAAGTAAACACATGATCGTTCTCAGTGCACGACGCTTAATTTACCCAATGTTATAATAAACTGTGTTGTTTGCTTATTTTTTCATCCTTTGCTATAAATTGTTTACAACAAAGTTTATAAGTACCTACATTCATAATAAAAATACAATCAATATACAGAGGGCGAGCTTATCGCAAAGGCGCGATCTATTATAACTAACCCAAGGGTTCAAATTCAAGGGTGTGATGGAGATGATATAGATTTAATTTCAATCTTATCTTAAAAATATTTTCAAAAGCGCCATTACTCGGCATATAATTTTGATCAGTATCCTTTAATCCGTCGCATACAGTGGTGTTTACCCTAGTATAAACTTTAAAATTTATGTAGGTATAGCAAATTTATATGAGTAGATACCTATGATACCTATTATTTAATACTACGTACACATATTACATAGGTATGTGTACATGTACATAGGTACTGTGTTTTGCCTTGAGTCATTTGCCTTTCCGAGAACAAAATCGTTAGACGCTATGTACGTTCGCATAACGTAATATGGCAACTCCGATTCGCAATCGTTCAATTGGTGTCTACATTTTTTATAACCAACCAATACTTAATAATCGATTTACTAAAATCACCAACATATTATATAGGGCGCATAAAATACTAGTCTATTAAACCTTAAACATAATGATCAAATAGACATGAAATGCTACACGAATATCACGAGCGAACATCTTAAAAATATACCAGAATAATTTAAAAAATATTAATCATCTTGCAATATTTAATGTAAATATTGATAAAAAAAATACGCATCAATCTAAGATTTTGACAATTTAATGTCGTACATACATAATATCTCGTGAATTGTTATATTTATCTTTGTTAATGTAAAGCAATTCGTATATGACCATTTGAAATAAGGATCTTTGGATCTGCCTATTAAAAAAAGGACATTAAAAAGGGGAGTGTTATTTTTCTTCTTTCTTTCTTAAAAAAAACGTGTCTATAGACATACACGTAAAATATATATGTACATACAAACTTGTGAACGGATTCAGATGTTTATGCGTCGATTACGTGAGTGTACAAAACGGAAACAGGTTGCGACGGTAAAGAGGCGCCACCGTAATATGAAAAATCTAGGTATGTATTATTATTATTGTATGTATACATTATTATGTATAAGTGAGTTGCATTATTATGAACTACTTTTCCTAGAGAAATCCAATACTGCACTTGCATGTATGTACCTATCACTCTCAATGTTTTCGTTATGTGCATATATTTGAATATTGAGGTATGAGTTGAGGTGGCATACTGCATTTTCCAATAACAAACTTAACGCCATATTATATTGTATCAGTTAGATACATCAATTCTATCATAGAAATATGTGCAATTGCACTATTACGAAAATATTCAAATGTATAATGAGGATATAATGCAATTCGTTAAATACGAGAAATTCAATAAATTGCCGTTGATCCGTAGAATAAGAAATTTAATGTTAATATAGATAATGCACCCGTACACAATGATTGAGGAAAAGCCTTAACATGTTAAATGGTAGTCACATATCCATTATAACATAGTAATCAAAAACGTACATTTATGGAAAGGAAAGTGTTTTGTATATAACATTACATACATTGACAATGCACACTGAGCTAGTCCCAATCTTGTACTATGGGTACTAACGCGACGATACACACATACAGTATACAGTACACTAAACACATATACATGTAACACCCAGACCCAGGACAATTTGAAAAAGGTTATTCTTCCCTTTGTCCTGGCCGAGAATTGAACCCGGGACCTCGTGATTCAAAGGCAAGAGCGTTACCTCAGCGCCGCACCGGCCGACAATAAAACACAATTTTGCACACATTCGTTTAAAATGACCTTATTAAGATGGAAGTAGGTAGGTAGGTACTCCTTTCAAATGCGAATATTGTTATTATATTATAAATATTTTACTAGGTAAAGAGTTTGTTTGGTTTTAATATGTGGGTGTAACGTACTAATAAAAGTAGGTACAAATAGCAGAATACCACCAACTTTAGTTTGTTATTTCCCAACCTGCCTCAATACCTCAATACAACTTTACCCATAATAATAAGAACGCGTTACAGTTTTATGTATATTTATAATGTGGAGCAACGGATATATAAGGTATATTATACTTTTATGATGTGTAGACATATATACAACTCGTATTTGTTATATGCAATTAATATACAAACACACACATACACTATAAATATTTATATTATTTTTATTTTTAACTCAGCCCATATACCATTGATCTGCAGTTATATTTACTTACCTACTATAAGACAACTCTTTTCGTTCAAAGGCAAAGCACTCAACTCCGAAAGTATCATAGAACATCGCATCGGAATTCAGTTAGAATAGTGACTGTTATAATCCGGATATCCTGCAGGATGTGCAGATTCCTATTGTGAGAATAATAATATGAATGTGGACACGTAATCTTATGATATGCTATAGTGACGTCAGCTGATTGTAAAGCTTTTTTATTAATACATAATTATACACGTTTTTTATTATTATTATTATTACTGGTATTCCCCATAACCTTATGCTAACGAAACTGCGGCGCCATAACTAATATTTTTTATTTGCAAATCACTATAAAAGGATAATAGTTGAAATACAAACACACATTTGAATATCTTGTGTAATCCTTGTGATGTTTTATTTCGATATTAAATCGTCCTTGATGTATCAATGCTCAACGATATAAGCAATCCCAATTGTTTTGTTTTTTTTATGATTATGTTGATATAATAAAAAGCGATGCTCTCGGACAAAATTATGTTATCTTAAGTCTTAAAATTAACAAATTAATATTCATGAATAAAGATGGTTTAAGATTTTATTAATTCAAATACATGTCTCGAAGTATTTTAGATAAAACAAAACACGAGAGAGACGTCTAACGATTTCCTACGTCAGTATCAGTCAAATCCAAAGATTGATAACACAGGTCTACAAAAAAAATATTTTTGAAAATTGTTTTAGTGTTGATAACTGATTTTTATGTAGTTTTTGGTGCTGATTTCAGAAATGATATTGGTTTTTTTCCATCACGTAAGGAAAAGTCATAAAAAAGCCATTCTTTATATCAGTTTTAAGTATTAACAGTGATATTAAAACATTTTAAACATAGGTTTATCATAAAAAAAGATGAAGAAAAGTTGTCAATGCTGTACTAAAACACAATTACAAGTCTTTGTGGTAACGTTTTCTTTTTCCTTCAAAACTTCTTTTTGTAGTTTTTCCGCTGTAGAGTTGAGGATTTTCTCTTGTTAACATCCAACATTGGTCAGTCATCACGTTTACGTTCCAGCGTACTTGATATAGCTGCGTTTCATTTTTCATATCGTGATGGAATCGTTCTCCTTGTTCTTCACTTACTGGTCCAAAATTTTCTGGAAAATCGTCCAGATGAGAATGAAGGAAATGCATTTTTATACTCATGTTGCAGCCCAACAGTTTGTAGTTATTTAACATACCGACAACTATATTCCTATAGTTCGGATCTTTTTTATTTCCTTGAAAGCCAGTTACCACTTGTTTAAAAAACTTCCATGCTTTTCTTTCGTGGCCTACCATTTTCAACTCGAAGGATTCATCCTTCATAAGATTCCTAATTTTAGGTCCAACAAATATCCCTTCTCTGGTGGAAGTAAAATCTTTTTAGGATCCACTAAACTCTCCTTCTTAACATTCTTATCTCCAGGAACCAAATTTCTTCGTACTGGCCTTTCTTTCTTAACGTAATATAGTTGAGGGTCACAGCTATCCCATTCACAGAGAAAGCAGGAGAACTTTGTGTAGCCACTCTGTAGGCCTAGTAACAAAGGGATCACTTACAGATCTCACAAATGGTCCACTTATGATCAGAATAATTAATCTTGTTATGGACCAATTCAAGGTTCTTATAACATACTTTTAAATGAACTGAATGTTCTACTGGTACAGATGCATACAGGTCGCCAAGAGACAAGGTACAGGTAAATCAAGTCCATGAGGGACAGGGCGCATGGCTGAAGGAATATTGAAAGTAGTAGTTGTTATAAATATCTTTTTAACAAAATCAGAAATGTTTCTCTGTTACTTTTTGACAGTATCAGACCCACAAATATTACAAAAACAATCAGGGTAGTTGATACAACCTCTAGAAGCCATTTCTAAACGCAAAACTAAATTTCACTTCAACGAAGAAACTGTTCAGAGAGGTTTCATCCATACTGAGAGGAAAAGTGGAATGGCGGTAAATGTAGTATGAACCAGATTTTTCTATGGTACTGTAAAGTTTTTTTTTTACAATAAAGGCTGTTTTATGTTCAAACCAAAATTTAGACTATTTACATTAGTAAGTTAACTTATTTGACTAAATATTGTAATATAAAATTATTATTTTGGATTTAGTACTTAAAGTACGTAGGTACTACTATGCAGTAATAAGTAAAAATTTAATATGTGATTTGTGGGTAAACGGAGGGTGATTGAACTTTTTCATTATTTTTCCAGTAATTTACGCAACAGAACGCATAAGAATCACTAAAAAATATTGAAACAATTTTTTCATTGTTGACCTGTGTAATGATTTTACAAGTCGAGAGATGTCTCTCTCTCTCGTGTTTATTGAACCTACACTAGATATAGTAGAACGAAACATTTTGTTTCAATTTATCAAATTATAGAATTCTACTACTTGTATTAATAAAATAAAAAAAAGATGGTATAATTTCAAAATACAACAGTAAGATCATTATTCAGATGAAAAATCACGAATTAATATTTAGAGTAGGAACAAAATGGATGTTTTTAAAATTTAAGATCAAGTTTACGATTGACGCAGAAACGGAAGTCAAAAAACTGAATTATGTATTCATTAATCTGACTAATCCTAAAACACGAAACTGTTGGATAATAACATTAGGTATTCTGTTAGTATAACAAAATATTATGATATTAATTAGGCCAGCTTATCTAATGTAAACGGGAGAGCAGCACTTACATAGATATTCAACATTAACATTAAGTACTTATCCATATACTTATTACATGTATAATAATGGTATCATATCGTATTATATAAGTCAGTTTTGCATCACTCTCTAACTTTACGGTATCTTAGTACCTTTTTTGATTCGCAAAAACACAATTTTGTCTTCCTTCTCAATTTGTGTACAATAATAATAGTTCGTCGGTAGCCTGGTGGTAGAGTCTCGGCCTCGTGAACTAGGGGTCCGTGGTTCGATACCAGGTACCGGCAAACTCCCCTTTCACGACACAAGCTTTTAGTAGCTTACTGTGAAAGGTGTATAAGGTTGTATTTGGGTTTATAACAAACAAAGCCCAGATATATCTTTTTAAAAAAAAAAAATAATGTTATAACATAAACATGTATAGACAATTCACACAGATCGAGCTAGTCCCAAACTTAGATATGCATCTTATATTATGGGTACTAACACGACGATACACATACATATATACAATGCACTAAACACATATACATGTAACACCCAGTTATATGCAGTACCTACCGTTTTCATGAAAAAAAAATACATGGGTATTGTTATTTTGTAACAAATCTCATTTTATTTTTAATAATATGTTATGTATGTTCAGCACATGTGTTATAACTACTTTATGATGCATAACAGACAAAAAAACTTCACAAAAAGATTACATGATTCATTGCTAATTTTATTCTGAAAAAGAACGATACACCTATTTCATTACACAGTAATCCTCGCGAGTGTTCATTGGATTTTTTGTCAATTCAACTCTGAATAATATTTATGACAAATTGTTCACATCACATAGAAAAACATCTGAAACTTCAGGAAGATCAAATGACACGTTTGTAAGTTGTCAGAGGAAACTTCAAGAAAATCTAAATTTAAAGCGCAATAATTTTGATTCCGCTGATGACGAGGAAGGAATGTGAGGAAGAAGACGACTCCCTGCAAAGTGGGGGGTAGAATAAATTATGTCTGCAACTGGCTCAACAGTAATGGAAGCAATAAGAACTAATGCGTGGTAGAGGAAAATTGATTTTATCTATTAATCGTAGACTGATTGTACAATGAGTGAAGATAATAATTATAAATACGTAACACAAACCCGTGGCGTAGAAGATGCATTATTTAAATAACTTGCCTAAGTATAATATTGATAACAATATCATAATGAAGATAATATCATCGTGTATATTCTCGTATACTACAATACATGGGTATATTTAAAATATAATAAAATTAAGAATATGCAATGATACTAATTAAATAGACGTACTAGAACATAAGGGACTCAAAAATATTTGACATATTATTAGCTGCCTATATATCTACTATCTAATAAATTTTCCCAAGATAAGTGTTCGAAGTTTTTGGATATCTATTGTTCTTTTTCATCTTTCATCTCTCGATGATTCTATTAGAAAATACAGGAAAAATGTTTAAAGTAATAAATGTGGATACAGTCTCAATATTTTAAGATGTCTTAACTCCGGTTCTCGGACTAAAAAAAATTAAAAATTAAAAGTTTTTCTCTCGTGGTTCGTCAAAGCAAGAATTTTATAATGAAACTGTTATTATTTATCACATATGTACTAACAACAAAATATTTTAAAAATAATATATTTGTTCAACAGTTAATTAAAAAAAAAATGACAAAACCAATCAGAAACCTCGATTGGAGAACCATGTCTACACCATTGTGTAAAATCTAATCGGAAGAAGTGAGAAAGGTGTCCCAGCGCTTACGAGTTGGCTATAGGCTGGCTTAAGTTACATTGTGTAGACATGGTTTTTCAATCGAGGTTTCTGATTAGTTTTGTTATGTGCACCCAAATCCGGTTAATTAATAAAAAAAAATGATTTTCTACAAATATCCTAGTAATAATTTATCCCACAATCTATTTACTGAAAACTTGGTCATTGCTTTGATTACATTACATTTATTTAAACATATCTTTGAGAAGTGATATAATTAATTACACAATATTAAAGGACAAGAAGATGTATATACCTAAACTGTTCCTATTTAATTATATAAAACAAATAAACAATAGACAATATATGGATACGATACATTGTTTATTTGTTCTCTTTTATAAGACTCTAAATATTATTATAATGAGATAAATACATTTTCACTCTACATGTTTCTTTAGCTAATAAATAGGTATAACATTATTATATTAATATTTTGTTAGATACTAATAAGTACTGCATGATTTTGCCAAAGTCCAGACAAAATTAATATGAAATAACAACTTAATACATTATAAAGTATTTCTATAGCTAAATATAAATTCACTCGCACATCATTTCAGCGTTCAAAAATAATAATATAATTCAGTTTTGTAAATAGACAAAATATAATTATTTTAATTTTAGATATCTGAGGCGCAGTACTTTTCTATAACAACATTTTGTTGTGATAAATATAAATATCTATTTATGTTCACTGCGAAAAAATAATGTAAACGAATATTTAAAATTTTGTATTGAAATTGTTGGCAAATTAAAAATACGGGAATATAAATATTACTTTCATTCATATTTAATATCAAACGAAATATATTTAGTTGGACTTCTTGATTAAAGTATTTTTATTTTTGTAACGCGTTATATTTTCAACTTATCAAAAAGAATTCATAAGAAACTCATTACCTTACTGTTTTATTTATTTAGTACACGACATTCAAACGGGTTTAAAATCGAGTTTATTAAAGAAAAACATGTATACTACTTGCTTTTATATGCGGGATCAGCTAATATTTTTACAAAAGGCATTCAAAATCGAATGGTTCACTTATTTCTACTAGGTTTTATCTAGAAAATTGATTAGTTTAACTTCATATTATTATACAAATTTCTACATTTTCACGTCGAATTTACGAAAATAAAGTGCTATTCTGAAAACTTTTTTAGGGATACATAAGTATGTCTTATAAATTGGTATTAAAAATATGGTACATAATATCTTCACACTAGTAGAAATTACATAAAATACTTTAGAATTCTTACATGAAATATTACTACAAGTTATGTAGAGTTGATGAATATCCCTAGGTATTCATTTACATGTTGGTATTTGAACGCTCATAGATTTTTTCTTCTTGTGAATTATATTGGTTAAATAATTGCGAAACATATAAACACAGTGGAATCTTGTTTATCATATAAAATGTTTACATGAAAATCAAACAAAATAATGTCGGATATAGGTGAGTAGGTATGTCAATCATTTTAATTTTAAAACGCATAGTTTTTTTTTAATTTACTCCATTTCAAAGTAATGTTTATTCATCGCTAGACGGTCTTTCCTATAATGAATTCAAAATTATGCCCATGACCTCTACATGTTAAAATACGAAAGATATTTATTTACACATTTCATACGCCTTGATTTAACTGAAAGCAGGGTCAGATCTAGTCACTAAGCCGCTCTAGACAAAAATAATATTTGCCGCCTTTAAGAATGATACCTTATACATAAGTGGTGAGCATGTTACTCCAATCTCCCCAATTTGGTATGGTTGATCAATTTTCTAAGCGAGAACTTTTTTAAGCCTCAGATTCCGAGATTTGATGATTTCCCTGACATCAAATAACCATTCCCCCTCATAAATATTTATTATAAAAACGCTGGAAGAATTATCATTACCAATTTCAATTTTATTTCAACATACTATTATCCCTGATAAGAAGGTGAGCAAATACATTTCATACAAAACCAATAAAATTAAATGAAAAAAAAACCGTTTCAATATTCCGCTCTTTTCGAGTGCTCTGTTTCAGAAGTTCGAACAAATAAAAACATTTTAAATTCAGCGATGAGGTTTGCCACCCATCCTCAATGTCTTAGTTTTTGTTCTCAAGGAGAGGACAAGTCCATTGAATGAAGCTGGTCTACTGGCTACCCCACTTGTGGGATATACCGTGATGATACTTGTTGTAGTAGTAGTATTTGATTTAAAAAAAAAAATCTTTCTTTCTTTTTTTTAGGCAAGGCACCCGACACCGAGTGAATTTATTCATTTGTTTTTGTTTTATTTGGTTGTGCATTTTTTACTGTACCTCAATATGTTTTTTTTATATATTAAGTAAATTATTAATATGTTGAAATTATTTAATTTGCTATCACCTGAAAACTTTCATAATTGATAAAAAAAAAACATAAATAATTAAGTGTATATAAACATGACCATAACACTTTTTATGTCACGCAAAAATGATAATGGAAATATAATAAATCATATTTTATTAAAAATATGTATCAAGAATAAAAATATTGTATTATTTAAAAAAAGAACAATATTAAAAACTGACTCAAATAAAACATATTATTTGAATAATTTTTTTAAGGTTTTTATATGGTTGATTTCATATCCTTAATAGCCGCTTTTGTCAAAAAAGTATGTAATAAGAAATTCAATAATTCGTTTAGAAACTGTCATACTTTAAGCTTATTCTTAGGCGAATATACACATTTTATGTCATGAGTGGAGATTTATGTTAGTCTATTTACAATAAAAGGAACAATATTAAGAAAAGATTTCAATCAAATATGTAGAAATGAATGGAAGGTATATAATATAATAAACTGTGCTATCGTGTGATATTCGAAATGTGAGAATTAGGTAACACCTCCTAATACAGGGGCGATGAGTAACACCAGTTTTCTAGTCCACGTGGACGTTACACGTGATGCGTAATAATAATGCAATGAATATCTGTTACAAAATCAATCATTACAATTATGTAAGTAATCTGAAAATTAAATCAATTTTGTAATTAAATGAAAACATCAGAACAATGTAGAACAATTAATACTTCATCAACTGAAATGGACCTTTACATTGTTAGGTAGTACTAGATTAATTTATGTTTTACATGAAAATCTCCTTGTGATTACCTATACAACTTCAAAAGCGTGTTTTCTGTTTATAAAATACTTCACGTCAAAGTTTCCCGTACCGAAAAATCAATGTAGCTATTTCAAGTAAAATCTATATTATGCATTCGGGCAAAGGTGGTTTAAAAATATCTCTCAAACATGTTATAATAATACGCTGGAAGGTATGTAGGTACAAGTTAGACTTGCCTCACAACACTGGATAAAAACATTACGCGATATCACAATAAACATGAAAAACATGACTGAAAATTGCGTGTTACCTATATTTCAGATGATTTTACAGTTCATTCCATTAGATTCTTGCTGGTTGCTTATCACTTGCGAAAACCGCCAAAATGTTTTCACTCGTTATTACACTCGGTAAGTAGAAAAACAAAAAAAAAAAACTAACAAAAAAATAACATTGATTCTTATTTGAAAATTTTACTACATAATAATGTTATTATATTTCGTAATGGGTTGTATGTAACGTGTTGCGATGCTTTTGCAGATTTGTTGCGAGATTTTGATTTAAATATTAATATTTCGTTCATCTCATATCACCATAACAAAAACAGTTTGAATGGTTGGTTAGTATCGATCGACAGCGCGAGTAAAACATACGCAAACACTCCCATCACCGGTTTAATACTGACTAATAATTCTGTTTCGTTGTTTGTTGCTAGAGTGGGGGATGGAAAACAGCTGGCTACGCGCGGCTGCGTATTCTACCCCACGAGTTACGAGTAGCGCTTTGCGGAAAATGGAAAATTCAAATATAGCCTGTTCATATTATTAAGTTAAAACATATAAATTTTTATTAGAATAAGTTTCCATAATTTTCATCTAATATTAACATTTACGTGTTTGTATTCAATTCGACTTAATATACACACGAATATAATAGAAGTGAAAACAAAAACATAAGATCAATATAAAGTGTATTAATAATTTAATTACCTACATAGCTTTTGAACCTTCACTTTTTTGCAATATTTTAAATTGTTGTTTGAAGTCTAGAACAATAAATGAACTATCAAATCAATCATATCGTAAAACTATTAAAATAAAAGACAAATGTAAATAAACTCATATTCTTTAAAACAACATGTGATAAGGATATTTATTTTATTAACACACAATTCATTCACAATAACATAGGTTAGTCATTATTTGTCAATATTGTTGTTTTGGTTTTTCATAATTTCTATCTAGAAGTAATGAACAGTTCTTTATGTGAAAAGCTACCCCAATATAATTTAGTTTGCGATTCGCTTGCAGACGACAATTCGGTTCGAGTTGGCGCCTATGAGTTCGGAAAACTCAATAATACGTATTACGAAATTACACTGGCAAACAATACAAAGGTTCCATATAAAAAGTTCACAAGTCAAGGCTTTAAGTAACATACTCATCATAGCTACAAAGTAACCTTTTATGAGTGAATTTATTTGGAACGGTTTATTTACGTTGTTTTCAAAGCAAGAAATTTTAAATAGTAGATAATGTTTTTAATATTGTTATTGTAATGATATCAAGAAAACTCAAACATATTCGAATTAATCTTCAAATTATATTACAGATGAACAGGTATATCTCCTAAGTTTTCAGATTTTCAGGGTGAAGCTGTTTTAATGTTACATAACTCACGATTCAATCATTAAGTTGCCGCGACATTTCAAGCAGCTTGTTATGTAACTTTGTAAAGCAGCGACGAGGGATATTGTATGTACCTATGTACTACCTACTTACACAGGAGGGGGTGGTTAGTGTATAGAACTAATTCATGAAAATGTCTTACAACAGTGATAAATGACATTGAATTGTTCAAAATAGGTGTGATTATCAATGTACCTACTAACTGGTAATTAATATTTTTATTCTAAAATCACTCGCGAATAAGTGGATGGCTTTGCAAATAATAGAATAGAATAATTTATAATGATTAGATTCATCATTATATTAATTACTTAGTTGTATAATAGGTGCCTATTATTTTTATAATCCCTCCACTTCTGGGTTGAGTTATGCAAATTTAATGACCGATTTTCATTATTGATTTTACATTTATACTGAAGCATAACACTTATATTATTATCCTAAATTCTTATTTTGACGATACGAAGATAATCCTCATTACGTACATAACCTTCTGGCCACAATACGTATTGAATATTCCATAATATACCATTATATTATAACAACAATGTGAATTACAAGATAATAAATAAAAAAAATATTAAATATACTTATTAACATACCCCATTCTTAAATGTCCTAGTGAGTTGTAAGCCTCAAAGAATACATGTATGTCAAAATTATTAAATGAAATAATAATATACTCGTAAGAATAGACACTAAAAGAAACTATTAAAACTTTTGGCACATTGACTGTATTGGTATACACTACACAGGTATTTTAGTATAATTTTATACACTACTTTTTATTCTATTGATTATTTTTTATATCCGATAGAGCGGATAAAATGATCGATAACTATAATGTTATTTTACTTTATTTGAAATAATAAAAAGTAATAATATTGTAATAATATTGTGTATCAAAATAACATTGGAGAAACCACAGATAACATTATACTGTACAACGTTTTATCATCTCTTGAAAACAGCTGACGAATGACCTATAATATCTGTTCTCAGTACTTATATTACTTACAAATTAAATGCGGAAAATTATAATTATTTATATTATTGTTATTATTAATAACATTTATTATTGTAATGTTCATTGTATTGTGTAATGCTTATCGTAAAATATTACCTACGAACTCATTCTAATTTCTTTAAGAATTATTACGCTATTTTTATACTAGACACAATTGAAATGTTCTTAAAATAAAGAGGTACCTACGTTATCATGTTTATGAAGTCAAAATAAGAGGGAACAGTATTTTTTTGGTGATTGAAAATAACTTTCGCAGTTATGATTTGACACGAATTTTGTCCCATTGATTACTTATCACTCCCAGGTTGTATAAAATAATATTGTTGGTGGCATTAAGACGATTGGATGAATCCTGAAGGATTGTGAATACCTACTTACAAAGTTTTTTCATATTCGATCTCTTGAAGAATTGTAACCAGCTTTTGACCAACCATCTTTGTCTGGTGAAATCCACAGCAATTTTCATGTCTGGGTGGAGTGGAAGGTAAAAATATTTTTTGTACCTAATATACCAATGTTACAAATATAGAACGAGTTCTAAATATTTTTTGGGATACGTATATTTACATGTTCGAGTACATATTATGTATTTGATAGCTGTGTACCAGTGCAGTATTTTAGATAATGAATATGCAAATCGTCCTCTCCACGACGTAAAAATAGATATTCAGGATGAGGTTTTTCGAATACATACCTACAATTGTATAACATTTGGCAACTAATTCATCTGTCTCAGAGAACATTTTTTATTGTGAATAATGTTAATAATATGTACCTATGTTGTAAAATAATTTAACAAACTTCACTGCCTTGTGCAACTTACAATTTTTAAGTTATATTTTATAATCTGTAAAGCTGTCTGTTTCTATTATATTAATGAAATAAAATAAAAAATAAAACTATGTATTCACATAGTCTCATAAAACGTGTTTAAAACTAAAAAAAGAAGAAGATTTATTCATCATATACAATTGAAATGATAAATATAGGAGCGCAAAATAATACAATGGACGAAAAAATCTGCAATCAAAAAGGATCAACAACTTAATATAATACCTACTATGTATATAGTTGCAAGTATTGCATGCGTGTAGTAATACATCAACCATATGACATCGATATGGCTCGTCCGGTCATTGAACCTCATCCTACCACGTGGTAGACAGAAATTATTCTGTTTACCAACATAACATAATATCATGCTTTCACTATACAGAGTAACGGTGCATTGATCCTAGCAGGATAACGAACCTGCGTAACCCCCTTTTTAAACATCGCAGTACATTACGATCATACATAACAGTTGTATTAGGTATACTCGGTGCAATAGTAACTTGTTCCCTTATGACTAGAGGGTGAATGGAGAAATTATTGTTATTTGTAGCTAGAAGATATCAAATATCTCTCCATTATTTTGATATCTGTATAGTATTATAAAAACTCTCATGTTTTTATAGTATCTTTAATAGCATTCAGCTCGTAAAAAAAGACTCAAAAGAAAGTTAAAGGTAGCAATGTTTCGAACCTATATTTATGCTAGATTGAGGGAAATTGTTAGTTTGACAAATTATATCACATTTTTTAGAATGATTTCCCCTATACCTATGTAAAGTTGTATATCTTTTTTAAATAAATAATATGCCAGCATACAATTTTATTATACACGAAGATGCACTATTGAGCAATATTTCCAAAACGAATTCATAATTAATGCTAAAATCTGTTCAGAATGTTCTGGATTATTATTCCATTATTATTACTTCTACTACTATTTTACTATCACCAGCTACATGTAATAAACATGTACCTAAACTGTCTTCTCCGTACCAAAAAAACGAAGACATTCAGGATGGGTGGCAAACCTCATAGCTGTATTTAAGATAGCGAAAAAGCGTATTTATTTAGAACAGGTGTCTTTTTCAGGACACTCGAAAACTTACGGAGTACATAGAGTGAGAATCCAATTCTTTGCTGCGTGCTCCATGAATATGAAGAAAGTGTGAAGGTATAACTCAAAATATTTGAAATATAAATTTATGACAGGTAGGTATTACCTTCAACCAGAGGGTTTGTACGACGACAGCACGACCAAGTTGTAAGGAAACGTTTAAAATAATCAACAGTTGTAAAATCCCATTAAATTATATAATATGTATTTTTGTAAATAATAATTACTTCATTTAATACATTACACGTTGGCCTACAATAATGACTATAATGATAATTATAATCGTACATTGATTGAGTTGTAAACAATTTCCTTCTACACAATATTAGATGTCGCAGATAGACGCAGACTTACATCAGCCTGATTAGAAATATTTTATTCAACTTATAGTCCTGTTGTGAAACTAATTAAGTATTAAGAGATGGTCTGAACGCCTGAAAAAATCACATCCACAAACAATTCATATTTTCTTGTGTTAGGCCTTTTTATGTTTCGCTAGACCAGTGTTTCTCAAGGTGGAGCATACGCCCCACTGGTGGGGCACCGCGCTTCCACATATTATTGAAAATTTACCAACTGTTTATTTAAAAAAGAGGTCGGTGGGGCATGTGACTTTTGAAAAGCCTATGGTGGGTCATGGCATAAAGAAGGTTGTGAAACACTGCGCTTGACAGTAATCTCAAGAGTCTGAAGTCACATAATTACTTTGTCTGTTTTAGAATAGAAGGCCTGAACCGCTGCTGCGGGTAATTCAATTTTAGGTTAGCCTGCGCCTTGAATAACTCTTGTTTACCCAGATCAGATACAAGAGACAAAATCTTTTCTTACTTGTTCTTTGAATAAGATTGATTCAGACACAATTATATGGCTGATAAGAATCCTACTTGAATCACACTCTAATACCATGTCATAGATCAGTGGCTCTCAACCTATGGGAAATTTCGTGGATTTGTTTCCATCCACAAAAAATCCATAGAATTTAAAAAAAAATCTAACTGTTAGTAATACATCGAATATATGCAAACAAAAATTAAAAGCTGTAAAATGTCACAAAAAAGCAAAACGTATATCTACGTAGGTACTAAACACCGCATACCTAGGTTAAAATTGTCAAAGACCGATGCTGTGGTGGGGAATTGAGAGTATTGGATCACTAAAAAGTGGTGAATTAGAGAAAAAAGGTTAAGAACCACATAGGTAGAGATAGTAGAGTTCATTACTTGGTCCAACACTCGAGTCAAAAAAGATTTGTATTTTGATTATATTTGATAGAATGACGGAACTAGGATATGACGCAAATCATAAAAAAATGTTCTTTATTAAATTTCATTCATTCTATTTGATTCTAAATGTCTCTATCATTTATGAGCATAGAGTGGATGACTAAAGAATTTTAATTCTAATAATCATGCGCATATTGTACACTAAAACTTGATCAAATTTATTTGTACAGAGAAGTTTGAGTAAATCAGTAGCGGAATCTAAACCATGAATCTCTAGCTTGATGTTACAAGATTACCACCAGGTATTGAAGATATCTAGTATCCGTGGAGCAGCCAGCAAAAAAATGGTATTCCACTCTTTTCCATAAATTTTCGAGTGTGCTGTAGAAGAGAGGTGTTCGAAAAATAAAAAAAATACTTTGCCTACATCTCATTGAAATAATAAAGAGACTTTGCATCCCATTGCACAATATCATTTATTTGTATCACATTATTTTATGTCTTTGTAATTATGTATGGTCTTTATTGTGCAATAAAGTTTATTATTATCTAATATCATCTCAAATTCAGCGATGAGGTTTGCCATCCATCCGGAATGCTTTAATATTTTATTTATTTAAATATTCATGCTTGCATATTTATTACGCATACAACTTAACTGCTGGCTACCCCACTAATGAGATATGCCGTGATGGTATAGTAGTAGGTCAATCTTATCTAGTATCTACTCAATATTTTTTCATAAATTGCATATAATTATTACAGCCACAATCAATCTAAAGACTTTCTCACATTGCGATTCCGTCAAGTGTGGATATTCGATAATGCAACTCTAGACAGCTGGCGCCGTGTCTTAGAAAGCGCGCCACTATTTTGAATTGGGATTCATTCAAGTGCATGAATAAAAAAATGCATTATACTTAGAAATAGTAGGTACCCTTATTGTGCGTATTTCTATAGTATAAATAGTAATAATACGGTTGGGTTGGAATTACCTGATTTAATTCTGAGAAATACAAATTATTTCGGTTTCATTTCATCCCAGAATAATTATATAACATTTACCCAGTAATCTACCTACTTCGAAAAAATATATAGAATTTAGTGGCGGATTTGCATCGTTCGTGCGCGGCAAAATTTGGTGGTGTCAGTGTGCCATGTTTTTGTTGTTGAATTAACTTTAATATTGTAAATTAATTGGTAAATCGAAGTGCTAGTAATTTGAATTGTCAGTTTATTATATTATCTTTGTTAGAGCAAATATTTATTACCTAATAATTTATTATTCCACTGATGGAGCCAATCGCTCTCAACAGACAGGTGCGGGTGCGGTAGATTGCAACTCTGTCGCAAAGATTGTAAAGACGCCGGTCGTTATTTGCAGGAAGTTACGAGATTCACGGCGTACGAACTGTCACTAATTTCAAAAGTTTGGTCAGGTATGTTGTCGGGAGTCTGCCGGTGTTTTCTTATTTTTAAGTGATTTCGAATTTTAGAGTCATGGAAGCGTTCCTTTTCGTAGTAACCATTCCAACAGCTGATTATGAAAAATGTTTGCTAGAGGCTCTGCAAAGATCAACAATAACACAGTTGGATGAAATATCAAATGTGTCCATACATAATGAATGTGAAAGTCCCAAAAACTGTCAAAAATTGTCAAAAACCAGTACTAAATCTCAAGTTAGAGGGGAAGCTATTAACACCGATGAAGGAAATCGTGTCCGTGAAAAAATATTTCTTACACCTAATGTGAATTTTGAGAAAAAAAATAACATAATATCCACAGGAAATCAGCAGGAAGCTGGTAGATCCAATGTTGTGTCGAGTTTTCAAGAGGGAGAAGTGAAAAGGAGAAATGTATCAGGTATAAGGAAGAGTCAAACCAAAACTTCTTTACAAAGTTTTGTGGGACAGGATGATAGACCTAAAGGCAGTACTCCTCAAAGGAAGAAATCTAAACAAGAGGAAGATGATGTTCAGTTTGAAGGAGAGCTTTCTTTGGAGAAGGTGAGATTTTTATGGATCTGTAGTCATTAACATAGAAAAGAATTACTGTTAGTTTTACAGGTTATTAATTTGAAGAAGTTTCTGGTTGAGTATATTTTTTTACTTTTCTTGAGAGTAGATATATCAAGAAGTACCAATACAAAAAGTGGCAGATATAAGAATACATAATACCTATATCTCGCTTTACACATGTGCCTTGCACACAGTTTCTGAACTTTTTCCATTTCTGCAGTCAACGTTGTTCTGTTAGCATCCAAGGTAGTCAAACCCAACTCGAGCTTAATGCTTTGGAAGATGAGTAAAGTATCATAAACTAGTCTTAATTGATTTAAACACCAATATACTTTTCCAGTTTAGAGGATTTTATACAGTCTACTTCAAACATCTGGATCATGGGTGGCCAACCTTTTCAGAGGCCGGGCCAAATTTCAGAATGAGATTTCCTACCGGGCCGCACAATAATATACTCCATAAATGGAACATTAGATAATTTTACTTTACTTTAAAATTTCTACCCCTCCGTCGCTAAATTTTCAAAATGGTATAGAAATTTGAAAATTTTCAAAACTCTTCGGTTTTCTTTAAGAATATTTTCTCGAAACACCTCTTTCAAAAATTTAAAAAAGTAATGGGTACTTGTACCGACTATTATTAAAAATGTGTGTTTAGGCTTCGCGGGCCGTGGGTTAGCCACCCTTGATCTAGATGTTAAGCATCGTCCCTTGTCTGTGGTGTCAATTTCCTTCAGAAATACATTAAATGACACTACTAATACTGTACCATCATGGCATATGCTACGAGTAGGGAGAAGTAAGCAGCTTACAGCATATATAAGCGGATCGTCTTCTCCTTGGCAATAAAAAAATAAGAAATTCTGGATGGGTGGCAAGCTTCATCACTGAATTTAAGTTGTTAATTATCTTACATAAAATTCTTTATTTTCAGATCTTGGAGCAAACTCTATCAAGTTTGAATATTTCAGCCATATCATGGACGTCTAGTACAGAGGGAACACACTTCCACATATCCTTTGGTGTGCAAGGGGGCGCTCACTGTGAGAGAGTCCTTCATGAGTTGAGAGTGTGCGGTATAGGTTCCAGGGCTGATAGCACTCTCAGTGTGTTACCATGTGCTCTGCACTATAGTGCACCAACTGACAGAGCTAGCAAAATGGGAAGAACAGAAGAGTGAGTTCAATATTTTTTAAACTATTTCAAATAATCATTACCCAGATAATATCCAATATTAAGTTTTAAAATATTGTAGTAGTGTGGTCAAAGCTTATAAAACATGTATTCTTTTCTAGGATAAAGGACTCTGCTTGGAGTACTTTTGTACGCTCTGTCAGATCCCGTCTCACAGTAGCTCAAGTATTAGAACAAGTGAAGACTGGAGCAGCTTTAACTTTTGATTTCTTCTTCCTTCTTATTGTCGCAGCTCTTACAGCAGCCTTAGGACTTGCAGAGAACAGCACAGTATTTCTAGTGGCTAGTATGCTCATTTCTCCATTAATGGTAAGTGCATTCATAAAACAGAAACATTGGATTAACCTCAACTGATTCCTAAAAAAAAAAAACATAATTTTTTGATAATATTGAATGATAAATAAAAAATAATAATAATATATAGATGTAAATATAATGGGATGTAAAATCCGCTTAAGACAGTTTATAAAACCATATACTGGTAGGTTTCTGCCTTGTGGTCCCGAGAGGAGCGTTGAGGGCGAGATGATGATAATGATGATACTATATTGTAATATTTTGTTACCAAAAAGAACCAGCTTTTTTTAACAAAATCTTTATTATTTCAGGGTCCAATAATGGCTGGAACATTTGGTACAGCTATACAAGACAGAAATTTGCAGAGGATTGGCGTGATACATGAACTTGTCGGTGTATTTGTTACAATGTGTGTTGGGTTCGTCTTTGGGTTGATTATTTGTGGAATAAATGATTATTATGGTACAGGAGAATGGCCAACTTCTGAGATCATGTCCAGGTTTGTGATATGTTCTAAATTTAAAAAAAATTACAATGCGATGCATTTCATTCTATATTTTTTGTATGATTGAATTAAATGTAATACTTGCATGCTGAAAGTGTTAACAGATGTTGTATAAAAATAAAATAAAAGCTTGGACTTTGATTTCAGATGTGATGTTCGCTCATTGTGGGTAGGAGCATTGGTTGCACTGCCATCTGGTGCCGCTGTAGCTATATCAGTGTTGGGTGGCAACACTACATCACTCGTCGGTGTTGCTATTTCAGCATCATTATTGCCACCAGCTGTCAATGCCGTAAGTGTACATTTTTTAAAATTTATAGTTTACCAAATGGTTAAACAATTTATTTGGTCAATAGCGTAAAAGTAACATTCCAGACTTTCAAATAAATAAACTGGGATTAGAATTCTGCAGACCTGTTTTCCTTATTTTAATGATTTGTGTATATTCATTTCATATACTTAGATTAAATTAAAAACAAATTAAATAATTGTAATATGTATTAGCAAGAAAATTAAAGTCACTTGCAATTAAAGATAAACTTTATTATGTAACAAGTAATAAGAACACTCCCGTGAGACTAAACAAAGTAAGAATCTGACGCCATGGTCATAGATAATAGTAATAGCTGCCCTGACGCAGGTACCATATCCAGCACATTGTTTCTTTAAAGCCCCTTTCAAGAATAAGCAGTGGAAATAATGGACTCTTAGATATATAGTATTGTGATCTAATGGATTCATTAGTCTTTAACCCTTTCCACTCAGATATGTTCTATGTAACCATTGTTAGTCCACTATGATTTAAATTTTGATTTTAATTGAAGTCAAGGAGATACTTAAACAATTTATTTGATAAAACAATTATTTATTAACCGAATTAACTCAAATAAAATTTATAATATAAAAGAAAGTCCATTTTATTTGTATTTATTTTTCGTTTGGTATTTTTTTAAAGCGTTCTCCTGGATGGAGACCCGATTTCCTGGAACATGTTTTACAAATTCACTCAGTTTCTCGTCTTCTTCCAGGAATTTTTAGATTGCTGCATACAGCACACTCTTTTTTTGACTTCTAACACCTTGCTTTGAAGTGTGACTTCCCACCAAGTCTGTCTTCCTTGCCCATGGTACCTGTCCTTCCTCTTTTCCTGCTCAGACACCCCTGTCTTGCATCTCCCACAACTTCAATATTCCCGCCATTTTATTATACTTTACTATTTCCTCACGCCGTATCTCAAGTGGGGTAGGCAAATAGACTGGAATGCCATATAGATCTGTCTTTACTTCCTTCGCTTCTTCCACATTCATACGATTTCTCATGCATGCACGTCGATTTCTCTTACTCAACACACGGCCGTCCTTCAGAATTTGATCCATGTAGTTCTCGGACGCAAGCGCTTCCTCACACCCCTTCTTTCAAACAAGTATATCTTCTTTGTCATTCTTTCCTCTTCCATTCGATCCACATGATCAAACCAAGTCAGTTTTGCCATTTATATTAAATCAAAATGGCCCAAACCCGGCATTTTAATTTTACTAAATAATCAATTCAATTTTACAAACTGTTATTATCGAAAAAAATACAAATTTCGATTTAAATTTTTGATAAATATGAAATTAAATATTTATTTATTAAGAAAATAACGCACAAATAATTTTTTTTTTATTAAGCACACACAACGCACTACGCAAACACACGGTTCACCATCACGACTGTCAGGCGGGCGGGCGGGCAAATGAGTTGTAGCGCAAAATAATCAATCCCGCCTCAGAGGCGGGATATGAGCGCTAAGGGTTAAGTAGTCTATTAGTTGTGTTATTTATGTGTATTATTCAAATGAATGTGAATTTTCAGGGATTACTATGGGCAATGTCTTTGGTTCATCTCATATTCCTGGATGATGAGACGAGGTTCACAAATGTTGTGAAGACTCAAGATTACTCTGACAATCCTGCAGTGGAATTAGCCATCAATGGTTCCATCAGTTTATTGTTGACTGTAGTCAACATTGTCTGCATTTATGTTGGTGGCATATTGGTATTGTTTGTAAGTAATTTTATTTAATTAATATAAAATAATAATAACAATGCCGTTAACTCTTTTTGAGATTCGGCTTTCCGATGTCGAGGAAATTAGCCCTAATCAGTGAGCATGAGCTATTTGTACTCCGATGATCATAAAATCTGCGCTGTCTCAAATTACTTTGTTCCTTATTTTGCAATACGATGGCACTTTCATTATTTCCCTTATTAGCTGATGATCTTACAGTTTCTGTGTGTTTTATTTGAACAAATATTTATTTTCTGCGTCATATGAGTTACACTAAATTTCATCAAGGAAGGGCTAGATGGTAATTTTGTTGCTGGGATGTAATAGGTATGATTTTCACAGCACTTCATACAAACATTGTCCCAATAAGTTATCTGTGATTATGTAAATTTGGTACCTATAGGTAAAAGGAAAAGATGAAGAGAATAATGTCTGAAAGAAGAGAATGTGATGATAAGTGTTCAGCGTCAGTTACATTGGAGTTAATAACATAGCCTTCTGGGTTAATAACATAGCAGTAAAGCTATGAACTCATCCTCTGTACATTTAATTTATTTTTATTGCTACGCCGAATGATCCAACGTAGAATAGAGAATAAAAAAGGAAAATATATATTGACTCCTTTGATTGTGGAAGTATTTTTTTTATTTATGTGATGATGATAGATGTAATGAAGCTAAACACATAGATACATAACATGTGTGATATATGTAGGTACTTTTTCAAAATTTTTATACATATCCTTACCTACTTACATTTTTTTTTTTTTTTTTTTTTTTTTTTTTTTTTTTTTTTTTTTTTTTTTTTTTTTTTTTCTTTTTTTTTTATAATGAGGGGAAATCCATCATGGACACCCAGGCGTGAGCTGTCTGGGTAGTGCCGGACTCTTACCGGCTAAAACCCCTCATTCTTCTTTGCAAACCCGGTTCCCACCTTTCGGTCTACCCGGGAGTGCACGTTTGCCTAGAGTCGCTGGTCTCTCTCTTTGAGTGACATCACACTCTCCATGTACACCTCATACGCTCTCCAAATCTCTGGCGATGCCAGCATGTGGTCTACCATGTTTTCGGCATTCAGCTCAGAGTTCAGGCGGTCGGTGAGATCTTTTCTCTCCCGGTCCCACCTGCTGCATACAAAAAGAGTGTGATGAGCGTCGTCCCTCTCCGATGAGCAGTACATGCATCCTCCTGTCGGAGCCTTTTGTATTTTTTGGAGGAATGTTCCAAAGACGCCGTGTCCAGACATACACTGAGTCATCCGGAAACCCACCAAGCCGTGTTTTCTACTGATCCATTTATTGATGTCTTTAATCAGCTTATGGGTCCATCTTCCCTTCGATGTTTTGTCCCATTCTTCTTGCCATCTTTGTATGGTCCTTTCTCTTTCTCTGCGTTTAACTTCTTCATTAATTAGTGGTGTCAAACGAAAAAGACGTCCGCGCTCCTCCGCCAACAGGTCTGCAGGGATAATTCCTGCAATAACCAAGGCTGCTTCTGTGGATACAGTCTTGTATGCACAGCAGACTCTCAATGTCATTGGTCTTTGACCCTTTCGAAGCAATCCTTTATAGAACTCTCTGCAGAGTACACTTTGCCATATTGGAGCTGCGTACATCATGGTAGATTGTGCTGCCATGGCCAATGTCTTCCTTTTCGATTGTTTCGGGCCCCTGGTATTTGGCATTAGTCCGTTTAGTGCTCTTGCTAGTTTTTGAGCCTTCTCTGTGGCTTGTTTTATGTGTCCTTTAAATGTTAATTTAGAGTCCAAAATCACGCCTAAGTATTTAACCTCTCTTACGGGTTTGAATATCGTATTCTCTATTTCCAGTTCTATGCTTTGCATATGTTTGTCCCCATACAAGATAACTGCCTCTGTTTTTTGAGGGGCAATCTCCAAGCTGTGTTTTTTCATCCACAAACAGACTTCAAACATTGTAGAATTTGCTTTTGCTACAAGCTCTCTGGCCGTTGCAGCCGTCACTGATACCGCTAGATCATCAGCGTAGCATGTCATCTCAACGCCCTCCGGAGTGCGGATTCTCATCACATCATCGTAGAGGATGTTCCACAAAGTTGGTCCTAAAACCGAGCCCTGCGGGACCCCTCCCCCTATTTTCTTGCTGGTCTTGCGATCAATAAGGATGTGTCTATTTGTTAGGTAGTCAATGATTGTGTTCAGCAGATAGCTATTTATTCTTAGACGTTCCAGTTTCTCCGCTATTTTTTCCCAGGAGGCCGAGTTAAAAGCATTTTTAACATCTATGAGGACCAACAGATTCGCTGAACCAGTCTTTTTTGCATTTTCGGCTATATTAATAATTCGATTCACAGCATGTGTTGTGGATCTACCCTTTCTGAAACCGAATTGGTTATCACTAATTGCATTGCATTTTTCCAATTCCTCCGTAAGTCTGTCATTCAGCAGTGTTTCGAAAGCTTTAGCCAGCACGTTAATAAGGCATATGGGTCTGTATTTTTTTTCTTCGTTTGGGTCTTTCTTAGGTTTCTCCAGTAAGATTAGTTTGGCTGTCTTCCAGTCCGTTGGGAATGAACCAGATTTCAATAACTCGCTAAACACCATTGAGAAGTATGTGAGATTTTGTAATATTAGTTCCTTAATTACCTCCGGGGGAATCCCATCCGGGCCTGGTGATTTTCGTGGTTTAATTCTTTTAGCGGCTTTTTTTACTTCATTTACTGTGAATTGTTGTTCCTCTGTAATCCATTCACCGTTTGGAATGGGATTCAGGCTTACATCTTGTGGTGCAATAAATAGACTCTCGAAAGCTTTAATTTTGTCTGTTAGGGGGATGGCTGTGCATGGATTTGAGGCTCTCATCTGATTTTTCACGATTTTGTATGCATCGCCGAAAGGATCTTCCTCCAATTTGTTACACAGTTCATCCCAGAGGAGTTTTTTGGATCTGACTATCAATTTCTTCAGTTCTAATTTTAGTTCTTTGTATTTGTTCTTCATTTCTTCTCTTTTATCTTCCCTTTTGGCTTTCTGGAACTTTTTTCTGGTTTTTTGTACTCTACGTATTTCTGTTTGTATTTCTGTTGTCCACCAGTATGGTAGCTTGCCACCGGACTCTCCTCTTATTTTAGGGGTGCTTCTTTTGTAGGCAGTTTCTATAGCTTGCACACAGTCTTTAACGCTTGGAATGGTTGCGTTTTTTCTAAATATATTATTGAGCAATTCATAATTTGTAGCTCCATATATATATGTACCTTTTTTCTGGCTTTCACTTTGAAGGCGAGTTATCGTGAATCTATGATCGCTCATAGATTCATGTTCCAGGAGTTCCCATGAGGACTGAGATAGAGCCATATCGTTTACGAAGGTGACATCGATATATGAGGTTCCGTTGTGCCTGATACAGGTTGGCTTTCTTCCGTCGTTGAGAAGGCTTAGGTCCCTTGATGACGTCCACTCCAGCAGACATAGACCCTTCTTATTTGTTATATTTCCGCCCCATGCCGGATGTTTAGCATTAAAGTCACCGGTCACGACCAGTCGTTTTTTCTTCGTTATACTAGTAATGTCCGTTTGAATATCATATAACTGATTTTCGAAATCCAGTAGGGTACAGGTGTTTGGACTCAGATATATATTGTATATTATTGTATCTGTCGTTTCCACCTTTATTGCGCCCATTCCAATAGACCTGTATTCTAATATTTTGTGTTTTTTGCTAAAGTTTAGTATCATCACGTCTTTTGTGTTATTAGAATAGCAATGTATTCCCCTACATTTTTTCTTATTTGGTTCACTTATAGCAATTAAATCGATGTGATTTTTTTGCGCAACTATCTCAGCCATGTCGTGTGCTGGGACGCTTCTACCCACGTTAATTTGCATGATCTTGAGAGCCATTTTCAGTTTGTTGCGTCGATCGCACGTGTAAACAATATTTGTACACCTTTATTGTCAATGACTAGTGTGCCATTTATGATGAATAAATACATTTTAACTATCATACAATCGCTATACTGCATTAAAGTTTAAGTAGATTTAGAATATTGGGGGTTATTCTGAAAATACGACAGTATCGAATTGCATCTGATTCGATACTATCGGTTGCCATGCGACACCCATACGAGTATATTTCAATACATTCTCATTCGACTGTCGTTTAAAAAGTTGGATGAAACGCAATACTATCGTTTGCAAGCAACCGGTCGAATGTTCAGAATAACCCCCATTGTGTTGTATCGAAAATATTCATATAATTTTAAACTAAGAAAAGAGCCATCTATGAAATATGATTGAAAACACATATTGTGTATATGTTAAATCACATAAAAAATGCTTATTATAAAATAGCTAAATTGGGTGCATATATTTTCACTTGTAATACTGTTGTGTATTATGTAACAATTTTCATATCAGTTGGCTAATATACTCCTTGGCTCCTGCACGTGTACCTTTGTTTCTATTCACACCCGTTCTCGATTGGCCTTCCAACATGGTCCTTCGAACTTGCCATAAAATGCAAGAGAGTTACAATAGAGTCTTTAAGGCCTGTAACAAAACAATACATGTAAATATGCATTTAAAATTGTTTTATACAATAAATGTTGCATATAGCAAAAATTTAAAGGTAAAATACCTAATAAAAAATGTTATTTGCCAATAAGGTAAAATTAAATAAAACATAAATAAAATTATAGTTAAAATGTACTGAACAGGTATGTCTATATATAAAATGTAATCAAGTGATAAGCTTCATGTTCAAAATTATTAATTTGATTAATTGTTTAAAAAAAAAATATTGTATATAATATCATGTTGTGTTAAATAAAGATTTTACAAAAGCTGTCACACTTGAATGTCACATTTCATGGCAAATAAAGTATATCAAATTTATCAATTAAAAGAAATATTTTATTGAACACATGAAGTGGGCATGTAAAATGTATGACTAAATACCTACTTGTTTGATTATATTGTAATGTACTTACTCACAAAACAGAAATATGTCTTTGTGTATAAAAAATTAATTTAACAACTAAATACCTACCTATATGTTCTATATATGTATTCATGTATAATAAACTTACCTTTTGTTTGTAAAGTTTATATATTTCATTATACAAAAATGTGTGCATACTAATGTGTACATAAAAGACATATTTTTTGTTGAAAAAAAAATATTTAACACCTAATAAAAGGTACTAATTATTAATTAACAGAATAATAGCAATTTGTTATTTATAAAATGTAACAGTAAAATATGTATCTACTTGTTATAAGCAGGTTGGTATATTGGTACCTATCATAAGAAAAGTAGGAATCATTTGTTAAAATTGTAAAACAATATGTGTTCAAATGTTTAGAACAATTACCAGTAGTATACAAATAAAATATAAAAAGAATTGTAATTAAAATGTTTTGAAATATTATATATGTATATCAGAAATGTAAACAAATGGTTAACTTCATGTTCAAAAATGGCGATATGATTTTCTTGTAAAAGAATATTTGAAAAATAATACTGTGTTGTGTATAAAAATAATTTCTAAAAGGTAATGACACTTGAATGTCATATCATAGTAAAAAAGGTATAGGTATACCAAATTTATCTACATATTAATAAAATGAATATTGTATATTATGTATGTCAATATAATGTTATTATTGTGAACATTTTAATAAAGAATCAATATTCTTTATATACCTATTACCAAAATTAATGTTTTCAAAAATAAAACAATTTAGGAAATAATTTTGTAATCAATTTTCTTTAATGAATAGAAATCATTTTTGTGATTTCTTAATATAAAACATTTGCACAGCAAATGTAAAAACATAGTTATTTGAATATTCAATAAAATACAAATAAATGGGCATGTAAAATGTATAAGTAAATACCTACTTATTTGATTGTAAAATGTACTCACAAAAATAAAATAATTTTTAAATGTAACAACATCATAATGTATAAGAGGGTAATTTAGAAGATTAAATACCTATATGTTCTCTATATGTATATTGATGTATATTAAATGTCTATTGTATACCTACATGAAAGCCTGTAATAAATTGCAAAGCAAATTAATTGCGAAAACATATAGGCACTTACCTATTGTTTATTGGATTTGTGTGTATTTCTAATATATCAAAAAAATGTTTGCATAAAAGGATGTCATTTATGTTGAAAAATATATTTTATATTCTTGCTTTGGTTGGAAGTACCTACCAGTAAAAATAATTAAATTCTTTTAGGTATATGTGAAATACCTATTTGGAGGTACTTATCAATTAAAATGATAACTTTGTGTTATCTATGAGATATTCTATTTGTAATAGCTTACATTATAAGTTACAATCAATAAAACTTTCTATAATACCTAATTGGAGGTACTTAATAATTAAATAATAACCTTTTGTTATTAATCAAATGTTGCACTTGTAACAGTTTAAAATAAAATTATATCTATTGGTAAAATTTCCTGTGATATTTGTTTGGTAGTACCTACCTACCTATTAAAAAAAAATAACATTTGTTATTTGTGAAATGTTACACTTGTAACAATTTGCATTGCAGTTATGTCTTTTAATAATATTTTCTTGCAGCAGCCAAATAAAATTCCTTTATGTAAATAGGGCAGAACTGTGATGTAAATATATAATAATATAAATACCTATGTATTAAAAGGCTCGTTAGGTATAGAGCAATAATTAGCAACAATGTTAATTAATATTTAATTATAGGTAAATAAAAATGCCTATGCAGATTAAACTTATAGGAAATAGAAATACCTAAGTTATTCAAAGGTATAACTTTATTGTCTAACAGATTTATTGTTTATGAAACATAAGTGTGAGTACATACTCCAAAAATATATCAAAATTTAATATTTATAGAATGTGAAAAATAATTTAATGTACAATGGAGTGGAATATTGTGCACCTGAATGTAAAATGGTGATGACATGATTTCCTAGGATGATACGAAGAAGATGAGAAAAAAATAGAAAATTAAAAAAAATACAGTCCACTGAAACATCAAGGCATCTCTTCGTGCGTCCTTGGGAATATGTTAAATCACATAAAAAATGCTTATTATAAAATAGCTAAATTGGGTGCATATATTTTCACTTGTAATACTGTTGTGTATTATGTAACAATTTTCATATCAGTTGGCTAATATACTCCTTGGCTCCTGCACGTGTACCTTTGTTTCTATTCACACCCGTTCTCGATTGGCCTTCCAACAGTATCAATACTACTTTTCAAAGAATGATGTTTGCAATAAGTATATCGTCATTGGTTCTATGAAATCTCTTCCTCTTATGTGCTCCAAAACAAATTTTAAAGGGGATGCAAAAAAACTGTTTTAAAGTCCACAGATCATCAAATGTAATCATTACTATTATCTAATTCATGTAAAAATTTAGACGTTTTACATGAAATTGATAATAAATTTGATTACATTTGTTGATCTGTGGATTTTAAAAAAGTTTTTTTGCGTACCCTGTAAAAATTGGTTTGGGGTACATAAGAGGTTTCATAGAACCGACGACGATATAGTCTTATTTATATTTTATTATAGATCAAGAAAGTGGCACCCATGACTTCAAACAATGAAACTGAATGGCAGAAGGACATCAAAGCTGCTAGGGACTTCAATAAGAATCTGAATGATGGACAAAATGAAGATAATTTGAAGAGTAGTGAGAATTTTGACAGTGATAAGAGTGAATTTGAAACTGTGCTGGAGCAGGCATTCGCGTGGGAAGCTCTTAGGTATTTATGCAATTTATTATATTCATATTGGATAATGACAGTCAACACAAGAACAACTATGTTAACAAATAATACATCTAGCTAAGTGGCATGTTACACATAAACAGATATTAGTGTTTAAATTATTCCAGCTATCGACAAAAAAATAAATTATGTGTCATTTTTTCGTTGGTACAAGTGTTAATTTAATAAGAGTTCGTCGGTAGCGTGGAGGTAGAGTCTCGGCCTCGTGAACAAGTGGTCCGTGGTTCGATACCAGGTACCGGCAAACTCCCCTTTCACGACACAAGCTTTTAGAAGCTTACTGTGAAAGGTGTTAGGTGAAAGGTTGTATTTGGGTTTACTGTGAAAGATTGTATTTGGGTTTATAACAAACAAAACCCAGATATATCTTTTTTTCTAAAAAAAATATTATTTTACATTTTGTAGAGTAACCCAACGCGATATTGTTGAGCAACTCAAGCTTCAGACAAGTAAGCATATGACTTGGTCCCCTGCAGCCACCAATGCAAAGAGACCCATGGTTCAAGATTTGTATGGAGCATATCGTAGGATGAGCGAGACTCCTGCTTTTAAGAAGCCCAAATTGTAAGATATTTTTTTCTACTAATAATTTGTAAAATATATGTGTATCGTCGCGTTAGTACCCATAATACAAGATTCATCTTAGTTTGGGACTAGCTCGATCTGTGTGAATTGTCTATGTATATTATGTTATGTTAATATACCCAGTCAGTTGGCAATAGGCTGGCACATCTATTTGACATCTTCAATGTAAAGAATATTGAATAGACATAGAAACATCTAAGAGTTAAGTTCCATTTATTTCGCCTAAAAAAATTATGAATGCAGAGTTTTATTTTCCTTCTCAAATTGACAATACATTTTACAAACATTTTATACTTTAATATGCTTCTTACAATTTTAGGGCTACTCATACAAATCAACATCAGAGCTATTCCAGATTGCAAGAGGAAAGTCCAGCACCTTCTGAAATATCCGATTCACAGTCTCTACACAAGAAATCTAAAGTCAAAACTAAATTCACAATAACACCAGTTACTGAACCAAACTTTAAAACAAATACTGTTACAATTGAATGATATTATATACCAATTTTATTTTATATTATTACCAATTCTATTATTTTCAAAGTATTTTTCTATGTACTTAAGCAATTTTAATTTGTCATATTATTTTAGTCCAATTATTTTTATTTAATTCTAAAGAATATCAGTTTGCTTGTTGTGAATTGTAAGAATATTGTAGTAACCAAAGAGCTTATATTATTACTTACTCTATGGTAGTTAGTAACCATTATCTTTGCTTTCCCTGAACTAAGTGCAACATGAGGCGATAGACTGATAGTTTTTAAGGTAAAATTCCAGATAAGGTGAACGTATCAAAATTAAATTCATAAATTTTCCACTTATATTCACTTTATTATATATGTTTTCACCCAGGAGATGATATGATAATGAAATGATTCAGTAAATGTACTTTTGCATAAAAAAACACTAGACTAACCTAACCTAAAATCAGTCAAACATAAAAATTCAAGCACTTTTGATATGTCAAAGATGTAAAATACAACATATCTACATAAAAGTAATCAACATTTGGATACATTCACATAATCTGGAAATTTCCGTTTTAACATTTTTCATAATACCTATATGTTCCTATTGGATATGTAAAATATTTTATCATAATTTATTTTCAAACAATTTGAACTGTTTGTGTGCCTTTATTGTGTAATTTTAACGAAATTCTGACTGATTGGTAATTCAACTTAGGAAAGTTATCCTAATTTTCAAGTCTCTCATTTCTCAGTATTAAATGTTTGATTTGTGATAAAGTGTACTTTTTGTAACATTTTGTGTGCATAAAATGTTGTTTGATATTATTGTCTTGAAATATAAACTATTTCTTAAATTTATACAGAATATTAAAATATTCAATTAATTTACTATTATTTTATTCCATTATATTGCTCTCCTTATTCCAAGTTAAATAAAAATGTATTGATAAGTTACAATGCCAATCCTGCGGGGAAGCGGGTTCATTGTCATCCATCATCATAGTGACAATATCATTGTGTGTATGACAGCGTCATTTTACATATTGTGTTTAAATATAAAAACTATTTATAATATTCAACTCCACTCACAATCACGGAATAACCGCTATTCCTCTTATTATGTCTGACTAAATGTGACTGACATGTCACAAACAGAGATTATCATCGTTTGGTCTGACCAAAATTATTTCCGACTGTCAATTGATTTATTCTAACTATTCCAAAAACTGTTGCCATTTGAAAAATTTAAAAATGACATAATAGAACAAAATTCATGTTGAAGAAAAACTTATATTTTCATTCTAATAATATTGAGTATAGCAAATTATTGTTTTGTAAGTAAGGCTTTATCTTAACCAAAGATAACTTAATTCTCAGACTAATCATGGATAGTATGATGTGGTTTGTTTACAAAAGTTAACATACCAGTGCTAACTGTTAACAATAAAATACAAATTAGTTGTTAGTAAGTACAACTCTTAATTGACAACTTGAATGATTTAATGTTGTGCTGTTACTACGTTCTTAGTTTTATTGCACAGTCATGGCAGGTGTTGTGTTTGTTGTGTGTGTACCTACAGCAAATTATGAACAAATATTGGAATATGGGAATCAGGGTAGTGGCGATGTTAAAGATTTTCAAAATGTGTACGCGGTTGAAGTAGAATTGCGGGATAAACATAATGCAGATAGAATCCCTATCACGATGCATAATCAGTACAGAAATCCCAGTCCTATCAGTATGGTTCACTCCAATAACGTGATTGAAGGTCTTAATAATCTAGATTTAGTTCCAATGGAAAAGGTAAGAATAATACATTTTTGAATCTTATTTATCCAGTAGAGCAAATTTATTGTGGTGACCTTTGATTAGTACCTAATTGATCTCAAAAATGTGTGAATAAATTGAATTGGAAAAAAATATATAAGAAAATTCTACATGCTTATATGAAGGATATTGCATAACATAAATTTGGCATACATTATCATAAAATTGACTTTTTACATTAATGATAGGATTTACAAAAAAAAATATTTTCAAAAATCCAGCTCTAAATTAGTTATAAGTGTTGGTATTTAATTGTTTAGGATGCATAAAATTTGTATTTATACTATTATATGCAATGAAAATAAATTGAAATGTAGATTTTGGATGAGCTTCTGAAGAAGTTGGAAGTGGAGCATGTTGTTTGGGTTGGAGATAAAGATGGTAACTATTATGAAGTGATATTCCCAGTGCCCTCTGGAGACCCTTGTGAGAACCTCTTGCATTGCCTCACACAACTTGGAATAGGAAAGAGACTCAATTCTCTTGTCAGGTAAAATAGTTCGGTATTTGGAAATTATTATTAACCTAAATTTTGATATGTTGTAATGAAATTGGAAATCTTAGTAAAACTTTTTGTAATGTACTGGTAGGTACATTTGCGATCTGGTATATACGTTGACTGGCATTTTGTTGACCAGTGTACATAAGATGCAAAAACTAATGATTGTGATATAATTTTTTATGAACTGTAAACTTTTGTACATCCATAATAATTACAATACAACAAAAATATTTCCTTGGTGCATTAAATATTTATGTTCATTGGTACCATTGTAAACTAATTTATGAAAATGTATACTGGCTAAATATGACATTATTTTTACAGTGTACTTCCATGCAATGTTGTCTACTCAGGTCTTCAGACTGAAGCTGAAAAGGAAGAGCTGTTATTGTAAGCATTTACAATTACTTATTATGAATAAAACAAATAAGTGTTTGAGAAGAAAAATAATCCTAAATAACCCTTCACTGAGTGAATGACCGTGAGAAGAATAGAATAAAGTAGAGGAGAGATAATCATATCAATGATGGTGTTATACGATATTAGTTAGTTTGGTAGAATGGTTTCATTACGAACATTAATTTTCAGACGTAACACTGAAGAGAAAAAGAAATGGAAAACGTTTGTGGAGTCTGTAAGGTCTAAACTGACTGTTAAACAAGTTGTGGATGGAGTCAGAAGTGGGGGACAGATGTCCTTCGACTATCTTCTTCTGATTGTTACTGCTGAGTTTGTATCAATTAAATACTTTTATATTCGTATTCAAGTAAATAAATATTCATTCTTTTAATTATTGTTCCTTGTGTTCTTCTCAAGAATACAGTTTGAAAAATTGTGTGTAAAGAGGAAAGACAACCTCTTGAAGTAGTTCTCACTGCTGGGGATCGTGATCCCCCCAATAGTTTGTGTGTCAAAGGTAGGTGTTAAAAAAATAATTCATTAAGCGACGAGTGATGACATATATTTAATGTCTAAATTTTTATTGCTACAAAGAGAACAGCTAACATTGTTATAACATGCTGGTCTGCTGGCTACCCCACTTATGGGAAGTGGTAAAAGTGTAGTAATTAGATTAATATTCTGTTTAAATGTAATTTGCATGTTATGTGTTTGTTATTTCTAGTTGTTTAGCTGCTCTTGGTCTTGTAGAAAACAACTCTCCAAATATTGTGGCCGCCATGTTAGTTTCTCCTCTGATGGGTCCGGTCATGTCCATTACATTTGGAACTATCATAGCAGACAGAGAACTGCAGTGGGTTGGATTGTGGAGTCTTATAGTTGGAATGTTGATATCATGTGTATTTGGATTCATATTTGGTTTGATTCTTGGAACTACGGAGATGCCATGGGGATTTGGTGATTGGCCAACTGAAGAAATGAAATCAAGGTATCGAGAAATCAAAATTACAAAGCAATATTTTCTGAAAGCAAGAAATGTTATCTTAAAAAATGTCATAATTACAGAGGTAATGTGAGATCTCTCTGGATGGGTGTTCTATGGGCACTGACATCTGGTTCTGGTGTTGCCGTAGCGCTACTTCAAGGGAGTGCTGGACCTCTCATTGGTGTGGCAATTTCTGCATCATTACTGCCACCTGTGGTCAATTGTGTAAGCTTAATAATTTTTTTGATAATATTTATTAAATGTATCGTACTGTTTCTCTTATATGCTTCTAAAGTGAAATATATATCCTCTATTGATGCATTCTACGAAATAATTTGGCACTTTTTCAAGACTAAGATCCAAGAATTTGTGAAAAATTGTTTTTTAGCACCCACTTTTGTAAGGGCAAGCGAGACAAAACTAGACAGTTGGAATGCAAACATTAGACGACATCATACCTTTACAAGCGTATTATTATGAACTCTTGCAATGTTTTAGGGTTTGTTTTGGGCACTGGCTTGCATTTGGTTGAGATATGATGGTGTGAAGATTCCACATTTGAAGGGTGAGGAATATCATGGGAATAGTTCTTATGTTCCACTGTATTCTGACTATATTCCCATTGAGTTTGCCATCAATGGTAAGTATATTAATTTTTTTTTACTAAAACCACAAATTTTCTGTTCTATATATGACCAAGATTTAGACAGGGATCCTGTCATTCTGAAACGCATTATTTGACTAATTACACCACTAAGAGATGAAGTAAAGTCATTATATCTCATAAATTTTGATCGCTGCCTTTATTGTCCAAGTGTTTCTAAAATTTTTGATATTTTTCTCAAAATGATTGTCTATTGACTGCACTTGTTTTTTTTTTACCCGTAAACTTCATGTTATATAGTTGTTTTAAATATTTGAACTTAAATTTGATACGTTATTAATTTTGTTTTTAGGCATTGTTTCGGCATGTTTGACTGTTGTGAATGTGATATGCATATTCATAACAGCCATTATTGTGCTGAAGATCAAAGAAGTGGCAGCTCCATATACATCCAGTCCCGAACTGAGGAGATTCTGGCAACATGACCTGAAAGCTGCGCGAGAGGAGAACAGGAGTAGTAGCATAAGGAAAGGAGAAGAGGATGAAAGGAGAGAGTAAGAATCATAGACAATAATATTATATCACACTAGATGGTGATGGTGGGTGTTTTACACATAGATGGTGTCAGGCAACAAACTAGATCAACCTCAAATTGAGATAAATGACCTATTGTGTTGAGTCAACACTAACTTTTTATGTTTTGCAACTCTTTGTGTACTTGCTTACAGTAAAAGTTTTTCACTTCTAGGTACATGATGGATGAATTTGGTTCCGTCGAAATTGATGACAAATTGGATGAAGCCATTCGAGAAGCTATTGATGATGAAACATTTAGAAAGGTGCAGAGAGTCAGCTATCAAACACACGGTCCCGAAGATGTAAGTGAAAATCTAAAATTATATGTTTGTTGAAAATATTTTATAAACCACAATAAAACCTACTATTAAGGCAACAAAATTTAATTCACTCAGGTTGCAAGGCAACTGCTGAATGCCTCACCTCGACGTACAATGAGTCGATCTGCATCATTCAACATGAATCATAGAGCCAGTGCCTCATTATCTGATCTTGCAACATTAGACAAAATTGTCAATTCTTTACTTGGAATGCAAAACAAAGATACACCCTCTCACCACAGATTCAAACATTCCTTTAACTCTAAAAGAGGATCTACAATGTCTAACGCAAGTTCTTCAGCGTTGCCAACTATTCTTGAAGGTGGTAATATTAATAGAGAATCAGGATCTAGTCGTAGAGCAGGCTCATTGGTAGATAGAATGAGGAACAAAGCTAGTAATATTCAAAACAGAATTTCACAGGTTTATGAGAATGTTGTAGAGCCACAGGAATTACTTTTGAATGATTCCAATGAAACTCATCCTCATGACGATATAGAGAATGTCAGTTAAAAAAGGGGGGGGGGGGAGTACACATTGAATGTGCATAATGGAAGAAATAAAAGAATGCTTACACCCTTAGGTTCAATTTTCTGTGCTCTGATTCAACCAACCAAAAATAATTTTGTTATGTATGAAATTGTACTACATTTGCGTCACATTGAAGAACAGCTGTTTTGTGATTGGGATCTTCCTTATAAATCCATTTGATGAATGGGATTTTGATTTCAAATTGTATTGATCTCTTTTTTCCCACTAGTATGTACGCAGTATTTATTATTTTATTGTATTTAATTGTAGATATTATATCTTTCATTTTGTACTTATTTCATGATATTATTAGTTGTAAATATCTGTTATGCCCAAGATTGAAATACTTATTAAATTTTGTATTGTAAGGTAATAAAAAGGAAACAATCTTCAATAATATTTTAATTGTAACCATAGCTTTGCAATTTCATATTAATTAATGTTAAATCACAATATGTATATAATTATATAGTATTTATATTATTAGTAATAATAATAATAAATAACATAGGTACAAGCATTCAATAATGCAATAAATATATAATTAAAATATCACAAAAAGACTTCCATTTTATGTGTTTCATTTCTTATGGCAAATAAAAATAAAATAGTGATCAAAATCTATCATTATTTACAAAATATTTGTTTACAAAGTGTTCTGTACAAGAATAGATATTTTTATCGAATGTCTAGGATGAAGTATGCGATACAATACATTATTACACTTAGCGAGTATATTTGTATTCGCTTCTCAACCAAAAGTAATGAAATTGTATAAGAATTGAACACAAATGTAAGGCAAAGAGTTATGGAGATAGTATGAAATTGAATTATATCGCTGGAAGAGAATCAATCATTGCAGCTCTACTATGATTTTATACATTAACCAAAGTTATTTTATATTGTATTTGTTTAGTTGGTACACTACTCAGGACATATTATATGGTAAAAAGTAAACATACATAACAAGCTTGATGATATTCTATCAGCTGTACTCAAAAACCAATTTATTCTATAGTGCATAAATTCAATACTATGAATATTGTTCCATTATGTTATTTTTGAAATGCCAGCTGATGTTCTATGGTGAGTATGCATCAAAAATATTTCATATTTATTATGAATCATTTTAGTCAGCTATAGAGTTGGAACACTGTAGGCGTGGTGTTACTTAAACAAGAATAACAGTTGAAATTACAGTAACACCATGCGAGTGAGTGCAGCTATATAAAATTTTATATTTTTTAAGATTACCTGATCTACAGATTTTATTAACATTATTATAATGGTATATTGGGTGCTTCTATGTACAGTGAATTAGTAATATTGCCAGTTACGTAGTTCAAATGCTCAGATAAAATGTGGAGTACATATTAATAATTAATAAATTTTGTTATAAAAATAAAATCAAAAACACTGTTTACTTTCACTTGTTATTTATTTTAAATATTTTAGCAAAGATCTTTCGTTATATTAACATCATCAGTGCTCACTTACAACTAAACACAAAACAAAATCTGCTGGTATACATAAGCATTATACATTTGTATGGGGATTTCCCATTTCTAAGAAATAATAATTATGTGGTTGGTTTACAAGGTGGATCGGAATATACAAAAGGATAGATAAGAGGTGAGGACAATGGAGGGATCTGTTTATTTATAACAGTACAACTATTATTTTTATAAATAAACAGATCCCTCCATTGTCCTCACCTCTTATCTATCCTTTTGTATATTCCGATCCACCTTGTAAACCAACCACATAATTATTATTTCTTAGAAATGGGAAATCCCCATACAAATGTATAATGCTTATGTATACCAGCAGATTTTGTTTTGTGTTTAGTTGTAAGTGAGCACTGATGATGTTAATATAACGAAAGATCTTTGCTAAAATATTTAAAATAAATAACAAGTGAAAGTAAACAGTGTTTTTGATTTTATTTTTATAACAAAATTTATTAAAAATGAACTTTCACCAAGTGACTACCGAAAAAATTAATAGTTTTATATTAATAATCTAAAAGATTAAAATTTACACAAAATGTTTCATTTTAACAAGTGGATACTCAAATTATAATAAATACATGTTAAATTTCTTGTCAAACTTTGAAAATTGCAAGTATGACAAATTTAAATGTGTAGGTATTGGTGCAAAATATAATAATTTATAAATTTTATATAAATTACATTAAAGTAAGTATTTTACTTGCTATATTCTTATTAATCCAGTTATTCAGTATAACAAAAATATAATATTGTTATATTATTAGAATGAATATTGTATTATCCGTAATGGGGGTATGTAATTATTTTACAAGTGTGTATCTTACAAATGTTTTTATCTCTTTTAGTTTAAAAGGGGGCTAGTATTTGGTTTCACATGATTTCATGAGTTTTTTATACTATGTGTGAATGTACAAGAAAACCACACCACTGTATAATAATATTACATTGAGATCTTTACTAAGTTTACAAGGCCATGAAAAAAATGTGCATAAGTACGGATACAAAATGGTGACAAAAATTCTTTTTCAGCATTTTTCAAAATCACTTATCTATAATAAATATCAATCTTACAAGTAAAATACAATTTCAATAGGAAGTAAAATTTGTGCTACGAATTATGATAAATTTTAATTCCAATCACAAACTTGGAATAAAATGTGGAAAATTGCAGTTTAATTATTGCTTTGCTGGATAGTTTATTTTATGATTACATGAGTTTGTTGTTTCACATTAGTGTTATAAGGAATGTGGCATTTACATTCTTTCAAGTTTACTGATGATTCTGAGTGACGGAACTAAATTTTTATTCAAAATTATTTAGGCACCATCACTTTCATCAAACATTTATTCAATAACTTACTCAAAATGAAATGTCAATCTACATTATTCACTTTGTATAAACATTTGAAGTGACAAATGTAAATAGCTCTTATTGGAGCATTGTGAATATTTTTAACAACACTATGTGTATTTGGTAAGTATGCATTGATTTTCAATTTTATTGAATGAAATGAGGAAAAAGTGAGTGATATACTACGAGACACACAACATTATTAGTAAGTATTTATCGTAAAACAGATATTATTTATTAAGTATCTCACTATTGCTTTCTATTGCTTATTAGGTTCACATTGCACAGATTTAACAAGATTCAGTTTTATAATAATTTACATAGGTAGATAATATTCATTGTTGTTTCATTTTGAGCTTTTCACATTAATTTTATATTATGATAAAGTTAACTTTATCTCTATACAACATGACAATTATATAATATAATTTATTTAAATGGGAAAGGAAAATTAGACACGCTTTATATATTCCAATAAAATAATAGTAATTGTGCATATACCCGTATGTTTCAAGTCAAGTACAAAAATATCTGATACAAATGATTATACAAATCATGTACTATTGGTTCATTTTTAACATCTCATTGTGTTATGACATAATTATATTGCTCATTTTTTATTTGTACTTGCAGGTCTATTAATAGTTTTCAATCGTTGAAAAGGTACAAAAGGTTTTACTCGTATCAACATCATCTAAAAAAGATAATTCCTTTCATGTAGAAAGTTAAACCCAAATGCCGAATGATACTCTCAATTGGAGAACCGTATTTACGCAATACAACAATATTGTGCAAAATACATTTGGAAGAAGTGTGAAAGGCACTCCAATGATAACAATTTCGCTCTAGGCTGATTCAATAGATCACTTCAGGCGTCTGTGGACAAGGTGTACACCAATTGAGAATTATTTAATGCAATCCTTAGGAGCAACCATTTTCATTTGGGAAATATTTTTATTTCACATCTGAAGTGTATGAAATCTCCTATCTAAATGGTGCCACTATGTTTAGTTTTCAATTTTTGCTTTTACCAGTTTGGTTTTACTCAAATATCAATACTGTAAAAAACAAGAGTGTACTTGGTTTCTGTGATTGTAGGAATGTGAAAATTTCTGTCACACGAAATATTAAGGATTAATAGTTTTCATATACTATTTACAATAGAAATAGGTTATGTTAGAGAGTAAGGCATTTCTGTAAGACTTATCTATCATACATACATGAGTAAATAAATACACTATATCTTTATATAATGAAATTGCTTACGTAGATTGTCACATGACTTCTCTTTATGTTATTTTATTCATAATATGTTTATTATATTATTTACATTATATTTTATTACACAATGTATTATTATTTTACAATAATTATTTCTTTAGAATTATTACGCGTGACATTGGTCCTTTATTTGACAACACCAAAACGCCGACCATTTATAATTTTTTTATAATATTCAAAATAAACTACTAATAACATCATTCACGTAAGGTTATTATAAGTATTATATTATATATATTGTTTCCTCTACATAGATTTCAGTTTAATATGTTATATAACAACTGGCTGAGAATTTCACCATTGAATTTATAGAGTCAGAATGCCAAATGTAATTAATAAAATATAATTTACAAAATTGCTTCATCAGTAGAGTAGATTTTTTTTACCATATCACTAGATCAGATGTTTGTAAGAAAAGGAGTTATCTGGAACATGGTCCCCTTCGTCTTCCTCACAGTAAATAAGTTAGAAGGAAAGGTAGGCTAATGGGTTTGATTCCAAAGTATTTCAAATCAAAAAGCTTCATTATGCATATTGATTATTGCTTCGTTAACTGTCAAATTTTTTAATCATCTTGAATACCACATAAGTATTCATATAATATCAAATTGATATGGTTATTTATTAGAGATGCAACGAATAGTGTATTTGCCGAATACCGAATATTATGCAAGATCATGTGCCGAATAACCCAATATTCGGCAAAACAATATGGTGAGAGCGTGCGGTACTCCCGACCGTGCATCTTCGTGTAGGTACACTATAGACATATGTATTAAACTTGCAGCGCGGTACATTTTTTCGAAATTTTTGTGTTCTATCATTAATAATAACAATAATAATATTATGTTGTTTCACTCCATATCAAATTAAATTAATTAATTAGATATTTGAGGATTCATAATTATGCACCTGCAGCTGACAATGAAATAGGAACAATCTACAAGCTATTAGTTCCTTCCAGTTTAACATTTAAACTATTCGGCAGAATACCGAATAATAGACTAAATATTCGGTATTCGGCCGAATAGTAAAAATATTGCCAAATAGGTAGAATACCGAATAGTTGCCGAATATTCGTTGCATCTCTAGTATTTATATGCCTTGTAAGTTTGTTAAAAATTGTTTTGAGCTATTTTTTTGTATTCTAAAGTGGAGATAACATTCCTTTGTTAACATTCAACAAATAATGTTTAGGTTGTAAAAACATTCTTACAGTACAAAGAAGAGTGTTTTCTATTGAATCGAATGTGTAAAGCTCAAAATTACCAACACTGAATAGATAATCACTACATCTGTCTTATTAAATATTTTAACAAACTGTGAATAGTTATATTATACATGGAAGAAAGTAGGTAGGTATACGTGCATCAATTCCTTAGTTTTACGAGACATAATACATAGTAAAATATTCACGAATGTATGGTGACTAATATGAAACTTTTTCAAATAAATTGTTGTAAATGACTTATTTTTTGAGGTTCGTGAATCATTAACCTATCTATGGGTACAATTTTACAATATATGATTACTTGTAGCAAAAGTGACAGGACAGTTTATTTTTCTACGATATCTTATTATAGTTTGATCATGAAAATAAGTACACGGAATAGACATTAACATTGAGTTTCCATGCAAAACAATAACATGAAACTCGCTGTCAAGGTTTTATGCAAGTATTCAGTCGTTCTCCAATTATATAGGGAAACAACCCATACTTACAAAACTTACTAATGTGCTTTATTTTAGTGTAGTTTCATTCAATTTAGAAATACTATGTCAAGGCAAGGGAATAATTAATCGAGTTACACAGTTTGATTAAGGCGTGAATCTAAGAATAATACTAACTTCTATAATAGGACACACTTATGTTTTTATTGCTTTCATGGTATGGAATGATTTTAACTAATCTAATGGTTTCAAAATATTTTGACAATATAGTTGTGATATAAATAATTAAATCATCGTTTCAAAATTTAATGAAAGATTTTACATATATGAATAATGCAAAATAAGTTTATATCATGTAGTATATTATTTTCAACCACCCCATGATTATTTGAAGGTTAGTTTTGACAAAAAATTATGAGATTTTAAGAGTAGATTAGCACCAAATCATTTAAAAAGCAGGCACATTATAACAACGATACATAATTTTGTTGTAAATTATGTTGTGTAAAATAATCTGACTTAGTTATCAGAGAGTGAATTGTTTATAATTTTATTACTTTTATCCAAATAACCCTCAAGAAAATATATTGAAATAATTATCAGCTTAAGTGATGATTGATGTTTGTTTTCTTTTTCAAAAGTTGATTTTAGCTTTGGCCAGTTGACTAAGTCTTTTTTGTTTTCATGTTTGCATTTTTTGGTAAAAATGAACAGATTCAAAGGCGACAATTATTATATATTTGTATAATCCCTCAATACTGTTTTGATGATCCATATGTCTGTATGATCTATCTGTGAGGTTAATTATTCTTTAAATATTGTTATTGGTAAATAATACATGTTCTATGAATTGGATTTGAAAGGAGTTAACAAAATAAAAAGGTTGGTATATTTAGTCAGTTTCAAAAATAAAAAAAAACCAATTAATTTGAGCAATGAGAACAAGCTGTGTAAATGGTGTGTTCATAAAATGAGATTTGAAGTGGGAATTGTTTGAAAAATAGTGATCTTACTATCTACTACATAATATTGGAAATGAATTTAATTTATCAATTGAATGCAATCTATAAATTATTACTGTTCTTTAGAAATGCTACGCCTTATCTATAATACATGGTATGTATTGAATTTATTAAAAAAATCAAATACATACTTATATAACCAAATAAATATTATATATTTGTATTCTACAGTATATATTCTTACAATATTGTAAATTATTCTGTACAAGTTTTGTTATTGCAACAGTAATTTACAAAAGACTGAAGTATTATCATTGTATTGCTATAGATTATACTGAATAGAACTTCTTATTAATTGACTATTTCGAGTATTAATTACTAATTGTTATGAAGAACTTCATAATGTTTATCTACATTTTTCATACAACCGTTTTTACTAAACTAAAGAATTGTGTACTGTTATTATTTACTATATGGAACACATAGAATATAACTTGGATAGTATACTGTTGATAAGTATATATTTTTATCTATGCTTTGAAACTTCTACAATTAAAATATAAAATAATGAAATTGGGCTGAATTTAATTTCACTGATACGCTCGAGTGCTATGTAAGTAAATTGAAAGATTTCTCTGTTATGTATTTGAATGGTTCAGTTATTAATCTTATTTCTAAATGATTAACATTAATTGTTTCCCTTTAGTCTGAGATGTCGTTTGGTCCTGCCATTCCTAGATTACCTCTCCACTGAGTTTCTTGAGACTGTAAGAGTTCTGTAGTAGAAGTTATACCTTTTTTCTGTCTTTGTATCTTTGGTCTTTGAGAGTTGATAGCACTCTGTTGTTGCATTCTTCCAATGCTTGGACTCTTCTTGATTTGAGGTCTGGGTACCTTGGATTGTTGTAACAATGGTGATGTTACACTTGATGATTCATCCCCTTCTTCATCTGAGTTGCCGACTGCGGAGAACAACTCTCTTTGTTTTAAACTTTGCTCCAAGCGACGCAGAAACCTACAATTTGAACAGGGATGTCATTAATTAAAAATATGGATTATTAAAAAATACAAATGGAATATTTCATTCTTCTGTCAAATTTTGGATGAATAATATTTGGTGCCTCTAAAATATTTTATAGAATTATACTACAAAGTAAAGTTTACATAAATGTTCTGTGAATTGAGGTATTACCTAATATTGATTGACACCAAAATTGAGTTCACATACATTCATTATACAGTCCATATTTCATCATTTATAATACGTTGTTCAAGATATATCTAATATAGAAATCTCCACACACACATTGTGTATCATTTTTAAAAGCTGACCTGCATACAAATTCTATAAGGATGATCACAGAAGATTATCCATTTTTTTTATCTATTTTTCAAAGTTTCCACGAAAGTTATCTGTTTTGACCACAAAAGTATATTTTCCCAAATAGCCACATTTTATATGTGAATTTTAGGTGAAAAAAAGAGAAAAATTAAAATTTCTATTGCAATAAAGAGGGCTCAAGCATAAACAGTTTACGGACTCTATAAACAAATATAATACCAAATCCTTTTACTAAGATTGCATATTTTACCTTATTTGGTGTCCTATGGTCCTCATGCGACTAATTTTCCTGGCCGGTTTTGGCAGCTCTTCCGTCACCGGACTCTTGGGAAGAATCCTTACTGACACGTCCTGTAAATTGTGCCTCAATGTATAATTCTTTAAGAGGATGTTATTGCATAGGTGACTTGTTACTATTTGCAATATAATAATTGTGATGTGATAAGGTATATATTAGGAGAGTATAGCCACAATATTGTTGGGTAAATGACATATTCAAATTGTAGGTTAATTTGACAGTTCAAACTACACACAATATCATCTACAGTTTTGCACTACCTACGATGAAAAATCGACTGCTTGCTAGATAGCTACTGCGAGTAATATTTATAGAAAGCAGGAAAAAGCAGAGTATATATGGAATGGAATGACTGTATGGAGTGTTGTGAAGGTTTTCTTGAAAACTTAAAATGAAACATAAAATAATAATCACTTGCTAAGAGTTGTGCCGAAATGTCCATATTGTTTTCAAACTCATAGTACGTTCGAGTACCAAGTCTTCTGGTTCAAACCTAAAATGTTTATCTGAAGATATTGAATTTGGTATTTTATGTAAGGAATTAGAATTGCTTATAAGCTCCTGATAATCATTATCATTAAAATGACTATAAAGTGGCAATTTTATGGGTAGGTATTTAGTAAATCATAAAAGTTGTACCATTAAAAATAATAACTAGTAATTATGTAAGAAATAAAATCTGTTTCTAGAATATGAAATTAAACACAAAATAATATTTTTAAAATAGTCACGAAAATATTATCAATAAATCAGTAAGACTTTGATACTGATATGAGTTTAGGCAAATAAAAGTAATTATTTTTTACCTCTCCAGTTTCTTCTCCCGAAGCTTCAGCTGCCCATTCTCGCTTGGGCCAAGGCCCAGCTCCTTCACTTTGTGGTGATTTGGTTTCTGGAGTTAATCTTACTGTAACATCTCGTGCAGAATTCAAACTTTCAGAAGACGAAGAAGAGCTAACTGGTTGCTGAGACCTTGATCTTCTCTTTGGACTTAATTTTCTTGGTGCAGGAGTTCGGAAGTATACCTCCTTACCAGGTACATCTAATAGGTTTTGCATGGACTGAGGGAGTTGAGCCTTTGTCGGACTAGGAGTTTTACTTCCCGGATTGGTTCTCGAGTTCTTCCTTTCCCTCCTTCTTCCTGTTGATTTCCTATGGGGTTGCGTGACCAATCCTAAATTAATTTTATTACAGCTACTACTACTGTTTTGGACACAGTCTGAACTGGGAAAGTCGTATAAACCATCTGAATCCGTGAATGGCAATTGATCTTTATGTCTGCCATAGAAATGTGGAGAGAATCTTCCCATACCTATAGTTCTATCACTCAAAGGACTTTCACTTCTGGAACTTACTGGACTTAACATTTTATCACAGTTAGGACTTGAGTCTGCTTGAATTACTATAGATGGCAGTTGTAGGGACATTTTGGTTGAAGCGGGAATAGTTAATCTGTCAAGGCCCCTTTCTACACTTGCACACTTAGATATACATTTGGACGGCTGTGTGCAGGTGACTTGCAATGCTGGAATAGTTATCGACTTTTCTGAATCTAATGATTCACTTTTGAGAAATACTTCCAACTCTTTTGCACTCTTTAGATCTCCTTCTTCTATTCTTTCCTCTAAATGATCCGTGCTTATTCCTTCATCATTAGATTCTAGCAATGGATCATCTGAGAGTGTTTCTGAATCAGATCTTCCTCGATGTTGAACTTTTTGTTCTGTTGCATTAGTGGTTATAGTTTCAGTGACTGAAGCACAAGGGGTTGATTTAAGTAAAGGAGAAGGTCGTCTATGTGCTAAAGAAGGATGCAGACTTGTATGTCCTGATCCTGGGCCTGGATCCTCCATTTCAGATGGACATAGAGGATTGTTGGAGCCACATCTAGATGGACCTGGACTTGCCATTGAGCTATACCCAGATGAACTTAAATTAGATTCAGATGTAGTTCTGTCTCCTCTTATACACATAGAGAATGGACTTAGATAGCACATTGTAGAGGGACCAGCAGGTGGTGGGGCTTGATTCCTGATAGCTGGGGATGGTTGTTCTGCATCAGATTCAGCTTCACTCATATTGCAAGTTATTGTTATCAAAGGTGGGGCAATAGCTAGGTCTAGTGATGTTGGCTTTTCAAATTCTTTCAAAAGTCTTTTCTGTTGCTGTTTGTTGGGGAAAAGGAAGCTAGTTTCACCAATGGATGCCCTCTGTGGAGGTGGTGATCCGGCAAACATAAGTCCCTGTGGATAATGTCTTGTTGGTGAAGGTTGTTCTACAGTCAGAAGTGGTATGATCAGCTTGGGTCCTGCAGGACTGAGATCTCTAGGAGACGCAGTGGTCCTTCCACAACTACTACTGAACTCTCTTTCACTGTCGTGACTCTGAGTTAGAGGACTTGGAGAATCATCTGTCATTTGAGTGGATGGAGTAGGAGTGTCACCACCAATTGGAGGTGGCCTTACCTGTTATGCATAAAAGTTATAGGTATTAAATAAGTTTTATTTCAATGCTGAAACTGAATAAAAGTAAAATAGTTAATCAATATTTTATTTAAAGTAAACTTGTCATTTTTATGTGAATAAATCATACATGGGTATTTTATTTGTATTTCTTTCAATTAAACTGATGATAATAATCTACATACCTTAAGTCTAAGTGATGAAGTGTTAGATGTAGTTGTCTCACCACGGCCATCATGCATAATAACAGATATGTTCTGGCTGTGATTATCATCATCTTCATCTTCAGTCTGACTCAGTGCACATGGTATCTCCATTGAAATGTGATCATCACTTACATCCATTGAGGATTTTTCATCATAATCTACAGAGGATGCGTGGCTTCTGTGCATTATTGGAGTCAAAGCAGGCGATGGGAGAGGGGTGGGTAATTCATGAATTGGTGAAAGGCATTTATTTATAGAACTAGGTATCTCTAGAAGGATGGATGGAGGATGCAAAAGGTTACTTCCAGATATGGTAGCCTTGTGGGCAGTCAATACATCTAAAACAGGTACTTCTATAGTATTGCTCTGAGAGTTGGACTGTCTGTAATAAACTGGAGAATCAGGAGCACCACTGGATATTGATATGGGAGTGTGCAAGGAGGATGTAGTGGAGTCATCATCACCAGCTGCTTCATCTTGAGGACTGGATATTGAGGGAGTTGTGGAGGGACTTACTACAATGGATGAAGGCATACTCATTCCTGCAGCAGAAGAGGAAAAATTTCTAAACATTGCCAAGATGGAATCTGCACTTGACAACTTATTCCCACGACCGGCTAACTTTCTTAATCCCATTCCAGGAAGAGCTGTCTCCAAGCTGGATGTGGAATCACTCCCCTGGTTGCTGCAAGTGCTGTGAGGGTATCTCACTTCTGTTGCAGGTGATGGAGGAGTACTGGATGCTTTTATCTTCTCTTGATTTATGGACAATCCTCCCATTTCTATTTCTGATCCAGAACTCATTTCAGCTGAGACTTTGTTTAGAAGTCTTGCAAACGTGACTTTCTTTTCTAATTTAGGATCACTGAGTTGCCTTATGGCTATCGCAGGATTGGCTGTTGATGATTCTCCATTAGAAAAACTAGATTCCTGATTGTCATATCCATTTACAGACAACCTACTGTCATCTGCACTCTTGGCTCTTCTCTCACTCAGTTGGATCAGCTCACCCATACTAACTTTGTGTGCAAGATTTTGGCTGGCTGCTGGACTTATTAGCTGTTGGAGGATTTGTTTCTTTTCTGCGGCATTTTTCTTTGTTGGTGTTGAATTGTTTCTTTTCTTCCGTGGCGATGGTGTACCTAAACGTTTAGACAATCTGTATTTATTGACAGTTAAGCACAAGGTATTAATATCCTGTTTGCCAAATACATGTATATAAAGAATATTGAATGCAAATGATTAATATTATTCATTCATAAATAATATTTTTATCTATCCCATTAAATTACTTCTAAACTCAATTGATTGCACTTATAAGTAAGGAAATTTACTTTATCATGAAACCAAAGAATTTAAAGATAGAATCACCAAAAACAATAATGTTATAAAATTTTGCATATTAATTATAATTTGTTACAAGTTAAGGTTAACAAAACGTGCAGAACAACGCATGTAAATTATAAGAAATATTTAATCTAAACATGCTTTGACAAATGAAAATAAAGTTAATTAAACAGGTAGGTGTACTGTGATATCATTTAAAATAAACATAGTTTAGCTTGTGTTTAAATTATAAATGGAATCAAAGACATGTTAGTGTAAGGTATAAATTGGTTTCACTGTGTTTAAAATAACTCAAAATAAAACTTTCAAAAATAAAACAAAAGTTGTTTTGTTTTCATAATGTGGTGCTCATGGGCGCCATGCGAGGAAAATGATGAATAAAATGAAAGATTTTGAATGAATTTTGAAATCATGATAATTTATAATCAGTAAAACCATCATTACATTAATTTAAATTCTTAAAAGGGGAATTTTCATTCTGTAAAGATAATGTAAGATCATACAATGCTAATACACATTGTGTTGGATGTTATTTGGAAAAACCACATCACTTAAATATTCAAAAAACTGAGTTGTTATGTGAAGATAAATGCCACCTTCAGTTATACTAAATTTATGGAACTGAGACCCAGTATTTCCTAAATATTAGAAATAGATAATGCGACCCTTATAGTTATATCTGTCAGGCTTCAAATTTTAGTATCGTGTACATAGTCTAGCCTTCTTCTGATTTATGTACCTACTTACTGTCAAACATATAAAAATCTGAATAGGTTTAATTCATTCATTAAATGTACAACAAGTTAGGAGAATTGATTTCTCTAGGTTAAAAGATTTATTAAGTGGCTTACTGCCTTTTCCCCTTTACTTTCTCATGATGGTTTTTCTGAAAGATTATGAAAAATTTTGATATACGATTTATCAGAATAAGATTTGTTTCTTCAAACTGTTTTCCCAATTCAACTTTGGGTCTTCCATGATAAAATAAAAAAAAAAAATGAAAATGTAAACTGCAATATGTGACCACAAAAAAATAATTAGTAGGTACCTACCTCATAAAAAGCAAAAAAAGTAATTTTAGAATCAATGTGTGATTGCCAAAAAAGGAAATCTAAATTAAAATATTAGGTGGAATTAACAAAAACAATCAAAGAACAAAGAAATGTTACCTAAGTTAGTCAGATTCCAATAGATTATTCAAATGTTAGTACGTGATTAACTACATAATTATATTGCATTGGATATTGATGAGAGACCCACGTATCACACAAAACATGTTCTTACTTGTAGGCCTGAAGGGCCACTTGGTCAAAGGTGCTAATCATGATTGGGTACGTAGAAAGTAGAACAAATTTACTCTGTGCTAAATTTGAAGAGTTGATAAAAATCTCTTGTAGCTTATGAACTAATATGACTCCTTTCAATTTCATTGGATGATCACAAGTGTTTATAATTGCATTATACTAATCAAATAATTATTTGTTCTTGTTACTGTTTCAATTTTGTGATATTTGTGTTTCAAGTGCTGTATTGAGAATGCGTAGTATCCAGATGTCATTGAATTGAGATATATGTTATGAGTCTGATGCTGAGGCTCTTTACCCTTGGTGGTACCATAGGGGTTTCTGGGGATTCATAGGGGATTCTTAGAGGTTTGTTTAGAGAATCATTATCATGGGGCACAGATCATTATGGGTGAGGGATTTTATCTTGAAATGGACAGTATAATGCTTCAACATTATAAAATGAATCTGAACATTTTAATTGTAAGAATTTTAAACAGTCTTAGTACATAGAAAAACGTAACTGTAAGTAAGAATGTATTTTTGTTTTAAGAAATGTCGTCAGGCCTTTAGGGATATTGATAGCTGTAATTGATTGTGGGGAAGTTTTTTTGGGAGAGGGGAGCCCTTCAGGTGATCTCTGAGGTCTCTCCTATAAACAAAAGATTTTGTACGATGAGTGTGAATTACATAGGATTCTATCATTCCTGGAACATTCACGGGTAAGAGAGGGTAAAACCCTTAATGTAGCTTATATAAAAGCGGCTTAGAGCTTAGTCTTGGGAAGATATTTGTTTATTTTTTAAATTAATTCTATTAAGTAGGTTAAGTTCGTCGGTAGCCTGGAGGTAGAGTCTCGGCCTCGTAAACAAGGGGTGCGTGGTTCAATCCCAGGTCCCGGCAAACTCCCCTTTCACGACACAAGCTTTTGGCTTAGTGTGAAAGGTGTATAAGGTTGTATTTGGGTTTATAACAAAAACCCAAATATATTTTATTTTTTTTGTAAAAAAAGTACTTAGGCTACTAATTAAAATTCTTTCCTATTAAATTTAATTCCTGTACAATAATATGTGAAAATTTAGAAATAAATTATGGTCACAAATCACAGAGATGATGGATGATAAAAAAAAAATAATGAAAAGGACAGCATTCCACAAAGCCATAGCCGAGTCAGAAGGGTAGACAGAGATAGATAGAGTGCAGCTCATAGTTGTTCAGTGGATACAGTACCTAAGTGATTCACTTCATTTGAATAACATGGAACAGAGTCCTGTGATTTTTTAAATGTTCATTTATATAAAAAAAACTTTCCAATAGCCAAAATAATAATTTTTCTTCAAAAGTAGGTAATTTGAACATTTTGTGTTCAGTCATTTACAAATGATTAGGGTAATTTAAACATTATTGTTTTTATTTTTTTGAAGTCGCAATCCTTTACATGTAAGAGTATTTTTTTGTCTTTTTGTAGATGTAAATAATTGTGCATTATTTTAGATACACACAAATATTCAAAATATAAGTACCTATTGATATTATTTTAGATAGCACAAATTTTCTTAGACAGTTACTAAAGTTCTAGGTAAGTAAGTGTTTGCTACGAGTTGAGAAGTTATAATATTTTAAAGATAGGGAGAACAAGAATTGCCCAATTTGATATAATTTTATTTGAGAAAATTCAACCATTTATACTTCATCGCTGAAGTGTAGTTGTTAATTGTGTTATATGTGAGCCGTATTTTTACCAAAGTAATTGTTTAAAACAGTTCTCAAAAGCATTTTTAAATCATTGCATACATAGGTAGTTTGAGAAATGAATCACTTAGTATGGAAAGTAAGAAGATAATAACATCTAGTTGTGTCTATTATACGTAAGTAAGTAATAGAGATAGGGCGTGCTGCTCATTCGGACATTATTGCCGATGTTGTCTCTTTGTCTTACGTCTCGGCGGTGGCCTTAACAGATCGTCCAAGCTAAACGTCCTTGCAGCAGGCTGAGCGCCTGGAGACAGACTCAGAATGGATGGCTTGCGGATACCGAGGCGGTTGAAGAGTGAACCACGTCCCTGACCTCCGCTTCCTGCTGCGCCACCACTGGATGCAGGAGTGCCAGCATTCACAGCCACAGCCAAGTTGGTGTTCTGGCACAAGGCACCATCCCTCGCTGTTCCGCGCAAGTGGAGATGATTTGCTGAAATTAACCATAACAAGTACCTTAATATTTTCAAAATCTCTTAAGATGGAAATCATAACCATCCACACTATTTTTATGGAAACAAAATTAGTTAAGAATATTTCTACAAAAATGTAACTTTATATAAATATCAGTACAAAGTTAAGTGATTAACACTTACGTCGATTTCTGTCATTCTCCTCAGCTAATAATTTTTCGATTTTCTCAGGAAAATGTCTCTTCGCGCACCATACCAATCCGATTATTGCCAACACAATAAAAACTGTGATGAGTCCCAGCCAAAATGGTTCTTGCAACATTCTTTCAGAAAGGGGTTTATATGGAATATTCATCATGCGACGCTCACATCTGAAAAAATGATTTGTTTCATAATTAAAATAAACAAGTTACTTTATCTTAATTCGTCTGCCCAGTTCCATAACTCAACAAGTCGAAAATTTTGATTGAATTTATAACACAAACACAATAAACGCCTCTCTTTCAATTCCAAAAACCAAATTCCAAAAATACACGGTTCCATTTATATGTAATTTATTTAATTATGGAAAAAAATAACGTATCTACTTATTTTCGATTCCTCAAAATAAATAGGTATTTAGTACTGTTTAACTGTTGAAAGGAACAAATACAACGTATGTCTTTAACAGTTCGATAATTATATACTATATTTCAATTCCTGTTGTGTTTTCAAAGCATAATATTATAAAAATACCAAAATTACATAAAATGACGATTTTTCGAATATAAAACATTTCTACTTGTTGAGTTACTGAACTGGATAGTCGAATTATATCTTTGGAAGGTGCCTACGAATTATGAACTTCATTTTTTGCTCAGTTGTAAAATAAAAAACAATAAAATAATAAAAAGATATGTAATGACTTTTCTATCCTTATTTTATGGATATTTTGATGTTGTAACACTCCTCAGAAATACATAAAAGTATCTTAACTATCCCCATTTAAAAGATAAATTGCTTTTGTTTTGTTGTTAGAAAGCCTCTTTGTCTTAAAACATCTCGATATATTTTTTATGAAATCATATACCACAAGTAGGGAACTACTTCCAAAGGGAGAAATTACAGAAATAGTCAAAAGAATAGCTGAAATTACGGTGGCAATTCTAATTGGATGCTTATCTCAATGGCTATAGGTACATATAATATTTCATAAAAAAAAAAAAAAAATTCATATAATTTATTTTATTACTGCGTATTAAATTTAATGTATAACTGCTTCAAATTGTTCGATTAAAGGACCTGAAAATGGTGATAAAAAAAAGAGTTTTTGGAAGAAGAAACCGCATGCACTTATAGCTGTTTAGCTTAGGTACCTACCTGAGTGTTTAATCTAACTGCTGGTTCCATAATAAAAGATAAGTCAGTTTAACAATAAACTCAATTTTATACTTAAGGTTATTTTAATTTCCAAGGGTTTCATAAACGATAGTGTATAAGTCCGTATTGTCACAAATAAAATTTTGATTTTCATCTGAAAATTGTTTAATCGCTACGCTACGCTGCGATGATCAGTTACCTACCAAGATAATTTATGTAAACAACAGATGCCACAAATGACGTTACATGTAATAAGACTGACCAAATTCAAGCAAAAATAAGCTTTCTTGAGTCGCCGTAAGGTCTACATTCCTATGAAAAAATAAAGCTTATCACATGAGATAGCAATTGGAAGAGCGGCATTTTTTCTAACGTGTAGCCAGTAACAGTAACATATTATATGCCTTCGCTGTAAGGCATTGTGTAAAATGACATCTGGTGTTCCGAAATTGAACTGAGTAAAAGTTTCTTAAAATTTGAAGATGGTTTATGAAACCCAAAACTCACTTAAAATTTAAAGGAACTTTTGTTTTATGGAACTGGAAGCACCTAAGTGATATTTAGGTTGATTTTTTATTTAAAATAAATTGTTTGAGCAATAATTCATTGTCGCGATGTTCTCTGCCCGACAAGTCTATTTTATTAACAAGTAAAACCTGCTATGATTTTGAAAAAGATAGTTATCTCACCTTTGGCCTTCCCACCATGCATAACAGCTGCAGTGATACATTTGTCCTTTCTCAATGCATTTCCCTCGACCTTCGCAAGGTTTAGATTCGCAGGGCTTTATTTTGGATTCACAAGAAGATCCAGTATATCCAGCATGACAGACACAGCGATAACCACTCACAGTGAGAACGCAGGAACCGAAGACACAAGGCTCCAACTCGCAGGCAGTTAGGGCGCAAAACATACCTGTAAATTATTGTTTTATGTGACTAGATAACATTTATTTTATCTCGGGTGTATTGTCCACTATAAACGGAAGAAAAAGTACAAATAAGCAAACAAATTTAATTTCTTAGAAAAAAAATTTTTTTTTCATTTAATTTTTAATTTCAGAATTATTTTTCATCCAACTCCAATTTCATAACTTCAAAAATGTGAATCTAAAATTATGAATATAAAACCTCTAGGTCATTTCAAATATGGATTTGAGTACAATAAAAAGTAGAGTATCTTAACAAGTTATTGAAATTTTCCATAAGCAAAGGACGCTTGTAAAGGTCAAAATTTTGACTTTAAATTTATTTGTATTATTTCACAATACCTACGTGATTTGGACAATGAATATTTGAATCAATTTAATGGCTTCTCTTTAGATGGATATTTCAAGAGCAGGTAGGCAGATGTTTAACGGGTCTCATCTTTATAAAAAATAATTGAGTTCTAAATAAATTACTTCAAATATTTACCAAATAATTATTAACTTCCATTATCATCGATAGAAAATAAAGCAAATCGAAGGTCCTCTTTGCAATATAAACATCGCATTCAGTTCTAAGTACTTAGTTAGGTACCTACTTGGTATGGCTGGAAAAGCACTAAAAAGTGTAAGGCACTCTCTGCCCCCAACACTTAAATACCTCCATTTCTAAGTACTTGATGGTAAAAATCTCCACCCCTACTCTCCTAGACCTTGCTTAGTAGTTGGTACATATCATAATGGAGCCGTCAGAGAACACTCTCCAAGCAACATAGCGTACCGATGAAGGGGTGAACATTATTAGAATGATAATAAATTTAGATATTTTATTACGGATGTTTTATTTTCTTTTATGTATGTTGACTTTTGCCGTAGATATTCTTATGTACGTGTCTACAAATAAAATTCTTTTTAGCTGTCGTATTATTACAATACCGTAGTAACATGTAGGTTTATATTATGTACACAAAGATAATTGAAATCATCCTTTTAAATATCAAAGTGGCTATTTCCCTGAGACTATAAGTTAGTACAATTTCTATGTAAAATCAGCACGCAAATAATTAATACTCTTTTAATTGGTTAATTCAGTTGTGTAAATGAATTAGAAGCTATATCATGCATTATTATATTTATGTAAGTGTTTAATAAGCTAAGATTTTTCTTTCGATAGTGGTGTTTTAGGTGTACAGACAATCAATGAATATTTGCGGAAAATTAAAGACAAGTATCTATAGAATTTGTTTTTGTGTGGAAGAATTGACTTCATAGCGATAATTTTGTTACTGCATATTATCATAATGTGAATTAGCGCTTTTAGTTTCGTCAGCCCTGACGAGTGATCATATTATATAAGTAATATTGCGGTTTCCTTCGATTCGCTGCGTTATAGGAACCCGCTCATTATGTAGATGGTACCAATCTATTATCTAAAGTTATTTTCTCTTTATTCTCTCGTTTATCGATATCTTTAAAGGTTGAGTAGTATTTCGTTGTATCAACATTTATAGTTGTTAACCTTTACAATTCTACAGAAATGTTTTTGTAAGAAATGACAAAAGACATCAGAAGCAAGAAAGCAAATATTATGTTTCTATTACATTAGGATGCTTCATCTATTTTGATAGCATTCATCCATTATTGGTCTATAAATGTTAAATATTTAAGACAACCAATTCATAAATTTTCAACAAAAGCAACAAATTTAATAAAAAAATTCGCGATCATAGTTGTTTATCCCAAATCACATAGATACGATTTCGATTTTTAGCCATAATTACTAATTCCGATCTATTTTCTTTCAAAAAAATTCCTGAAATACATAAGTAGGTATAAGTAAAAAAAAAAACTTACCAGTGAAATGGCCATAACACTGGCAGGAATTGTTCCCATTTGTTACAAGACACCTTCCTCCATTCAGACATGGGTTTGGTTTGCAGTTCTCCACAGATGTTTCATACGGCACTTGCATCAATTTAGAATGGTAGTTTACATCTAATGGAAAACAAGTAAGCGTGCTTTATAGGAGGAAACTAAAAAAAATGTTAAGGTACGGTATTCCACAGGGATATCATTTTGGACCAGTGATAAAACAAAAAAATAATATTGACCTATGTAACTATGAATGTATACATGTAAAAACCAATTTAAATAATTAAATGTCTAAATATTTATTGAAATCAATTATTTTTGCTTAGGAAATATTTTTTTATTACTAAATATCTCCATATACATGAAATTTGTGACACGATGACTATAAAATAAACCAAAAGAGAATTAATTATAGTCTTACCGATTTGTGTAATGACAGATGCATTCAACTTGACACCTATAGCTCCACTTTTCTGTCTGATCTTCAGTGAGTTGTAGTAGGATGTGATAGATAGTGGGGGTCCTGGTTCAATAGAATCATCCTCACATAAGTTCCATATGGTCCCATTTAGATCTGCGTATCTGTCGTAAACCTGTTGATGAAAAAATACATGGTAAGAAACCGTAGAAGTCCATACCTATGTAATATCAACATAATTGATTTCTGGTATTGAGGATAGTAGACATATTATCTGTACGAATTACTGATTAATGTAAACTAAAAATAATGCAAAAAAAAACAAATAAATAAAAGTTTGATTAATTTGTTTATGGTGGACACATATATTTGTTCATGACATATTTTTACTCTTTTCTTTTGGGATTCAAACATAATATTATTGTAAAACGTTCGTCATCAGTGACTTGTTTCGTCAATTGTTTAATTTGGAGAAAGGTTAATCAATATCGGTAATCTGCTGTGTGAATGTTCAAAATTAATGACCGGAAAAAATTACAATGCGAAACGAGGCACTAATAGGAAAAAGCTTTTAAGCAAATCTACATCAGAAAATACTTCGATTGCCAAATGATTTTTCTTTTCTTCTAACTCGAGTTTTCGTTTAATCATTCCTAATGGAAAATTATTGTAATGTACAAATAATCGTCTACAAATGAAAGCCTTGCATTGAATTAATTACTATGGAATTTGAATAATTTGAATATACTACTTTAAAATCGAATTCTTAACATTGAGATTCTTGTTTTTCTGTCTATGAAATTACTTAATACCCATCAAGAAAAATATGCGCCGAATACGTCTGTTCAATATAATATTATTTTTAGAGCTTTCGATATAATTGCTTTAACTCAAAATGGAATAAAAAACAATAAATAAAGGAAATTTTGAAAAATTAGCAGTGAGAAAATTATGATAGAATTTTGTATGGTAGAATTTTGATTGAGAGAGTACGAAAGATAACTGAGTGTAAGATATGGGATGCGCAAGGAGCTTTTTTGAATGGCAGAGGGTGCACCGATCAGATCTTCTCCCTGCGAATGGTTATAGAGAAGTTTCTGGGTAAACACCAGAGGCTTTTTTGTGCATTCGTGGATCTGGAGAAAGCATATGATCGAGTGGACCGGGAAAGGTTGTGGCGCGTGTTGTCGGAGTATGGGGTGAGCAGCCGGTTGATCCGCGCAATATCTTCACTTTATGTGGGAAGCTCCGCATGCGTGAGGGTAAATAATACTCTCTCGGAGTGGTTTGTCCTCACCAAGGGAGTGAAGCAAGGTTGTGTCATGTCTCCGTGGCTGTTCAACTTATTCTTCGACTACTGTATGCGACCTGTGAAAGAGATGGATGTTGGTGTCGAGCTGAATGGGTTTCGGGTGAATGCATTGATGTACGCAGATGATTTGGTGTTAATGGCTGAGAGTGAAAGGGACTTACAAGAGATTGTTACGTGTGTGTATGATAGTTGCAATTTGAATGGTTTGAAAATGAATGTTATGAAGACGAAAGTTCTTGTTTTTGAAAGAGAGAATGAAAAAACGATTTGCGAGATTAAAGTTGGTGACGAATGTTTGGAGCAAGTAAGTGAGTATGTATATTTGGGAAGTATGTTTACGAGGGATGGAAGATGCGATAGGGACATTGAAAGAAGGAAAGTGGCCGGTGCTAGAGTGAACGGTGCACTTCGACCCATTGTCAGCAATGGCAATGTGTCGAACATGGCTAAAATGCTGGTGCACAATACCATTCTGGTACCGTCACTTACGTATGCAAGCGAGACATGGACGTGGCTGAAGAAGGACGAAAGTGGAATAAATGCAGTGGAGATGCGATCGTTAAGAAGAATGGTTGGTAAAACGCTGCGTGATAGAGTGAAGAATGAGGATATTAGAAGAATGAGCGGATGCAAGAAGAGTGTTGTGGACAGAATGCGCGTGAATAAACTACGGTGGTTTGGACACGTTGAACGAATGAACGAAGTAAGAATGACAAAGAGGATATACTTGTCTGAAAGAAAAGGTGTGAGGAAGCGCGGACGTCCGAGAACCACGTGGCTTGATCACGTGGATCAAATTCTCAAGGACGGCCGCGTGTTGAGTAAGAGGAATCGACGTGCGTGTATGAGAAACTGTATGAATGTGGAGGAAGCGAAGGAAGTGTGTAAAGATAGATCTGTGTGGCGTTCCGTTCTCTCTGCCTACCCCACTTGGGATACGGCGTGAGGGTATAGTATAGTATAAAATTATGATATTATTAATAAAAGATGTATTTATATTTCGTTTCAAGGTGCTATATCTTCCCCTGAATTACATAATTTGTTGAACGAAATATTGTAATATACCTAGAATTCGAAAAAAAACATCGATTGGCAAAAGTCGAAAACATGATTATAATACGAAATTGTAATGTTTTTAAATTTATAAGCTATACCCTGCACATCATTTAAGAATTTTTATGAATAAAGTTTCATCTTTATGTCTTTATTACTACATATAATGTTACATGGTGAATTACCTAAGACTGCTGTTATTGCTTTCGTACAAGTTTGTAATTGAGTAATGATGTTACCTACTACTGTTTGTTTTGTAACTAAGAAACTTTTAAGTGCAATGTCTCTACTTATATAATAATATATTACGTATTATTAGTTAGTCAACCAATCTACTAACCGTTCCGAATACAAGACGCTTGATCTTATATACTTACTTTCATTACAGTTGCTAAGTCCCTCACAACTCATATTCGGTAATTATTTTCACACAAGTTCCAAACTCTGATTAATAATGAACCATACTCGGCGTATTTGATAGAAGTTGTTTTTTGTGCAGTAATAATTTGGATAGCCAAATTGTGAACATTGAATAACATTCTTCATTTTATATCATTTGAGAATAGTTTTCACATGCTTTTTAGGAGTGTATATGAAATATTCTAAATTCATCGTATTAAAGTCCGAAAGCTATTATGATTCATAAAGTTATTTCATATCTCATATTATTTGGCTTGTGCTTTATACTGTTTCTAATTATAACAATATTGTTATGTATAATTATGATGCAACCACGAATTACCCGTAGAGAAATAATAATACAAACATGAAAATAATTATCAGTGAGTGCATTGGTAGGTAAGCCTCTCAATGACATCGAGTAATTATAGCTAAAGCTCATTGTAACTAGACGCTTTGGTCAAATCCAATACAAAATCTTTGTGTATATTCCAAGTGGTAAATAGAGATGGCGACCGAGTTACAAGTCTATTTCAATGTGTCTGTATAAAAATAAATAAAAATAAAAAAAACATCTTTAAAATCATTACAAACCAGGTATTTTTATTATTCTATTTAAGAAAAAAATGAAACCGATCTATTGTTGATCAAGCCAGCAGGGTTACCCATGATACGATCTAATTACAAGCTTAATTTTAACTCTGCGATGCGCGAAGTATGTAGCTACTGTAAAAAACACGTGCATACAATTCCGCGATATCTGAGGATAGTCGTTTTCAATTAAATTTAACATGAGTATTATGGTTGTATTATGTGAAGATTCCGTGGTGGGATGAAAAAATATCTACAATTTTTTTCATAACAAATGACTTCAAAAAACGTTATCTTTTTACGTGATAACAAAGATAAAACTATGAAACGTGTTTAAAAGTGTTGTAAATTTAACACTTATACGAGTGTGTGCAAATAATGTTTTTTTCTAAAAAGATATATCGATGGCAGGTTACTTTGTTAGTTTCTGTTTTGCTAGTTCCGGCAAATATTATTAATCAGTCTCAATATAATAATCTACTCTCTATTCACGATAGGTAGGTACCAACTAGAAATGCCTAGTAATAGTAATGGTTTCAATACAAATTTAATGGAAATGATAGTTTTGTATGCTTGTCATATTGTATTCGTTTATTAATATCCCATCTCTAAATACTCGCTTTTAATGGTGATTAATTATTATGGTAGCTTTGTATTAGTATTGATAAAATGGTAATCGATAATTGTATCTATAAATCAATCGCTACATAGGATATAATATATAAGTAAAAACCTCCTTATAGTTAACATAAATGAAAATGGATGTGTGTCTATCAATCTGAATCCATTATTATTTTTTTTGCCAAAGTTATATTACAGTCGATTGCGAAATGTAAATAGAGTAACAAATATAGAAATGAAATAAAGAGAAAAGGATATATTGGGTTTTCCCGCAGGACGAATCCAGTGCTAGACAGAATAAATATCTGATGAACAAGGGTAGTTTTTTTTAGATAAATAGTTAAATATTACTGCACATACTTCAATTTAAAATAAATTACTGGTTTGGCTTTAGTTTAAGTGATACCTTCTTTGCTTATTTGAAAATGTGTAAAAATTAATATAAAAATATGTTTTATACCTCAATTTTTCCTCTTCCATCAGGACACTCTCCATCATTGAAGCGAACTGCATGGAGTCTCAGAAGTACAATGCATCCAGGTGGAGCAATGAGACGCAAGGAGATGTCAGAGGCGGCCGGAGGAGACCTGGGATGGTTCACATGGAGAAGGGATCCGCTACTGGAGTTGGTCAATGTAATGATGCGTTCTTCTTCTGCATAGGCCACTGTATAGAATAAAATATATTAAAGCATGCATACTTTGGAAGACAAAACTTTAATACGATTTGTTTAAGAACGTAAATTAATACTTGGTCAAATTTATAAGAATAATTTACAGTGAAACCTCTATCTATCGTTTTTGAAGGGACCTATTGAAATAAACTATGGATGCGGGAAAACAATGAATGCGGGAGTATAGAAAAAATCACATTAATATGTATTTTAATGTTTAATATGTAGGTACACACGCGTATATAGGTTTTATAAAAATGATACATGTTTCAAAAGTTATAAATCAATTTGTTGAAATAAAAAATATAGTAACAAAATAAAAAAGAAAGCTGCATGGATAGCAAAATCATACTTTATACTGTATGTAATCTTTCATCGTCATTTGCTTTTTTATTGTATGTATCTACTGACGTACTATCATAAAAGACAGCAGACAGAATCAACAAACTGTTCTTTCTTTCTCGCTCGCTCTCCAATGTTTTTATACATATTATACGATTTTTTTGTGTAATTTAAACGGTCAATGCGATAAAATCATATAGAGAAACGATGGATGCGATATACTTTTACGTGTTTTGTATGAAACTAATTCGGAACTCTAAAAAATAACGACAAATACGGGAAAACAATTATTCGAGGAACGATAGATAGAGGTTTCACTGTATTTACTTTTTCTTATCACATAGGAATTTAGATATAAAATTGTTTATTTCTTTTCAGGAAATATTTAAACGGGTAACCGAAAAAACAAATGGTTGACTAACAATGAATTGACTCGAATATTATTTGAGCGACTAAAAAACTAAGTTAGCGACAAATATTGAGTGATAAAAGTTCATAAATGAGCTGCTAAAAATTAATACAGTTTTTTTAAGTGGACGATTGAAAATAATAAACGAGTGATGAAAAACACTGTCTGAGCGGTTATATACATAACTTTATCAAGTGAAAGTGTGAAAATGGCATGAGACATAAAACAATTAGGTATTTTTTTATTCTAAAACTTAGCTATTTATCTTATTACTAAGAGTAGTAGCAGGTAATCTAAAAACATCGCGCTTAAGGCATTCAAATCTATAGTTCAGCGATGAGGTACGCCACCCATCCTGAATGTCATGTTTGTTACGTGCAATTGGCATGCTGGCTACCCCAGTAATGAAATACTGTGATGGTTTGAACAAATTAATCATAGAGTCAAATAAATAGGTATCGTTAAAAAATAATATAAATTTAAATTATTATAAATATTTTACTTAACATAATATGTACCTACCTATATACCTATTATATTTTCAAAATATTTGTTATTAAAGGAATTTAGAAGATATCATTTTTTCGAAATCTGTTTATGTAAGTTAATATATAAAAAAGTTATTTCCATAAAATAGAATATCATTTTTAAATGTATTTCAAATAATACCTTCACGTATTTACAATATTTAACAACCTCACGTAGTAAATGAACGAGAGTTGTTCAAGTGAAAAAATAATGTAAAAGAAATTTAAAGCTAAATAAAAAGGAGATTTTCTAAGAAATTTTATTATTTCTCTAATGGCAACGACTTTGAAAATTACATTAAAATTAACATAAAAAAGATTCATAAATAACAAATAATATCAAAGAAACACATTTAATGATACATAAATAAACACCTATTTAATAATTAAAACTTGATAAAATGAAAAAAAAACTGTCTTAATGGTATGATTATAAACATATAGGCAAGTTTGTACAGATACTCGTATTTATGGAAATCTGGCAAAAAATGGTGATTTCTTAACTTATTCTTGAATCGAGGTAAGGGTTTAATATCTTGTTTGAGGAAAACTTATCGTCGCTCGGCGTTCAATACCGCGAATGTAACAATTACAAAATTTTGCAGGAGGCCTAATAAACTGAATAAAAGTTACGTTAGCGCCTAGTCCATATTCACGATTTTGTTCCATACGGCATTCTAGCAGTTTGGAAAATATTTGGGTAATTTTTCGTATATAAAATCGCGTATTTTAACATTCTGTACTAATATCTTAAAAACAAAAACTTTCACTTAAATTGTTGAATTCGCGGTATTGAACGCCGAGCGACGTTATTGTGTTCTATTTGAAATAGGTAAATAATATAATTTCTTACCGATTTTGTAGACAGCTGAGAAGCCTTTACCGACGGGAAAGTCGCCAGTCCTGAGTCTGATTTCAAGAGATTCTCCCTTTGACACAAATGCACCTTCATCCAATCTGTCTGCTTCTAAAAATGGCTGCAACGGAGATCCTTCACCAAGAGATATGTCTAACGATGCTCCAGTGCCTACTGAGTGTTCTATTATTTCCAACCAAACACGTTTTCCTACAAAATAATATTTGATTAAGTAAATATTGTGTGTTATAAATTTCAGACAAATATTCAATACATTTTTATAAGGCGTAGTACAGTATATGTTACGAATGGTATTCCTTTAATATTTTCTTCAATCATTCCGTAGAATGATATTCAAACCTATCCAGTGCCATACTATGGACATATTATTCAATTATTCAAAAACAGCGTTGGAAAAATACAGCTAAATTTCTTATTCCCGCTGTCATAGTTGCATTATAGATATCTATGAAATATTTCAATTATACTATTAGCGCAAATGATTTTTTTAAGCAGAATCAAAGTACCTAGTAGATAACTTATATGTTATTTGGTTAACACCGCAAAAACCTCAGTTCATGTTTGTAATGAATTTTTGTGTTTGTGTAGGAAGCATAAACTTTGATAGTATTATATCTAAAGACGAGAGAGAAAACCTCTTATATTTTATTAGCTATGAACCATGTTCAAAATCATTAAACAACTAAAATATTGTATTATTGAAGAATACCTGGAGGGGCTGTGATACTATAAGTACAATCAAGTTTATTCAGGAGAAAATATGGCCAGTTCGGACTCTTAACCGCTCCATGTTTTGCTGTTAATATTTGTTTTGGACATGCTGAAACATCCACAGCTTTCCATCTTGCATTGAATCCAGCACCTGATATGGAATAGTCCGATTTAACAGTTATCAATGCTGATCTTCCCATTGAGACAAAGTCAAAGCGTCTCATTTCTGTGTCGTAATTTCCACAAATACGAAACGTATCTGATTGAGGAGTTTCTTTGATCAGGCTTTTAATCTGAAATTATAATCAGGAACTCAATATTACTTATTTCACTAAAATAACTTTTCAATATTGTGTATTTCATGATCCGAGACTAAAATATATCTATTAATTAAATAAAAAAAATCTCAGTCAATATCAAGTTTAGTACTTTTCTAATCCGAAAAATAAATCGACAGATATAATTTCAAACTCAAACTCTCATTGAAATAATTATAATAATTTGAATCTACCTGTCGGTAAATTCAAAATAATTTCTATGATATTTTAAATCTCTAAGAGAAAATGAAATTAGAAAGTAGTGAAACAAAGACCTTTGTTAGACATTTAGTTTACAACTATTAATATTTTAGTGAACCTTCAATTTATTTTATTTATTTTTATTTTTTACGGCCAAAGCCTTTTACTTGTTAAACAAAAATTAAATTTGAATAGATTAAAACGATCTAAGCATACCACAGCTGAATACTTTGCTATTGTTGTAGATTTATTTATAACTCTTACCTCTACGTAGTCATAAAGGCAGTCTTTTTGATATTCCATATCGATTTTTGAAAATTGTATAACAATCCTTGAATTCTCTGATGCAATTAATTTGATATTATAATTTAAATTATTTGGATAACTCGTTGGGTAACTTGGTGAAGTCAGTCTTCCTTCAGGATCGGTAATTGTTCTATTCAGCTTTAAATTTGGTTCTGGTGAAACGTTTTTCCTTTTACAAACATAACCACCAACATGTGAACATTTTTGTGAAGTCCAATATAGCCCGCTTGGTAACATGGGTGTAGGGGAGCTGACCCATTGTAAGCCAACACATGTGGGGTTTTCAGGATCTGGTAATTCCAATACGTCCAATTCTTGAGGACTTTTACCAGGAAGCCATCCAGAAAATGTTACTCTGGTTCCATCATTCCAATCGTAAATTCCCAATCCTGACATTTTAGCACCGATCCAATAGATAGCGCTGTTAGAATATTCTGCGCTATTTCTTATCGTAGCTGTGATAAACTTTTCTTCTTCCTGTGACAATATAGCGGCTAGCTGTGCTTTGGCTCCTCTACAGATTTGTTCAGCCGTGGACCACGTGACTTCAGGATAGCTTACAATCAAATAACAGGAATCATTAAATAGTTTTTGCCTCTCATCAGCACACTCCATCACTGAAACAAGAAGAAAAGAATTATGAAACAAAGTAACAAGATGTATAGACACATTCTCGTGTAGGTTGTATTGATTTTCTTTGTGTGAATGGAGCTGGAATTAATCATTATTATCGATTAAGGTATTGGTATATTTATTAAAAAAACAAAATATTTATTATGGAAGATTTTGTTTCGTTCAAAGATAAAAAATAATATTTAATTTTACATACACTCGCTTTACATCCACAGTGTATTGATGAGAATAATTTATTTTAACTTGTGTATCTAACAGGTATATCAGTTTTTTTTAGAAAAAATCTAAAAACGATAAACCCACAATTTTGTGAGCAATAATTGTATACATAAATATCTCTTATGAGAATAAGTTAAAGTAAATACAAACAACACATCGCTTTAAACTTATAATATTTATTTTTGAAACAAAAACACCAACAAATTTCCTTTAGTGCATCGAATATATTCCGATTTATAGATTATAATAATACATTTTAACAACTTTTGTACTATTTCATGCATGAATCTATAGTCTGAATATTAAATGCTCATCAGCATGCATCTGAGTGGGTTTAATTAACAAAAAGCTGAAATATTTCCATGAAAGTGAACCAGTTTAATCACATTTTCCTTAGCATTTATTTGGTAAAATGATGTTTTTGTTAAAGCGTATTTTGCCATAATGTTCCGACGGAAGATAATATAATGAAGATTGATGTTGGCTATGTTGGCAATACAAGTTTAATATTAAAGTGAATAAACATATTCATAACGAAACTTTGAGGATAATTAAGACGCTGAGCGGTGAGCTTACTTTTATGGTTGAAGGAAAATCTTCACGTTAATAAAATATTCTTAGTATAAAGTAAATGCTAAATATATTATAATTATGTACGTGTTACATTATTGTATATAACAAAACAATGAACGTTTGAGAAATTCATATGCAAAGTTTTATACCAAAAACGCTTAAAGGAAAATCAAATTACAAGTTACGTAAGATATTGTTACATTGAATTGAATTTTATTTTAAGCAAACGAACAATTTAAGTATAAGAGAAAAATTGATTGGGGGAGTTCAAAAGTCCTAACACAAATAGCAACGAACAGGATAGAGGTATTTGAAGAAAGTACCAAGACATAGAGAGCCCCTTACATTGCTCTAGGATACAGTAATGATACGATTTAATATTATGCATCGATGCTTTAAAATAGCGATACCTATATATAAATAATGTCAGCATTGATCTTTTCGTTTCTCCTGAATAAATATGCAGATATTATTTATAATAACGCGAGGAACGGTTGGAAAAAGCGCAGTGAAATGTTACGATAGTAGAGTGATCTAAAAAGACTATCTAAGTAAATATATTTGTTTGATAAAATAATATTCATTCTTAGCACACAAAGAATAAGTACATGTGTGAAACGAAAACTGCTAAAAATCTGTACTACTTTTTTTCCTATCTAAATATGTGTATTTTATAGACACTATTATACGATAGAATGTATATATGTAGTCGTATAACAAGCCTCAAGGCTTATTTTTGTATGAAAGTATTAATATATTGAACACGAGAATATTGTGCATTGAAATATATTTCATACCGCATATTATTTTGTTTAAAACATGCTGAGAAGTTTTGTTCACTGACATGAATATGCTTTTTCTTCTAAAAACATACAGCGGCGTTCGCAGTTTTGTATACATTGTTAATATAATTCTTCACGTAATAAATAAGATAAATAATAATATTAAAACAAGCTTGTAAATAAAAGTTTATATTATCTAATAAAGTATATATTATGAAATGAAATGAAGTTACATGAAAATATAATGTTCGTAATATTCAAAAGAGTTGATAACTGTAAAAATATTTTAGCTCGTTAGTATATTAGGTATACTGATTTGTAATTTTTAAAATGAAACACGATATATAGTTATTCCACTATTGACTTTATTCTTGCGAACCGGCTTTCAAGAGCTTCCGCTCTCATCGTCATGCAAAAGTAAAGTGAAGCTTCATCATAAGTTAGGATGTGACAAATAGAAAACAATAGATTAAAATAATAATATAAAGAGAAGAGTTATTAACATGTATCGTCAACCATATTATTATAATTTTGAGCCATTTCTGATAAGGGTTTTTCTGTGGTTTCCCCTTTATCGTACAAAGGCAAATGCTGGAGATATTTTTGATAGAAGACCGTCCAAGACAAAGGTAAAATAATGCAGGCAACTTGAAGTTTAATCCAACAGGCAGGTAATTTTTTTTTGACAAAAAATATTATAAATATTTTATATTTTGAGAAAGATATTAGAGTCTTTTTGAGACCATGTTATTAGATTTTTGTGAGTAGAAGATATTGCAGAGCAGAGTAGAGCATGGACGAAACAAGCGGAGCAATATATTCTTATTTTGTTGAATATAATTATAATTATCAAGATGAAGATAAAAAATATTTTAGCAATGATGTTTGCCCCCCATTTTGAATGTCTTATTTCTTGACTGACACAGACAGGACATGATTTTAGCCCGCAGTTTGTCTGCCTGGTAGCCTGGCTACCCTACTTGTGAGAAGTGAAAATGTCGTGGTAATAATATGAATAATATGAATGAATGAAAATATGAAAAAAAATGTTTTATTATACTGCACACACACACTACAACATCAGAGTATATCCCACAAAATGGGGTAGCCAACAGACCAGCTGCATGCAATAAACATCTAAGTCGTCTTCTCATGCAGGACGGGTGGCAAACCTCATCGTTGAATTTGAGACGTAAAATGTCTTTATTTTTAGAACACTTGCCTTTTACAAGACACTCGAAAACTTGCGGAAAAGAGTGAGAGACCAATTAATTAGCATGTGCTCCACGACTAAAGAGATACGGGTGTGTTATTATAATCTTGACTCAAAATTTGTATTTCCTCAAAAACGTTGCATTGCTTATAAAACTACATTAAAATAAATCACCGATATTTTACGTAAGATCATGATGGAACTGTATCATGGTGTTGCCAGTTTTTAAATAATTTTCCTCAATCCTGGCATTTCTCATTGAAGTGTTGTAAGTGTTAATTTGTCTATTTGATTATTATTTCCTGAGCATTTCGGGTAAAAGCTCACTAGCAATGTAATACAAAAAAGTTGTTTTCATGTTGTGAACATATTCATGTTTTGAAACTTGAACAAATTTACCATGTTAGAGAGTCCATTGTGCAGTTCGCTAGTATAATGTTTAGTTGCTTAAAATAGAAAACATATCCAATGCACTCTAAAATAAGATAATTTAATAACGTAAACAGTAAATTGTATATGAAAGCACTCAAAGCATTACAAAATATTTTGCTCATTGTTATGTTAGAATAATTGTACTGTGATTTCTTTTGTTAACGGATTTACCTAATGCAATATCCATTTTTTTATTGCTTTTGTTTTTTTTTTTGATATCATTTGTTTCATAATATTACCTCGATACGGGTGCAAACCCAGTGAGGTAGTATTAAAATGTATAAATGAATATAAATTGTGAAAATGCTATATTTTGTGTTGTATAATATTTCTGGAATAAAATTTATTTATTTATTTATTAATATGTGAGTACATATTTCAAACATTGCTTGAAGTCACTTCTTTGTCTGATTTCTATATACAGTATCTCTTTTAAATTATATGTAGATGTATGTTGAATTCAGATATACTGCAGAAGCAGATGTTCACAACATTATTTTTTTACGCTAGCAACACTTCCACTAAAATAGCACGAAAACCGTCTCTCAAATTGAATCTTTCTCACTTTTTCACATTCTACCTTGAAACGTTATTTTATTAGTGCGTATTTTATCCCCACCTTAAATATAAATAAACAAGCAAACTTTTTTATCGTTTGTTTAAAATGACCAAAAAAGTGTTGACAATAGTTTCAATAAAACAAATTACAGTTGTCAAGTGTTTCTTTCAACTATAGATTATTGATTCCGAGAGAGACGTCTTTCGACTTATCAGGTCATTATCAATCGACCTGATAATGACCTCTGGCTCGACCTGCAGGGTTACTCTTGACAAAACTAAAAACGATCTTAATCTAGTCTTGATCTTGATCATACGACGCACGAAGTGACTATTGGCCAAAAATACACACAAACCGATCGCGCGTTAGCGGTAGGGCGGTGTTTTTGACCATAGTCCCTTCGTGCGTCGTATGATCAAGATCAAGACTAGATTAAGATCGTGTTTAGTTTTGTCAAGAGTAACCCTGCTGATAAGTCGAAAGACGTCTCTCTCGGAATCAATAATCTATAGTAGAAAGAAACACTTGTTTCAAATTACATAATATGGAATTCTACTACGTGTGCACCGACACAATTAATTAGTAGCTAACTGAATTTGGAGTGGTCATAGACCCTGGAAGCAGTAATTGATCCATTTCAACTAGGACAAGGGGAAGAAATATATTTAAATATACATTTTTTCAGTAGACTTATTCATCATACCTATACTTTATTCCAAACAAAATAATATATTATATAAATAAACATCATTTCGATGGTATAGCGCACAGATGTGGTAAGTGCAGTTTTTACCGAAAATGAGTTACTATACGCATGTGAATCTATATCATCTGAAGTATGTTCCTTAGGAATATTATTGCGTAACTCTGTGTCGTTAACGAGATATTTAAGAAAAACTATGCATGATTAGTACTACATTGTATGGCATCTCAAACTTTCAACATTGATTATCTCAAAACTATGAACACTGCACTTACCACATCTGTGCGCTATGCCATCGTTGATGGACTTTGATATGTATGTATAATAATAACTACACAATTTATATATAGTGCGCCGTTTTGTGGAATACACATACATAGGTATATACCCAGATTTCTGGTGTTTTTATTACACTATGTTTAATTCCACTGTTTGTCATGAGAAGAAAAACAACAATCTCTTAAATAAATAAATTTGTTTCAGCACGCGTTTGCATAAAGAAATAAACTACCTATGCAAATTTTGTATGTCGCTCGCACTATACCCTTGGCATGAATATTTCATCATGGAGAAACTCATACATCAAACATCAGGCACACATTCTGATTTTCTAAACGAATGTCACGTAGACGTGAATCGCCTCCGGCAAAGTAGCGTAAAATTCTGTTATATTATTATGAAACACATAGAACAAAAAGTAGTCAGTCAATATTGAAGTCTGAAGTTTTTATACTGATGACGACTTAGAACATTTTCAAAGTGTTTTAATATTCAAAATGAGAGTAAATTTTTAATCCCGTAAAGCCTTATACTACACGTTACTATTTATACTATATTTGTAGATTGTAAATTTAGATGAAAAACCTATCTCTGCGACATTTATCAAGCGTTTATTTTGTTAACCACGTCACAAATTCAAATCCTATTAGCAATCATTAAAAATTCGTCACACTTTTCAAAATAACTTTAATTTATTTTATCGCCACGTCACATAAAAAAAATTAAATATTCCTACAAAAACATTCAGTCTATTTAATTATTTGCATAATATGTATTATATTGTACGTATGTTTGAATATTGTCGTAGACACATTTAGCAAACAAGTAATAGGCAAACCGAAACTTCTGAATGTTTAGATTTTTAGAATATAGAGTGTTATTTTTTTCACCCTCCAAGACAATAGGAACATTGTATTGAGAGTTATTCATTTTTCAAACTGAGACATTTTTAAACAAACTTTTTTAAAAGCTTTAATAATCGTTGCTATGGGAATAATATGTTGTGTAAGATAATGTCTATTATAATATCCGAAAACCTTGTCGGTGAATAAGTAGTGCTGTTTTCGGCCAGTCACCTACGAGTGTTTAACCAATCAAATAATCTTAATGGGAGAAATGAGTTAACACAATGTAAAATTACGCAAAATCTAATAGAAAAGGGGATATAAGGCTTCCCAATATTTTGTCATCTGTATTTTGTGAACAAACCCAGTAAAACAAAAAATCGTAAATACACTAAAGATTTTATTTTATTATAAGAGTTTACGTAACTGTAATCAGATTTAAAATTAGTTTTACAAAAAAGGTAAACACAATAAGGAAAAAAATATTAAGTAGGCACGTGTCCTTTATGTGTGTTTGTTTCAAGTTTGTTAGTTTTCCCATGCGGAATCACGGGTAGTCAAAATTTAAAACTATCCACACGTTCAACAAACATCATGGACATTCACGTTTGTTACTAACGAGGTCAAATTCTTTTCCTTTTTCTTGTGTTTTAACAAGTTGGAGGAGCCAGGTGTTTATAAAACTTCCATGACATTTAATAACTTTTATTTAGCACAAGGGGTTCTCGTAGCAAGGGTAAGAAAAATAATTTTGGAAAAATATTTCAGCAAATATTTGGTGGTTTATGATACTTTTACCACCTGACTGTTACTACTACCTATATACCTTCACGTATGTTCTTAAAGTGGGGCAGCCAATGGACTACAAGTAATTAACATGTAGTTTGTCGTGCCTCAACGCTGAATTATTTATTTATCGTGTCAAAACCAAAAAAAAACCAATCAAACCGATCTCCAGTACTGTGCAAAATGCACAGTAGGTGGAGATGAGTCAAAAATATCCTCCATAGTGCATGTGACGGAGCACAATGGACACTTGAACAAGTGTGGTATGGTCTGTGCTGCACCACAGTCACATGCTCCGGATTCGTCTTGCAGGAAGCCCCATCGTTCTCTATTGTCACTGAATTGAAGATGCTTATTTTCTTTGACTTATACTTATTGAGTTCGTCGGTAGCCTGGAGGTAGAGTCTCGATCTTGTGAACAAGGGATCCGGGATTCGATCCCAGGTGCCGGCAAACTTTCACGACACAAGTATAACAAAAACCTAGATATATCTTTTTTAAAAAAAAAAAATACTTTACCAGAAATCCCACGGGAGTACCTAATCATAGATACTTTAATGATATTACAATAAATTAATTGTACTTATAATTTATGGGCATAAATTTTGATTCTGCATATTTAAACGTTATTTTAAATAACCTTTGAGTACTGATTTGTAACGAATTTGATGCACTACAATATAAAAAATCTTTCCAAGGGTGAAACAATTTATGGTGTGGATAATTTATGCAATCAAATATCTCCATCTATGTGAAAAAATTGATCACAAAATTCATCTTATCTTTTTACCAATTATTGTATTTTATCTCAATCAAAGTTTCAAGTATCCCCTTGAAAGATTTGAAAAAAAAACATATCAAGTGTCAGGTGCTTTATTTTTGTTTAAGATCTCTCGAAGTAATTTGATGGAAACACGTATCCTTCACGTTATGCTTGAGATGAAATGACCCTAAGTTGGGGGTAAAAAAGGAACTTTAGTTAAAATACATAACAACATGTCCAGAGACAAACTGTTGCTGACATATTACAATATATTCTATGTGTGACCTGAATTCACAATACAGTGTATATTGTACCTACACAGAGGCGGTTGATCTGGTGAAATAAAAATATCTTTCAAAAACTAATGTCCTCTGTGTTTTGTGTGAGATTTAAGGAGGATTGACGAAGTGAGGGAGATGTGAGATGGATAAATGGATGAATTATTGCATTGTTATTGTTTGAGTGATTGCTAATGCTTTGAACTAGAAATTTTTAATTTTGTGTAAAAGGCACTAGCCGTTAATGTATTTTTTTTTATTTATTTATTTCATATATCTACGGCGTTAGCCTTTTACATGTTAACAATCATATTAAAAACAGAAAAAAACAACAAAAAACCACACAATAAATGTGTCATATCAGGAACAGTATTACAGGTAAAATAAGTGTATGTGAGATAATTATTATAAGTCAAACAAAAATATTCAAATAAGTCATTGTAAACAGAGGATTTACAAATATTTAGTCATACAGGTAAAATAAATATAAGTGAGATAATTATTATATGTCAATCAACAATATTCAAATGAGTCATTACATTGTAAATAGGGGATTTAAAAGTCTATAGTCATATATGTAGGTAAAATAAGTGTAAGTAAAACAATTATTCATAATTAATACATAATTTTAATTTTGTTTTCTTTTTATTAAACAAATAAAAAGAAAACAAACTTGTCATGTAGAGTCTTCATCCAAAAAAAAATCTCCGACTTTGGAACTCGGAAAAAAATCTTCACAAACATTTATCATTTTCAATTCATCGATGATGTTTGTCACCCATCCTTAATGTCTTAACTTTTATTGCAGAGAGGATGACTTGTATGTTTATTGCGTTTAGTAAGTTCGCTGACTACTCCACTGGAAATTCCGTTATGATGTAAATGAATGAATGAAGGAAATAACAACTTTATTTTTTGATTCTCATCCATGATTCATACATAGTAGATGCATTGTATCATAATATAAACAATGTAATATTTTTGGAATAGGGTAAAGACAGTGAGCCGCATCCAAGTACCTAAGGAGGAACCGCCGCTGATTGTACATATTGTGTTCTGTAGGGACACTTGGAAAAGAGAGCGAGTTTTTTATGAATTTTATTGAATGTAACAACACGTGCAAGTATATGTGTATATTGAAACTTTATTGTTTTATATACAGAAAAAGCGCTGAACTCGATATTACTAAATTACAGGCATTTTTACATATTCAATGTTTTGCACTTGTGTTTTTGTACCACTCGCTTATATTTGTAGAACTTCCACTTCTATTACATCACGGCATATTTTACAAGAGGGGTAGTCAGCAGAACAGCTGTATGTAAATGAACATGCCAGCCATCCTTCAAAAACAAAAATCAAATCATTGAAGATGTGTGGCAACCTCATTACTGAATTTAGGGTGTGAAATGTCTTAGTTTTTCGAACACCTGTCTTTGAAAAGAAGTTAGAAACCAATTCTTTGCCAGGTGTTCCATGGAATATTTTTTTTCACAAACACAAGCGAATAAGAAAATTAATAAAATTGCATAGATAAGATATCAATATTCATTCATGCGGTAACACTTAACCTTGTAATTTAAAAAAAAAATGTATACCACCTTATACACTTTTCACAGTAAGCTAAAAGCTTGTGTCGTGAAAAAGGAGTTTGCCGACACCTGGGATTGAACTGCGGACCTCGTGTGCATGAGGCTGAGACTCTTCCTCCAGGCTACCGACTATTTTGTATAACTATACACCCTTTAATGTTATTCTAGAGAATAAACGGATAACATTTTTTATCAGTAGGGATTTTATACCATTGAGTCACCCATCTCAAAATATTTCTAAAATTATTATTTTGTATTAATTAAAATAAAACACTTATTTGTAGTATATCCACGGTGACGGCGAAAAGCTTTTCGCCAGCCTGATGATGAGAGCGGAAGCTCTTGAAAGCCGGCTCGCGTCCAATAAAAAGTCACCGTGGATATACCACAAATAAGTGTTTTATTTTAATTAATTCAACATGAATTTCCACCAAGTACCGTCGGTTGAAAATATCAACTTTATTATTTTGTATCCTTTCAAATATCGTATCATAAATCCTAATACGAATTATTCTGATTAAACTTCTAAATTGATTAAGAATCTTTTAAGGCAGATTAAATTGAATTCAAATTTCATTATTATAATATTTATTAGCAAGCTTACCAGCTCGCGCTGCTTTGACTTATGACTGTGCGTAGGTTTCATAATATATATCTTTCAACAATACATACCTAATGATAGTAGGTAAGTACTGTAATCATATCATAAATATTAATTGAAACAAGGATATCTCAGTCTTATGAAGGCTCCGATACCACAGTTCAGCCTAACATCCTAAGGGAGATGATCCAATTTTCCTGTGCGGCTTGCTGATGTATACCTATATATACTACTTCATCTATTTATATTACAATATTTGCCTACATATATACCGATACTACCTATACTGACGAATCAAGGGACCACTTTTTTATTATAACAGCCTCTCGATAGCTCGGTAACTTGATGCGAGAAGAAGATAGGATTTATGGAGTGTTCTAAATTTCAATTTAAATTGTTTTGTAAAAAGCAATTACTCGTAAAACAACATGAGTAAGACACTGAATATATTAAAAATAACCACGGGTTATAACGTCTACCCATTCGAGATGTCATTTATGGTGCGGAGACTGACTAACTATTTAATAAGTAGATAATATTATATAACTTTTCTATTTTTGAAGAGGAAACACTATGAAAGCTCATTTTTAAAATTTAGGTAATAAAAAAAAATGAAACACTGTATAACTTTCACTAATTAATATACCTATAGCTTAGAAACTTTTCGGAAATACGTCCATCCACATATTTATAAGATATTTATTACTGAAGATGGACGTATGTCCGAAAAGCTTCTAAGCAATATATTAATTAGTGAAAGTTAAAGAGTGTTTCATTTTTTACTACGTAAAAAAAAAGTTAATATTGACTGGCCTCTAATAACAATAACCGGAATGGCATGGATAGTTATAATTATAAGATTTAAGAAAATGGCTGGCAACATAAATATATACATTTTATTTACTAACAGAATGAACGGACTCAACAGCCTTTATAAACCAATATCAATAGCAAAAACAACTAATATTAGGTATAACAGCATGCAATGAAAAAACAAAATCATGAAAACGAAAGCTACAGGGGTTCAGGGCAAAAACAAACAAAAATCAAATAAGTAATTATTAAATTATAAAGTTCAACCTTTTATATTTCAATAAAGTTTTAAAATTATACATATTTCTGTTTTATACACAAATTAACTCAAAAGTACAAACGTGCGTTTATATGAATGGTAAATATGATATGAACTTAATTTTACTATTATATAAATGATATTTATTTACTCATCGAACTTATTGCATATTCCGTTTTCATTGTAGAAGAATAATTGATAAAATTGGTTTCCTCGTATCAAAAAGGAATTTTTGCCCCAATTTCCTTTCATATTTTTTTATCGTCCATCTCTTATCTCTCTTGTAACATAATCACATTTTTTCTTTATATTATTATTGACTATGCATTGCGGTTGAGAGAAACAGAACAAAAATATTCAGATAAAAGCTTACAATACGTAGTTAATATACTTACGTCTACGTTTTACTACCTATATAAATATTATAGAGTTATAAGTAATTATTACTGAAGATGGACGTATGTCCGAAAAGCTTTTAATATTATAACAATTTTAAATGAAAGTAAACAGTGTTTTTTCTTTAAATATTTATTATCTAAATTAAATGAACTTTCATAGTGTTTCCTCTTCGAAAATCGAAAAGTTATATAAATATTCTTTTATTTAATTATTCTGGTGGAAAAATTATATAAGTTTAAAAAAAATGTCAATGCTTCATCTCTCACAAGTAAGGTATTAATATATGAATAACTACATGTAATAAGCATGCAAATCGTGCTAAACGCACCTTATAAATATACCTATTTAAAACATACACCTTAACGTTGAATCGAGAATGTTAATATCTTACGTGATATTTACGAATACTTACCTTCTTTTTACAAAACACACAGCTAGATGAAAACGTTAATCAATCATCAGTCTTTAATCGACCCGTCCTTATAGGGTTACAAAGGCATTTCTTCGAATATTTCTTCGGAGAATGCTCCGAATCGTCACCCAATGATTGTAGATTGATTGACGTTTTCATCCAGCTGTGTGGACGCGGCTAATGTAGATTAAACAGGGTAATGGGATTCGTAGCTATGATAGTCAAAATCTAGTTTTTATAATACCACAAATATAGCAAAAAAAATATACTAGTATAGAAAAATGAGCGTATGATAAGTACTAAGTATGAACGTTGTCAGTAAGTACTTATGTATGAATGTTGTTAGTTAGTAGGTACGTATGAAAACATTCCGGAAATTCTGTTAGCACTGAGTAATTTATTACACACAAAATGTCGTAGTGAAACTTTTGGAATAATAATTATAACAACAGATAAATATATATGTATGTATGTAAAACAGTTGGTATATTCCGCAAAAATAGAATACAAAATATTCACACATGACCGTGAACCAGAATCCAGGTGGTTGCTCTCGATGCAGACCTTATTTAGAATTTTATTCAAATGTAGTATCTTACAAATGTCAAATGAATAGTATCTACTAATCTATACCATCGCGTTAATAGCCACAAATGAATAATAAAAAAAGACAGAGTTTCAACTCGATACTTTACTTTTGCATGACGATGAGAGCGTAAGCTCTTGAAAGCCGGTTCGCAAGAATAAATAAAGTCAATAGTGGAATAACTATATATCGTGTTTCATTTTAAAAATTATTGATAATTTTGCATTTCGATTGCATTTAATGTCAAAGTATTTTTGTGTTAAAGTAATCAGGATAAAAAAAATGAACAGATAAAAAGTAATTAACATTGAGCTTATTCTCTATAAATAAATATCTACTAAATAAATACAAAACAAATTAGTAAAAGCTATTCGTGAAAATCAACAAGCCTTCATATAATTTTAGAGCTTACTAAGAATTTTCAAAGTCGTTTGACTACCTACTTTTATTACTCTTGAGGCTTATCAGTCTATTTTCAAGACCGCTTATTTGATTTTTCTAAGACATAAGATAATATAATTCTAGATTAAGAGGGCGTCGGAAGTAGCCCCCTTGAGTATCATAGTCTTTGTTGTGTGATTTATGGTTACAACGAATTAACAAAAAGCCTACAACGGGATTGACCTACTTAACAGACATACTTTTCTTCTGGCAGTGATATATTAGAGTATTTGTAGGTGGAACATTTATACAAGCGTAAGAAAACTCTTTAAATTATGAAACACTATATTTCTCAGATGGTACAATGTACTAGGTACGATTTGTTCATTTTCGTTGAAAGCTGTGACCAGTTTTTAACATTTTTTTTTGTATAGATGTTAAAAAAACGTTTTAGTATTTATTGACAATTTTACTTAACAAATAACACCAGCACTACCAACAGATTGTGCAAAATCCCTTTAGTAGATAAAAATCCAGTAAAATGAGAAAACCATGTTTGATGTTTACAAATTTAATTGTAAAAAGGTCTAATTTACCTAAAAAAAACTTAAGCATTGCTTATAAATTTTGTATGTAGAAGTCACTCGATAAATTCATCATGAATCTAAATTACAGACTCTGGTGCTATTTGTATTTTCCTTGAATATTTGCCAATATTTTAAGTGAAAAAGTATTTGATTTCAAGGATATAACTTATGGTATTTTATATATTTATACACACAAGAATATAACAACCTGACAATTATTTATAAATAGTATGAATTTGAAGAAGTCTAGTCCCATTATGTATATTATAATATAAAGGCAAATTTCGTTTTGTTCACTAACTTAGTTAATTTCACACAAAAAGCTTTATCCAACATTATTTCACAAAAACAGTGTCATAAATAGAGGATCTCCGTTATTGAGATGATTTATCACCAAAATAGTTTTGATCAACCTAGTTTTTAGTAGAACAGCTTGAAGGATATACCTACAATAAAAACTAGTTAATCCCACCTCTTTGTATCTATAAGATAATGTAGCTAAGCAAAGTGGAAAAGGAGTTAAGTAAATATAAAAAAAACAAATGAAAGTTTTGACAATTAATATGAAATGCTACTCAGTGCAGTCCCCGGCAAAAATAGGTCTAGAAAGACAGAGATATTAAAAAATATCATGAATAAGATGATGTTGGAGACAGAGAGAGAAATAAAACAGAACAATAGAAAGCACCAATACACAATTATTTGTACTTGTAACAGATATTGATATGAAAATAAGATAACGATACACCACCATATTAACATTTCGTTAATTAAATTCCAATAATATTGATTAACTAATATTTGATTTTACGAATTCTTTCTTTTTGAGGTTTCCTTCAGTTTCATGAAAACATTTGATAACTTATAGACTTTATCCAAATTAATCAATTTTCTTCGATTTTTTCATAAATAAAACCTAGTAATTTACAGATTTTTGGTGAATACTGTATATCTTACGATAGAAATTGCATGATAGGAAATTGTGAATTAAAAAAATTAAGGGATGTAATTACATTTTAAATTGGTCGGGTTGAAATATGAATTATTTTCAATTATTTTGTGAACGAAGTTTGATTTGATTTCTTACAATTCTCTAATTGTGATTATAATTATAATTGAAGAGGTTGAGATGAAAATTCTAGAATCTGTTGTTATGAAGCCAATCGTTTTATTTTTTTACTTTAAATATATTCAAAAAAATATACCAATAGATATAATAAAGATTATCAGATCATATTTCCGTTCGTTGATTCAAAGTAGGTACTTTTTTTGTTATTTTAAAATATAAATACATATGTACATTGGGTGGTGCCAAGACAACATTATATATGTATTGTTGAAAGTGGGGGAACACGACTATTGTTCGGTTTAGGAGTTAGGCTATTGTCCAGAAGTGAACTCAAGATCCAGACATAAGTGGTAGACAACAATAGCATAGAACGCTGCAATCCTCTTTGCATTAAGCAATCTAAAATAACAATGTAAATAATGTTCTTAAAATCGATACCATATCATTTTAAAATCATTCAAATTTCCATAACAAGGCATATAATATAAATGTAGTAGATAAGCAAAGGAAAAAAAAAACGAACCAAACATCAAAAAATATATACACTTTTTTTTAAATATTAAAAGACTTTTCTCGCCTTTTATCCTTTGAACCCACTTTAACTTCGTAAACAAGAAATGGGATGACCATTTTGTTCATAATATCACGACTCAGCAATTTCCCTCTGATGTTGCTTAAAAAATGCTAAAGAGTTTTCGTAATATACCTACCCTTGGAGGATTATGGGGTTGTGAAAACGCTGTACCAATGTATATATAATGAGTTACAATCCACTGGATTGGTCTGCAACGAGTTTGGTTTTTCTTCTCCATTCGTCTCTATTCTCAGCCAGTCTTTTTAGCCCTACGTATGAGCCACAGTTCATGTCTCTCTTCAGTTGGTCCATGTATGCGTCTCTTGGACGGCCTCTGCCATTTGTCCCCTCGGTCTTACCCTCTGCGATGGCGATGAGTAGTCCTGGATGCCTGATGTTGTGGCCAATCCAGTTAGCTCGTTGTTGGCTGATTCTCTTAAGGAGTTGCCTTTTTTCGCCTACCCTGTTTAATACTTCTTCATTTTCGACGTGCTCCGACCAATGGATCTTGAGCATGCGTCTGTAGCACCACATCTCAAAGGCCGCCAACCGTCCGCTTTCACTCTTGCTGATGGTCCATGTCTCACAACCATAAAGCAGAATGCTCCATACAAAGGCTTTAGTAAGATTCTTCCTTACGCTTAAGTCAATATTTGGGGATTCCAATATCTTTGATTTTTTGTTAAAGGCAATCCTTGCCTGGTTTATTCTGCTTACAATTTCCGATTTGGAGCGTCCATCCTGGTTTATTCTGCTGCCCAGGTACACGAACTCACTTACTTGTTTGATGCTCACTCCATTTATGGCAATGTTCGCAGTCGCTTCCTCTCTTCCGACGACCATACATTTTGTTTTTTCTTTATTTATTTTCATGTTGTACTTTGACAACAGAATGCTTTCCATTTTTCCTAAGGCTTCGTTCAGCTCCATCTCGGAGTCTGCGAGCAGTGCTATGTCGTCAGCATATCTGATCATGTCGACCTTTTTCCCATTTATTTTGACTCCTGTCCAGTTCTTCATTTCTTCTCTCAGGTCATCAATGGCTCGCTGTATATAGCAGTTAAAGAGAGCTGGCGACATTGAGCATCCTTGTCTTACGCCTTGTTCGACCCTTGCTTCTGCGCAGCTCTCTCCGCTTTTGATCACAGCCATTTCGTTCTTGTATAAGCTCCAGATTGCTCTTCTGTCTTTATAACTCATTCCTATCTGGTTTAGAGTGTTAAAAAGTTGTTCCCATTCTACTTTATCGAATGCTTTTTCAAGGTCGATGAATGCTATATATGTGTTTTTATTAATTGTTATTCTCTTTTCTAGAATAAGTCTGAGACTCAGGATTGCATCTCTTGTACCAGTCTCCTTGCGGAATCCAAATTGATCTTCTGAAAGTGTTTCGTTTATTTTATTTTCCGCCCTTTTCATTATAATGTTGGTGAGTATCTTAGAAGCGTGTGATATCATGCTTAAGGTTCTGTGTTGTTCGCACTTTGTCGTGCCTGCCTTCTTAGGAAGCGCTCGTATCAGACATTTGGCAAAGTCCTCAGGTAGCTCTCCTGTGTTGTATATTTTGCAGACGAGCTTATACAATGTATCAAGCATGCCTTTTCCCGCGCATTTAAGCAGCTCTGATGGAATCAGGTCGATGCCTGGTGCTTTGCCGTCTTTCAACTTTGCTAATGCAATATCAAATTCACTTCTTAAGATGTCATCTCCATTATTTTCTACGTCATATTCTGCTTCCAGCGCTTTGCTTTCCTGGAGTATGTTCTTTCCTTTGTACAATTGTTCTAGGTATTCCTTCCATCTTTTGACAATCAGTTCGTCCTCAAACAGCAGTTTGCCGTTTTTATCTTGTATAGCACATCGTGGCTGTGTTTTTTCATTGAAGAAGTTCTTTACTTCAGAGTATGCGGTTTCGAATTTCCTTTGTTTTATATTTCTGTTGATATTTTTGCATTTTTCTTGCAAATAACATTCCTTTTTCAGCTTGGATTCTCTGTTAATTTTGTTCCTGAGGGCTTTATATTCCTTTTTTCCTTCTTCTGTTTGAGAATTCTTTAGCTTCCTTCTTTCTTCGATCATTTTTAAAATGTCGTCTGTGATCCATTCTTTCCTAGCTTGCGGCTTTCTTTTCTCTAAAACCTCGTCTGCCGCTGCGGTTATTTTCTCTTTAATTTTCCCCCATACTTTATCTACATTATTATTGCTCTCAAAATCGCATATATCAGTTTTTTCGTCGTATTTCTCTTTTACTTCCTTTATTTTTAGCATCTTTAGGTCCCATCTTTTTGTGGTTCTCTTCTCGAGCCTTTTGAATTTCAGTATGGTTTCCGCCACCACCATATTATGATCGCTATCAATGTCCGGACCTGCATAGCTCCTGCAATCTTTAATTTGATTCCTGTATCGTTGACGCGTAAGAATGTAGTCAATCTGTGATCGAAATCTGTCTCCGGGAGATTTCCATGTATAGCGATGTCTATAGTGGTGTTGAAACCAGGTGTTGGCTACAAACATTTTATTTTTGGCGCAGAATTCAATGAGCCGGTTACCTCTATCATTTCTAGTGCCCAACCCATATGCTCCTACGACTGATCCCTCCCTTTCTTCCCCTACTACTGCGTTCCAGTCTCCCATTACAATAACATTTTCCTCGGCTTTTGTGTCATCTAGCAATTTTTGGATGTTTTCGTATAGAATCTCAATTTCTTGGTCGCTATGGCTAGATGTTGGCATGTAGACTTGGATCAAAATTGTGTCTACGGGTTTGGTATCTAGTTTGACTAAAATAATCCTACCTCCATAGTGTACGTATCCCTTAACCCTCATACCCAAGTCTTTACTTAACATTATTCCTACCCCTCCCTGTCCCGGTTTACCCTCTATACTACCACTATGGATTAGACGAAAGTTACCTGTCCACATATCTCCCGGGTTAGGCCACCTCATTTCAGAGATTCCTAGCGCGCTTAGTTTCATTTTAGTCATTTCTAATTTAAGATTGTCTAACTTACCATTTTGCAGCAGAGTTCTGACGTTCCAGGTTGCGTACCTTCCTTGTGTGCTGTTTCGGTTTCTTCTCACCTCCTCTCTTTTGTGTGTATTCTGCTTAATGACAAGATCTAGAGCAGACCCCACCCGGAGAGCCGAACGGGGGTCTATTTTACCTCCGGAAGATTTTACTAAAGATCTTATCATTTTCATAATTCGTTGGTACTTTGGGATGCTGCTAGAGCCTTTAATGTGGTAGCTTCCCTTGCATTCCACATCCTCATGCCGTTGACCTCGAAGGTTCCTCCGCCTTTGAAGAGATTTTAGCTCCTCCGGGCAAGAGAGTGCCCTTTCCAACATCTTCCGTTAAGAAGGGTTGGTTGTTGGCTTATACCGACCAACAATCGGTCCCTGTCTACTGCGTACCAATGTACCTTATTATAATTAACAAGTTTTAAATAATAAACATAAATAGTATATAATGTTTAATTACTCTCTTTCTCTCTAGTGCACATCTGTCATAAAGATAAACCACGCGTCTGAAATTGAGTAAATTCCGTAATAAACATATTATAAAGTTTGGACATCATCAACAGAGTTTTTAGTACATAGTTGTTTGTTTTCGTATATGAGTTGCCACAGTTGGGAAAACGACGGGTAGTTGGAAAAGCGAATTCAGCGTTCCCTTGACAGTCTCGTTCAAACATAAGATGGTACTGTTTTGCACATTTTTAACATCTTTTCGCATTTAAAACAGCAACGTAATAAAAAAAATCATTTCAATGGGATTGTTTTGATAGTTCAGTATAAAGAGTTAATAATTATTCAAAGCAAAGGATAAATGGCGAGTTTTTTGTATAGTTGTATTCGGTATAGTTGTAAGCAAAATTGCATATTAAATATATCAATGGGACGCTTTTCTAACTTCTTCCGATTTGATATTGCACAATGTAAGATTGTGTACCCAAACATGGTTCTCAAATCAAGATGTCTCATTGGTTTTGTAATCTGCGAGTTGTGCCCAAATTTAGTTTAACAATAAAAAGTAGTAAATATTGTAAATATAAATTATCAACGCTCAATATAATTAAAAAAAAATCATGCATGAATTTATAATGAAGATGAAACATTAGTAGAAAGCAATGCTAAAGTAAAATAAAAACTAGAATCATTTCAGAGAACAAAATGCTGAACTCATGTAATACAAAACCATGAAGTAACTAGTTTTCACAATGTTTTTGTAGTACACAATTTAGAAAATGATTTACAAAATTTATCAACTGACCAAAACATGAGTTAGTAGTAGATCTGTTGATTATTTATTGCTTCATTAAGGGTTTATTTTAAAGGAACCATGATGGTTAGGGGTGCGGTAAAGTTCTCATTAGTGAAAGCAAACTGAATAGTGAGTAGTTAGTAGTAACAACTAGTGTAGTAATTTAAGGGATGAGAGACTGGTATAGGTACAATATAAACTAACAACACTACATAATGTTCAAACATTCACAACAACCGCATGCAGATAAATATTATGTTTTAGATTGAATCAGTCTTTGAGTGTTCTTTTTTAATTCTAAGAGATTCAGAAATGTGAATGTTCAACAAAAATACTTTTGTAGTATTTTACTTGATATGATAAGCTTTTGATAATTCCTTAAACATATTTTTGTGATTAAATGATACAATTTACCGGAAATTTAGAATACTTCCGTACAAATTTATATGAAATTGAAACTGTCGAATCAGTTTATGGAGCACACCATCAGAAAGCATATTAAGTACGTCACACTCAACGAGCGTTTTGATTAATTTAACGAGAAATTCCTGACATTTTGGTGAAATAACTGATTATGTCAACTATTCTACGTGTGATACATTGAAGGTAAGGTTCTCAATGACGTTGAAATAGTTGATTAGTCGTATTATTTGTAATTTATTTCACATGTTAACATTTATTATAGAGGCACGTGTAACAAGTTACAAATTGTATAGTGTAAAATTAGCCATCAACTTAGCAGATATGAATTGCGTGTTTTTATTAATACTTATAATATTTTTTTAACATATAGTATGGCACCAGAAAGAAGGTAGGTACTTAATAAATAAGCAATGTATAGAAATAACGTTTAGATTCATCTAAATCAGAGGTTCCCAAACTTTCTACCCCCCCCCGCCACTAAATTTATTTTCTCACAGTACCTATTTCTATGATGTAACGGGTATTTGTACCGACTATTGTTTACTTTAAAAATATTATGCGTTTAAATTTCTACCCCCCCGTCGCCGAATTTTCAAAATGGTATAGGAATTTGAAATATTTTCAAAACTCCTCGGTTTTCTTAAAGAATATTTTCTCCCAATACCTTTTTCTACAATGTACCGGGTATCTGTACTGACAATATTGTTTATGTCAATATCTGGTGCTTTTACCGAATATCCGATACTTTAAGTATAGATTCGTGGACCCCATTTTACAACTCGTGCATCCCCATTTTTTAGTCACGCCATCGTGGACCCCCGTCGAGTCTCTCGTGGCAGGGGTCCACCTGGACCACTTTGGGAATCACTGATCTAAATAATCAATAATCTAACCTTGAATTATTTTGTATCTTTATGATGAGGTATGCCTTATTTTTACACGAAACAAAAAAACGGGTATTTATTATAGCATTTGATATTTCGTGAATGCAAAATAAAACCTATGTTTACTGAAATTGCGATGATTTTTTAAAATTAATTATACTATACCATCACGGCATATCCCACAAGTGGGGTAGCCAGCAGATCAGCTGCATGTAAGAAACATGCAAACTGTCATCTCATCGCTGAATTTAAGAAGTAAAATGTCTTAATTTTTTCGAACACCTGCCTTTTACAGGACACTCGAAAACTTACGCAGAGGAGTGGGAGACCAATTCTTTACCGGGTGCTCCACGGGATTAAAACTAATTGAATTCTAAAAAAAATAGTAGGCTTTATGTAAGTAAGTAAAGGAAACATTTGTGAAATGAATAAAATTAAAAAAAATGTTCATTAGAATGCTTCAAAAATGAAAAGTTAATAAATAGGCACGTTTTAATAATGTGGTTTTATCTGTGAATGAGATTTTAAACCACATTATATTAAATGAACGGTTAATGTATGTAGGTAGGCTGCATATTATTCATTTTACCTTTGAAATAGTATAAAGATACTGTTATTGATTTATTGTCATAATTTTGTTTACTTTTAAATTTTAAAATTAATAATGAATTCAGCCAAAAAATCAAGGAATAATTAAAAAGAATGACATTTGAAAATAATTTTCTACTCTGCATTGTGAAGGTTGCCAAGAAAACGGTGTTCCGAAATTTAACCGGGTACTAGTTTCTAAATTTAAAGCAGTGAAGAAATTACACAATTTCACTAGATATAATCTGTTCCGAGACTGTAAAATGACTATCTGTTCTTTGACTGTAAAATGGAAAAATATAGCAAAGTGCTATTATATTTCCGTCTGGTATGTATTCCTCACTTCACACATGTACTGGTATATTGTCTTGATTGTTCATAATTATGTACTGGTAGATATATTTACAGATGACATATTGTTTCCATATTTACACAAATACTTGAGTTATTCAACCCCATCAATATTGTATGACAATTTTCTTGTTGATATGCGCATTAGGAATAAAGGAAGGCCGCACATGTAGATATGTAGGAGAAATGAACAGCACGTGCCTTTATTACTATTTATAATTAGGTACAATTAGTGCTTTAGGTACCCACTTTAGCAGAGTAATTAAAACTGGTCATTAGAAAGGTAGGTATGTATATATGTACCCATTCAAAATAATTATTATTTAAAATGTAATAGGTGGTATTTAATATTATAATTATCAATGAACCATGTATGTATGTAATGTACTATTGTAAAGTAAATATGTTTACGGGTACAAAATAATATCATCAACATTAAAATACAAACTTGCAGTATGGCACTCTACTGAAGAGTTTAATTAACATTGTAATTACATTTTCAAAAGTTTGTGATTACTTTGCAATATTGGAAAATTGTGCATAGATGTGGTGGTTTTTTATAAATTTAATATAAAGCATATCAGTAAAAATATGACCACATACTTTTGCACTTTTACATTGTGAACTTAAAACAGAGGTTCTAGGTAGTAACAATATTCAGAACCCAAACATTCAAAGCAATTAAAGACTTATTTTGTCACCTTTTCCCAGGACATTTCTAATGCTGTGATATTGTAGTCATAAGTACGACGTATTTTGAAAAGGGATTATAATAAATATAAAAGATCGAAGAGATTCATGATAGTTGATTTTATGAACATCTGCCTTTTACATGATACCTATTGATTATTGTTGTTGTTTGAAAGTGGCAATCGTAGTTCTCGCCTCTAAGTCTCTATCAATTGAACTCCTAGTCAATTCTTGTACCATCTGATTTGTTTGCAGTGCTAAGTTTTAATATTTGTGTCGGTTTAAAGGTATGTAACCACCACCTCTATGCTTTAGTATGTAGAGGCAGTGTTTTGTTCTTGCCCATGAAAAATTCACAAAGTCTAATATCGCGCATGCGTAACACAGTACTCACAGTTTTTCCTCTCATACCATCTCTGTATTCGACCGAACTTATTTATAATATAAATGCAAATTCGGTCAGATCGTAATGCAGTCATATTCCAATTATAAGACAACGCATTTTAAAGTACCTACATAGGTACATAGATTTGTTGTTTTTGTTCGATTATAAATAATACAAAACTACTAATAAACATCAGACTTTTAATGTAAATAAAAACAAAAAAAACTTTGTAGAGTTATACTATGTACTTTTTTTCAGTGACCAGGTTTCGACATGTTAAGTCTTTTTCAAAGTTTGAAAAACAACATGTTTTGTCTTTATCAAAGTTTGAAAAAGGCGTAACATGTCGAAACCTGGTCATTGAATAAAAGTACATAGTATAACTCTACAAAGTTTTTTTTGTTTTAACTTACATTAAATTATGGAGTTCTACAAAATAAGCAGTTATAAAATTCAATCAGATTTTTAGTTTATAATGCCGTAATATTTTGTTGGCAGATAGATATAGGAACACTTATTTGTTCAAGATATGCCATGATGGAATTGATTGAAGGGAAAAATATACAAGATATGTATATGCCTACTATATGTATTTGCATGTGTGCATACATGACCACGTTAATTTTATACTGTTTTTTTTATTTAAATTGTATGTTCATTTATAAAAAAAATATTAACAAAATAATACAAAATTTGAAATACTAGACTAGGATGATATGCAGTGGCAAGATTATCATTTTGAAGTGACAAAACATCATCTGACTGAAGGTTTTCTAAATCATTAAACAACTCAAAATTATTAGACATTTTGAGGCTGTTTAGAAATTTGAGATTATATTTTGTACACTCTATTTGTTTCAAATTGTGTTTTATGAGGATAGATACTTGCTCAGCTTTGAAATTTATTAATAATAGCGAATATCCGTCTGTCTCTCTCATCAAGGCACCACCCAAAAAAGGGATTTGATAAACATGAATGATATCATATGTATTAAGTTTGTCGGTGCACACGTAGTGGAGTTTGAAAAAAAAGATTGATAATGACCTGATAAGTCGAAAGACGTCTCTCTCGGAATCAATAATTTATAGTAGAAAGAAACACTTGTTTCAAATTACATAATTATGAAAGATATCTTCTCTGAACCAATAAAAAAAGGCATTTAAGATGGGTGACATATACCTTATCGCTGACATAAAGATGTAAAATGTCTTACATGTTATGTTTTACGAAAAAATATCTTTTAAGGCGCACACAAAAACTTGCAGAAAAGAGTGGGAGACCTATGATAAATTACGCATTACGTGTTCACCAATTCCGCCAATCTCACTGTCACAATGTTAGGTCCACCAATTGTGAATTGGTGATCGTTTTCAATGGACACCGAGAATGGTCACTCATACCAGCCTAGAGCCAATTCGTTATCGTTGGAACACCTTTATCACTTCTTCCGATTAGATTTTGTTACATTGTGTAAACATGGTTCTCCAATCGAGATATTTGATTGGTTTTATCATCTGCACATTATGACCAAATCCGGTAAAGCAATAAAAACAAAAGTAAATATTCTACGCATAACCCGCTCTTTAATCATCAGTTATAACGGAGCTGTGTCTTGTGATAGAAATATAATAATACACAAAAGCGAGAGAGATGGGTAGTAGTAACGGTAGGTAGGTATATTTCTACATAAATACGAAATGTCAAAAGTCCTCTTTACCTGTTGACTTTATACACACACAGGACGTCATAATACCTACATAATACATATACATACCTATGTCAGCCTACTTCACTCTATTCCGCTATTCATGTTGCTTTCGTCATTATTAATATTGTGAATACATAATTAAAAATAAGACTTGTCCCCTTCTCTTTTATTATCATTATTAATACGGAAAAACAAAACATAGGCATTATTAATATACTTACATCTTAATGATTGAGTTGACGTAGGTAGAGGGTTATTTTTCCCGGATTATTTTCGTTCCCGGGAAACGGGAAATAAAAAAATGAATTTCCCGGGATTCCCGGGAAATATAAAAATTATTGAATTTGAGGTAGAAATTGTATAAGTTTTACGGAAAAGTATAAATAAATATATTTTTTGCAATTTAAAAGAATTTATTTTAACTGAAATGATACTTTCTCAGCACGTGTGACCAAATTATCCGAAAAAGCAATAAAAATAATGTTTATCTATAGTCTCCGAATTTTAAATTGTGGTGGTATTTGTACCTACGTTTATTGTGTTCACATTATTAGTATTTTGACTTGTTTGAAAGAAACGTTTTTTTTTCTTTTCTCATATTGTTTTTACATTTAGAGAATTAAAACCATACCATAGAAATAAAAAAAAAATCAAATTGGTACATTCATGGATTCCTTTTAAACTTGTATACCTATGTGTTTGAATATCAAAGTGAGTAAATGTACCATCATGCTGATAGTATTTTATGATTTTTCCACGTAAAATAAATAATCAATTTATTTTTGTTAAGCGACGTTTTTTTATTTTTTATTTTATTCTAATCATTTTGATTAATAAAGTGATGAATGCTGATTTGATAAGTGCGTTACAATATGTTAATTACGAAATTTTATATTTATTACGACTATTACAGTTAACTAAACAAAGATTTTGGTATCGGTATGGCAATCTGCATGACTAATAATTTGTGTATTTTTTCCGGGAAATGTTTGGCTTTTTTCCCGGGAATTTAAAAACATCCTTTGAATTAGAGGTTACCATTTGTCTGACGGTATAGTCTCATACTTTCAATCGAATGATTTTGAGCACCTACAAGTAAAAACCACCAACTGACTTTAAATCGTGGCCTCTGACTAGATGAAAACAAATGGATGTTGGGTTAGTTGAAAGAGATCGCGCCTTTGTGATAAACTCGGCCACTGTATATTGATTAGGTATATAATTTATTTTAATTGCATTTTTCTATAAAACTGTAAGTATTGTGATCAATGTACAGTAAGGAATGAATAAACAAAAAAAACAACTCGAGAGTTTTTTTTTTACAATTTCATCATGCAAAAATATTGCTCCATGTCGAAATATTTCAATAATAACAAGAAATTTTGTTTTTTCTTTGCATTTTATAAAATAATTCTAATAGTTTTTTTACCTCTGAAGGTTTATGGTATTAATTTTATATACATATACCTACTGTTTAAAGCTTTCAACTCAAGGAAGTTTGGAAGGAGGTTGTATAAAATTTATAGTTGTATCTGAATAAGTATTTTAACAATACTATAACCTAATATTATATTGTAAGCTATACCAATACCTAATGTTATTAGTTATTTCGAATATTAGTAGAAATAATATTGTTGAACCAAAATGTTTATTGCTTTGTTAGAAATGAACAATAGGCACTAATATATTATTATTGTTATGCTAGTTTAATTGATAAGGCGAAACCCGTGATTTTATTACAAGTCAATTTATTATTTCGATCTGTTCTCACTGTATCGCCTATAACAGCAAAGCCGCATACACTTTACACTTAAATTTATTTTGTTTAAATTTCATAGAGTGAAACTGAGTCTACTGATATTTTCTAAGCTATACCTAGTGATGTGAGAAGAGAAAATTCTCCAAAGAAATTTCTCGAGAACGAGAAATATCTCCGAGAATTTCTCCTCTGATAGATGAGAAATTTCTCTCCATAATTTTTCTAAGTGGTATTATGACCTTTCGCCCAGTACACTTCGCAGCCAACCTGATTGATCCAAAAATTTGTGGGGTTGATTAAGGCCCAAATCAGAGGTTATCAACACTTTTTTCGATGTACCTACCTGCAATTCTTTTATACTTAAATATGGGCATGTGGAGTGTCAAACATTAAGATTTTTCATGTTATTAGCACTTTTTTATGGAGGTACCTAACATTTTTTTGTTTCCATAATTAATTGTAGCCATATTGGTAATAAATTGTCTCAAAATTTGTACATTGTTGTTGATTGATTGAATAAAGTATTTATTTTTATTATACTGTTAAATAAAAAATAAAAGTTTTGGAAGGAAGTAAAACGAAAGAGGACGGGTTCAAGTGTGAACAGTATGAAAGGGATAAAAGACAAGGATGGATGTGTGCTAGTGAATGATGAATGTGTGTTACGGAGATGGAAGGAATATTTCGAAGATCTGTTTGAATGTGATGGTACAAATGCAAATGAGTATGACGACAGTGAAAGCAGTGTGAATGAAAACGATATGATAGACATGAATGAGATTATGAATGCATTAAAAAGAGCGAAGTGCGGTAAAGCTGTAGGGTATGATTGTGTTGCCGTTGAGCTCATCAAGTCTGGTGGACCGGGGGTTCTCGCGTGGTGTTTGGAGCTTTTCAACGATTGTTGGAGAGAAGGTGTTACTCCAGAGGATTGGAGGAGGGCTATCATCTGCCCCCTGTACAAAGGGAAAGGCTCTAGACTTGAATGCGGGAGTTATCGGGCTATTAGCTTGCTGAGCTCAATAGGGAAACTGTATGGTAGAATTTTGATTGAGAGAGTACGAAAGATAACTGAGTGTAAGATATGGGATGCGCAAGGAGCTTTTTTGAATGGCAGAGGGTGCACCGATCAGATCTTCTCCCTGCGAATGGTTATGGAGAAGTTTCTGGGTAAACACCAGAGGCTTTTTTGTGCGTTCGTGGATCTGGAGAAAGCATATGATCGAGTGGACCGTGAAAGGTTGTGGCGCGTGTTGTCGGAGTATGGGGTGAGCAGCCGGTTGATCCGCGCAATATCTTCACTTTACGTGGGAAGCTCCGCTTGCGTGAGGGTAAATAACACTCTCTCGGAGTGGTTTGTCCTCACCAAAGGAGTGAAGCAAGGTTGTGTCATGTCTCCGTGGCTGTTCAACCTATTCTTCGACTACTGTATGCGACCTGTGAAAGAGATGGATGTTGGTGTCGAGCTGAATGGGTTTCGGGTGAATGCATTGATGTACGCAGACGATTTGGTGTTAATGGCTGAGAGTGAAAGGGACTTACAAGAGATTGTTACGTGTGTGTATGATAGTTGCAATTTGAATGGTTTGAAAATGAATGTTATGAAGACGAAAGTTCTTGTTTTTGAAAGAGAGAATGAAAAAACGATTTGCGAGATTAAAGTTGGTGACGAATGTTTGGAGCAAGTAAGTGAGTATGTATATTTGGGAAGTATGTTTACGAGGGATGGAAGATGCGATGGGGACATTGAAAGAAGGAAAGTGGCCGGTGCTAGAGTAAACGGTGCACTTCGACCCATTGTCAGCAATGACAATGTGTCGAACATGGCTAAAATGCTGGTGCACAATACCATTCTGGTACCGTCACTTACGTATGCAAGCGAGACATGGACGTGGTTGAAGAAGGACGAAAGTGGAATAAATGCAGTAGAGATGCGATCGTTGAGAAGAATGGTTGGTAAAACGCTGCGTGATAGAGTGAAGAATGAGGATATTAGAAGAATGAGCGGATGCAAGAAGAGTGTTGTGGACAGAATGCGCGTGAATAAACTACGGTGGTTTGGGCATGTTGAACGAATGAACGAGGTAAGAATGACAAAGAGGATATACTTATCTGAAAGAAAGGGTGTGAGGAAACGCGGGCGTCCGAGAACCACGTGGCTTGATCACGTGGATCAAATTCTAAAGGACGGCCGCGTGTTGAGTAAGAGGAACCGACGTGCGTGTATGAGGAACTGTATGAATGTGGAGGAAGCGAAGGAAGTGTGTAAAGATAGATCTGTTTGGCGTTCCGTTCTCTCTGCCTACCCCACTTGGGACATGGCGTGAGGGTATAGTATAGTATAGTATAGTAAAAAATAAAAAAAAATTCTCCGAAAATTCTCTACTTCCAGAAATTTACCAAGAAATTTCTCGGTAAAATTTCTCGAAAAATTATTTCTTGAGAATTCCACAGCACTAGCTATACCTAACTTATCAGTTGCTCAATGACAGCCGAGTTTATGTAGCAAGATTTCATAAAAAAAAAAAATTGCAATACTTATATATTTATCTACATATAGGTACACGTAGTTCGATAAAAAGGTATGTTAAATTTACCTGCATGTTATTGAATTTATCTACATGAGTGTTTATATAGTAATACAACTTCTGATCAACTTTGATTGGCAAATATTCATAATAATATGAACTCATGAACAATTCTAACGAAAACGATGGATAATTTGAATAGATCGTAGGTACTCGTTGCTTGTTTCAGTTGTAAAACATATTAAACAGCAAGATACATTCAATAAGTTTTGATAATAGAAATAAAGTCATTGTAGAAAATATAAATGTATATTTCATCTCGTATAGTAGGTTGATATTGATCAAAGCTCACTACAGAAATGTAAATGTAATTGTAATTTGAAACACAGCACTTGAGTATATTATGTATACATATTTGTAGATAGGTACTAAATACTTTGTTTATTACAAGAAGAAATATTGTCTCATGAAGGGGACGTTTGGTTCGAAGAACACGAAGAATGAAATAATATAGGAGTGTGATATTATCAAAAACGTGTAAGGTTATAGCATAGACGTACGTCAATACTTAATTTTATTGATGTTATATATATATTTTATTTATCAAAGCTGTAATTAAATATACCAATAGGTAAATCAGCTTCTCATTTAGAAGAAGAAGAAAAAACTAAATTTTCTATCTGTTTTATTGTTTCACATATTCGAATCATTAAAAATCATGCGATTTAAAGTAAGTAACGTAAATAAACGTCATATAATTCGAAAACGATACAATCATGTAATGTGGATTTGATAAATGATTGATTATTGGCAAAAATATGATATAAATAAAGGGGTTTGCTACTCACCATTTTCCATTGTGAACGTTGCTTTGAACCCTGTGTAATGATGCGAATAATCAGAGACGAATTTTAGCGCTAGTCTCGGTCCTTTGGAGACGTGTCTGAGAAGTTTTAGTCTAGAACTCCAGTCTCCGCACAGTCTGCGCTTGTTGCCAATACTCGGGGATGCTGATGATGCGACTGTCTGCTGCGGTGAGGATAAAGGACTGCCGGAAGAGGACGGCTCCCAAATCTCGAGATAATCATAACTGCAACTGTAAATAAAAAATTGAACTGTGTTATTGCAATATATCTAAATAAATCGAAATATATCGAAAATTACCTGTTGACATTCCGAAGTTTTTAATTTGGTTGAAAAGACTATTTATTAAAAATTTACCATCAGTACTTTTTATATTAAATAAAAACAATGTAGTTAAGCTATTTATCAAAGTTGATTTACCAGATTAATTTTCGACAAAGACAAGACTTTCCTGATTTAAGCCTGAATATTATTGAAAAATTCAACAACTTAGGTAAGAATTGAACCTAAGACCTTGTGTAGGCATAGTTCAGAATAATTTGTGCTGTAACGATTTTACCACCATTTGTGTATGTGTCATGTATGTGTGTAAGTAAACAATATGTCGGTTCTCGCAGACAAAAATATGTATAGGTATATAATGATACTGTGAAAGAATCTTTTGTCATAATTATTTGCTAGACATGAGAAAAATAAATATAAATTGATTAAGCCATTATACGCAACTGATACATGATACCACTACACGTTGACAAAGGAAGGAAAGCGAATGGATGGGAGTTATGTTCCTCCTTTGGGACGCTTTGGGGGTTTTTTTCTCATGATACATAATCATTTTCGTTACTAACTTAATAATAATGAAATTTGTACCAATAATAATAAATGCTGACATTATTTTAGTAAATTCCTATATTAAATTATAAGTTTGTATTAAGTTACCTTTTTTATTTCCTCAGAGCGATAGATTTAAGAAAACACTAGCCTAGTGTTTAATTCCTGGTGATAAATAATCTTAATTTTTGACAAATTGTAATTTTTACTAGATAACAAATCTTGTCCACGCTTAAGGTGTCAGGTGGAGTCGAAGAAAGAAGAAGTAGGGATCGCATACCAACGAGATGGTCGGATTATGTGAGAGATGTTGTAGGGTGTACAATGTGCGTGGCATTAAGGCGGGCAGAGGACAGGATATGGTGAAGTAGCTTGTCGCTTGGTTGGGGTCATAGTGGTCACGATCCTCAGCAGTGAGGAACCGACTTGGTAGAAGAAGAAGGCCAGCAACAGAAAAAATGGGATATCTCGATTAAAAGTCTGAGATTCTATCATCAGACTATGGACAAACAATAACTTTATGTATGCAACCATTAAAATACTAAGTGCCAACATATTTTTTTTTATTCATACTTATTTGGTCTCAATAACTTTGTGTCATTTTCGCAAGCCATGTATTTCAATAGTGGAAAGAATTTTGAACTCAACCAGCAGGGCTACTCTTGACAAAACTAAACACGATTTTAATCTAGTCTTGATCATGATCATACGACGCACGAAGTGACTATTGACCAAAAATACACGCATACCGATCGCGCGTTAGCGGTAGCGCGGTGTTTTTGACCAACGTCCCTTCGTGCATCGTATGATCAAGATCAAGACTAGATTAAGATCGTGTTTAGTTTTGTCAAGAGTAACCCTGCAGTATCGGTTTTTTATCCTTGACTTCGCCTATCAATATTTTTGTTATAAATATTTATAAAGAATTCAATAAAATGTTTTAGGAATGCACGTGTTCTGAAAAAAATTGTGCCGATATAATTTATTTGTTGAATGTTGCAAAGTGAAACACGTGTATAAAACATGAAGAAGCTAAACTGAGATTTTTATTTAATGATTATTTGTAATAAAAATTGCGTAAAAAGAAATTGATGTGGTCAATACCTACATAAAGTAAATCATAAAGTAAATAACTTCATTCACGTTATCGTTCTCATATACCTAATCACATTGTGTAAAATAATCCTTAGCAACAAGGATTATTTTACACAATCCTTAGCCTCGAAAAAAGGCAACTCCTCAAAAGAATCAGCCAACAAAGAACTAACTGGATTGGCCACAAGATCAGGCACCCAAGACTGCTCCTCGCAATCGTAGAGGGTAGGACCGAATGCACAAATGGCAGAGGCCGACCGAGAGACGCTTATATGGACCAACTGAAGAGGGACATGAGCTGTGGCTCATACGTGGAGTTGAAGAGACTGGCTGAGAATAAGGAGGAATGGAGAAGAAAGTCCAAACTCGTTGCAGACCAATCCAATGGATTGTAACTCATTATATAATTATAATCCTTAGCAAAGAATGAACTCTGTAACTTTTGTTTCAATGAAGCAATGTAACAAATTGTTTTCTAGAAATATTGTAAATACCATAATGTCATACCCTAAAAGAGGGTAAGCCAGCTTCTCATAGTTATTCCATGTAATTAACATGCAGATTATCCTTTCCGTGCCAATAAAAATAAGACATTCAGAATGGTTCGCATGCGTCATAGCTGAATTATAAATGTTAATTGTCTTGCAGTAACTTTTACAAATACCTGCCCTTTATAGGAAACTCGAAAATTTACAGAATAGAATGTGAAACTTATTCTTAACCGGAAATCCAAGCTTAGAAAGAAAAGAGTAGGTTTTCATTAGACAATATTTAAAAAAGCTAAAATGTTTCCAAAACATACAGCTCGTAAAGAATTTATTTTCTTTTGTCTAAAAAAATATATCTTAATTAATGTAGGAAAAAGAAAGGTAATGGATTATGTGAGCGCGATGGTATGATAGAAATTTGGTCTGGAGTGCCTGAGGAACAGCATGCGTGTCAAGGTGTAGGAGTGATTCTCGCAAGGAGAATAGCAGAATGTATGAATGGATACGAGTGTGTAAACCCAAGACTCATTTGGGTTCGTCTCAAAGTAGGGTTAACTAGACTTCTCCTAATTGCAGGCTATGGCCCTGGAAACGATGCTAGAGAAGAAGAGAAGGATGAGTTTTGGGATAGTGTGAAAAAGATAGTAGAAGCTAAGAAAGATAATGAAAGGATTTTACTGGCTGGAGATTTTAATGGATGGGTTGGAGTGAGAAGAAGAGACTATGAAAGCGTGTTAGGTGATCACGGTGACGCAAGAGTGAATGATAATGGAAGAAGACTGCTTGAGGTATGCATGGAATGGGATCTCTTTGTGTCCAATACGTTTTTTGGGCACAAAGATATCCATTTGTTCACTTGGGAGAGAGGGAGTGAGAGATCTTTAATCGATTATGTATGTGTTGACTCAAATCTTCGGAAAGCCACCATTGACACGCGTGTGTATAGGGGCGCGGAGCTGGAAACAGACCATTTTCTTGTGGTTTCAAGAATATGCTTGTTCTCTGGCTGGCGGTCAAAAACACATAAAGTTGAAAAAGCTAAGAGGATAAAAGTCGAAAAGTTGAACGACAAGGAGTGCAGGGAAAAGTATGAAAGAGAAACGAGAATGAAATTTGATGCAAATGAAGGCAATGGACTGAGTGTAGATGAGAGATGGAGTGTGATGAAACAAGTGCTAGTGGACTGTGCAAAAGATATCTGTGGAGAAACTGTGATCGGACGGAAAAAAGGTGATGCATGGTGGGATGATGAGGTAAAAGACGCAGTAAGGAAGAAGAAGAGTGCATGGGTGGATGTGTTAGCTTCACGTTATCTAGATCAAGAAAAAAAGGAGAGTGCTAGAGAAATGTACAAGGGATGTAAGAAAGTAGTTAAGGTACTGATAAAGGAAAAAAAGAAATTATTGGACGAGGAAGAGTGTAAGAAATTGTCGGAAAGTGTGAAAGAAAATATGAAAATGTTTTGGAAAGAAGTTAAGCGTAAAAGAAGCAACAATGAGATGAATAGTATGAATGCGATTAGAAATAAAGAGGGATGTATGTTGATGAATGGTCTTGACGTTGTGAATAGATGGAAAGAATATTTTGAGGAGCTGTTTGAAAGTGGAGGCGAATATCCAAGCCAGAATAGTGAAAGGGAAAATGCGAATGAAGCAAGGGATGAAGAAATAACTATGGATGAGGTTCAGAATGCATTGAAGAAGGCGAAGAATGGCAAAGCGGTTGGGTATGATATGATCTCTACGGAATTCATCAGTCTGAGTGGGCTGAGGACTCTCGAATGGTGTCATGCACTCTTTAACCAGTGTTGGAGGGAAGGTTGCACGCCAGAAGACTGGCGAAAAGCTGTGATATGCCCTCTATACAAAGGAAAGGGGTCAAGACTAGAATGCGGGAGTTATCGGGCTATTAGTCTGCTGAGCTCGGTGGGGAAACTGTATGCAAGAATATTGATTGAAAGAGTTCGAAAAGTGACTGAGACGAATGTATGGGATGTGCAAGGTGCCTTTCAGAGTGGTAGAGGGTGTGTGGACCAGATCTTCTCCTTGCGAATGGTGACAGAGAAGCTCCTGGAGAAACACCAGAAGCTTTTCTGCGCGTTTGTTGATCTAGAAAAGGCTTATGATAGAGTAGATCGTGAGAAAATGTGGCAAGTACTATCAATGTGTGGGGTGGGTAGTCGGCTAATTCGCGCCATTGCGTCCCTATATACAGGAAGTTCTGCGTGTGTTAGAGTGAACAATAACCTGTCGGAATGGTTCACATTGACAAAAGGAGTAAAACAAGGGTGCGTGATGTCGCCATGGCTTTTTAACCTATACATTGATCATTGTATTCGTCCATTGAAAGAACTGAATGTAGGTGTTGATATGAATGGGATGAATGTAAGAGCGTTAATGTTTGCCGATGATTTGGTATTGATGGCTGAAAGTGAAAGTGATCTACAGCGAATGATGACGTGTGTGTATGAAAATTGTGCGATTAATGGATTGAGAATGAATGCAAAAAAGACAAAAATCATGGTGTTTGAAAGAGGAAGTGAGAGAACAGTATGCCAGGTAATGATTGACAACGAAGTGTTAGAGCAAGTTGACGAATGTGTGTACTTAGGTAGTTTGTTCACGAGAGATGGGAAGTGTGAAAGCGATATTGAAAGGAGAAAAGTTGCTGGCAATAAGGTAAATGGTGCAATCCGACCAATAATTGCAAATAGGAACATATCCACCACAGCTAAAAGGTTGGTGCACTCTGCTATCTTAGTGCCAACACTTATGTATGCAAGTGAGACGTGGACATGGTTAAAGAAGGATGAAAGTGGCATAAATGCAGTGGAAATGAGATCGTTGAGAAGGATGTGTGGCAAGAGTCTGAGAGATCGTGTGCGTAACAGTGATATACGAAAGGAATGTGGAATGAAAGTTGGTGTAGTAACAAAGATGAATGTAAATAAGTTAAGATGGTTTGGGCACGTGGAAAGAATGAATGAGGACAGAATGACTAAGAAGATATATTTGGCTGAGAGGAATGGTGCTCGGAGACGCGGACGTCCGAGGATTAAATGGCAAGACCATTTAAATCAAATCCTACAGGACGGTCACGTGTTGAGCACATTGAACAGGAGAGCATGCATGAGGAATTGTATGACAGTGACGGAAGCGAAAGATGTATGCAAGGATAGAAGGAAGTGGCGCTCGATCCTTTCTGCCTACCCCGCGAGGGAAGCGGCGTGATGGTATGTATGTATGTATGTAATACAATTCATATAGGTATTTTACTAGTTTTTGATAATTGAGTGACCCAGATTCGACTTACAAAGTAAATGTCGAACTGATTTTACTACACGCCGTATTTTTACTAATATATATACATGTACATAGGTTCATACATCTTCTTCCCCCTGTCCTAGTTCGGTCGTGGGCCCATTGCGCCTAGGTACCTCCTCTAGAGATCCCTGTCCACCACTGCTTCCAGGACCTCGGGCCACTCCAAACCAAGTATTTCAACACACAAGTTCGACACCTGCACTTGCTAGCTATGAAGCCAGCAAAATTTATTTACTAATATACTATGTTTTAAAATAAACAATTATTTTGCAGTTTCAGAAAGCTTGTAACCATTATATATTATTGTAAGACGATGCGTTCTATTTGAGAGGCTAACGAGAACCGTTAAAACAGGCATTCATTCAGGAGGGATGGCAACATGTTGCGGCTGCTGCAAAGAGCGTCTGTAGGTACACCTTTATTCCCATCCTTCTCAAAATGAACGATGCATCGTTCTTTAAATCCTGTATTATTGTTAAGATAAAGACACAGGATGACATAAGAACTGACGTTCCTGTAACATTAATGGGTGAGGGAGGGTGCAACCCTTAATGTGTGGGATAAAGACATAGTTTTTAGGTAACAACACGGAATGTAATAAAATCAGTTTGACAATGACTTTGTAAGTCGAAACCAGGTCACCTGGGTCACGTGTTAAAAGCTAGTAAAACTTAAACCATTTGTGTTTTTTACATAAAATAATATGAAGTTTCACACAATAAACGTCAACTCAAATCAATAACTTAATTCATAAGTGTTATGTTTACATATGGATTGAAAAAATAATATGTATGATATAAGCACGGTTCACTGTGTTTCAAATTGTTACGAGAGATTTGTGAAAAGTATTCAAAAGGAAGAAGAAAATTTATGCGCGAAATATTTTTCCTTTAGTGTTGAAGCTTATGGAACAAAACGATCTAATTAAGTAAACGAGTTTCCTGATATCAAATTTCCTAACAAAATTTTTCTTTGTACAATCACCTAACGTATAAAGGATGATTCAAAATTCACGAGGCATCATTCTGGATTTCCGTCTGGGAAATTCACTCAGGTATGTATTTTTATTATTATTTTTGTTTTATTATTTTACAAAACCTTTTCGACATGATTTATAACACGTAACGGACCAGGTTGAGTTATTATTAATAATATTACTAGTGAAGTTTCGTGGAGTTCTCGTCATGGAATAGTCCTTTGTGTAAGTTTTTTAGTGTCCTGTAAATTCATTAAACATCCAGTCATTTAACTGATCTTTTATTGGCACAATGAAGGTGATAACAAGCAGCTAGTTTGCCGACTACCGTATTTTTGGGAAATTCCGTGATATATGAATGAACGAACTAATAGTTTTATTCTTTTGAGCTTAGGTCTGTGGAGAGTCCTTTTAAGGCCTAGGGAATAAACATAAAAATAACAAATAAATTCTATAAGTATATTATTTTTTCCCTAGGAAATTGTAATAATGTGAGAGAAATCATCTATTGTATCAAACTGGTAACACCATGACAAAAATATTGTTCAAAAATTTGTCTTGTTTTGATGAGATTATTTTCCTAAAAATAAGACCTCGTAAAGAGTTGATAAAACTAATAATTCATGTAACTAATAATTCAATGACATTGTTACCTTCTAGATAGGAGGAAACAAAATAACCTATTCAAATGTGCATGCACTCAGAAGGCAGTTTTTATGTGGATTTTATTTTTCTCCATTTCACTCCGTGCATTCGTACAGATACTTGGCTCATGCCTTTGTATATGGGATGAGACTCGGCCCGTCGCCAGAATACATGGTTTGGATTTGTCGAAAAAATGTTATGTTGCGACAATTGACCCTTGTGTCTCTCATGTCATCGATGTTGTTTCGGTCATTATTTGAGATGACGAAAGTCGTTAAAATACATACACATGTGTACATACAAACACATTTTTTTGATTGATAAGAATCCATTTTTCCTCGTGTAAAAATAAATAATAAATATTTTATATTAGAGGTGTTTCAAGTTTTTTTTTTACAAAAAAATACTCCGTTTTTTCCAGTGTTGAAAGAATTTCAAAGTAATTACAGCATCTTATTTGTTTTCTTATTATAAATATTAAAATTATTTCTAATATAAGTTTTTCGATACATATTTGTAAAGTACTTTTTGCTTATACAAAATTTTCGATAAAACTTTGTTGAAATTTCATAATTTTAAGTATTGGAGATACTTGATTCTATTTAGGAATAATTCCTGCTTTACACCACATATTCTTTTTACACGTCAATAATAGTTATATATTATACACAATACTGCTATTTAATTAACTACGAACTTTTTCGATCATTTTAATAGCCTGGGACATTGAATTTAACTTTTTTGCTTACCCAGATCAGTTCTTATTTTAATATTTCTACGTATCTTCATAAACGCAATACAATTTGTTATCAACAATTTCGATAAATATATTATATTATTCTTTGCTTTGTTGTATGAAAAACAAAAGACAAGCAATAGAATAGCTGGATTTATTCCAAAAGCTACAATAACGAAAAGTGCAAATGATAAGGAATAACTTCTAATAAGAATTTCCATTTAATCTCTAGAGAATAAACACTTGTATTTTTATAGGTTTTTCCAAAAGCTGTATTCATGGCCAAATTTCTGATTGATGTAATACCCGATGACTGGCAATAAATTCCTCACAAATCCAACTTGAAATTGATTCGCTAATAAAAATATCAGTCTCGATCTTGTTTGTAATAAAGCTTAATTATTGAGTAAAGGGCTGAGAGCTTTTAAAAATAATCTTTCATTTTCACTTATACAATAGGTCCTCAAATTAAAATTACGATTTCGAAAAGTCTTAACAATAAAAAATCTAAGAAATACCTACTGATATAATATTAAGAAAATATTTCTATTATTTTTCATTTTCATTTCATAAAAAAATAGTGTTTTTTTTCTTTGTTCTAAGATATTCAGTATTTTTACCTTTCTATAATCCCTGTCCATCAAATATTTATTTACCATAGCTTTTGAATTAAGGCTTAGCTATCCTCTATCCTCCTATTAGCTATACCTCTTCTAGTTAATTTCAATGTGTTTCAAAGATCAAAATACGTATAACTGTCATGCAATGTTAGTAAAAAAAATATATAATATAGATCAATCTTTTATCTCGAGTTTATATTGTAGACTTCAATAAAAAATGGTACCAGTTTTCCAGAAAAAAATCCTAAAAAAATCAAAATTAAAACTTGTACGAATCGCATCTCAAGTTCCCTTTATTGCACGTTTTTTTTTTATTTGTTTGACTTATGGCATATATAAAAATCTACATTCTAAGTTGTGGACTTTCTTTAATATGCGTTATTTCTTTAATAAATTTCTAAAAACGTAAAATTGCACAAAAAGTATTTTCCGCCTATCGAAATTTCCATACAAATTTAATACTTTCTGCCCTGCCCATAGGGTGTGTCTAAAAATGTTAGTATCGAGTGAAGTGTTGGTGAGAGTGGACGTATCGCTTTTTTCGTGACTATATTTGTGAGTTATTATTATCAGTGTTTCAAATAATCGAGTAAGATTACAGTCAGCCGTTTTGTTTTGTATTCCTATTATGTATTATTAATTATTATTATTATGTTTTATTTTCTTCACCCACTAATAAAGTACTTGTTACTGGTTTAATTCTTATTATGCAATTTTAATAATACATATATAATTATTTAGAATATTTAAAATAAATTATTCTAAATAATTATCTCCTATTTGTTTACTTATATTTTTTTTTCTGTAACTTACTTACTTATTGACATAGACAATAAAACTCACTGTATAAAAATGAAATATTATGTTTTCTTTGTATGCCCAATAACAGTCATTCACTGACATCCATAATATGCGCAATATTAGCATATACAGTGTTGTGTACAGAATGCGCGTGAATAAACTAAGGTGGTTTGGACATGTTTTATATGCAGCATGCACGCTTGCATGTTTTATATGCAGCTGGTCTGCTGGCTACCCCACTTGTAGGATATGCCGTGATGGTATAGTAGTAGTAGTAGTAGTGGTTTGGACATGTTGAATGAATGAACGAAGTAAGAATGACAAAGAGGATATGCTTGTCTGAAAGAGAGGGTGTGAGGAAGCGCGAGCGTCCGAGAACCACGTGACTTGATCACGTAGATCAAATTCTCAAGGACGACCGCGTGTTGAGTAAGAGGAACCGACGTGCGTGTATGAGAAACTGTATGAATGTGAAGGAAGCGAAGGAAGTGTATAAAGATAGATCTGTTTGGCGTTCCGTTCTCTCTGCCTACCCCATTTGAGACACGGCGTGAGGGTATAGTATTTTATAAATATATTATACCTACTAATGTATTACGAATACCTGCCTTTTACAGAGCACTTGAAAATTTGCAACAAAAGTTGGAAGACTAATTCATTGCCGGGAGCTCCAAGCTACGTGGCTTGATCACGAGGATCAAATTGTCAAAGACAGTCGTGAATTGAGTAAGAGAAATCGACGTTCGCGCATGAGTAAATACATAAATGTAATTGAAGCGATAGAAGTGTGTACGAACAGATCTATATGGCGTTTCGTTCTTTTTGCTTACCCTACTTGAGATGCGGCGTATAGTTTCTACTATTTTTACTATAACATCACGGTCCATCCCACAAGTGGGATAGTATAATGATATAAAATATTACAACCCGTGGAATCTCCTGTAGTGAATAGATCTCACATTCTTCTTTCCATAATTTTTCAGGCTTGGATAGACTCCCGCTTCTAGGAAATTTATTTTGTTTAAATTTTTTGGAAATTAATTTAAAAACAGTATTTTGTCTCTAAAACCAGCAACACTTTTATGGAAATATTATCATGATTACATTTATAACAATGTTGTTTACCATTTATTATTACATAATATTCTAATAATATACCCTTATATATTGGTCAGTAAAACAATATGTACCTATAACTGCTGGCTTGATCACGTGGATCAAATTCTCAAGGACGGCCGCGTGTTGAGTAAGAGGAACCGACGTGCGTGTATGAGGAACTGTATGAATGTGGAGGAAGCGAAGGAAGTGTGTAAAGATAGATCTGTTTGGCGTTCCGTTCTCTCTGCCTACCCCACTTGGGACACGGCGTGAGGGTATAGTATAGTATAGTACCTATAACTTTTTTAGCCTAAAAAATACCCAGCAGATAAAACTAAACATTATTTTTCCTCAGTCTTAACATATTATTTTTTCTATTGAGGACATACAAACATACATCCATAATGACATAAACTAACAGACTAAAATATTTATGCAGTGATTTTTCACTTTACAAAATAATATTATCTACTATGTAGAAGATACTATCACCACTATGTTCTACCATCATTATAGGTACCTACTTCATCTCTCACAATAGCCAGCAGTCATAAAATAGAAGAACAATTATTTTTTTATATCTGCGAGCAGATTAGGGCAAATATTTCACACGTTATGATTTATAGCCCTAAACAATGCAACTACTACAAGTGGGGTAACTAGCGTAGAACGTAGCGTAACTTCTACCAGTAACACGTAATAAACAACCAAGTTGTTCTCTGCGTGCTTATAAAAGTTAGATTTGAATAGGTAACCTATTCATTTCAGGGAAACTAAACCCGATCACAAAACGTTTCTTACTTACCTACTAAAGGAACTACTACTACACCAGTAGCCAGTAGACTAATTGCATGTATAAACATGCAGGTTGTCTTCTCCGTAACAGTAAAAATAAGACATTTAGAATACACCGAGGAGTACCCAGTAATGAATAGATCTCCCACTCTTTTCTGTAAGTTACGAGTGTCGTGTAAAAGACAGGTGTTCGGAAAATGAAATACATAATTGCTTTTTCCAGAACACTCGATAACTTACAGAAAACAGAAATATTCTTTTACTGGAAACTCCACGGAATACTATTTAAGTATTTTAGGATTTGATCCACGTGCTCAAGCCACGTGGTTCTTGGCCGTCCGCGCCTCCTCACACCTCATCTTGGCATCTTGGTTCTCTGCCAAGATATTTTATACCCACTTTTTTCTGTAATTTTTTAGTCGAGCACGTTTTTATGTTTCTTTTTATGTACTCATTATTTTATAAAGTATTGTGTATAGGTACTTAGTGTTACATTTATGTATCAACCTAGGTACAATAAGTATACACAATAATATCAACTTGGACATGTGCAACGAATGATTTAGGAAATGATGACAAAGAGGATATACTTGTCTAACAGAAGGTATCCCGGGAGGTCTCGGGTTCGATTCCCGGCCAGGGCAAAATGAAGAATGATCTTTTTTCAAATTGTCCTGGGTCTGGGTGTTACATGTGTATGTGTTCAGTGCATTGTATATATGTGTATCGTCGTGTTAGTACCCAAAATACAAGATTCATATCCTAGTTTGGGACTAGCTCGGTTTCTGTGAATTGTCTATACGAGTTGTGTTATAAAAAAAAATGCACTAAGCACATTGAGTTGTATAACTGATATTTTTATGATACTGTTTTATTCTGTAATATTGTAACCAAGTAATTTTTGTAATATTGAAGAATAAAAATAAGATTAATAAAAATGTAACACCCAGAACACTTTGAAAAAGGTAATTCTTCATTTTGCTCTGGCCGGGAATCGAACAAGGGACCTCGTGACTCAAAGGCAAGAGCATTATCTCCGTGCCACGCCAGCCGCCAGAGAGATTATAATGTTGGTGTCTTTATACAGTATTTTGAAGTACAGCCATTCGATAATAGCATTGTTGTATATATCTATTGTTATTACCTGCTGACTCGGTTGTAAATAGTGCGGTATGTGAAGAGTGTGGTATGGTGCAAGCGAGAAGAAGCAAATGTATTCATAATAATCATAATATACGAACTACGTAGTATTCTTACTGAATTCTTATAAGAAATTAATTCGAAAGATTTTAATTCGTATCTAGGAAACAACAGCGGGGAAAGGGAAGATGCAGATCGCGCGGAGGGAGAAATCTACCGTAGAACGCATTTTCGAAATCTTACGGCGCTACACCCTACCCTTAAGTTCGTTACCTACTCTAAGAAAAAAGATGTCAACATTTTTAAAGATGGATTTAACTTTCTACATTATTCGTAATATTTTGATGATCTGCCTTTTTTTAAATTCTTAGAAAATCTTTTCCTCTTGAAAATAATGATGGAAAATATAATTTTTCAAAAAGAAACGCTTTTAGCCGTATTCAAGATGAAATTAATCATAAAACTAACGATTTTTTAAACTTATTTTAGCAATAAAGAATAATTTTTTTAATAAAGTAAAAATATGACCACCTAACAAAATTAACAGTTAGTGATATTTTAAAACACATTTAAGTACTTATGCTTATAAGCAACAAAAATATTCAACCAAATTTTACAACGTACTTATCAAATGCATCGTGGTGAGTAATAGGTATATACATTATTTATAAATTTGAGAGTGCACAACATTATGTTATTTTATAAAAAAAGGTTTATTTTTTTATGAAATAACAAAATTATTTTCTTTAATATTGTTTTGAAAAAGGTTTTTTTCAATTCTTTCTCAAAAATAATTACACCATATACACGCTTATTCAGTTGTTCCATATTCACAGTCTTTATGGCGCACTTTTATATTACGGGTATTAAAAAAAGCGTAGCATAAAAAGAGAAACAAGTAACTCTACGTTGAATCCGGTACACTCTACAGTCTACGAGATATAAAAAGGGAGTTAAAACTCGTAAATGCAAGCGGAATAGATTATGTAAAAGTTAAAACTCTTTGGTGTTGTAGAAATTGTGTATAAGTCTTAAAAAATCAATAAAGCTATCTTAGGGTAAAGTTACTATAATCTAGACTACCATACTTATGAAAGTCTTATAAAATTATTTTTTTTCTGTAACAGACAATTGGGTTAGTAAAAAGAAATTATGCTTTTGCGATTTAATGTGCAGTAAAGAATGAATGAATAAACAAATTATTCTTAAAACACCACGTATCAAACATTTTCAAATCAGCGATGAGGAACGCCACTCACTTAAGTTTTTTTTTTTTTTAAAAAAAGATATATCTGGTTTTTATTGTTAGTGTTATTTTTATGGCACGAAGATTGTTATTACTCGTTTGTTCATTATGAAAAGTTGGCTACCCACACTTGAGTTAGATGCCGTAGTGGTATAGATAACTTATAACAGATATGTACATTCTTTTGAATATTGCATAGTTATACACTTATGAAAAAAAAATATTCGAAACATTGGCTTTGTTGGTGCACAGATATTTTTTTTTAAAGATATATGTAGATTTTTTTATCAACCCAAATACAGCCTTTTACACCTTTCACAATAAGCTTAAAGCTTGTATCGTGAAAGGGAAGTTTGCCAGCATGGATTAGCAAAAGAATTTGAAATTGTAAATAGACAAACATGTCAATAATATCATAGTTTTTTTGGGTGAATTTCATTAATTAATTAATGCCTTGTACCCGCTGCCTGGTATTATTGACATCCACGAAGCAGAACCGGAGGCGGTGAACTGGTTCTCAACACTAGAGCCAAGACTGTAGAGGACACGACGCAGCCCACATGGGCTAAGATTCATCAACACGGGGCCATACGAAAAGTAAAGTAAGTATTGAGAGACTGAATTTGATCGAGCATCCTGCCGACGGTGCCATCCAAGGTGACTGTGAAGGCCTATCCTGGACAGGCACAGGTGATATTCATACTCAATTACTCGTAAACCAAATATTTTAAATTGACTTGCATCATTTTTTACGCCTGTCACATTCGATGTTATTACTACATACATTAACCTACTTTCAGTAGATATTGTTGGAAAGTAACATGAATGCTTCCACATAATTATTGCAAAGTTCTCACTAAATATATAAAAATATTACACTTTGTGATCGCAAAAGCTTTCCTTTATGCTACCATTGTTATTGTTGTGCCACTTTTCCTACTGCAAAATAATATTATTTTGTTAAAATAAAATATTTATAAGTTCATTTATATATGAGGAGGTATGTATGATTCCAAACAAAAACAACCAAAAAATGGAAAAATCGATGCTCGATGTTTTTGATTTTTTTAATACTTTGCTTGTCAAATGCCTGATATATTTTTGTGGTTTATTAACTGTAAGTTAATGCTATTTTCAAATTTTCATCAAAAAAAATTAACCAGTTTTTAGATATATAGTCTTAAAATATGGATTTTTGGATCGAAGGGGTGTCATTATTTTAATTATAAAACAATTATTTTCTTTTGGACATTCCATATTCCTTAATCTGATAGTTCTATAAAGTATTTATTCACAGGAAAAAAATCAATTGCGATTATTACTTTTTTTATATTTAAAAATTTCGTGTAATAATCACCTTTTTTCATAAAACATATAATGACCTTGTTATGAATTTTTGGTATTTATTAAAATATATAATAGAATATCAATATAAACCAAAATATAGTGTCATTTTAACTCAATATAATGTTTTTTAAATTATTTCGCTACGGTTACAAACAAAAAAAAATATTACGGATTTGGTATTGATTTCTTTTTACAAAAACAGTCCGCGGGAAAAACTCCATATCCCAAAAACCACTCCGATATCAATCATATAATTCCTGCCACTTATCAATAAGAATATGGTTAATGTTATATAAAATTTTCAAAAGAAAACATTTAGTCCCTTTTCTGATATTTGGTTTCAAATTTTGCATTTTTTCACATAAGAGCAAAGTTCGACTAGTTTAAGAAAAAGAAGGACTATCTTAATTTCATCTGCATTGCTTCTGAGGATAGTGACATAAAATATCTCTGTAAATAAAAAATATGAATGATGAAACTTGTTGTTTTCATTCTAAAATAATGATCCGAAAATGGGAAATTTTCAATTTTAGAATTGTAAATTTGAAGGAAAATTTAGTAATTTTATCGATAGATGCCGATGATCAAAAATATTTTATAAACTAGAAAATTTTGTACTTAAAATATATATTTTTAAATTATCTAGATATGTTAATAAATAAAAAAGATACAACAATTTTTCTTAAGATCTATTTTCATTAAAAATCACCCACGGCACGTTAGAAAAATGGCCGCCAAAAAAAAAATTCTAAAGTAAAAAAAATTATAATACTTGTTTGAAAGTCTCAACATATCAGGCAATTAAAAGGCAAAGTATAAAAAAAATCTAAGACCTTGAGCAACATGGTCTGGTTGTTTTGAACAGGAATTAGCCGTATGTAAAGTGCCGAACATTGTTTTTGGTTTTAAAAGGAACATTTACTGAAATGGATAAATGACAATGTTTTAAAGGGACATTTAGTGAAATGGATAAATTTAATGAAAATGTTTTTAAAAGAACATTTACTGAAATAGATAAATAACAATGTTTTTAAAAGAGCATTTACTGAAATGGGTAAATGACAATGTCTTTGTGGTTTGATATAAATAAACATTTACATATAAAATCATGCAAATAATATTTCTCAATAAAAAATAAAATTACAAATGAAACTCACCCTCTATGGATGAGTTAAATTTTTGATTTTATTGAAGTATTTTTTAATTTTACGAGGGTATTAAATAAATGAAAATGTAGTAGGTACTTCCTTTTCGTACAATATAAATAATAAATTCCAAATGCTCAAAGTTTTTTGTCCTCGAACCGAGCACGAAATATTGGACAAATGATTTCTGTACCTACTCATTAGATACTCAATTTTAGGATAATTTTAGGTAAGAAAAATTTTTTTGTAAACCACAATTGTGATTGGACATTGATTATTAAAGATTACTCAACATCTATCGCAACATTTTATGCCTTAATAACTAAAGTTTTTCAAGAATTTACCGATTTTCGAATGTGAGTAGGTAGGTACTTAGTATATTCGTTTATGTGCATTTTATTAAACACACCTCAAGAAATCAATTGATGGTGGGTAAGAAAATAAGTCATGATTTATTGTAAATTATTTTCCGGTGTCAAATCCGAAGCGATAAGTTTTACTTGTTCTAGCATTTCTCTTACTTTACGTCTCTTTCAATAAACGGGAAAACTTTACTAGCACTTAAGAAATAAGTAGGTAGGTAAGCAAAAGCCTTTAACCATAATACCTAATACTCACTTCTTTAGAATATACGTACATACCCTATTTTCTATAAGTTTTCAAGTAAATGAAAATACAAAGTACCTACATGTGAGTTAGTAAAAAAAAGCATAATATTAAGTATTGACCTACACAGAAATGAAGGTTTCGCAATAATTTCTAATAATTTGTTATGCCCGGTATAGTAGGTATTGTGCCGAAAAGTTATCATTAAAAATAATAATTGTTATTTATAAAGTGGTACTGAAATACCGAAATAAACAATGCAGTTCATTAGAAATATGAAAATCCCGACATTAAAAATATCCCTTGCACTTAAAAGGTACCTACATTAATAATGTATTGTTTACTAATCTTCGTACCTGCATACAAAATATTATTGTTTATATATATTTGTACCTGCATGGCAACAGGGGTAATAAAGAGAATAATATCAACAAAAGATTAAGGCGCATTCATTATGTATCAACTTAAGGCGCATTCATTATGTATCAACTTAAGGCGCATTCATTATGTATCAAATTATTTTATGAAGATTCTAGAATGTCTGCGTATTGTAATTATTTAGTATCTGCTTGGTTGGATTTTTTATACCTACGCTGGGATCTATTGAGTTTTGATATCGATGATATATTTTGAATTATGTAAACGACTCTTTAGGTATGAATTTTAATTTTATTGTAACATACGTAGTTTGAGTATTTAATTATCTACCTAAAGGGTTGTATTGTGCTATGTAATAGAATAAGATGTGTGTTATTTGTGCTGTGCGAAAAGACGCTATAATAATAATGGTGATAATGGACACAAGAAATGTTTTATATTTAATATCAGTGCAAGAGACGCTTTAATTATTCATATGTGAATTAATTAATAATTATAAATCAGCGCATTGGACGCTTAACAATATCAAACTTATTTGTAAATATTTATTTCATCATGTACATAATTCCTGGAATGCAGACAAGGGTGCAGGTGTACTCGCAATACAATGGAACTTGCGGTGAGCGTGTATTGGTATTCAATTAGCCAATCACGGCGCTGCACAGAGATGCATCACAGCGTAGGAGGGGTATATGACCAACCCCTCTCTACACCACTCAAGGAACAGCGGAGAAATGTCCTTGAAAGATCAGTGAGTCTTCATCAGCCATCAGTGGTGAACAGTTATCATCAGCGAGTCGTAATCAGGCGTCCTTGGTATAAGGATCGCTCCTGCCATCACTCATCAGCTGACCTTCAGAGAGACAAGTGTCTCTAGTCATTGGGCTTCAGTTGAGTCGAGATATTCTCCTCCTGAAGTCATGACGAGCCAACTCTGCACCTGTGTAGGCTGGTAATTGCCTCCAGGAGCCTCGGACGTGGGACTTCGCCCTCCCAGCACTGCGCCCAGGGGCGCCTTCTTCAACTTGTGTTGCCTCTAAGCATTTTCATGCTAGAGGCGTTCTCAGCGTGGGATCCGTCTGCGTTACGTGTAAATTAATTGATTTTAAAAGTGCTTCGTTTATTAATTGAATTAAACATCAAGTGTGTAATTTTGTTCGTGGGATAAATAAGTGCACAGACAATACGGGGTAGTGAGTAAGTCGTAGTATTGTGTTGCTGTTTAAAAATGTGTCTGTAATAGTGGTAAGCATTTTTATTTTCATTAAATGGTTGTTTAAAATTTACATTTTGCTTTTTACACATTCGCCTATCTGTATACCTATAACTTGTCGTCTCTTATTTATATAGCCTCACTATATATTTAATTGAGACCATTTTTTTTATTGTTTTAACTCCTGGAGTGCTGTAAGTAGCCCAGTAGAGTCTCAGCCGCTGGCATTTTTGGCATAATATTTTATATATTAGATCCTCAACCAAAACCTTCTTTCACCATCTCTCTCACCCCCCCATATCAAGTTTATAGCTTTATGTAAACAATAGAACAATTGTTTAGATTTAGACATAGTATATAAGCAACAACACGACATGTAGTAAAATCACTTTGACAATTACTTTGTATGTGAAATTGGCTCATATAATTATTAAAAATTAATTAAACTTAAGCAATATGTGTTTTCATATAGTTATTTTTCTAATTTTTTTGTTGAAAAAAGAATATAATTTTTCTGGAAATATTGAAGCTTTTATAAATACTTCCTAATGAAGCCCTACTCTTTATTTTGAAAGCCGTGGAGTCGCTGATAAAGAAAAGGTCTCCTACATTATTCTATAAGTTTTCGAATTTCTTGTTAAAGGCGGATGCTCTTATAACATACTCGTATAGCATCATTTTACTACTTCAATTCAGTGATGAGTCATGCCATTGAAAGGGTTTGCCACCGATTCAGAATGTCCTAATCATTTGTTGGTATGGAGAGAACGACATGTATGTTTATAACATGCAGTTGTGGTATGGTGTGCCGTTATGGTACGGTAGCAGAATGTTTCCCAGTAGCGTACTCAACAATAATAATTTTACATTATTCCCAGCATCATAGAATTAGATAGGTCTTCATGTGGACCATCATGATAAGGCAAAAATTTAATAGTTTTCTCCTGGAATATTCACCTATCCTGATATCGAAGAATTAGGCTCAAAATTTGAAATGTGTTCTACCTGAAGATGATGAATAATATTTTATCGAAACGTCGTGGTAAGCCCTCTGCTATTAGGCATAGCGACGACTTACAACTGGAGGTTACCCAGAAACCTATCATAAAATATGGATGACTACGGGAAAACATCCTAAAAACATATTAATATACAACGTATAAAGCTGTAGATGTTAAATTCGACGCAAGTTTTATTACTCATTACGACCTACAATGAATATTTGTTAAGTCGTAATTATGTATAAGGCAATATTGCACTTGCAGTAAATTTTATGAAAAACATAAATATTCTGTACAAATTGCAATAACAATTCAATTCTTTGTACAAATATGCCCCAGATAAATATTATTAGGTACCTACATAGTATTTAATTTAACACTATATAAATATTTTGGAGAGTAAACAGTTTTTATGGTAATTTCTTCGTCATAATTTAACAGCTTAATAAAGGGAAATATTGTACTAAACAATACCAAACAAATACAAAAATCTTCGACGAAAAAAAATACTAAAAAGTTGGAATACTTTCCTAGGAAAAATGAGTTGTAAGATAGGTGTTTAATTTTAAATGTACGAATATGTATTTCCAAGAGAGGTTACAGTTATAATACTTACTTATAGATAACTTTCAAAAAATATTTAAACAAATAAATGAGTTCGTCGGTAGCCTGGAGGTAGAGTCTCGGCCTCGTGAACAAGGGGTCCGTGGTTCGATACCAGGTGCCGGCAAACTCCCCCTTCACGACACAAGCTTTTAGTAGCTTACTGTGAAAGGTGTATAAGGTTGTATTTGGGTTTATAACAAACAAAACCCAGATATATCTTTTTTAAAAGAAAAAAAAAAAGCTAAATATTTGATTTGTTTAGAAGGTGACACAGATAATGTTGAATTTATTAGTTTAGGGGCTTAAACCATTCGAGATTAGTTATTTACATTCATAATTTCGGAAAATGAACATGACTTCGAAAAATAAACAGAACAATATGAATTTTCTGTTCCTTGAGGGAATCGACTCAACGACTCCTCATTTACACAACGAGTTCACAAGGCACTGTTCTGCCCTATTTGAAATTTGTGTTGAGGTATGTACGATTCCCTGAGGGAACAGAATGTTTCTGTTGGTTTTGTGGAATTAAATTAATGTGGACAATTAATCTGGAATGATTTAAAACCCAAAAAATAGTAACATCAACCTTTCTCAGCAAGTGAAATACAGTTTCTGACATCCATTTGTTTCAAAATTAACTTGTAGGTTGAATAAGAATAAAACACATTTAAACGAGTTTAGGTTCCGGAACTCTTTGATCAAAACAAGTGAGTTCATTAACATGGAAATATCTAAACAAAATTATGTTATAGCCAGATGAATCTCTTTATACAAATACATTAAATTAACTATCATGTAAATACGTGTTATAAATTAACGTGTTAATTTCAAATATTAACAAAATACTCATGGGTGATCAAACTTTGTGTAGGAAGTAAGCCATCCATCATAAACTTGTTGGAATTAATATTTTCATATTATTTGTAGCTACCTACCTATAAATTTCCATCCTTTCCGCTTTACACTATAGAATAGTATGAAGAAACGTTGTAAATTTAGACAATGTTTAAATTCACGTTGATTTTTTCGATATTTTATAGCTTTGACAAATTTATGTAGTTATAAACTATCTATATAAGAAAACTAAAGGGTTAGGATGGGTTATAAGCATATGGATGGCATCATGTCGATAATCCACTTCTCAAATTCAGCGTTATTTTTCTGGCTTTTAAATAAAATCAAATATGTACCTACACTGTGTGCACACACAGTATTAAAATAGAGTACGTTTATTAATATCAATTTATTTTGATTGTACTTTCTTCAAGACACTTCTAAGCCATACTCGTAGTTTAATCTTGAATATCTTTTCACGATAGAATAAGTTTATTCAAGCTTAGTCAAACGTTACAATATTATACCAGTCACTCAATATAGGCAATTTATTTTTAGTTGAACTGTTTGTCAGATTTTCTATAAGGCTGTCAAAATAAGAACATAATCTAAGAAAGGAACGAATATACCAACTATTTGTGATACAATATCTAATAAATTATAAGGTTCGTGCAAGCATTCAACCGTTACAGAAAGATTTTTTTGGTAAGGAAATTTCTAAAGCATAGTTTACATAGGATAAGTTCTTGTACTGGTCATATTCAATTAACAAATGACACAGTAATTTATTACAACATGCTTTAAGACATTTGAAATATTCAGTTCAGCATCGAGGTATGCCAAATGCCATCCATCCTGAATATCATCACTTTTATTGGCATTGAGTTGACAACTTACATTTTTTTGGTCCGCTGGCTACCCTACTTGTGAGAGATGCCGCGATGAGATGGGTATAAAATACATCACATTTATCAAGTTTAATTTATCGACCGACGGTTCTTAGTGGAAGTTCATTTTAATAATTTTTAAAATGAAACACGAAATCGAAACACGAAACAGAAAAGTTCTTTCTGCAAAAATAAATAAAGTCAATAGTGGAATAAGTATATATCGTATTTCATTTCAAAAATTATCACATTTATCGTTGGCGATTTGCCGTCAGTAAAAAAATTATAATCAGTTTTTCAAGTCTTTTTTGTTTCTGCGATGAAGATGACATACGGATAACTATGTAATAACAAACTGATATCCGTCTTTGCCTACCGAAGTTGCAAGATCTATAGTCAGGATCCGTATAGTAAAGTAAGCAAGTGAACTTTATTGAGAAGTACTAAGTTCGTTGAAACTAGGCATGAATTTTACGGCACGGTGATTGAATATTTTGAAAGCAAATCAGAAGGATATAACCTGTTTTCCCTTTTTATTGACACAGACATTACTTGATTATTTTTTTTTAAATGTGATAAAAATTATAAAGTTTATCAATTAAAATATCATTAACTATGATCAAGTTTTCAAGAAGCTGAAAAAGAGAGAAAGACAAAAAAAATATAAACCTTTGAAAACTAAAATTAACAAAATGAAAGGAAAAATATATCCTTATTTATTGAAACAAGGTAAGTTTTTAAAAACAAACTTATTTAAAAATATATTAAACATTTCATTGCTCTAGATAAACTTACCTATATTTGATATTATGTTTAATTTTGAAATGTTTTACAATATATAGGTATATGACAACAGATAACAATGTACATAAACCAAAAACCAGCAAAATTTAACAAAATGAAATGCTACTTTATTATTATTAATATTATACGACTTTTCATACAAACAGCGAGAATATTGTATTATTCACCAAACGCCACCAAGATGGAAAAACAATAAGGAAAGAAGGAAGAAAAAAAACAATGGAGTGAAAACCTCTGGTTATGCCTGACGAAACTCGTTAAAATAAATATAGAAAATAGTTAAAACCATTGATAGAAAACTTACTCAGGTTCTTGTTCTAAGACCAGTTCTTCAAAGTCCATGACTATTCGATAACCAGGAGGGGCAGTAATTTGAGTCTCACAATCAGATCCATCAGGATAGGCTTTTGGAAATCCTGGTGATGTAAGAGTAGCTTTTGCACGAGCTCTCCCCAAGGCTATGCTTGTTTCACAGGTTGGTCCTCCAGAATTTTCCACCGGTTCTGTAAAAAAAAACAACTTATATTAATACTTGAGATTATTTAAAATAATGATTAAATTAAGAGCAAATAATTATTTCTCGCATTTTTATCATTATTATGTGTTTAGCGCTTATTGCGGCCTTGATAAAACCCGTAAGTATTTTTTTCAAAAAAAACCTCGTATTAGCTATATTCCCAGAAACACAATTGACCACCATCTTTGCTATTATCCTACTTCTATTGCAGGGGATGTAAACAGTAGTAATTTTTGGGAAATTTTATCCTCATACACGTTTTTGTATTATTTATCACATTATTGTATTAAAAGTCATTCTTTGGTAAAAAAAAAAACTTTTCAGACATTCTAAAAGTTTAACAAATATTTCTCGATCGCATTTTAAACGACAGTACCAAATAATTACCCAATTGTATAAAAAAACTGTTTCGCAACGAAAATACAACATTATAGTAATAATCTCGCCACTGCACATCGTCCTAGTTTTAAAAATTTTATATTATTTTGTTAACACTGTTATGTAATGATGATGTGCAAAAAGAATAAATAAATAAAATAAATAAAAATGTTTTAACAGATACAACACTTTCAACGAAATACATTTTCTTTCATGATAATTGGTTTACACGCCTTTCAGTGTTGCCCTTGTAACCTCTTTAATACCGAAATCGAGTGTATAGAGACTCTTAAAGGCAATAAAGTAAATCTACCGCGTCAGCTTTAAGTAAAGAGTATTTTTATATTCAGAAATAAGGAGAATTTTTGTAGTATGCTAAATAGAAGATTGGTTATCATTACCATAACCAAAACACAGCTAGGTACCATAATGTAAATTACAATATTGATCCAAAACTTAGGAAGAAATTGTAATCAAGAAAGTTTGAACGAAAATGTTCCAACGAGCCAATTTATTATTTCTGCTTTTTGAATTATATTTTGTGAAAGTCAAAGGTCAATTTGGTTTATTATTCTCCTTACTTTAATTATTTGTAGCTACAATTGTAATTACATTACTGCGATGGCGATGATAATCAAACAACATGCTTTGATTCAAACCTAGCTGAATCAAATTAATAAAAATACAATGTAATTATACCACTCATTAATAAGAAAACAAAAGTATCTATCACTAATTATTTATAATTTTTCAAAAGCAAGGAGTACCTTATCTCGAACCAAGTTAATATTGCTAATTCAGGCTCAAGTAATGCATCTGTAAATTGACATTTAAGATTTGTCTATCACTAATGTAGCTGCTAGTTACACCCACTAGCATTAAATTTATTTCAAAGTTTTGAAACAAGAACATTTTTGGATCATAACAAGAAAAAAACAACATTGGATTTTTTTCAGTATTCATTCATTTTTCATCACTCATCACATCCATTATCAGGTCAAAAATTGTAAATATTATAAGTTCGTCGTTCGAGTTCGTCGGTAGCCTGGAGGTAGAATCTCGGCTTCTTGAACAAGGGGTCCGTGGTTCGATACCAGGTGCCGGCAAACTCCCCTTTCACGACACAAGCTTTTAGTAGTTTACTGTGAAAGGTGTATAAGGTTGTATTTGGGTTTATAACAAAAACCCAGATATATCTTTTAAAAAAAAAAAAAAGTTTAAATAGGTAGTGAATATTATTCTAGAAGAGTTTATACTGAAAATTCGTTCAAGCTTCTAAACCTAACATCTTAGGAAGTCAAAGATTACGCAAAATTTGCGGATATCAACTCTCAAAGTAGAGGAAGAATAATTTTTCATCCTTGATGCTTTCAAAATCTTTTAGTCTTAAGATGTTTCGGAGTGGAAGCATTTCTTTGACTGGTTAGTATGGGTCTGATAATGTAGTACTCGTATAATCTAAGAGATTATAGTAGGTACATAATGTGAAAATTTGAGTTCGTCGGTAGCCTGGAGGTAGAGCCTCGGCCTCGTGAACAGGGGGTCCGTGGTTCGATCCCAGGTACCGGCAAACTCCCCTTTCACGACACAAGCTTTTAGCTTACTGTGAAAGGTGTATAAGGTTGTATTTGGGTTTATAACAAAACCCAGATATATCTTTTAAAAAAAAAAAAAAATGTAACCCGCATAATAAAATAAGATTAAAAATTAAAATTGTATAATAACCTATAATAATCTAGTTACACTACTACTAAATAGACTACAAAAGAAGCAGACGTAGTTTGTTTATTGTAAAGAATTTATACAAATACATGTTCGGGTTTATAGCTTTTAGTAAGAAGATCAAGTATTTATTTCTAGAAAAAGAAGAAAAAGGTTAGGGAGTTACAATAATTATTCAACCAAAAGAGACATATTTGAGAATTTTTGTTCACTTTATTCTACATCCTACCTCAACGCCTCACTTGAGATATTCAAAATGCTTTTAAGTTTAATATCTGATATAAGAAGGGATTGGACCCATTTACAAATGGGTTAGTTCTGTTTTGTTAAGTGCCACTCAAGAAGTCAAAGATTATCTGAACAAAAGATAATAGTATCATAAAGAAGCGTAGCAGACTTTTTGGAAACAACATCATAAATTTATATATGTTGTTGTGTATAGATATAAGAGTTCTCGTAATAAATTAATATATGTTGCTGTGTATAGATATAAGAGTTCTCGTAATAAATTTATATATGTTGCTGTGTATAGATATAAGAGTTCTTGTAATATTGACGAATGAAATAGAAGTGATACGCGTATCATTCTTACATCGCATATTTTTTTGAAAGTAATACTTGTGAAAATCCGTCCTTATTTCATTATGAATATGCATACAGCAAAATCTATGTAGAAGTCTATGATAATTCGAGATCGAGACCATCAGTGAAAGACGGCACATGCTTCGCTCAGCACAGGGTGAGGCAAAATGCAGACTGATTGAGCCATCTCATACATACATATATACATACCATCACGCCACTTCCCTCGCGGGGTAGGCAGAAAGGATCGAGCGCCACTTCCTTCTATCCTTGCATACATCTTTCGCTTCCGTCACTGTCATACAATTCCTCATGCATGCTCTCCTGTTCAATGTGCTCAACACGTGACCGTCCTGTAGGATTTGATTTAAACGATCTTGCCATTTAATCCTCGGACGTCCACGTCTCCGAGCACCATTCCTCTCAGCCAAATATATCTTCTTAGTCATTCTGTCCTCATTCATTCTTTCCACGTGCCCAAACCATCTTAACTTATTTACATTCATCCTTGTTTTACACCAACTTTCATTCCACATTCCTTTCGTATATCACTGTTACGCACACGATCTCTCAGACTTTTATCACACATCCTTCTCAACGATCTCATTTCAACTGCATTTATGCCACTTTCATCCTTCTTTAACCATGTCCACGTCTCACTTGCATACATAAGTGTTGGCACTAAGATAGCAGAGTGCACCAACCTTTTGGCTGTGGTAGATATTGAGCCATCTCGATCTCGCAAAACAGGCTTTGGAGATAGGGCGTTTAGTGTTGCGGGTCCCAGATGTTGGAACAAGCTGCCTCTGTGTCTGCGAGAGGAGGTGAATGGAGAGAGTTATTAAAGAGGGCTGAAGACACACCTTTTTGCTGGGAGTTTCGGGTGATGGATACGATATATAGCGCCCTTGAGGTCATGTTATGAGTAAACGGCGCTTTACAAATTGTCCATATATAAATAATTAGGTCTTAATCTTCCTTGAACAGTCTTTTCTTGGAACGATTAGGTATAAGCAAAAGGCTGCTCATGTAAAAACTAACCGGTCGTCCAGCCAAAACCGCCGTTATAGGAACCTTTTATACTACATACTACTCTATTCACTGCTCTTTTTGGAGGTTAGTATATTTATATATACTTATTATAAAAAAAAGCAAAAATAAGAAACAAAAGCAGGACATATAACAAAATATGTACACAAATTGGTGATTAACAGAAGGCCGAAGTAAGGTGTCCAGAGAAGTGTAATTAGGCGTTCAGAAAGCGCGAGCTCAAGAGTCGCCAGTGTCTGCATGGAGTAGAAACATTAAAAAAAAATTACATACGGTGTAGAAGCTCGGACAGATACGATAAGAACAAAAATAAAAAAAACCTGACACCAATTACAGACAAAAGACATTCTGTGGCAAAGTCTGTAACACAAGATAAGGGAAATGTGCGGATTGGATAACATTATGAGAAGGGGAAGATAATAATTCTGGTGTATATAAAAAATGGGCACACTCAGACTTAACCACATCGCTCTCCATGGCAAACCTATGGGACGTCGTCTACTTGGAAGACTATCAAAGAAACGGAGGGACAGTTGGGAATCTACGTCATAGGAAGTCACCTTTAGAAGTACAGACCCTGGGGACAAAAAAAAGAAAAAGAAGGAAAGCAAAATATTGCACGTATTTCAGAATTATTAAGAATATTATGTAAAATAATTTCTTTTTCATTGTTATAAACAGTTTCGTTTCTCACTTTTTTCGAAATGTTTCAACAATAAGACGGACACTTGTTGACACGCCACTTGACGAATCAGTTTCACTTTAATTCCAAATCCTTCCAAGAAAGTCATTACATTTCTGGTTCTTTGATTCTATTATAAATTATATTGTCATTCTATTATACAATGCTGTTTTGACTCTTTTATTGTGTTGTGCTTCTTGACCTTATTCAAGAAATGCGAATTTTTGTAAATTGTGTAATATATTTTTCATGTTACATTATTTAAAATACCATTTAGTCGCTCATCGCCTTTCAAGTCATATTTTTTTTTGTCAAATTCGTTGCCATTTAATTATAAAATCATTTCATAATAAATAGTCCAACGTTCAATATCTCAATATACATAATGCTTCATAGTCAACTTAATTGTTTCTTTCCAAATTTCTGCACTCTTTCCACTATTAGATGTAAAACTAAGCCCTCATCAATTCTTTGACTATTGATTTTTAATATAAATCCCTTGAAATAGAGTTCGTCGGTAGCCTGGAGGTAGAGTCTCGGCTTCTAGAACAAGGGATCCGTGGTTCGAACCCAGGTGCCGGCAAACTCCCCTTTCACGGCACAAGCTTTTAGCTTAGTATAAGGTTGTATTTGGGTTTATAACAAAAACCCAGATATATCTTTAAAAAAAAAATTAATAATTTTCTTTAACCTTGAAGATGCAGCAAGACGAAAGCGCTTAATAGTTGTGTATAAATATTTGAGTCATTAATTGATTAAATATGTACATAATTGAATGATTTTATATGCCATGTGCGAAATTGCCAGATGAAGTTTCTTATTGATTTACTTAATTATCTATCCCTATGAGATATCCTTTTAAACGACATTTTAATCACGAGCTTTATATTTAGAACAAAGTTATATTATCTCATACTCGCATAAGGTTCACTACCTTCTACCGGAAATGAATTACTTCGTTGTGTTTGCTTTACATTAATACTAGCAGTATAAAGATCTGAATATTTTAAAAGTTAAATGTCAAGATACGTTTCTCTTTGTCCAGAAGGAAATGGAATGGAATAAGAACTTCAGAAAGTTTCAAGCAGGTACTTGACTCGAGCTTTATGTATGTAAATTTATACAGACAGATCTATTTTTAATGAGATACTCATTATTATACATAAAATTCCTGGGATCTTAACACAATGTTTCCGTAGATTTTTAACATGATCAAATATTATTTATTTCTGTGCAATATAATAGTTTTACACAATGTTAGCTATATGTGTTCAATAAATAACAAAATTGTTAACAGCTACATTGTTAAATCACAATGCCAACACCAAATATCTGATTGGATTTCCAGCAATGTACTCATTCTTAACCCAACCAAATAAAAGACAGTATTTTTAGGGAGCCACCACTCAACAATTTAAAATTGCCTCCCGATTAAGTGAATCAAAAGGAATACAGACCGTTTCATATTTAAAAACGGTTAAGAATCGTGGTCTTATTATTGATCAGAGACAGTCTAGGCAACAACATATAAATATCTAATTTTTAAAATGAAACACGATATTTAGTTATTCCACTATTGACTTTATTTATTTTTGCGAGCCGGCTTTCAAGAGCTTCCGCTCTCATCGTCAGGCAAAAGTAAAGATTTACTTTACTTTTGCCTGACGATGAGAGCGGAAGCTCTTGAAAGCCGGCTCGCAAAAATAAATAAAGTCAATCGTGGAATAACTAAATATCGTGTTTCATTTTAAAAATTATTAATATGAACTTCCACCAAGAACCGTCGGTCGATAAATTAAACTTTATATAAATTTCTTTTATAAAAAAATCTTCAACTATTGCATAATCTCAAAGGACTCTTGCCAATGAAAACTACTCGTTTAGCCACTGTGTCGGTGTTTAGGTAGTAGAATTCCATATCGAAATAAATAAGATTGACAATGTCCTTATAAGACGAAAGACGTCTCTCTCATCGAATAAATCATTAGTAGAATAAAACGTTGTTTTATTTATTTCGATACTCGTTTAGCCTTTAATAATACCGGTTCTTGACTATACAGACATTGCTTACATTGATCTGCTAACTAAAGCTGACACTTCGAAACGCAGGTATTTATTATATTATTTTTAACCTTAAATAACTGACCCCATAACCTCTTACAGAAACCAACAGAGGTGGACCACCATTCGTCAAAGGCGCGATGTTTGCATTTTGTATATAGTTTTTAAACTTTATATTTGACATCCTCCCCAAACTGTCTTAAAGAAAAGTATCTGGCAAGTCACGGTTTACCTTTGCGATCAAACAGAGAACATCTTCCAGCAATACGAGCACGCAGAACAAGCTTTTTGTCTAGCTTATTTTTGTTCATAGTGTTCGCTCGAAAACAAGGATGACAGAAAATTAATTCTTTCATAAAAGCTTTATTTTTTTAATTGAATTGGTACGTCATCTGTCTCCTAAACATCTTTTCCTCATGCATGTGATTGTGAATGTTGCAATAGAATCTTTAGTGCATTGCTGCATAGATGTATGTTTTTTTATTGCTTAGTTTTTTATACATGTATTACCTTACATTCTGCATACTGCCTGTTGTCTAAGCATGTGTGTGTGTGTGTGTGTTTTTTTTTCTATTGAAACCAATTATGTTTAATAAAATAAAAAAAGTGATCAAAATAAATTGAATATCTAAAATACTAAACCTAGACGATGGTTTAAAGAAATAATAGAAATCTTGTCGAAAGGCCAGATTATTATCGCAACTCAACGTATCATGCAAAAAAAAACTTGATTCTAACGTTTGGCATATGTAGATAATAATATTTTTATTTTGATGAATATGAAAGAGTCACAGTTGAGATGACGTGACCTTATCTTGATGTGATTATACTTTTTGTATACGAATATTTTATTCACTCTTGAATTCACTCTCACAAAGAATTGGTCTCCCACTCTTCTCCATAAGTTTTCGAGTGTCCTGTAAAAGGCAGGTGTTCGAAAAAATAAGACATTTTACATCTTAAATTCAGCGATGAGGTTTGCCACCCATCCTGAATGTCTTGATTTTATATTGGCACGGAGAAGACAGCTTGCATATTTTATATGCAGCTGGTCTGCTGGCTACCCCACTTGTGGGATATGCCGTGATGGTATAGATAGATAGATAGATAGATATTTTATTCACAAAACATTTACTTTGAAGCACGATCATAAATTATATTAGGGATCTCGTATTTCTCTATTATTTGTTTAAGATACTTTCAAGCACGTTGAAGTATATAATTTTTTTTTTCTTATTCCTCATTTACAAGAAATGTTGTACAAGCAATTATCTTTTGAAGGAAGTAAGTAACTAGTGTCTTCTCAGAAATCATTTTCTCGAAATTTTTTCTTTATTTTTACATTTGATTCTGACATTTAGTACGTCAATTTGACTCTCATTATTCCAAGAACAAATCCTATAGAAAAAGTATATGTACAAAAAACACATTTTTTTCCTTAACGAATCTTTCTTATTTCAGGCTTGCAGAGAGGAACAATTAACAAAAAATCTCATCTGTAAGCACGTTCTCTGTTTCTTAAACTTAAATACCTTGACAATATTAATTTCTTTAACATTAAAAGTCCATATGTATTTAGGAATGAATAAATTGATATAACAAGTATAATATTCTTTTTAAATCCTCGCATACAAATTATTGTCATTTCTGATTTCAAATTATGTGAAATTATTCTTATTACTCAACAGAGATAGTTTTCAAGAGGAAAAAAAAACCATGAGGTTCCCGTCAGTTCAAAATATTACCTTTTACAATACAATTTTTTTACATTTCAATTTTATTAGGTATGTAATTGCCGAGCGCTTTTGCCTCGCTGCAACCTCAGGACAAGAGTTGCTTAAAAGCGCTCGGTAATTAGTACCTATTAGTATTAAGTCATTGTTAATTGATTAAACACTTTTAACATTGTTGTAAATATTATATTTAAACTTTTTGTATAAATATCACAATATTTAAGTACTGATCATCAGATGCATGGTTTTTCCAGTATTAACTCCATTAAATTTAAGAAATATAATAAATTATTTTGACTCTGAAAACAGCAACATGTTTTGCAAATTGCAGCAAAAAGCATGATAAAATATTGGTTGAGAGTTAAAATATTTTGAACATAAATTCTAATGTAAAATTTATGATCAAATATTAATAGTGCAAAATGCATTGCACATGTGGATCCCACCGCATTGCGGTCCATTGGAAAGCTGACCAAGATGGGTTAACAACATTATAACCGTACTTTATTATAAAACTAGCTATAAATCCAGCTTTGTTAAAAAAATAATCATTAAGTATAATATTAAAAATAACAAGTGGTATCATCAAAAAAGTTGCAAATCAACCTACCCGAAAAACTGCATGTAATGGCATATATATTTCATAAAATGCACTCAAATGCATGTATTTTTAACATTTTTGCCAACATTAATAGGTGCAAATGGTATTTATTGTAGGTAAACTAACACTTTAGTTTAGCATCGAAAATTTCAGAATACAAAAATTAACAATCAAATATTATCTTAAAGGTACTATTAAGTTGTCTAATATCATAATCTTACAGCATGTACAAAGAATGGGAGTGAGTATAGAGGAGATCTTTTTTCTTTTCTTACAAAGCTATATAGAGGGCATGTTTATAAATATATGAAATTAAATATTAAATATTTATAAGATGTTTATGTATATGTGCAAATATTGCTTAATAAAGATCGTATTATCGCTACCACATACAGATTCAAATTATGATACTGTTCATTTTACCATTCTCAGGATGGTCAATAAAGACACAATATTGGAAAATAAAAGGAGTTCACCTTTTCGTTCAAGTTCTCATATACGTATTATACGTATTCAACCAACCAGAAATAAATCTGTTTGTCAAACGGCAGTACATTTGCATGAGAAAAACAGCCTTCTCTGTAATTGGCTGAAAAAAATACGTTGCTTATTTACATATTAGATACTTTGTTTGGAAAATTATTATTTGAAACTGTAGTGATCTTATTTTCCTCTATTCTACATGTGTATCATGAACACATTAATGAGTATTTCAAGCACGTACTGCTTTTTAAAGTTTCAGGATTGTTTCGTTTCAATTTTGTTCCCATATGAGTTTATGAAAACCGACATTTAATTCAATCAGAAAAAAACACGTGACATAAAAAAATATTAATATTATACAAATGATAATCCACTGCATGGAAAGATTTTTTATTTTAATTGATTCAATTGGGTGTTTTCTCGAAAGACGTGTGAAGTTTTTTCAAAAAAGAAACACAGATAGTCTTTTTTTGTTATATTCGTGGTTTATGTTTACATTTTTTATTGCTGACATAATTCTCACCGTTTTTTTTAAAAGAAAATGACAATCTGTGAAGTCTCAGAGGTACCTATCAGTATTTTTTTATATAATCCACTTGTGTCATATTCTAGATCTAGATGGTGTAGGTATAATGTTTAAGGTTTGCAGAACAATAACATCTATTATTTCAATAAAAAGTTCTTGTTCTTACCGTCTGCTAATGGTCTTTCACAAATGAAGTAATTGGGAGCTCCGCAATCCCTGTCGTTCCAGCGGTGTGATGGAGCCAAGGCAGGTCTCGCTGGAGCGGGAGGACTATATGACCTTCTAACCTCCACACAATCTTGGCCTGACAGACCATCATCATTAGGTTGTCTATTGTATCCACCATGTGCAGGCCAACCAGGAAACCAATCTAAAAAGAAGGAATATTTATTTAAATAAAGTGCATAAATATTATAAAAGGACGTGTAGCATCTAATTTTCAAAGTATTTTCACGCTCTGAATGGAGGCAACTGATTTTTGCCCTGTGTTCCTGAAAGGATCTATAAAGAACGAGATAATGATACATTTTATAGGATATTTGACACTCGTTGGTTGAATATATTTAGAAATATTTAAGTTTTTCGTTAAATGAAACAACAAATAATTAGAAGAAGAGTACTGTTTTTCATGGTTCAAAATGACCCTGAATATTCCCATTAATAATTATACACCGTTTCTTTGGCACAATATCAGCGCGAAGGAAATTCGTGTTAAACAATATTACCACATCGTTGCTCTTCATAGATGAGACAATTGTTTCTACTCTGTGATCACGAGAGAAAAATATAAGAATCTTAACGTTCAGCATTTATTTTGTACATCATATGAATATTAAGTAATATGAAATTCTTAAATCATTATTGAGAAACAATTGAGTACAGAGAGAACACTTTGTAAACATAAGATCAAAGTCGTTTTAAGACTGTAAACATAAGATATTTCAACGTTGTCATATGCGATTCATTTGTTTTAATTCATGTAAGGAATGAAATAAACTTTATTTGAACCAAACTGGTCTTTAAGTTGTCGGAGTTCGCTCACGAAACTAGGGTGCAAAGTTAATCGTCAGGCAAACTTTTAATATCCGAAATGTTTGGTACGTTCAGCTTTCACATAAATCACGTGAACTTTCAACAGTGTTAGACTTTGAAAATCCAATTTATTAAAACTTGTATTATTATTTGAGAACACAAACATCTAAGGGTCTGGATATTTGGACTCATTCGCAGTATAAATATTTACGTACGAAAATCTAGACTCTAAACTCTAAACTCGCCCTCTGTGCGTTGAATTGTATAAATGATATTTTCTTTGTTAATTTGTATTATTGTAAACAATGTACAGTGAAGAATAAAATAAATAAATAAATACTCTATGTATTTGGTGCAAATAAGACAAAAATAAGTTTGTATACAAAGTATTTATTATTAGATGATAAACATCGAAGTTCTTTAAAAAAAAACGTCATTTCAAGTTATGTAAGACGATAAATAAATTTGTGTGAAAATTTAAATAGTGATTGTTCAATAAATGGATATGATGGTTGGTGGGAAGAAATCAATACCGATAAATTTCATCGTGTGTACGTTGTATTTTTTTTTTAATTTGCTTGAAGTGTGTAAGGATAGATTAATTTGGCGGTTCGTTCTCTCTGCCTATCCCACATGGGACACGGCGTGAGGGTATAGTATAGTATTGTAGATCACAAATAATTTCATAAAGAAAAATAATCAAATTTAGTACAATCAATGTACAAAGGGTGAGTTTATTGCAAATATTCGTCGGTAGCCTGGAGGTAGAGTCTCGGTCTTCAGAACATGGGGTCCGTGGTTCGATACCAGGTGCCGGCAAGCTCCCCTTTCACGGCACAAGCTTTTATTTTATTTATTTATTCATTCTTTACTGTACATTGATAAAAAAACAATTACATAAAAGGTATACATTCAAATTAAATACAATCAATATACAGAGGGCGAGTTTACCGCAAAGGCGCGATCTCTTCCAACAAACCCAAAATTATTAACTTAAAAAAAAACATATGATAAAAATAAAATCAATAATCTAAAGGATTTTGGAAAAAAAAAGAGAAAAAAAAATACATTCACAAAGTGAACATATATACAAAACATACATACATACACACTTATATATAAAAAGGGAGAGACTGCAAAAAAAAAAGATACAAACATACATGCCTAAAGGGAAAGGAAAAGGGGGGAAAGGGGGGGGGGTTAGGAGTGATGGGTTTCAGGTTTCAGAGGCTGTGTTTGTGTTTGTGGAAATCATTTTCTCCTTAACGTCTCGCTTGAAAGACGTCAGACTTTGAGTCAGCCTAAATTTTGAAGGAAGATTATTCCAGCAACGAGCACCCTGAACTGCAAAAGATTTTGAGATGAAAGTTGTACCATGAGCCGGGATTGACAGGATGCGCTGGTTATTCGACCTCAGAGGTAAATTGTAAATTATTATAAAGAAAATTAAAATCGAAGTAACTGAAGAAATAAATGAAAAAACACACACACATCTATATGTGCACATTTATAAGAAATTTTATAAACAAATAGTGATAAAAATATTTCTTTATTTCCAATCAGTTAATCAACTCTGTTCCAATTTAGATTTCTCATTAATATCTAGCACCTACCAATGTACATGTTGGTATTTCCTCTAATATAAACTGTTATAATTACAGTACCTTTGCTAATTTAATCAACTGTTAAACTTAATAATGTGCTCAGGTGAATCTACATACAGTGCCAGCGTTGTGCATGCAAACGTTAAATTTTATTGTTATTACCACACCCACATACGTTATATTATTACAGGTATAATGAGGTATACCTTGTGTTATGATATGATAGAAAATTACATACTCTCTGTGCCCAATATATAATAATAATATAATCCTTGCTTTCCTGTTCATCTGAATTGAGAACAGCATGCGTTAAAAAGAACAGTAACATTCTATTCTATTTTGGGAATTTTATTCATAAGTCGATCTCTTTTTATTCACTGTGTCGGTGTAAGATTGACAATATCCTTATAAGACGAAAGACGTCTCTCTCACCGAATAAAACAATAGTAGAATAAAACGCTTGTTTTATTTATTTCGATCTCTTTTGTTTCAAAGGAAATCTGCATATCCCGTTCAAACTTTTCTGTAATTTTCAAGTATTCAAATGACTTTTTCAACTATTTTTACTGACAAAAATAGTGTTAAAATGTCATGAATATTTCCATTGTTTAGGAAACAACTCTTTTTTTTTCTATAGATGGCAGTATTAGTATAATAAATAACATAAATATATAATTAATATATGGCTTCTGCAGTTGATAATAGAAGGCAAGATTGAGGGACGTCGTGGAGTAGGAAGGAGGCTGATGTCGTGGCTGCGGAATATACGATAATGGACCAGAGTAACACGGATGGGAGGACTGGGGGCATAAAATGGCCACAATGAGCAATTCCTCTAAAATTCATATTTGATGTAAATTTAACACATGAAACTACCACATAAGGCTTAGAAAAGACAACGTCACCTTATTCGGTAGTGCCCCGGACGGGACTTGAACCCGCATCCCTTAACCTTGTCGCGAGGAGTGCTTTGTCCAATTAAGCTACCGGGCGACCTGCCGAAGGCTCCGATATTCTCTCTTATAAACCCGATGACAGTTTCATGTGTAGGTATTAATTGGACAAAGCACTCCTCGCGGGGCACTGCCGAATAAGGTGACGTTGTCTTTTCTAAGCCTTATATGGTAGTTTCATGTGTTATATTTACATATATGACCTCATACAATGGTTCAATTGTAAAAATACATCGATAAAAATCATATTTGATGATATGTTACCGGTAAATCGTTTTACAATTCCTATTATGATTCATATAAAGTGGCCTTTTTAGCCCCCCCTGGTCCGCTCAGCGCGAGACAGGGAGGCATTCTCCAGAATGATCACCAACGTCGGGGGGACCTGATATGGCACTGATAGAAGAAGATTATATTAATATATATTCCTCTCGATTGTGAGCGCCTCGCCATGACATTATACAATAAATCAATTTTTACCAAGGTTTATGTGAAAAATATACTATTTTTCTTACTTTTTTAACTCATGAATGACTATGAAAATAAAATAACTACTATACTACAGTGGCGTGCCTTCCATACATGCAAAAAAGCAACGCATGCCTAAGGAATAAATCTATAATTTACGAGAGAAAATATCTAAAACAAACGACAATATATTCGTTTGAATCTTCCGCTAAACGCTAGCTAATCTATTGCAAACTTCAGGTCACTAAATGTACCTATAAACGGTATAAAGTAAATTAACCTTGATTCAAATCTCGCGCTAAACGTTAGCAAACCTTTTGCAAACTTCACTTCAATGATACGGATAAATTCGTATGACCCCAGTAAATAGTTCTGTCCTATTTCCACCTCTTTGCATCATATGTAGCTTTTATGTTATCTGTCACACGTAGGGAAAGTACGTTAAAAGTATTTGTGTTGTGCACAAATACTATTAACGTACTTAATACAAGTGATTAATACTAGTGTATATGCAAGTGTAGTGGTACAATACATTTGCACGCCAGATTCAATGCATCTAGGAAAGGTTTGTATGTGTTAGTGCAAAACACAATAATATAATTTTTATTATGTGTATACGGCTTCGGTTGAGTCATTTTTAACTAATCATCTTTAATGAACTGACGTTGTGTAGTTCGTAAATTAATCCAATACCGATTAAATGAATTGTGTTTATTGAGATACCACATTCATGTTAATGCGATATGATTATTAGGGTTCAATTTCATTCAATTAGATGGATTTCCCCGAAACTTAAGTTCATCGCGTTTATCTAAAAAATCACGAAAGTAAGTTTTTCCATTGTTAACTTCAGATAATCAATATGGATAATGATATAGTGCCGTGTACAGATATAAAATGTATAAAATCCTTAATTGTTGACGGAACTATTGTCAGCCTACCGTTTAGTTTGAAAAAAGAAATTATTAGTTCGCCTAGGCCAACTCCTAACCTAACCATAGTTTCAACAAATAAGAAATATCAAAGATATTTCAATAGAAACATATATGGTACGCATTGGATAACTGGTTGCTCGCATTTGAATAAGTTTTTTTGCTGGAATTGTGTATTTTTTAACACAGAAAAGAACGTTTGGAATACTACAGGCTACTGTGATTTGAACAATATTCATAATGCTATCAAGAGACATCAGACTTCTACACAACATTTACAAGCGGTAATTTCATTTTGCAATTTTGGTAAACAGAGAATAGAAGTAGCATTATCTCGACAGTTGAAGGATGAAATATCCCGCCACAACATTAAAGTAGACAACAATCGAGCTTTGTTTAGCAGACTTGTCGATGTTGTTTGTTTTTTGGCGCAGCAAGGACTTCCATTTAGAGGGCATGATGAGTCTGAATTATCGTTAAATAAAGGAAACTTTTTGGAATTAGTTACATTGCTTTCCAAATACGATCCACTACTTGGCAATCACCTGGAAACTAAATCTGGACCAAGTTATCTTTCTAATAAAATCCAAAATGAAATAGTTCATTGCGTCGCTTGCGTAATACAAGAACATATAGAATTTCAAATTAAAAATTCACCATTCGTATCAGTAATAGTTGACGAAACCCCCGATATTAGCAATAGAGAACAATTATGTATCATATTAAGGTATTGCTTTGAAAATCAAGTACATGATCGATTTTTAGGATTCATAAACGTCTCCGAAAATCGCAATGCTGACACAATTTCAGCAATTTTGATTGAAACAATCAATAAGTACGATTGTTCCAATAAATTAATAGCCCAAAGTTATGATGGAGCCAGTATTATGTCTGGTGCAAGAAATGGAGTGCAAAGTAAAATTAAAGAGTGTTTTCCGCAAGCGATTTACATTTGGTGTAGCGCTCATATTTTGAATTTAGTTCTTTCCAAATAGTGTCAGAGAATCGGCGAAGTTAGGTCATTTTTTTCAGTACTTCAGTCATTAATAACTTTTTTTAATTGTAGCACAAAACGCACTGCATATTATGAAAAATTTTGCACCAAAAGAATACCTCGCTCAGTTATCACACGCTGGGCGTATAACTCACGAATTGTAAGCGTTGTTTACGATCAAAAAAATTATTTGATTGAGATGTTTTCCGATATGATCGATAATCCTGGTGAATGGGAAGGAGATACGATATTGTCAGCGGAAAATTTTCTACAACAATTAAAGTCATTCAATTTTAATTTCTTTCTTGAATTATTTGATTCTTTGTTTGTCAAAACTAATGAATTGTATGAACTAATACAAACATCAGAAATCGATATTGGATACTGTATTAATAAATTAAAAGCTTTCGATATATGGTTACACACAGATTTTTTTTTGTCATTTGAATTGATTTATAATAATATATTGGAAAACAATAATAGTCCAAGAACAAGAAGAAACATTGTTTGTCCTAAAACTGAATATAAAAGAATTTTTCTCGAAATACGAGATAATATTTCATTAGAAATCAACGAAAGGTATTCAGAAATTTACAAACTCATCTTTTTCCGACTGTTGGATACCAAAAAATTTGAGGGTTATACAAAGAATTTTCCCCAAGAAGAATTTTCCTCATTAACATTTTATTACGGGAATCACTTTGATATGATCATTTTAAAAAACCAGTTACAGTCATTATATGCATCTCCGGAGTTAAGAGATTTTCAAGTTTTTCAAATAATAGATTTCATTTACAACAATAGCTTAGAATTAGTGTTCTCAGAATTATATAAATTATGTAAACTCATAGTTACGATACCGGCAACAAGTGCGTCAGCTGAAAGAGCATTTTCAGCTCTTAAGCGTATTCATACGTATTTAAGAAATACGCAGGGACAAGAACGTTTAACTGAACTTGCTATCATCTCAATAGAAAAAAAAATGTTATCCGAATTTAAGAGACCCGAATTTTACCAAAATGTATTAAAAATATTTTTAAAAAAAGAAAGGAGGTTAGAATTCGAATATAGGTAAAAAATTATATTTTGTTTATTAATTATTATGTTAGTTGGGTAATTGATAAATATTTATACAATTGATTCATAATTGGAAATGCCATTCCATAAAAATGCACATGAATCTCTTGAATTTTTTATTGATGTTATTACTTTAAAATTTATTTATATCTTACTTATGTAGGTACTGTGTTTAATAGAAATGTTGTTTATTATTTTTCTTTATTTCTTTTTATTCTTTTTTCTTGTGAATTTTTACCAATAAGCAGAATTTGTTATAAAATATTATACTCGTTCTTGTAACTGCACAAAAATTTAACAAAATAATAATAATTATTATTTCAACATCTCATTTCTGTATAATTTTTTAAAATTTTATAATCCGCCAAAAAAATATATTATTGTGTAAATTAGTGCCTTATAATTATATGATACTTTCTAAAAATATTGAGCTTGACACAAATCGTCCGACAAGGGACGAGATGCTGTAATCTTATAAATAATAATAAAAATCTTCATCTCTGTTCAATTGTATTGCTTTCTTGCGTATTTACTTTTTTATATCTACATCTGATTGTTGATTACTTTTTTATGTGTTTACTATAAATTTTATTTTCATAGGTATGTAGATATTATTATTTTCTAACCAATGTGATAAAATAAATAATCTAACATGAGTTTAACATTATTTTTCAATAAACATTATGACTCAATATTTACTATAGGTTTGTTCGGTATATAATTTTATGATTCTAATTATGATAACATTCTGCTTTATTTCATATAAATACTGTAACAGTCTCTAGATATAATTTTTTAATCCATATACCTACTTCTAAATTTTGATGTAGGTATATTCGCATATTCGTAATTTTATAAGTTCAAAATGACACACTTGAGTGGGTGTAAATGTGTGTTATGTAAATTTAAAGAATATCTTTGTATTGCATTGTAAAAAAATATCATTCCCTGTTTTGTTATTATTTTTTTTTTAATTTACTCGTTTCAAGATATTAAGTACAATAATTAGCTCGATGTCGGGTTCCTTGCCTTGAGAAAAGAATTAAATTATATTTAAAATAGCTTTATCACTTAAGTATTTTGAGTTATTTGTTGCTGAAAATGTTTAATATTATCGATTATATTTAATAAATATTGAAATTTCATATTTGAGTTTTTGTTTCTTCACTAAGACTGGGGACTATCGCCCTTTATCGCTTTATTTTGGCAGTTCCGAGTTGGTATAGGGTAGCCTCCCCAATTAGAGTGATCCTGCATCAATTGAGACACCTTTTCCATCCTTTAATATTTCTTTTGTTCAAATGTTGTTGTCATTAAAATGGTTTATTGTAAAAGAGGTCATCCAGACTATCTAGATTATTGCGGACAGAAAAATAGTGAAGTTTTTGGCCAACAATACCTACTGTACCTACACAAACCGCGTGATATTTATCTTTTTCAAATGTTGGTGTCATTAAAACGGTATATTGTAAAAGAGGCTACTGTACACAAACAGCATGCCCAATACAAAAAGTCTAGTCCCGCCACTGCTATACTATACTACTATACCATCACGGCATATCCCACAACTGGGGTAGCCAGCAGATCAGCTGCATGTAAGAAACATGCAAACTGTCCTCTTCGTGCCAATATAAAATCAAGACATTCAGGATGGGTGGCAAACCTCATCGCTTAATTTAAGATGTAAAATGTCTTAATTTTTTCGAACACCTGCCTTTTACAGGACACTCGAAAACTTACGCAGAAGAGTGGGAGACCAATTTTTTACCGGGTGCTCCACGGGATAATAAAATAAAGGTTAGATTTTTAGGAATTTATGAAAACGCCAGAAAATAAATGCATAACATTAGGATATTAATATCATAGATGTACTTTAATTCTACAGTACAGTAAACACATTATGTAATTTTATATAGAATATTTGATGTCATACACTCATATTATATCTTTAATTATTTATATGTTTGTACAAAAATGATGGTGATTTGTTTTCAAGTTTATTGACAACACTACGGACACTACGGTCCACAGGTTCCTGTCTGTACTGACGTCATATTGTTCTGTATTCTCTATGGAACTCAGTCATATTATTATTGCAAATAGTGGAATTTGTAAAACAAACCGAGTATACACCAAGTAACAAAATTGCTCACATGCATTCGCTTATATTTTAAATTGTACATGTATTTTATAACGTATGCTAACAGAAAACATAATATTCAACTAATAAACTGCCTTGAATTGGTTAAAGTGCTTTCATTTAATGCACTATAGGTACAAATTATTTGTAAAAAAAATAAGTAATAAATATAATATAACATCATGTGTGTACTTTATAGTAAACAGTTACTTATACATTTTTCTAACATATTCAACGGCATTAAGTCTTTTTTACGTTCCATTACAAAGTATATTTGATTAATTAGGCATATAACAATTGTTTGTTGATCAGATCGCAGTTGCGATGGCTGGGTCACGTTCTCCGCATACCAGAAGACAGACTACCACTTAGATCTTTGGAGGCTGTGTGTGGGAGAGTACAGAAGAAGCTGGCAAGGGCAGGTGTCGAACTTATGTGTTGAAAGGCATGGTTTGGAGTGACCAGATGTCCTGGAAGCAGCGGTGGATAGGGATCTCTGAAGGAGATCCTTACTTAATAATTCAAATATGTAAATATATACCAAAAAGTATAACTACAAATTGTTTCAAATTATATCATCTTAATAAAATTATATTTACGTAAATATAGCGTTATTAAAAAAGTATATAGATTGATCCCCACACGTGTTTCAAACAAAGAGTAAAGAGATAAAGATTAATAACTTTATTCTTTAGGATGACATGCCGAGAGAACATCAATGATTTATGCAAGAATATGAACTGCGGATCGTAAGAGGAGCTGAAGAGGGTTGCACAGAATAGAACGCAATGGAAAGAAAGATACAAGATTTTGCTGCAAACCAATCCATAGGTTCGAAACCAGAAAGAGAGGTTGGTTTTGTAAATGAATCAATTTAATTTTGAACTTGTAAGTTTTAAAGTAAAGTAATACTTAATATTATACTGTTATAATGATTAAGAATGTTCTGTGACTAAACTCATCGCAGTATAGCGACTTCGTCCAGCCAACCGCACCTTCTAGGAATGGAACCTAGCCCTCTGTGATCTAGTTTCAATGTTTAACTCTATCGCAGACTTACATAACCTAATAAGCTTTTAAAGAGATTTTAAATTTCAGAACAAATGTATAAAAAAATCTGTGATTTCTAATCAAACATTTATTTCTTACCAACACTGAATATTCCATATTTGTTAGTACCTATTCAGTTAATATTCTATTAAGGGTAATAATATTTATAATCAAAATATAATTGAATTTCAACAGGTGATATTAAAATCTTAGTGTTTACTTTAATAATATCACTATCCATTGCCTCACAACCTAATTACATTTTCAAAATATTGATTCAGAGAATGGTTAAAATAACACAAACTTAGTTTCACTAATACAATTATCCATTTATATTTCTATTTTGTAGGCGATATTGAGTGAAATTCAATATTTTGATTGGGAGCCGGATAATTTACCGACAACAATTTGCCGACGGACAATTCACCGACAACAATTCACCGAGAGGACAAATTACCGAGAGGATAATTCACCGACAGGATAATTCATCGACGTACATTTCACCGACAGACAATTTGCCGACAAATACAAAACAATATAATCACGTTTTGTAATGTTGTATTTTATTGTTTATGTATTTGTGTAACAACATATTTAAACACCCACTACAAGAAACAATCTGTCTTTTTTAAAAAAAGAACTTCCGACCACGCTAGTATTATATTTTTCGTATTTGTCGGCAAATTGTCCGTCGGTGAAATGTACGTCGATGAATTATCCTGTCGGTGAATTATCCTCTCGGTAATTTGTCCTCTCGGTGAATTGTTGTCGGTAAATTGTCCGTCGGCAAATTGTTGTCGGTGAATTTAATTCAATATTTTGATTAGAGTCCTTATAGGGAACTAAAAACAGTATTATATTATAAAAGTATTATTCTGGGTTTAAGTAGGTAAATTTTCGAAAAGTAATTAATAATTCGTTATCTAAGATTTTGACCTTTCACGGCTGCTAATATAAGTGAGTACAATTGATTGTTATTCGAAAAAATATGATATTGCTCTGATTGCATTGAACGAAACATAAAACCAATGAATCCATCCTCAAGGCGTTAAGCATGTTCACACGACTCTGAACTATACGAAGTCTGTGCGTCTTTCGAAATTTTGGACACATTGCGAGAAGGGAGCCTGTGGAAGGTAGGCGTGGAAAGGGGCGAGTATCTACTTAAAGAGGCCACACAAAGCTCACTGCATGGATTGAACCGCGAACCTCATGTCCGGCAAACTCCCTTTTCACGACCCCTTCAGGGAACAATGCAAGTACATGGAGAAATCCAATAAAAAAATATATATAAAACAAATTGTTGGTGGGTAAATCACAGTTAGTGTCATTAGAATTTTCATTTACTTACGCGTAAATGTGAATGGAAGTCCGTCAGACCATCTGAAATCTCCTTCAGAGGCCCTATCTGAGGCTCCAACCCAGTAGGCATTCTGCTCCCGGTATCCAGGGCTGAAACAAATAAAAAATACATACTTCAGTAAAATTAAAACAAACGACAAAAAATATTGTGATAATCTAGCATCCAATGTCAAAATATAATATCAATTAAGCATCTAAATTATCCTAGCTTGCCTAGCTTGAAAAGATCACTAAACATACCATAGATTCAAAAATATACGCATATATCGATTATTTGTATTGATTCATATGAGACAAAGCCCATTAAATCATACAATTACTGGATAGGTGTTTTATATGTTCATATGTTTGTACGCCGAAATTTTTTATGGTCTCATATTCTAGTAGGTGTAGGTATACCTTAAAATTCATAAATTTACTGAATATTTGCTTAAGTTGAGTTATAAAAATATAGTCATTGAATCTTCAAGCAACATCAGAGAAAATATTTAGAAACGGAAGCGACCCTTATTACATAAATCTATCTCTCGAATTTCTCGAACATAAAGATAGAAAACATCTTGATTTAAAGTTGAGAAAATTCCTTGTCCGGAGATGACTCAATTCCTTTGGTATTGTCTCATTATTTAACGTCTAATGCGTTCTCTATCCCTTTTCTGATCATAAATTTAAGAGGTATTACTGAAAGGACCCTTTTGATTTACGCCTGTCGGGTATTAATTATCCTGCTGTATGGGACGTTGATATATTATTTTCCTGTTTCATGAAGTGTTTTGGTTTGTATGGAAATTCTACACCCTTGACTCAATACCTCCAATATACATATTATATCAATACATACATAATAGCATAGCTCACAAACTTTGATTTGGAGTTCACTATGAATTTATAATAACTACGGAAACCTTTTGACTTCCATATGTGACCAATATACCTTAAGGAAAATTCGATTGATACACCTTTATGACAAAATCCTAAAGTCGATTTATTTTGGGAAATACCAACTCATTTCGAATCCTTGTATGCCTATAATTTATGAAGTTGTACCATAAACGGACTAATTAGAAATCAATGCTCTTCTTGAATTTTATCAATCCGCGCCATTGCTATTGATACCAAGCAAAACGGTATCAAAGACAACATACTCATCAATTACTTCAGAAAATAGAAAAGAATTTTTTTTAGTTGATATATAATTATGTAAAAATAAGAAAAAAATAATAATATTATAATTATAATATATAATTAAGTATAAATTTAGATTTGATTATTGATGTTCAAACTTCCGCTTTTGTTTGGAACTTTTATTGAGTAAGTCGTTGTCACGTAGCCGGCTTGCACAAAAGTTTACCCGATAGAAACACACAACTATCATGAAAAATATTTTTCAAATCTCATTTTCTTTGATTCTTTTTATTAAACAACACAAAGTGCTAAAAAAAAGTATAATATTCAGAATTTCATATAGGAATATTTTTGACAAATAAATATGCAAACTGACACTGTTGTTTAAGCAATACATGCATACACATAAGAAGAAAGTTTTTAAATACGATTAAGTTAACATCGCATCACTAGTAAGTAATATAACGAAGTTACTCAAAAACTTATGTTACTTGAAAATTTTGAAAACTTTGAATACTTAAGATTAAGTAATTTAAATACGTATAGCATAATGTAATGGTATTATAAATGCATTGGAGGATAAACTTACCCGTTATCGCTATTACATAATATCTGTCTATGCTGGCAGAGTGATGTTGCAAATGTATATTTTTTTTAAGTTTTATTTTTATTGGAAACGCAGTACATTTCTGTGGAGGAGTAAGGTTATAAAGTCTCCGAATAGGTCTTCCACTTTTCCATGTAAGTTTATGTCCTGTGAATGGATGGTTTTCATATAACATAATATTTAACTTCTTCAGTTCAACGGTGTGGTATGCCAGGCATTCGGAATGTCGTAATCTTTTATTGGCACAGAGAGAACCGTTAGTCTGCTGCCTACCCCACTTGCAGGAGATGTCATATTATTTTGTTAATTTGTTCTAAACAAACAAAGCCTTTTACATAAGTTTCAATGTACGTCAATTTCAATCACGATACCCAAAGATATTCTAAATAGGTAAATCAAAGAAAAAATCGGTCATGCAGCCAATGCAATTTTGCATCCAGTTTAAAACTGACGCTAACGTCAAGACAATACATTGCTAATGCTTAAAGGTCATCGATGTTGGAACACAAAAATTCCGATAAAATGTACCGCGTTGCAAGTCTAGAATGTCTATGAAGATACATATCTTTTTTTACAAATATAATGTATTTCTATTTATATAGAAATATGAAATTTTAATTAAATTAACAATACCTACAGATACGGACAGCCGTGCTAACTAAGAACTTTGGATCAAAAAATGACCTAGGTATTTATAATTTTTCGTTAACGCCCATAAAATACTAAAGTCCATAGACTAATCCAGTTAATTAATTAAAATTTGTCCTATTCACCGTATTTTTTTAGTTCTACAGTCTTCTCAAACTTACATAGATATACCTACTAAATAGTTTAAGTAAGTGTACATATAGTTTACTTGAAATACTAACGATAAGTAGTACTCATACGAGGCAATTAATCAACATTTTTCAGTTAAAATCAATATTGCCAATGAGAGGTTATATTGAACATGGGAAATTATATAACTAAGATGCTAGAGCATTAAGAAATAGTAGGAAAGTATGTACATATTTACAAATTATTTTGGAAACATTCCAAAATGGAAATAATACGAACTCTTAATAATAACATTTTCAAATCACCACAAATTATCATTTCATGCACAATTTTTCTATTTGATTTTTACAGATTTATATTTCTTTTCTTAAAAAGAAAATAATTCTTCTACAGGCTTCATTATTGTCCTTGAAAATATAAGCTAAAAAAAGTTTTTTAACAGTTTAAGCCGATATATTTTAAGTCTCAAACATTTTTGTATATCTTTCTTAGTGGACTCTAATTTCAATAAGGGTACTAAGTGAATACATATTTCATAGCGTGTATTCACAATTTAAGATAATTTGAAGTTAATCTTAAAAAGGGTAAACACAGATATCCTTGAACAAATGATAATGCCATTTTATTTTCATAAGATTGTTATAGGTATGTCAAAAAGAATGTATTCTGGCCCTGCAAATCGAGAGATAAAAAATAAAAAAATACGAGAGAAAGGGTTAATTTATCTGTCTTCCCTGTAATAAGATCAATATTTGATGGACAACGTCTTTTGATACTGGTGTAGTGAGCTAGTTGGAATGTATCGCATTACGGCGATGAAGTCTACCTCCCGACATTATATAGAATAATTTTGTATATTGGGTAAATAAAATAAGGAATAACAAATGTATTTTGCCGGTTTTACAAAACTTATGTTTTCTGACCAAATAGATGAGGCCTCTATCGTTTTAAAAATAATATGCAAAATATTATGATAATACAATAAAAGTTTTATGTAAGAACTCCAATAGAAACCAACATCGATTCATTGTTTTCCCGAATACAAAAGGAATTTCCAAGGTTATCAGTCTTTTGTTATGGAAATCTTTGTTATTACCATAAACTCGCACAAACTGAATGTTGGCAGTGCTTGCATTGTAGCTCCCGTAGTTAAAATATACACATATAAAATTAATGACCGAAACAGAGCCAAGATGGATGAGAAAACAAATGTATTACAAGATTTTTAATATGATTGAAAAATATACAAACTGGCGAATTATGGTGAAGATTATGATGGATTATTTTTTCAGTGTCGTTTAATGAAGCATCCATCCCAAGGACACGGTAAGCTCTATTTGTAGAGCGATGTCTTCAGTTTGCTACTGAGTATTGTTTTAATTTAGTTTTTTCAGATGTTCTCAGTTAATTCCAGTTGAGAGGTTCTGTGACGCTTAAAGCTTTTTCATAGAGTCAGGACTTGCCTATGTACGTCAATGTTAAAGATCGTTTAAAACGTTACCTATATTTATATAAAGCTTTTAATGTTTTAGTGGCTGAGATTTTACAAACTTGTATAAGTATTCATATGAAATGATAAATTTATATTAATTTCTGTTAGATGAACAAATAAAACCAGTAAAAAATAAATAAGAATTTATGGACGATAAACGGAAAAGTACATCAACAAAAAAATGTCATATATTATTTACTGGTCTAACTCTGTGGACATAAACACGTAAGTAATCTAGAATGTATCTAATTTGAATAAATTTGAATTATCTAAACAATAGAACGCCGTTAAATAAGTTACGATGATTTGGACATGTGGAGCGAATGGATAAGAAAAGGACGAAAAAGAGGATATATTTGAAAGAAGGGGTGTGAGGAAACGCTTGTATCCGAGAACTACGTGACTTGATCACATGTATCAGATATTTAAGGAAGGCCGTGTGTTGAGTAAAATAAATCGACGTACGTGCATAAGAAATTGCATAAATGTAGAAGAAGCGAAAAAGTATGTAAGGATAGATCTATTTGGCGTTCCGGTCTCGCTGCCTACCCCACTTAGAACGTGTCATGAGGGTATAGTATAAAAAAGAAAGTACACATTTTAATACTTAACTTAATTGATTATTTATATTAACTCAGATTAATAACATTTTTTAACCCACACTATGTCAAAATATTTGTGCGCTTGTCATCTCAACGTTCTAAAGATTCGGTTTATCTTAAATATTATAAGTCAGAGGAGATGATATTATCAAATAGCTGAAAGGAATAACACGGTCTTTCATTATTAAATGTATATCCTTTAAAAGTTACCCCTTGTACAGCCCCCAGGGCAGTTATGATTCAGTAGACCTCGATATATAACATCAGTGGTACAGGGAATACTTCCATTCAGATATTTGATTGTGAACTGTACATAAATATCAAACTGTGAAATAACATGGAAGCGGCAGTGATATCTTAGCATAAAAATACACGGGTACTTGAGCAGTGTATTGATGTTTTGGAAAAATTCCAGTTTACTAAATATTTACTAAAGACATTTTTTTTACATTTTGATAAGGTAAAGTCTAACAAAATAGAATAGGTATTCATATGGTTATCTTGAAAAGTGTGCAAAAAAGAAGTCTACATTAATTTTATTATGTTAACAATGAAAAAGTTTCTTACAAAAATTTAATAGTGAAAGTAGGAATGAAGGTATGTATGTATTTTATTTTTATCATTAAGTTATTTTAACTTTTGTCATAATGTATTGAATTTAAGTTAATAAGGTTATATTATTTCTTATGAGAGTTTTATTTGAATACTAGAAATGAGTTAATAACTCGAGCAATGTAAAATAATAACTAAACAACAACAATAAATTTACCTTTGAGTAGATACTTAAAGTATCCAATAATTATCATCATCATTACCATCACGTCGCTTTCCTTGCAGGAAAGGCAATATGGATCGAGCGCCACTTATTCCTATCCTTGCATATATTTTTTACTTCCGTCTCTGTCATACGATTCCTCATGCATGCTCTCTTATTTAATGTGATTAATACATTATTATATATAGCTATTATAGTTCATGATAATTTTAAAATATTAAATCAATTAGGTATATAGAAACTTTTTTGTATTGTTTAAACCTACATAGGTCCATACTTTTCTATTCTTGCATAATAATGATTTCTATAGTCTATTGGTGTGTTGTATCTGATATGTTTGTTGTGATGTCAAAATTTGTTTTTTGCACATATTATGTTACTGATTGTACTGCACGCCTCGACATAGGCTTTAGCCTAGTGAGGTAGCAAAATGGAATTAGTTGTAGTGGATGTGGATGTTTGAATTGTTTTTGATTGTATATTACGCATATATTTGAGGAAAATCAACGAATTTGAATTTTAATGTTTCTTTTTATATTTCTCTCAACACTGTATGACTTTAGTACATCAAGAGATCAATAAAGATAAATAAATGAATATTATATCCGCGTCATTAAAACAATCTTTCTTACAAAATATCAAAGAATGATTATTTCAAGATAAAAATGTCAAAAAGGTAAAAAGTTACATAGAAGCTAAAGGATTAGAGGACACTTCTTTATAAACGTAGTCATTAACACAAACGATGATCGTGATAATAATGATTCTAATTAAGGATTTTAACACAAATGGAGATTTTTTTTTTTTTTTATTTAATGAAAATAGTACATTGAATAATAATATATACATCTTATGATAATGAGTCACGCCAAATCTAAAAGATTTGTCGGCGTGTTCTCTTATAACATACTTTATACATATATTGACCTAATACGACATTAACCTAAATACAAAAATAATTATTAGTTATATATAAATCCACACTTTATTAACCATTCCTTGACTAATTTTTTTGCAATATTTTTACTCTTGCATTTCTTAATAGATACCGGCATCATATTAAGTATTTTTGGCACGTTATATTCAAATGTTCTTTTTCCGTATTTATTATTGAATTTAGGGACTACATATCCTTCATTAAATTTAAATCTTGTGTGATGCATATGTCGAGGTTTTTCTTTATATTCGGTTTTTGAAAACTGGTCAAGGACAACTCTCTGCCAAAACAAGCCTTTAGCAGATAATACATTTAACTTTTTGAAATACAGAGAAATATTATTTCGCGCCGCGTTGCAAATTTCTTTTTTTACTATAAGTCTTAATATCGATTTTTGTGCGAACATTACCCTTTTCAAATTAGAATTAGTACAATTGCCCCAGCTACCAATACCATATCTGATTAAAGATTCTGCCAAAGACTTGTACACAGTAACAAGTGTGGACCTCGGTACAAAATATTTTATCTTAAATAACATACATGCTATAGATCTTAATCGCTTACAAATAATATTTACATGCTGATCCCACTTAAATCTATCGTCTATAGTTACACCTAGATATACAAATTTATTTACATTATCAAGACATGGACAATCACAAGATATGGGGAGCTCAACATTTTTATGTATACACACATAACTGTGCGAAACGATCTTCGGTGATCAAAAAGATGATAGTTATAAAAAAACAAGGATGGGACGAGTCTTAAAAAAAGACATTTATTGATTCGGAACATGGATATTAAGCAAAAAGAATTCTTTGATGGCGCAAAAAACTTTGGCTGAACCGAACTGTGATTTTGCTAAATTACTTTTATGCTTATTTAGAAAGTGATTAATGGTCTACTTTTTACAAAAGTATTTTTCTTTAAAACATCGTTACTCAGTTAATTTTGAACGAGGAAAAAATATAAAATCTCTTTATGGATGTTTTACCGAGATTCCTACGTCCAGATTATAATGTTATAATGTGTAGAAATTTTCTAATAATTCGAATAACAGATAATTAGAAATAATGAATTATCACAAAAACAACGGATCGTCATAAACATCTTCATCCAAGATTGTGAAATTTGTCCAAGATTTTAAAAGGGTGCGTCCAGATAGTAGAATGCAAACGTCAATCAATCATCAATCTTCAACGATTCGGAGCATTCTCCGAAGAAATATTTGAATGAATGCCTTTCGTAACCCGTATAAGGACGGGAAACAAACGCACTCATTCGAATATTTCTTCGGAGAATGCTCCGAATCGTTGAAGATTGATGATTGATTGACGTTCGCATCCTTCTATCTGGACGCACCCAAAGGTAAACTATTTCTTATACATCAGTAGTTTTCAACCACACCGGTCTGCGGGAGGAACATGAAGGTCAATCCTTTTTTTTGTGTAAAATAATTTTGTGAAATATTCTGTAACAAATCCAAGCAGAATTTTAATAACATTTATTGATAAAAATGAGATATAAGTTGGAAACCACTGTATAATACATGAAGTAAAGATGTTGTATTTTTTGGTTCTCGTTGAATCTAAAATAATTACTAATAAGCCATCTATGTGTGAGACCGAAATAAATAAATAAATGCATTGTTACAATTTTTAAAGACCCGTGTTACCATTTTGGAATACATATTTTTGTCAACTTTAACCTTTAGACTACTCAGAACAAACAATTATTACAGAACAACGAATTCTGTCTTTGAATGAACTACTATTACCTACTATTGAGAGAGAAAATGATTTTGTTTTTTTACCTTTCTTGTTACCATCATTATTACGATTCTACACTGTTGTTGTTCAGCATAAAACAATGAACAAAGGTTTGGAAGTAATTATAAATACCGTCCTTGAATGGATGATTCAAAAGGGAGAACGAAATTGGATACTCGTAGAGCACAATATTCTATAAACGTAATTGACTAATGGGGCCATGGATGTAAAGAACATTTTATTCGTTTGTGAAATATTTCAGAAATTTTATAAAATAAAAACATATTTTGTAAAATTTCTTATTAAACATCCTACAAACAGAAAGGATTGAGCGCCACTTCCTTCTATCCTTGCATATATCTTTCGCTTCCACCACTGTCATACAATTCCTCATGCATGCTCTCCTGTTCAATGTGCTCAACACGTGACCGTCCTGCAGAATTTGATTGAAATGATCTTGCCATTTGACGTCCTGCAGAATTTGATTGAAATGATCACGTCCACGCCTCCGAGCACCATTCCTCTCAGCCAAATATATCTTCTTGGTCATTCTGTCCTCATTCATTCTTTCCAAATCATCTTAACTTATTTACATTCATCCTTGTAATTACACTAACTTTCATTCCACATTCCTTTCGTATATCACTGTTTCGCACACTTTACTACACATCCTTCTCAACGATCCCAGAAAACATGTTCCAAAATAAATAATAATAATAAGAATTTCACTTCACAAAATTAAGTTGCTAATGCTCTCTCTGTATTCCACGAAGGGGGGATTAATTCTACGTTTATAACATGCAGTTTGTCCGCTGGCTGCCAAATATGTGAGTAATACTGTAATTATATAAATGAATGATGAAATTTCAGAATGACATTGAATAATATAAAACAGTATTGTTGAAACGTAAAATGATATGTCTTTGAATCAGGTTTATTTTATTTTGTAACATTTCCTGCTAGGCTTTCTTACGTAGTATTTACATAAAATATCATCGATACCAGTAGGTATAAAAATACTAAATCGTTTGCTGGAATCAATAGAATATGATTATGATTATTTTATTTTGGAAATCATTCACAACCATCGTTTTCTTGAATGTTGATGCGATCTTGAATTGTTATCACTACGGTTACTATTCGAGTCGTCATATTGAAACGATATCTATCGTTGAAGGAAATGACCTGATTTCGGAATACATTACCAATCTAAGTTTACCCATTTATACATATCTATTATGGCCAATAAATAATTATTACATTACAATAATACTTGGACTATTTTATGGTGTCGTTTCGTGGAAAAAAACGCTTTCGGAGTATTTAAAGATAAAGCGATTTTTTTTTCTTCGAAGGCATGTGGAATAACTGTAAGATAACGATTTCAATGTTATGGGTTTCAGAGGTACCTTATATATAGATACTCATGAATATAATCGTGTTGAATTCAAGGGAATATTTTTTTTTATCTCCATATTATTACTTGGTTTATTATTACTATTTAGAGAACTACGTAGTTTGAGCATCTAGACCATGGGTGGCCAACCTTTTCAGCAGCCGGGCCAAATTTCAGAATGAGATTTCCTACCGGGCCGCACAGCAATATAGGTACCTACTCTATAAATGGAACATTAAATAATTGGACCGCATTATGCAAACAAGATCCAAACCACAAGTAGGTATTTTTTGAGTTAGATGTATCAAACGACTCTCCTTTGCGAGTTGTATCATATAAAAAAATATCAAGCCGAAAGCTTTAATGGAATGATAAAAAAAACGCATGTCCCAAGATACCACATTTAAAAAAACGGACAAATATTTTTTGCCAAAAAGATTCAATCCTCATGTTACGTCGGTTTAGTATGGTGATGTCATTGTATAATCTGTCGTATAATTCTAATTTGCAAAATGGAACCAAATACTTTGGAATGATATTGCATAAAAGGGATTTATCATAAAAACATTAATATTAATTTCCCAACAACAATCCACAAAGCTTGGAACTTTTTAATGTAAATTGTACTTTAAGTAAAATTACTTATATGTAATTTACAAAAAGGAACTATGAAGCATGGATCTATTTCGCTAAACCGATAGTTTAAGTAAACAGCACTATATACATTTCTCGAAAAAGATCCACAGAGCATGGATCCTTATTGCAAATAATCGATCCAGTAAAAACTTACTTCAAAAATATTTCGCGAACAAGATCCAAAGAACATGGATCTCTGTTGCAAAATATTTGATACAGTACATACGTTCCATAAAATATTTCGCCAACAAGATCCACAGAGCATGGGTCCCTTTTGCAAAATATTCGATCCAGTAAATAAGTACTACAGAAATATTTCGCGAACAAGATCAACAAACCATGGATCCCTATTGCAAAATATTCAATGCAGCTAATTCGTACTACAAATAATTCAATGATCTTTATTGCAAAATTGTTTTGTTATTATTATTGATGAAAAGTTTTGCATAAAATAGTTGCCGTGTCATTTAATTTCAAAAGGTTTGATTTTTTTTCCATTGCTAAACAAAATTCGACATCCGAGTGTGATAAGGCAGAAATTGACGATTACATGCACATCATGCAAAAGTGTAAACAAAATAAACCTTTCGTAGTGAATAGGATCGAGCAGGATGTATTTTTATCTTCAGCTGTTTTGAAAAAATGTCACATATCGTAAAGAATCAAAAAATGGGAACAACAAAATGGGAAAAAAGAAATTTGCCTGAGAAAAGATTTTCCACACTCATTATTTATGCGGGAAAATTTTGATGAAGATTTCGAAGAAATAGACATAAAAAAAATATTCACGGTCAATATTTGAACTCAAATCAACAATGATGACAAAACTTTGGCCAAATGGAAAAGAAATTCCAGTGGCGAAATTAAAATACCTCAAATCCATGATGCATCTTATTCCAAACCATGCGAAAGATTTTTATAAAAAACTAAGAGGTAGCACTTCAATATTTGATGATATAGATGGATTTTCAGGTGAGCCAGACTTTGAAATCGAAGATGAGGAAATATCTCAATAAATGAAAATCATTTTTCTATTTATTATTATTTTATTCTTCTTCTTAGTCAGCCATCTCTCCACTGCTGGATGTGGGCCTCTTCCAAACTTTTCCAATCATCGCGGTCCTGTGCCCTCTGTATCCATTTCCTTCCCGCAATTGGAGTAATGTCGTCAGTACATCTCTTTTGCGGTCTGCCGATGCTTCTTTTGCTACTCCATGGTCGCCATTTGAGGATTCTAGGAGTCCATCTACCGTCGTTTCGTCTCGCAACATGACCCACCCACTGCCACTTAAGCTTTGCAACACGATCCATAATATCTGTGACTTTTGTTAGGTGTCTGATGTCTTCGTTTCTAATTTTATCTCTCAGACTCACCCCTAATATTCGTCTTTCCATAGATCTTTGTGAGCATTTTAGCTTGTGAACACTTGCTGCAGTTAGCGATATGGTTTCTAGTCCATATGTTGTCACTGGAAGGATACATGTTTCGTAGACTTTTTTCTTTAGGTTTCTTGGGATATCTTTACTGGTGAGAGTATGTTTCAATTGTCCAAGTGCTGCCCAGCCCAGACCTATTCTTCTGGGTATCTCTGCAGTTTGGTTATTCAGTTATGGTTACATAAGGCCACGGATATAGAGGGAGGCTGAACAGTATTGTCAATGTAGGTATATATGAGTACATATAAGACACTTGCACACTTGATGATCTGTTATTTTTAGTCATTGCGCTCTAGGTTTTAGTCATAGTAGCTAGTTGTGATCATAATAATCGTCGTGGATCTTTTTTGCATAAATTTTGTACAAACAGATTGTAATTATGCAAAAAAGATCCACTGACAATTTTCTTAGATTTTTATTACATAAGAGCATATAATTTGTGTGCATTAAATGTGAACAAAAAAAATGAAGGAATATCCAGCAAATAATCAAACAAACCTATTTTTTTTTTTTTGTAATTTGACTTACAAACGCGTTTAAACTTTATCCTTTAATATCTCAATTCGACTGTTATGTGGATTGGATCTTGTTTGCATAAGGCGGTCCAATTTTACTTCACCTCTAAATTTCTACCCCCCGTCGTCAAATTTTCAAAATGATATAGAAATTTGAAATGTTACAAAACTCCTCGGTTTTCTTTAAGAATATTTTCTCGAAATACCTCCTTCACAAAAGTAACTATTATTTAAAAAAAAAAGTGTGCATATGCTTCGCTGGCCGCACCGAGACACCCAACGGGCCGCGGGTTGGCCACCCTTGATCTAGACCAAATTCTCAAGGACAGCCGTGTGTTGAGTAAGAGAAATCGACGTGCGAGCATGAGAGGTTGAATGAATGTAAAGGAAGCGAAAGAGGTATTTAGGGACAGATCTATACGGCGTTTCGTTCTCTCTGTTAGAAGCTGCTTGTTTATGCAGTGATAGAAGTCACTGCATGAATAAGCAGGTTGTCCTCTTCAAGTCAAAAAATTAACCATCCAGAACGTATGGCATACGATATTGCTGAATTGTTTAATAATGGACATTCGAAGGCATACAGAAAAGAGTGAGGGACTCTTTTTTCCCGAATAATCCATCGGGAAATCAAACATTTAATTATACTATAAGGTGTAAGTAGAAAAGAAAAAAGAAAACATACGGAGAAACCAAATATTTAAGTATACTATAAGATTTCATTCATTGTATTATATTGCATGATGGATATGATTTCTAATGGTATCAACGTCATGAATAATTCATATAGCAACAATATTTCATGGCTGAATCTCAGACAATATCGAATATGGCAATACACATTACAATATTCTTATGATGTACCAGTTATTACAGTTAGAAAAAGTATGTGTGGGCGAATGTCAATAAAATCGTTTACAGAAAATAATACAATTCATATAAATTAATATTACGATATAACTATATAGCCGACTATTGATTAAGAGAATTTTCGTGAAACAAAATATATTTTCTCACATTAGCTATGGCCTTATATTGTATTAAAACAATGTATAAAATATTTAGGTTTTCATTCCCATATGTATCCAACAAACGTTGGGTATTTTTTATTACATTTATTCGATTTGATCTAATGAATATTAAAAGAAATAATGATCTTTCTACAATCTCTTGCAATTATCTATTATAGAGAGAGTTTCGAACAACAAAATTTAAATACCTTTAAGTGTGGCAACACCTTATCTGGTCCAACACATTGTATGAAAAGTCTCATTCTTCATATACATACATAATTATATTGAATTGAGGAGGGAGGATGTTGCATTATTATATCTACATTTACTGCCTTAGTTAAAAAAATATATTGGATAGAGTGAGCTGTCAATCATAAAGAAAATGAATTACCTACTTGCTGTAATTTAAATTTCGCCATTTATCTGGTTTTCCGTGGAATTACATAAATAAAACCCGGTTTTAAAAGGCGGAGATCATCCAAACATGGGTGCATCGCCAATATTATAAAAAATAAATAAAAATTAAAACCTCACGTAAAAGACAAAGTTTGAGGTATACCACCTATTCAAAGTGACTTATTTAACTATATAGCATTATTTCAGTGGTTACCCCATTCGTGGGTAATGGTTTATATATTAAGACAAAGTAGAACCGGGTATACATAAAGCTAGAAAGCTAGTATAATATTTGTAGAAAATTCAATATTAGCAGGGTGAGTTTGTTTATTCGTATTAATAACATCATTCATCACTTTCAAGTCCTTCATCTTCATAGTAATCCTTCTTGAATACTACCAACATTCTATAAATATTTGTTTGTATACCTGTTATAGACAAATTGACGTAGGTACTCAATAGAAAAAGTATTTTACCACAATAAACAATTATTATTAATTATGATTCAATACAAATGTGTAAATATTTTTTTCATTAGATGTTTTTTTTTTATTCTATTTCAAATGCAAACTGGTTGTGAATGAAATTGTTCCTAGATCATAAAAATGAAAAAAAAAATATCTTAGTCCATAAAAGTTTCAGAAATACCTTATACATATCGAGATTTTTTCTAAATAATAAATTTTTATTACTTTTTAATGAATTAGGTTAGAAAACAAACTTAATTTCATTTTATTTCTCGATAAAAGTACATACCTCCTAAATACTCCTGAGAAGCACCGAGATAAATGTTAGTAGGTATAGATAGTAATTCCGTCTTAAGTTTCGACCGTTAAAAGGAAAATAGTAATATAATAATAGGAAGAAGAAAAAATATTATACTTTTACTAGAGGTATAAACTTCAGTATTAATAAGAAGAATCATATTATATCTTCTTATACAGAGCTAATGTTATTATTTTCATATGAGAGATAGATTAGGAATAATGTCTAGGGAATTATGAAACAACAAATATCGGGGAAGAGAAGTGAAGCAAACCTGGATTTGAAAACAATAACAGTAGTGATATAATTGAAAAAGTTTTGATACATAATCATAATTGTAATAGAAAAATGGCATTCGTAGTTGAAGGTAAGTATAAATTTCCTATTATTTTTCTTTGTTTGATAAAATATAATAAATACTACATTGTTGTTTTGTTAATACCTATATCATAAATGATAAAGTAAAATTATTTAGAATATTACACAACCAACAGATTGAGCAAACTAACTTTAACTAACTCTAACTAAGAAAGATGCTCCAATGGTTACGAATCGGTTTAGGCTGATTTAAGTGCATTTTGATATATGTATGCACTCACGTATGTGGAAATAATCCAGTAAAATGCGACAATTAGTTTAACATTGATCAAGTAAAACAATTATGAGCAGTACAGCAAAATTGTGTGAAATATCTTTCACGAAGATTTTGAAGGAAATATTACATCATGGGACTTAACTTAATGTGAAACAATTAGATCAGCCAATTGCCATGTTGAACGACTTAGTTTGGTGGTCAGAGTTCTTGTTAGCAGCAATGAACAGGGATTTCTGGAGAAATATCTAGGTCCTCCAATTGCCCCCCAACCTAACATCATCATCATCATCATCGCCCTCAACGCTCCTCTCGGGAGCACAGGGCAGAAACCAGCCTCCTCCATTCAGAGCGTCTCTGTGCCAATTGCGTCACCTCTTTCCACGACATTCCTTGCGCTCTGATATCGTTGTCATAGGAACGGTGTATTGTGAAAGAGGGACGCCCGGGCCGACGGAACCCCTGCGGACGGAAAAACAGTGCTCTTTTTGGCCAACTATCATTACCAACCTAACAAGGACATGCAAACTAATCTAAAATATATTATATATTTTCCCAATACGTTTTCCCTAGCACGAAAATACTACTACTTACTACTACTATGCCATCACGGCATATCCCACAAGTGGGGTAGCCAGCAGACCAGCTGCATATAAAACATGCAAGCTGTCTTCTCCGTGCCAATATAAAATCAAGACAATCAGGATGGGTGGCAAACCTCATCGCCGAATTTAAGATGTAAAATGTCTTATTTTTAATAATATTTTTTATATAATATTTTAATATTTTTAATAATCTTACGAAAATACTTAATCCAAGAAAAGATATTTTATTTCAAACAATGAAAATTTAGACACCAACTTTTACTTTCAAAATCACCATCCAGATAATTATACGTACTAAGGTAATAATAAAGAAAAAAGCTTTAAAATACATAACAAAGGCCACCAATCTGTTGAAATCTCTTCTAACTTTATAATTTCTGTATAAAAATGGTAATGATATTAACGACATCGTAAATTTTTACTTTTATTCTATCTGAATGGGCAATTTGTATCTGCTTGAAATATTTTGTACCTGCTGTCACAATTTTGTATAAATATATTTTTAGGTTAAACTTTGCATAACTTTTTCAGGTATTGAAATTTAACGATGCGACATTGTTCAAATTATGAATGCCTTAATTTTAAATAGTTTTATTATTTTTTCCCTTTAACATTCCTCTTTGGAACTCTAAAATGGAACAACATCCATTTCCCTATGTGCTCAACAAGACTTCTCTTTCCATTTTAATTTTTTTAATGCTCTGATATAGCCAGTGGTTTTCCTTTGTTTATTTCATCTAACAATTTGTCACAATGGGTGAAAAAAATAAAGAACATACAATCCTTTGTCTAATAAATGCTCTGCTCTGTAAGGTTACTTTTGACAAATCTAAACACGATCTTAATATTAATCATACGATGCGTGCAGTGACTATTGGCTAAAAATACGCGCATACCGATCGCGCGGTAGCGGTAGCGCGGTGTTTTTTACCATAGTCCCTTCGTGCGTCGTATGATCAAGATCAAGACTAGATTAAGATCGTATTTAGATTGTGTCAAGAGTAGCCCTGCTGGATGCTGCTATTAGCAACCTAGATATGTTTGAAGAAAGTATTTCATTTGGATAGACTACGTGATAAGACCACCAAAGATGAACTTCGTAATTTTAGAGTATTCAGGATAAAAAATGCGAATAATAAAAGGGAGAAGATTGTGCCAGAGGATCGACTGGTTGGAGAAAAGATGAAGTAGAAGAATATCTACAAAAATATTAAAATTATTTGTGCAATATGGAAATTATGAGCATGAAATATTTTTTATAACAACAAAGTACAAGTTAAGTTGAAAATATTTTGAATTGATCATTCCCAATGCAAGTATTATATAAACTCAGCTTACGACAGCGAAGAAGTAGTAAAAATGGAGGATTGATGGCGGAATAAAGTGGTTTATTATGTTGTAAATATTAATGTATTTCATCAAAATGACGGGTTTTAAAAATATAATATAAATTAATGCTTTTCAAATTGGGGAAGCTAAACTGAATAAAACAATGTGCAAGTACATTATGTCAGAAATTTCTAAGTGATTTTCATATTTTGACTATATTTTTTACGCATACATTATATTATTTTTTCATCTCTTCTAGATAAATTTATTTAATGTTTTTTTTTATAATATAAAATAAACACAACAGTTCAATTTACGATATCAAAGTAAGTAAGCCTCACTTTGAAAGAAGCACTTATCAAGATTAAAAACTTGGTTATATAGCATGATATTGTTTTTTTGTTCATGATATTGAGAAATATGTATTTAACGACCTTAATAACAAGAAGTTATATGGGGAGGCTAATATTCAGCAGTGGATAGAAATAGCTGTATAAGTAAGTAAAACAAAAAGCTTATAATTTGATTAAAACTCAATTAGTTGTGATTATTATTTTGATTTCAGTTCTAAGTATAGTTGAACTTTTTTTGTAATAAACGTGCGTAATTACATAAATTATCTTGTTGAATAATGAGAATTAGCCTATAAACTGCAAAACTTATCCAACATAAAAATATATTGTATATAATTTTTCGAAAAAGAAAATGGTTTTGGGACAAAGTGGCGACAGTTTGGTTTTATTTATTATCTCATTCTTGTTCCAAAACACATTAAACTATGCACAACTTTCTTTAAGATACGGTTATGTCAACAAAATGTCAAAAGACATTTGGAAACAATGCAAGTTAGAATGGGGAATGTGGGAGTAAGCAAAATTCCGACATAAAACTCTTTAACTGCGGACATATTATGAACAAGTTATTTGAATATTATGTAATAGAAAATAATTTACAAAGCTAGCATTAACGATTTATGGATTAACGAGTTAATTAACTTCAATTAAAATTTTGAATTCATAGCTTTAATGTTAATCTCATAAAAGTAACCAATACGTTTACTTAACTACGCAGACTGTTTTGTTAAGTTTAGTATTGATAATGTCTCATTAAGAGACGAAACAATATTGTATACAGGAATAAAAATTAATAGTGTGTATAAAAAAGTTCAAATTTTTTAATTAATTTAATATGGATACATAAAAAGTAACGGAATAAATTTAAAATATTTTTAGAATAGCTCCCGCTAAATAAAGTTTTTTTTAAATAAAACGCCGATTTTTTTTTTTGTTTTTAGCTCCTGTATTTTTTGATGCTGTCTAACGTTTTTTTATTTCCTCAAATATACAACTCACGAGTCATTCACAAACTATTATACTACCGCAGCATTTCTAATTAGTGACGTAGCCAGGCCTAAAACAGTTTCTATTATACATACAGGTCGTCTTCTCTGCGCCATTAAAAAATAAGATTTTCGAACTAGATGGCATACGCCATCGCTGAATTTCAACTGTTTAATTTCTGATACGTAATATTTTATTAAAACCTGCCTTTTACAGGAAACTCTTAAATTACAGGTAAAGCGGAAGACCTATTCTATGTCGGGTACTCCATGGGATACCTTTTCGAAGAAAATAGGAACTTTGCGGATTAACAATTGTTATATGAGTTAAATCTTGGGTTAACGGTGTCCATTTCTTACAATATGTACGAGTATAATAATTATTAATGTCAACACATTGAAATTGGTATATGAATGTAAAAAGCTTGCCAACTAAAATACAAATTTTGAAACAAAAAGGATATTGATGCTTAGAACAATATTCTCTTTAGTATTCATTTCTTACGAGTATCCACTATAAACCTATTTTATTTTATAATAACATTATGCTGGACTTTTATACACGAGTTGAAACATTTAATAAAGCAATATCTGGCTATCTATAGCGTCACGGCATCTTCTACAAGTAGGGTAGTCGATGGGCTTACAACATATAAAAAATATACTAGTCGTTTTTTTTTGCACCAATAAAAAAGATCGATGATTGAATTTGAAATTTGTACTTGGTCAAAAAAATTGAAAGTTTCTTCGCATCTATAGGTAAACCATAAAATCAGTATAAAATTTAATGCGAAGACCTCCACTGTTTAAGTTTGTCAGTGAGTGTTACATGTATATTTTGTGTTTTTTTTTATTATGTAAAGCTCGAATACTAGGTTAACTAAAGGGTGGCTGCTTCTGGGTGTGAATTAGAGTACATGTTGTCATGGATAGGAGAGATAATATAAAAAAATAAGTGTTTACATTTTATCAAGTTGATTTTATATTGATATCGTCATGATTGTGTGAGTGAAAACTCGTACGTCTAATGAAATACATTTCTGTCAAAGAAAATAGATTTAGCAATGGATTGTTAATCAATACGATTTCAGTGGAAAGACGTACATAATTATACATTTTTTGATAATTTTTTTCATTTTATTTATATCAATATGATTGTTGGACATATCATGCCTACCAAATAAAAAAGTGAAATCTTATATCTTGTACGACATAAAGTGAAGTATTGTTAACAATATAATATATTATGTACATTCGTAAGTAATATTCTTAGTACGCTGACCTTATGTCACCGTTATCCTTTAACATAATAGGTTTCCCTTCTCAAACAGATAATAATATATGTCCAGGAGATTTCTTTATCAAAGAGTTGAAACCCAATTACAATTTTACTAAACGAATGATCTTTCTATGTTGTAAGTATACACATATATTATTGAGACATTATAGGGAATGTATATTTCGTAAAACGAATAAGTACAATCAATTCATTGGAGGCATTCGAGATATGGATATAGTGTTTATGAATTATATTCTACAAATATTAAATATTCAAATAAAAAAGTGTATGGACAATCAATCTTCATACTTTATCAAAATTAAGAAAATGTATGTTAGGAATATTTACTAATTTTTTTATTGTTTTAGATACCGGATATGGGCACAACGTGCAGATGACAAAACCAATCTGATATGTCGATTGGAGAACCATGTTTACACATTGTAACATTGTGCAAAATCTAATGGGAAGAAGTAATAAAGGCGTCTCAACGCTTACAAATTGGCTCTTGGATGACTTTAGTGATCGCTTTCGGTGTCCATGGACTACAGCTAATTCGTAAGCGTTGGGACTATTTTCTTTTTTCATCCGATTAGATTTTGCACAATGTTACATTGTGTAAACATAGTTCTCCAATCGAGATATCTTATTGGTTTGTCATAAGAAAACCTACTTTAGATTGTATGTAACGAACATCCAGGTTGTTCTTTCTGTATCATAAGTATGTAAATTAATTTATAAAAGCACCCAACACAAATTATTAAATAATTTAATAAAGATCTCATCACATAAAATATTTCATAATGTAAGTAGCTATATATTACAATTTACTTTGATAACGAGAAACAAGTAATGAATTTTACAGAGAATTGTTTCAATTAGAATATTTTATTTTGAACCATATTTTCAGAATGATATTTGTTTGTACTGAATACGGAATAAAAAAAAAACATTTTTCACAATTCAACGAAACAATACTTCAATGGAAATAATTAATCAACGAAGCCTTTTGCTTTGACATTCATGTTGTATTAGTAATGTGAATAAAATATATTTTTATTAAAATAAATTTATTAAATTTGCAAAATTCAATGCTATATGAACTAGATCATTTTTATATCAAGAGATTGAAAATTATTATGTAATATTTATGAAAAAAACTAGTGAGATTTAAACTATTAGTAAATCAGAGAAAATGTTGGGTTGGTTGAAAGAGATCGTGCCTATGCGATAAACTCTACTTCTACTACTCTACTTCTTTTATTTAATACGAATCTTCTTCTTTCTTGAACTGTTTGTAATCAATGTATAGTAAAAGAACATACTCATCTTTCAAAGTGGGGATACCTGTCTGTGGAGAATCTATAGTGTGGATGAGGCGCAAACAGTAGGATAACCATCTACAAATACCTATGCTTTCTGACAGAAGATGGCTTTACTCCTGTAGGGTAAATGTTGAGAAATAATCAGGCTAAGTCTGTCGCCATTTTATGGAGTAGAAAAACTTAGACAGGACACGTAAAGTAAATTACACTTCATAATACAATAAAAATATTTGTATAAGTGATTAAATAATAACAATCACATCTGATCAGACGATATTAACGGATGTTTTCGGAATGATTCACAAAATGTTAATGTAAAATATTTTTATTTCTGAATCCACAGGTAGGTATAAAATTCTACAACGTAATAAACAGTCTACTTATGTTTTATTATTAAATTGAAGAAGTTTCCTTGTTAAAGCAAGAAATTAAAGCATTTGTAGTATAATCGTCGGTTTCATAGCAAGTATATTATACTCGTACTACGCCGCAAGTGCTCACTCGTTATCTCAAAAGTTTAAATACCTACATGCCAACAAGTAGCAAATACAATATGTATTCTATTATTTATATGCATACCCTCACAATTATATAAACTAATGGAAGTTATCTTAGAAACAAAGTAGTAGAACAAGCAATATTCAGAGAGAAAACGTATTTCAATCGAAAATGGGCAGAAAAATAATGTTGTTTTAAGAAATGAGGGAGTAATTGGTACTTAGAAAATCGAATAACTTCGTAGAAAATAGATTTACTTTCTTGTTAGGCTCTCTTTTCTAAAAATACTTAATACTTTTGTGTTAACTGAATGTGAGTTTGGGAGAACTCACTTATGTACGTATAGACTTTTATAATTGTATATTCTTGATGTGTTTGTTATTTTCTCTTTGATGGTAATTAAATTTGTACGTTATTTTTGTTGAGTATATGTAATAATGTCGCTACAATTAGACCCAATGGGACAATTTATTTGGATTAGCCTTCTTTAAAGTCATGATTAATAATGTAATGTGATTTTACAGTTTAAATGTGCCATCCTTTATACTTTTTAACGTTAATTTTTGACAAAATTTGTTCAAATAAAACACTTTACTGGCCCTTCACAAATACTTTCACCGTCCTTCAGGAATTTCTGCTCTCCTCTTTAGGCTGGCAGATCAAACCCATAAAGTTCTGGAAATGTATTATATGAAAATGATCCATTTTTACTTATTTAACATAAACTTCCACCAAGGTTACATAAGTTTTGACTAAATAATTATCAATCTACTAACATTTTTTTGATGCAATATTATGAACTATTTTGTATATTTATAAAGATGGAAAATTCGTCAAGTGCCCTTACTCATAACATGGCCTCAAGCTTGAGCAGGGCGTTTTATTGTGCGTCTATCGTCCAAAACTCCCAGAAAAAAAGTGTTTTTTCAGCTTTCTTCCCTTCCTTTCTTCTTTATGTATTATTTTAATGGCTTCAGTAGCCGTGTATGGCCGAAATTAATAAATAATGTCGAATCAATTCACTTATGTGATGGGTACAATCCATACTTATTGTATTTGCATACAATGTCCTCGTATAAACAATAATAAAACAAATAAAATAAATAAAAAATATGATTAAATTTTCATCTTGATATTTAATTAAAACGTAGAGTATTCCAATGGAGTATAAAGTTTGCCATTAAATTGTTCATAAACCACATAGCTTTCACATCTCCTCGGTGTATTGTATATGTATATTACCTACATTAAAATGTATCACAAAGTAATAGCACAAACCGCAGGCAAGAAATGAAACTTATAAATAACATTCTTACAAACAACACCCGTCTTACATAAAGTTTGAAAACACATAGTACCAAAGGGTATGTTTAAAAACACTGTTATGGACATTCAACTGGGATGTTTGATCAACCAAATGATACCTAAGAACCTACAATTTGCGCTAGATTTGTTTTTATCTGGCATCACGATAGAGGTGACACATTTATGTTTTAAATACTTGATAACAAAAAATATTTTATGAGATTGAGTTAATGTGAATGAAACAAAAAATCTTTTCATTTTTAAGATATTTGCATTCAAAAGTTTCTTAATTTATAAATTTTCTTTTAAATACATGTACTTTTTTTTGGTTGTTTTATTTTTAAATTTTATTTTACTACCTTAGACGTTTATCTAGTTACGATTTAAAGAAAGGAATACTTTAAGGAAAGGTGTCTATTTTTTATAAAGTTACAGAGACTTTAAATTTATCAAAAAATCGAAAATATGAATAACTCAGAAACTCATAAGTATTAGCTAAACATTTGGGGGATTATTTTGATGCATTCTAAAGTCCTCTATCACCCTGCTTCGGCTGATGTATAACTAACTATAAGCCTCAAACGTCAATCACGTAATGCAGTTAATGCACAAAGTAGTAAGCCTCAAACGTCAATCAGCTATTACAGTTAATGTACAAAGTATCATGTGATGTGACTGATTAGAATACACCATCAATATATGTAATAAATGAAATTGAATGTATACTTTGATGAAGAGACATAAAAAGCAAGGTGAAAGTAATTTAATTGAATATTTAGTAAGCGAGTAAATAAATAACAAACAACATTCAATTAGTTAATACAAAAAAGAACGATAACAAAGGAAGAATATAAAAATAATCATATCCAGATACAAAATTAAGGTTCACAAAAAGTTAATCGAAAAATTTCAATTTTTGAAAATATACTAAAAGAAATATTTTTTAACATAATATTTGTTATATTTTATTACGAGTCTCCGAAAAAAGCTTAAGCTTATTAGTTTTTTTAGAGAATAGGAAAATTAAGCAATATTTCCATGATTTTCTTTCTATATTTTCCTGAAATACGTAGTCGAAAATATATTGTTGTTCCTATCCTAAGAAAATTAAACACAACAATCTCGATTAAACCTATTGATGTTTACAGTGAAAATCGCTGTTTTTGTTGACATCGATAATGTACATACTCGTATTAGCTTATTTCTATAGATTTATTATTTATGCTGCGCTAATGTCTATAATGCTTCAAACATATCGTCTGTGAACAAACATTAATAATGAGTTGACATTAAGATAATCAAACACTAGTTAACCAATAAAGGTACATACAGGAATAATTACATAGGTGATTAATTAACAAAAGAGCTTACCTTTGAATAAGTAATCTGTCTATTATGGCTTGATCTTGTTCGCTTCTAATGCTGACTAAGTGCCCTTTCTCCCTAACACACTCTGCCTCGGCCTGGGACCATGGCATCTTGACATGATCAAACACTGACACACAAAACTGTCTCAAGCTCACCCAACCGTAAGAACACTGACCCACCACTTCACTTATAGGCTCGGCATGATACCACAATTTTAGAAACAATCCCATAGAATCATTTATCACAGAACTACTATCACTTGTGTGTTCCCCTTTGGAATCAGAAACACTACGTTTGTTTAAATCACTTAACCTAACCGCTATACTATGTTTCGTGAGAGCACTTTCGACTGATGCGTCAGAATTATCTTCTCCACTTTGTACATTATTGTTATTTGAATTCCTTCCATCTCCAAGATCGTTACTTCTCGACATATCTCTAATATTACCATTATCTTCTTTGAAGTATTCATAACTTTTAATATTTTTTCGTATAACGACGTATATAATAACACTATTTTCTTTAGATATAATTTGTACATTTCTCAAAGGATCACCAGTCTTTGAACAATGTATCCAAGAATTTGTGCCATCCCATAATTTTATTGATAATCCTAAACATTCGGGCATTCTAGCCTCAGGGGAGTCTAGTAAAGTTGAATACTCAGTAACCATATCTTGTGTGTCTGAGTTAACTTTTGATGTTAGAGGTGAACTTAAATACTTAGCAGATGATTCCTTTGCAACTGTTTTAATTGCTTTCTCACCCATCTGAAGTCTGAGTGCAACTCGATTTCCATATGGTAAATGTATTTTAAATGTGCAATGAAGTGTCTTCGTTGGTTCAATATCGTATGAACCATTTCTGGCGTTTAATGTGACATTATAACAATAATCTACCAGTCTGTAAGATATCACAAAGAACGGTGTGCCATGAACATGTAAGTATGGGTTGGATCTGGACCCTGTGGCAGAGAAGTACATATTTCGCTCTGGTTCAGGAAGTTCTTCTAATTTCCCGCATAGATGTGTCTGTTGATGACTTCTTAATCTAGGTGTAGTTGGACGCCCAGAACTAAGACGAATAAAACCACCACTCAAACAAGGAACATTTAACCTTTCAAGTGTAACAAGAAGACCATGTTTCTGAACAGATGCTGCTGGGAAGAACACTTGGCAGTCTGATGATGTTTTTGGTATATCACTCCAACTCACACGCCCAGATGATCGGTATAAGGAAAGTTGACAGTCTGAAAAAATAATTAAAAAAACATGTGAACATAAGTCATATGAATGTAGGTAGGTACCTATAAATATTACGTAAAGCTTACCTAGTTAAGTATAGAAGACTTAAAAGCTTAGCTTACAAAGTTTGATTAACTAATTAGAATTTCATTACTTTGAAATACTTCGTTGTATCGTATAATAATAGGTAAATGATAGAGCACTAAGATTGTGGAACCTCCCTTTACATTATCAATTAATACAAGAAAATGGTTATATAATTATTCTATTATTATAATAAATTATGTATAATAATTTATCACACGAAGTATCTCATTATGAATATCCCTGGAACGAAAATTACAATTTGATTACTTGCTTGAGAAACATAACAACCATAATATAAACTGTCTCCGAGTCTTACACACAAATATTAGATATATTTAAATATGTGGAAAATTTCATGGACTGTTTAGCACGTTAAGCTGATAATTGCTGGAAATTATCTTATTATATATAATTAAGATCTGTTAAGTAAATGCATTATTGATAAGAGTGTCAAATTTTAATGATTTAAAAAAAAACAGGGAAAAACAAGCAAGCTTGGTAGGTATATGAAATTCAATACTGTTAGGTTTAATATTTGTCTATGGTATATTATTTATTGTATCTATGTTTCAATAAAGAGATCATCTATGAGAGTCAGTTGTTGACAGTAGGTGATACAAGCTACAAAGTTGTGTTTGATTAATAATCCTTAGCCATCCTTTTAACAACAGAAATATTGACAGAGGTAAGACTCCCAACAAATACACGTGTTGATATATCGTCCCTCTTCTGACTAACTGTCGTATCTGACATTTTTGGCGAAATCGATTTATGATCACCAATGTGTATTTATATGTGCCCTGCATGTTCTCACTGAAGATCACACATGTATCTGTTACCGTTATCCTGGAATAGCTTTCTGATTTGTTGTCGTATTCACAAATTACTCTAAATAAAATGTGTTGTACCTATCTACTAATTCCTCAAAATTTCATCATAAAAGTGATTCTACGATGTATAAGAATAGGTACAAATATAATAATGTAATATATTTACACTGTATCATATAACTAGGAGAGACGAAAATATGCACGGCGAAACACAAAAAACGCTCTACTGAACAATTTTCATTTAGGCAGATACGACTGTTAGTCAGAAGAGGGACGATATATCTGCTATATTCCTCAATAATTTCTGTGACTTTTATTATGTTCCGATTAAATAATATTCATAGAAATATCAAACACGTACCTAGTTAGTATGTATTTACCAAACTAAATTAAAATATGATTTCTATGTGACTTACGCAATGATCAAAATGTACCGTTGGTTCACAAATATGTTAACTCCAAAATGACAACTTTACAGGAGAGCCATTAGATAATTACAAATCTATGGTTTTACTGGTCACATGAACTTTATTTTTCACACATGAATGACAGCTTTATTTATACAATAATGTACACTAAATGAAACATGTTACTGTGTTAAGATTGCCATCAATATCTCCAAAACGGTAAATTTGGAGTTAGCATAATTCTAATCTAATACGTTTAATAATGATACATATTTTTAATTTTTATTTTTTAATTTTATCACTTCTTTGGTATTTCAATCTGAGATAAATTATATAAATAACAAGTTGAAAATAATATATATCTCATGTATTCAGCAATGCCATATTCTTTATTACGAATGAATTGATTATGATAAAATTATATTATTAATAATTATTAATCGGTCACGGCAATCCATCCGATTCGAGTGATTGGTGATAAAATGATAAAACATAATAATAATAATAACTAGACAACTTATTTATGATGCGCCGTTTTGTGGAGAAACCACCGCAAGGGCCCATTTAAGAATCATAACACCTCCCGAACAATAGGGTCTTTAACCTCGTCTTGAACACCTCCACACTCTCCAGAGTTCGCATCTCAAAGGGAATTTTGTTCCACAGCAACGGACCAGCCACACAGAAGGCACGGTCAATATAGTTGGCCAGACCCCCCCTACGCGGTACCACAAGTCTATTGACAGAGTCTGTGTTTGCAGACCTTAGTGATTTTCGCCTGTCCGTTGCCTCCTCAGAAACGCAGAACTCCGAGATGTACACCGGTGCCATGCCATTTAGTGCCTTGAATACAGTCAATATGATTTTAAACTCTACTCTTTCTCTAACATAATACATACATACCATCACGCCGCTTCCCTCGCGGGGTAGGCAGAAAGGATCGAGCGCCACTTCCTTCTATCCTTGCATACATCTTTCGCTTCCGTCACTGTCATACAATTCCTCATGCATGCTCTCCTGTTCAACGTGCTCAACACGTGACCGTCCTGTAGGATTTGATTTAAATGATCTTGCCATTTAATCCTCGGACGTCCACGTCTCCGAGCACCATTCCTCTCAGCCAAATATATCTTCTTGGTCATTCTGTCCTCATTCATTCTTTCCACGTGCCCAAACTATCTTAACTTATTTACATTCATCCTTGTTATTACACCAACTTTCATTCCACATTCCTTTCGTATATCACTGTTAAATATAAATTTAAACACTGACGAAAAATCGGTATATCTAATAAACGATTATGATACTTTAGAATAGATTATTATTTTAATATAAAGTAAGTATATGATTATGCAGTTGCTAGAGTAAAATGATATCTGCAAGAGAGAAATAGCGCAATAAAAATGCTCAACAACTTTACAGACTGCAGTTAGACCATAGAAATGATACATAATAACAATAACATCTCTCGTGCAATAGTAATATCTATATAGGTACAGGATCCGACAAAAATATCTTCCCTATTTTATCATCATCAGCCGTTTTGAATCCATCGTTTGACATGATTAAACCTCCTCTTTGATCTATCACAAGTTTTTTTTTATCCTGAGCACACTGCATGTAACTTATTTTCACCTGTCGTTTTAAGCTGTCATCTAACCATCTAGTCTGTCGTCTCCCTACTCTTCTTCTGTCCGTTTTCGGATGCTATTCCAAAACGCTTTTCATCCACTGAGACTCGGAACACCTAGCGACATGTGAAATGACTTTGGTTTTCTCTCTTATCCATTGGCTCCCTTTTCTGTACGCCAGAGAAATAAGCATCATAAAACCTCAACGTCTTATCATCGCGTTGGTATGCATGGCAATTTGAAAACTACCAATACCCATACGATGAAAACAATCCATCGACTTCAGTATCTATACCTAAAGATTTGCGATTAGGTATATTCACCATTCAGTATCATGATGCCAACTAAAGCACCAATTAAGTTCGTCTTTCCTTTTATTACGTCTTATACATTGTCAAACATCTGTCAAAGAATGACTTATAAGGCGAAAGACGTCTCTCTCAGTAAAGAACATATACTCGTAGTAGAAGAAAACATTTGTTTTCTAATTTCGTTATGGAATTCTTCTACTTAAACACCGAAACAGTAAATAGAGTGAATTTGAAGTAACCATGTTTTAAACCGTAAGCATTCCACCGATAGCAATATAAAACAGAGGAAATATTTATGTCTGATCCTGTACAAGATATAAGAGAGTAAGAAAATAATATAACACTTTACTCTTACAACTTCTATATTTTAGAACACCTCCTAATATTACACATTGCAGACGTTATAACGTTGTTATTTATTACTATTACTATGACAGAAATCTAAAGCGTTTCGAAGCTACGAAGTATATTAAAAAATATGACAATATTCTATGTAATATTTAGTTAATATTATTCGCAGTAGGTAGTGCTATGAATGTACTCTGATACACTTTACAAAGACCTATACTGTTTACGATATGGGAGGGACGGTGATTTATGCTGAATCATATTTTGAGAAAGTCTAATGATAATAGCCCAAAAATAGCTTTTACAAGATACTCATGGCCCTCTTTCATAATAAATTCTTATTTATTATTATCACAACACGAAGCTTCTCTCAACAAATTTGAATTTAACACTTATAAATACCATACAAGGCTTAGAAAAGACAACGTTTACTTATTTGTAATTGTACTGGGTGGGGATTGAAATGTGTAATACAAATATTGGATACAACTTGAGCCCGGTTGAACGAGACATAAACCTGGGATGGGTTGCGAGTTCAAGTCCCATCCTGGGCACTACCCTATAAGGTGACGTTGTCTTTTCTAAGCCTTATTATGGTAGTTTCCCGTATAAAACTTGCAATGTCATATATATTGTAGAAATTTTCTATTATTAATAATAAAATTTACTTACATACACTTATACATATAAAAATTCCCGATAATCTTTGAAATAACTATGGTAAACAATAAATTATGTATGCACATTGCACATACATATTTTTTTACTTTAAAACGGAACTTACCAAGTTTAAGGATCATTGTGAATGTAGTTTGATAAACAGGACCATGCTCTGATGTTCTATAACGTAACCTGGAATACAAAAAAAAAACAAAATATAAATCTAACATACCAAATATTTAATATTCGTACGGATAAGTTTGGTCAAGTTAAAATAATACATAAATTAAAAAATGGAAATAAATATCAACTAAGGATTAGTAAAAAACATCATATATACCTACGAGTATATGAGAATGCATTTTATAAAAACTATTTATTATATATGCATGATAATTAAATTTTATTTGTTTCGGAATACTTTGTCAATCTAAATAGGTACTCAATTTGAGAAAATTAAATTATTAAGTTCAAAAACATACTTATTACAAATTGTAAAACTTGCTTTTGAGAAGTAATCATGACTTTTTTGTTTTTACATGATTCTCGACGTCATGTGTTGAACCATGCAAAACCATTTACAGAAAGAATAATTTATTTAAGAAAGCGAATGTTTTTGGTAAATATAATATGTTTATGACAACAATATCAGAACATTGGTAGTTTTGTAGAAAAATGTCATTTAAATTCGCTCAAAATATCACTAAATTTGTGCTCCAGAGAAGAATGCTGAGTACGAAAGATGTAGAAAAATCTTCTATCACGGAATATTACATAGTGAGTTAACAGCACTCACAGAGAAATATGCCTTTAGGATTTTTTTTTAAATAAAGGCCATGTACTCGTTATAGAATGATCAGAACATTATTGTGATCTTATAAAACTGATTACACGTTTCAACAAAGTCACTCATGTGCAATGTTTAACTTCATTAAAGAGACTGTTGAAGAGAGGATAATATCTATGAGACTACGAGAAGATAATTTACATACATCACTGCATACACGAGTATACTAAATATTTACATTATCATGTGTACATTGCAATACCTGGGCTACAATATCCAAGAACAGCTGACATTTTCACCTGGTGTTTGCTTTTACACTATATACATGTAATGGATAAGATCAAATGCAAATATTTGCATCTATGCAATCTTTTATTAAGTACAAGAACGTATAATACTTTATGTATACGGAAAACTTTGAAATCTGTTTCTGAAATTTATGGTATGCTACAAAGGAATTAGAGTAGTTGTGTGAAGAGATATCCTTATGAACTTCAACAAAAGTATTTCTTTACGTATGTCAAGAAATAATTAAATTTTAATGGTCTTACATAAAAAATATTCATCTATATTTAAGAAAATCATGTAAATTTTTTTGTAGTAAGCTAGAAAATTAAAAGAAAGTATACCAGTGAACATTGTGAGAGTGAGTAAATCACTCAACCCTTTTTCATTTTATCGAAAATTCACAGAATATGACAACAAGTAGGCACGGTATAAGAGAACTCCCAATGTTGTTATATAATCAAAGAAGTATTACATATAACCCTTAATCCTGTGGAAACTTTTTATGAGTGCCTCCGCTATATGCAGTAATAATAATAATAATATGTCAAGATTGATGGCTTATCAAACAAGCTCTCGGAAGTAGGCTGTCGTATGAGATTAATCGTATATCCGGTGTGTGCAGGCAGCGGAGATAATCGTGAGTAAACGTAAAGCTACTCCAAATACGATTTAATAATATGCGAGTATAGCTGATAGGTTCTACAAACGAATTCTACTTAGTTAGGATTATCAGTTTTGCAGTTTGAGAAAAGATGATTTTTTAATTTTTATTGTAACACAATATTTGCACCTTTTTTTAATAAAATCCAATTAACTCTTATTAAACATCTCTCAAAAATAATAAATGTTATCATAATATACAATTAATGGTCACAAAATATGCATTTTTCTATAAAGAGTTATATACCCATTAATTTTTATATATTTCTATAACGGATTGAATAAAAAATCTTGTATTATAAAAAAATCTCTTTCATATTTTACGATCTTAACTGTAGGTTACAGCCTTAAAATAATATTATCACAATATACAATTAATGGTCACCAAATATACCTTTTCAATAAAGTATATTATAAATATACCTATTATTTTTTTGATATATCTCAATATAAATTTTATTTGTTTTACCCACAACGGATTGAATAAAAAATCTTGAATTGTAAAAAAAACTCTTTCATATTTTATGGTCTTTACTGCCTTGAACTTTACAGGTTAGTTGTAAATTTGGAAATGACAATAAAATCTATTCAATTTGATGTTGAGTCGATATTTTATCAAAACATGATGTACTCTTTTTAACATTATACGTACGTTCCGATTTCTTTCCGAAATTTTTGTCAGAGGCTGTTTTTTTTATAAATAATTCAGACATAAACACAATTCACTTACGCACAGTATATAATGTATAGGAGTATATTATCTAAACTCATATTATTATTTTTACACATGGATAAAGGTTCAGTAGAATGGGAATTGTTACATCGTGATGATAGTAAAATAAGTATATTTATTTAAGTGTATGTTGCTTTGTCGGTGGCTGCCGTAAAATATAGCATATATTTTTATTCTGAAAATTTCCGTCATGTGATAAAAGTTTATTGTTATTATAAAAACAATGTGCTGAGGTCTTTGTGGACAAAATTACGCTGTTTTGCCCATCATTAGAACTTTTTAAATCATGACCCAGCTAGGATAATCGTCTCTCACTTACCAAAAAGATGTCAGAGAGAAGTCTTCACAGTCAGCACAAGTCTTATTTTTTTTTTAACACAATTCTCACTATCAAAAGACCTTAAATGGCTGTAAATATTACGGTGATGAAATTAGCATAGTTATTTATTTAATCCTTAATGTTCTCCACAACCTATATAATCCAAACTACCTTGAGGCTTGTTTTATACATTTGTCTTCTCATAATTTGCCTCTTCGTTCGGATGCACTTGGTACGTGTACTATTCCTGTTCACCGATCATCTTTTTTTAGTATACATGCATCACGGTTCAAGAATGATTTGTTTATATTACGGGCTGTTTCACCACCTCTGGATAAAGTTCTAGATAACAATCCTTAGGATAAATTAATCTACAAGATAAGCTGAAGCGAGCGTTTCACCACCTACAGATTTCTTACGGATTGCTTTCCGCCAGATAGCAGTGGCAACGTTGTAATTTCATGCGTTTTTTGAATGAATGTATGCACGTAGGTAGGAATATATCGTTCGTTGCCTAGGAATATATCTAGGCAACGCACATGTAAACAAATTTTGACAGTTTAACACTATCTAAGACTTATCGGCCGGATAACTTATCTGGAACTTAATCTATAGGATAGCGCTGTCAGGGAGTCGTGAAACGCATTTTTCGTTTTATCCGTTAGATTTGTGTTGGATTGGCTATCTGGCACTTTATCCAGAGGTGGTGAAACAGCCCGTTAGTCAGATTTACTTCTACAGTTGTATTAAAAAAATTACTGAAACATCGCTTTATTTATCTCAATAAACCATCTTAAACTCATATATTTATTTATTAATACATTTTACGGCATGAGAGCCTATTGCATAACAATGAAGTTGACAGAAAAACTGCAAAATTATACAAATAATATTCCATACATTACATAAAAATAATCTAAAAATACAAACATACATTAGATGCTAAAGAATACAAAATTACATTACTTCCTGAAAATAAATATTCCGACAAAACTGACCAACTTTGTATCCATCTACACATTTGGGTGTTAAAATTGTAAGTAGTGTATGTATCGATTTAAGAAATCTATTTTTATTATTTATGACTAGGTGTATTTGTTTTATTGGTTTTCTCGGTTACTTATATTTCCTTATACCTGCTATACTAAAGACACGAAGGTGTTTTTATATCTTGATTCAAATATATCAAGAGTCAAGAATCTCTAATTTTCCGCTCGTTTATGAAAAAAAATCTTCTTAATAGTGAACTACAGTGGACAACCTTAGGGGCTACGAGCTAAGATTCAAAACGTTACAGACGACGAAAGCGGTGTAATGAAGCTTGCATATCTGTAGAATCTAGAAAAAAATTATGTGTCACATTATTTATACCTCACTGAGTTCAGAGCGGCACAGCCTTAAATAAGGCGACCTCAAAAGGCTTTATAATAATAATTATAATTATTATCATGTCAAGACTACAACAGGTGTGGGTGATAACATACATATATTATAGTAACCTTTGACCTTTTCAAGCATCTGTTGAGGATGGCACGAGGAGGTTGTGAATCCCTGAGGATCACAGGGAGACACAAAGGGGAGCGCTAAGGGGGGAGGGAGTGAGCATAGCAATAAGTATCTGAATAAAAAATATTTATTCTATAAAAATCCACACAATAAACGAGTTAAAAACAATTTATAACATTTTATTAGAGTTGGGCACAGTTGATAAAAAATTTAACTTCGTTACTGGTTAACGAAAAGTAAACCCCTGTAAATCGTTATTACTTTTTTATACGAAGTAGGAAAGTATGTAATTTCATGTTAAAATCTGTTGAAACTAAATCTTAATATCATATAATCACACGTTTATTTCTCATAATTGTAAATGATTTTCAAGACAATTACTGTTATTTTGCCCACTCTTATAAACGAGGCAGTAGTAGTAATCTGTTTCAAATAAATTTATATGAAGAAGTATTATTATTTACAAGTATTATATTCTTAAGCAATTTTTTTTAACAACAAGTAGTAATAACTGTGCTTCAAAACATAGTAACGAATTTAATGAAACCTTTTCTTACAGATGTTAACGTTGATGATTTAATTATAAGTTTATTGTTAAAAGTTAATTACATTTTAAATCTCGTTAATAAATGATAAACAGATAAAAGAGTTAATGTCAAGCTTTCATTTTATATAAAAGTAAAATTTACTCAAAGACAGCTGCGGAGAATACGGTAGGTAATCTAATTTTTGATATAAATTTTATTTTAAGTGAATCAACGTCTCTTAATGTCCACTTTAATACTCACAGCAAACTGTAAGTGTTGTTAATTCCAATCGAAGTTCGGATCTAAAAACTTTATTTATTATATTGGTGTTTTTCAGGTAATTGGAAAATATGTACGTGAAACTATTTGATAAAAGATATATTAAAACGATTGACTATTCTATTGGGAAATAAAACAATGTTATTAATGGCAAAATTCTGTGTAATAGAAAAATATGTGAAGTAAGATAAATTGAATTCAAGAGAGAAAAGTGTGTAGACTTAAAACTAGTCTGATAACCATTATAAATGTGAATAAGTTTTCATGGTTTTAGCTTGTGTAAAGAATGAATGAGTTTGTAGGTTTATTAAAATAAATACGGCTGAGTAAAAGAGTGTCAATAAGTGCGGACACTCTAAAACTATTGTATTTTTTTATGAAAATTAAATCAGATCACGATGTAGACCAGATTCTGAGCACATTGAACGGGAAAGCATTCATGAGAAAATGTTTGTATGAATGTTACGGATAAAACAAATTATGCAAAGACATGAGAATTGAATGCTCAATCCTTTCTACCTACTATGCATTTCCATTTTTTTAAATTAATTCAAAAGAAAAAAAATCTATTAACGTTCGTTGCTCAAGTAATTTATTGAAAATCAATATAATAGTATCGTTTAATTCCATATATTGAGAATCCTCGTATTATGTAGATTGTCATATAAACAAAATAGTCGCAAAGGAAATCAAGCGTTCTAAAGTAAACACAAGTCACATAGTAAATGTTATAAACACAAGTCATTTTAATATATTTGTCATAGATCACTACAATCATGTAATAAATATGTGAGTCTTTCATGTGATATTATATACTGTAAGAGAAAATAAGTCCTACAGTTTTAAACAAAAATTTCGACCACGAAATATGTTATATACTAAGTGATGCTTTAGATAATTACATACAGTGAGAGCTTTTTTGTTACAGTGTTTTTAACTGTGATATAAAAATATTATAGTGATTGAATTTCTGAACAAATAAACAATTTAAACGATGTATTTCTTCACTTAATAAAATAACTTATATGCACTCAGCATCAGTAACATTTGAAAACGTAAAATCAAGAATTTGAATCTAGAATATATACGTGCATACATCAATTACATAGATCACTTCCCTTGCAATGCAGACAGATGAGTTGAACGTCACTACATTCCTTGCTCAAGACTTTTACTTTCATAACATGTAAACAGTTCGTTGTGCGTGCTTTCTTATTCAATGTATTCAGTAAGTATGTACCTATCAATTTTATAGAATCTGATATATGTGATCTAGAAATTAAGCTACGTATGGTATTCTGAGGTGTCTACAACCCCGAACACCTAGCCACTCGATAAGAGTGAACTTCTTTTAATTTCCGTCGCTGTACAAGTATTTCCCTGAACGATAAGATAATTTAGTAGGTGCCTGCACGGAACATAACATTGTACAGATATGTTGGAACGTGCTCGGAATAATCCGTTAAGATATTATCTGACATAGACATGTGAATTTGACGTAATACATACATCCAAATCTTTATATCCATCTTAACCCATAATAATTCACAGCAATAGAAACGCCTACATAATGTGGCCTTATTCATATTATATTATCTATGTACATATTAAAATTATGTACGATAAAAGATTAAACTACTACATGTGCGGTTTGTCTCTGACACTTATGAAAAAATATGATAACATATCATGTTACACTTTTTTCATATAGGAAAACCTCATAAGTAACCATTTATATTAAACTGTTTAAAATGTTTGGTCTTTAACGCTGTACTCCAAAGCACAGGACAGAAATTGGCCCTCTAGACTCAAAGTGATTCCACGCCAAAGAATGGTGGTTTGATATCCTTGAAATAGGAACGGTAAAAGGGATATTGCAATCTTGTGGATTGAATTTATGGGTAAATGTCAATTGATGGTCATTCAAGACGTGCTCAAATAAAGACGAATATTTCTCTCTTATCACTTATATTAGAGTTCTTTGAAAATTACGACATTTCTTTAAGACTATGTCATTATTTGTGACTTCGGCCTTTAACAGTGTTACCAACCTACAACTATTACCATCGTGAAAAAATCCATTTAAAAAAATTCATGATATGAAAATTTATAAAATCCAATTAATTAGTATTTCATCAATACCTCACTAACTTGTGGGAGGAATCATGAGAGTATACTTGTATCTAGTTAAGTAGTTAAAAAAATTGCCTTAATAAAATCACCAGATATGCTCATCATGCAGTGTTAACATCATTTCTAGATTGCCCGTTAGATATTTATACGTGAAAAAGTAGTGTCCCACATATTTACGAGTATTTCATGTGTGAAATATAATACGAACATAAAAATAAGAAGATTAAATTGGTATATTACGATATATTTGTATGATATAATGCACTAAGGAATGGTATAATAAATGTCCAACAAGCTATAAACACTTTTTGTAGAGATTGTACTCATGCCTATATGAAATTTGTGTTTCACTCGGAGTAAGAACGGTAATTGAATTTGGTAAAGGAAGTAAAATTGAGAAAGTGTATGTATACTACATATTGTAAGTGGCCTTGAAAAGAATTGTAGTATTGACTGATACTATCCACAATAAATAACAATAAGTTTTTGTCATAATTCACACCTTAGAATGATACCCATTATTCTTTTGGTAAATTCATTGAGTAGCCAAATCTAATCATGGGTATATTGCATGAAGAAAACCAGACAATCTAATCTTGATTTTTCTTTCCTGATGTGTAGAAGGCAGCAGAATCAGGAGACGCGTACCGATGACATTTGAAAACCAGGTAATTGAAACAACAGAAGGGACCTCGAACGATGCGCTACGGATGGCGGAGGACCTGCATTACTGGAAAATATTTATTTAGGTACACCTAGACGAAAGATGATCTCAATAATTATCTCTGAGAAAACGACGGTAAAGTAGACGATTATTTTACCTAAACGGATAAATAGGAGTCCTTGGACTCCTGAAATATCCGAGAAATAAAGATATTTCAACAAATAAAGGAGACAATAGTTAGTCAATCTTCGGTTATAATTGTCTATATTTGAAGATATCCCTAGAATAAGAATGAATGTAAATATATTTTCCGAATTTGACTTTTTATTTAAAGAAATTCATCACGCTATGTTTTTTCTTCCAATGAAATGAAACGGTGTTGTTTGCATAAAAAATATTACTGATTTAGGTACATATTTGGAGTTTTAATTTCACTGCAAGATGAAACATGGGGTAGTAGGTATGTTTCTTACAATAAAAAAGTTGATTTTGAAAAATATGTATTTTAAACATCATGATTTTAAGGAGGTCTGCATTAAAATTTATCACCACACAACCTATATTCAACTGTTATTGTTGACTTAAAATAAAACATTGATTATGTCAGTTTGACGTTGATTCAGAGTGACAATTGTTGCATATCCATCCATATTTTCTGAACCATCGGTGGATTAAAAAACTACCTAATAATTATAACGTAGAAAGGACTTTGATATTGAAATAAAATTCACTTAAAATTAACCTGAAACTTAATTCATAATACTGGAATAATATTTTCAGTATTTTGTATACCAAGAAGTATTCGTAGAAAGGTCTGTTACAAAGCTAAATGGGATAGCTAATTAGCATTAATGAAACAGTAACGCATTAATAAGTCATGTCCGGTAAAAACTATTCAAAATAATAATTTCATTCTCTGAAGACTTTTATGAAAGATTAGATAAGTATTAAAACTTTAAAATTAGTTAAAACTTCAACAGAATTTCTTCAAAACAAACTTTTGCCTTGAATTCCAGGAATTTTAGAACAACGACTCTTTGCTTTTAATAAAACACATGATTCAATTATTGAACAGCTTCAAATGACGAATGTTCGAGAATTCTCAACGGGACTTAACGCTGCACTCTCCTAGGCTAGGATCTTATTTATTATCTGAAGTGATCAATTTTTACTTTTAAAAATAGACTGTTCAACGTTGTTAAAAATCTTCCACTAACTTGTCAACTGAGTAAAGATTATGGTTTTTTAAAAATAGATATGAATTTGCCATTTAAAAAGGAAGCTTCTGGAAGTTACAATAAACAGGTATCTCTGGAGGGAGAGCTTAAGTGAAATGTGCTTTCATCACAAGTTAGTTGAATGGAAGTCTCATTATGTATGATTGATCTATATTTTTTACATATTTTCAAAAATAAATTTCAACAAAAATTTATAAATATTTTGCATTTCGGTTTAAAATTCGAGTAGGTATAATGTTTAAAGTCAAAACCAACTTTTCTTGATAAATTAACTGCATTGTGATTTCTCAATATTTTATGATATAAAATTGAAATAGGATTTCATTGTTTAATAAAAATGACTTTCACGAGTTCGTCAGTAGCCTGGAGGTAGAGTCTCGGCCTCCAGATCAAGAAGTCCGTGGTTCGATCCCAGGTGCCGGCAAAACTCCCCTTTCACGGCACAAGCTTTTAGCTTAGTGTCGAAGGTGCATAAGGTTGTATTTGGGTTTATAAAGAACCCAGATATATCTTTTTTTTTTTAATGTTAAATATTGTAATATAAAACGTTCACCATAATACGAGTATATCTTTATATATTTAAAGTATACAGCAGATACCCACATCAAGATTTATAAAATTATTTGACCCCGGTATTCCATAATATTTAAGACATACATATCAGGAAGTTATATTTTATTTAATTTCTACTTTCATATTCAGTTTTTCCTACAAAAATCATCGGAGGATGAAATTTTTAAAGAACTGTCAGTGATATGAACAAAAATATATTTGCAAAATAAAACAATGGAACCTTTCTTTTGTTTGATGCTACATCGTGGCGACCACATATTATGACAATGAAAAAGGCTTTTGGAAAACACAAAGGCTTTCCCGTTATTTGCCTACAGAAGAAAAATATTGAACTGTAACAAAATATGTAAACAGTACGAAAGCTGTCATCTAGTACCTACTTAATTATATATTTATATATATATATATATTTAATGGCAAAGTTTATTTAGTAGAAGTATGATATAAGTACCCTAATTTTTTATGGCAGATAAAGACAAAAGTTCTTGGATACTATCAAGACAAATCTGGAGGAGCTAAATACTATTGGAAATCTACTACACATCATCAGAGTACATGTAAATCTTTTTTAAGAAGTTTAGGTTTGTTGATGCAGATATCACATTTGTTTGTCATAATTATCAACATGTTAAATGTTATAGGTATCATTTATAACATTGAAAATGATATTGTATGTCATCACCATTATGCAGCTTCCCTTTCGAGCTAGTCAGAAAAAATAGAGCACCACTTACTCCTATCCTTGCATTCACTTTTGGTTTCCGTCACTGTCATATAGTTCCTCATGCTAGCTCTCCTATTCAATGAGCTGGGCACATGTCCGTCCAGGAGAATCTTGTTTATACATAAAGTCTTACCATTAATCCTCGGACGACCACGTCTTCTAGCACCGTTCCTCTTAGTGTTATATATTTTTTTTTCTTGAAATTATGTCCTTACTAATTCTTTACGCGTGTCCAACCCATCATAGTTTGTTTACTTTCATTATTGTTTACTACTCCAGCTTTCATTCCCCAATTTTTACGAATTGCACATTTTCACACTCGGAATTAAATCTCACATTTTTCTCAACGATCTCATTTCAACTGCATATACACCACTTTCATTCTTCTTCAGCCATGTTCAAATCTCACTTGCATACATCAGTGTTACCCTTGAGATAGCCGATTGCAACTACTTTTTAGTTGCTATTGAACTATTTATATTTCTGACTTTTGGCCGTATCACACCGTTATTATTAAATATCTAATATCATTAAAATATCCCTATAAGTATTAGGTACTTTTTTGATATATTAAGTATAATATAATATCACACAAGTTAGTCTAATTAACCTCACTACCATACTAATGATATATTCCGTAATGGTATAAATAAATAAGATATACTTAGGTGTAGCAATATTTATTTTATTTTCATTCATAATAAACCTTGTGTGTGTTTTACGGAGAATCACTTTTTTGTACGTACCCGAAGTTTTGACACAAATGGTTTAAAATAAAATATTAATAAAAACAAAGGCTCACTGATATAATACTTGATAAAACTTTGTTAATTCAGTTTATATATTGGATCAGACATTTAATTGTAAAGTTTGTCGAAAATCAAGAATTTGAGAAAATTATTAACATTTACAATAATTGCTGCTGCAAAATTTACGAATAATATAATCCGATGTTAAATTATAACATAACTACTGACTTTTGATTGTGAAAAAAAACAAGCTTGCTACTCTGAAAGTTTACAAAATGGTTTTAATATAAACACAGCTTTATCAGCGTTAATTAATTTCATTGTAGAATTCTTTGGGAGCTTTTTAAAAGTAATTTTATTATATTCAATGTTTCTAAAAATGAAACTCTAATATGAATTTGATTATGATAATTTGCAAAGTTTTTATAACAAAATCCAATTATTTTTTTGACTGCTTTTCTTTGAGTTTTTGTCCTCTCAGCAACTTGATTATATTTCAAATATTCAACAGTAATTAGACATTTTCTTTTAACGATTTAGAAAAATACTCACCAAAAAGGTGCGTTGGGATTATACGCATTATGACCTCAATCATTTATCATTATGATAATTAATTTTGAAATAAATAAAATTAATTCAAAAAATCTTATCTTCGAAGTATTTCATTGTTCATCAATGGAGAGAATCTATCTATCTATCTATCTATACCATCACGGCATATCCCACAAGTGGGGTAGCCAGCAGACCAGCTGCATGTAAGAAACATGCAAGCTGTCCTCTTCGTGCCAATATAAAATCAAGACATTCAGGATGGAGAGAATGCGTCTTTTTTTCAATTTGAAACATGTTGATTTATATTATTACAATGATTTAGTCGATATATTGAATAGTGATCCTATGTTACAGTATGTTCTAACCGTGTTTAGTATAGAAAGTAAAGTTAAAAAATTTAAGGTCATGAGACTAAAACCAATATAGGTACAGATTTAACATTCGCATTATTTCCATATAAATGCGGTTAATTATTTGAAAGCTTAATTATTGTAGTTAATCCTACATTTAATTAGTCTCTGTGCGTTTGTAATTTATGTTTGTTTCGTACATCTGTGGAAATAATTTATTACAATGTTCTCTTTCAGGTGTGAAATATGTTGAGTATGTAGGTATGAGATACCCATGTGCATACATTAATTCAAAGTCAGACAAATCGACACTCGCCTTTAAGCCTTATATGTTAAGTGAATGTCAGAGTTTATTCATAATAACTCAATAATCAACACGTGTTTGAGATGAGAGTTCACACGTAGTTGATACTTAAAAATAAAATATATAATAATCATAGATTACTCACCTAAATGTGACATTAGCAATTCGTTCTTCACTCATTCTGGAGTCTGCAACTTTCCATTTAAACCGCAGCGATGTGTTATCCTCTGGCATTCTGCCATACATGGTATGACCTATCACAACCTCTGAATTAGGAATGTAATTGTGCTTCTTGGTTTCATCCACATACAGTCCTGGCAATGTTTCAAATCCTTCGTTAGTGAAGCTATTGACAATGTTGTAATTCGTTGCTTCGCGTTTATAAACTAGAGACGGGTTTTGACTATTTATTACTTCTTCTCCACTATCTTCATTTTTTAACGTATTAACATCTAATTTTTTATCGTTTGTTTTGTCGTTTCTATCTAATGTAGCATCGTCATTATGTACAGATTTACGTGAGTTTTTGCTAAAATTATCTAATTTCTTATCATCTATTATTTCGTTTTTCGTTTCTAAATTTAAACTTTCCCATACAGGAAGATCGTTCCTCTCTGTATTTATATCATACTCATCCACATTTAAATCGTTTGTGGATATAGATTTATTTAATTTCGCCGCATTATTAACTAAATATTTTCTATCACTTTCCGTTATTCCTAGATTGTCAAATGTTTGGTCATGTGCGTTTTTCTCTATATTTTGGTTGCAAATATGATCATCTCTTTTATCATCCAAAACAAAGTCTCCCCTCTCCTCATAGTTCACAGACGATATTAACGAGAATATAATTACTCCGTCTTGTTTGGATAAAGTTGGTGTAAGATAAACTGAAACAAAAGAGAATAATACAATTAACAACTTTTTAATAAAGTGGTCTTAAAATTTTACATAAAAATTCATTGTGTTATTTAAATCTACATATATGCATTAAATACTTTAATTAAAATGAGAACATTAAAAGCTTGCGTCTCTATTCATAATCAATCACTAATGATTAGTTTAGATAATATTGTTTTAATTGTAATTGCTTGTCAATTGTACAACATTAATCCCTCATTTGGTTAAAGCTAATGCATGTACAAAGTAACTTCTAGTTGAATAGTCTAATGATTGTAGTCTGTTACGCCATGGTAAATATATATTATATTGAATTTATAGTTCTATTGAATAATTACAGCCTATTTATACAGATTTCCAGTCATATTATTATTATTACTAATATGATTTATCATAGTCAAAAGGATGATTAACCGTGTAATTAGAGATTCTAAATGTTCTACATACATTAACACCACGTTGCGGGTATTTTGCGTTCAATGTTAGTATTTTAATAATAAAATAGTAGATAGGTATATAGCGCTCTTTCATAAAACATTATTAATAGAGATAATTAATATTACCCATACATATATTTATAATACACGAGTTCGTCGACAGCCTGGAGGTAGAGTCTCGGCCTCGTGAACAAGGGGTCCGTGGTTCGATACCAGGTGCCGGCAAACTCCCCTTTCACGAGTTTTTAGTAGCTTACTGTGAAAGGTATATATATAAAGTAAGAGGACTGACAATGTTTTATAGACCATGGTATATATACCAAAGCATTTATTCCGTGGAGTCCTCGGTAAAAAAGAGGTATTCCACTCTTTTTCTGTCAAATTATCTAGAGTTTGTGTGTTCACATTGTGAAAAGATATTTTAAACATATTTGATATCAACAAAATCACTGTTTACTTTTCACTATTGATTTTACTCGAGCATTTTCGTCAAGTTAGCTTGAAGTGTTTTTGACATGACATTTCTGTCAGTTTAAGAGACAGCGTAAAACACCTCTTTTTAGACATTAATTGAACATTAATTTTAATTTTACATCTTCAGTTTAACAATAAGGTACATATGTCATGCTGAATGTCTTAACTTTTATTGGAAAGGACAACTTGTAGATTTTGTAAAAGCAGTTGGTCTGCTATCTACCCCACGAGTGGAAAATGTTGTAATATATGAACAAGTATATAAATAAACTACCAAGAAAACACGTGCCAAAGTAATCAGAGTTTTGCCAGTCTTTTCACAACATTATTATGTATGTTACATGTTATTTGCCCTATTAAATACAATGAAAGCAACTCTATTATTAAATATCAGACATTCCTTTATATGAAAAAGAATATAAAAATATGTATACATAGTATGATTGTAATGCTCTATTTTTATTACAATTACTTGTAAATTGAATATTTTTTGTAGCAATTTAAGCATTTGTGTATAACTAAATTTTCGTTTAATAAAAGAAAGCATATTTTATATAGTAACGCATTATACACTAAAATTATATTTTATATTGGATTATACTTAAAATGGTAAACGAGCATAATATTAAAACGTCTTTTTTAAATCTCACGAATTTCCTGTAATTAGATAATGATGTTTTTAGTAATAATAACATGTAGTTATTTTTCGTGTTGAAACCCAGAAAACTAAGCCAACTGATCTCCAGTACTATGCAAAACGCACAGCACGTGTGAGATACGTCGAAAATATTCTTTAACATGCATGTGACAGGACACAGCGGACACACCCAACAAATCCGGGGAAAGTGACTAAGCTGCACCGCAGTCTCATGTCCCGGATATCTGTAGGAAGTCTCATCGTTCTCTATTCTCACTGCAGATCCCATTGGGTTAGTTGGAAGATATCGCGTCCCTGCGATAAACTCGCCCATTGTGCAAAATTATTCGTTTATACCATGTATCTTCATCATTTGTATCCATATATTTTGTACAATAAAGTTTATTATTATTATTATTATCCCAATACCAGATCTCAGTCATGTACCTACATAGTTTAAAAACATATGCTTAGTTGAAACGATAAGATGGCTTCTTAGACTCTGACCAAAAATGCTCCACGATTTCATGTCCTTTACTTTCTTACTATAGATCAGTTTTTTTTGATGAATTATCTTGCATATACTATGTAAAAGAGTTGGGCAGATAATATTTTAATAGTGGTGGAAAATAAGCAGATTCATATGGTTCGAGATAGTAGAAAAGGGAAAAGTTCTGAAAAAATCTATATTTAACAGTGGAGAAACAAGAACTAGCAATAAGTAAAAAACATTAAAATAACAAAAATAATAAATAATGTGTTCAAAAAATATATATGTATTTTGATACGAGTGAATTTATTCAAGAAGTAGTACATAAGTGAAAGACATATTTTAAATTAAGATTATTATATTAAGATCAAGCATCGCAAAAAGAATTACTTAAAATATTTATTTTTTCATAGAAATATGCCGTTATATCACCAAAACAACGACGAAATAAAAAACTTTATCATGACCAATGAACTTATCCTAATTACCTTCTTACATAATATTATATATAATTTAATGTATGTAGGTATATTATTTCTCAGTCGTACAAAAGAAGGTCAGAGTTGAGTCAAACATGTTATATAATTGCATGCCGATTAAGATTTATATATATTGAGGTGAATTGAGGTGAAACCAAGATTTCTTATCTATTATCAAAGTTCATACAACGTAAGCAACTTTAGAAACTAGTGCATATCCGGCATGCAACTTGAAAAGCTTCTTTCTTCCGCCGACGTGAAAGCAAGATCATTAAGAATACCTAATACTTCGCAGTACCTCAGTACTTACTTAATATCGATGTTTTTACGGCTTTTATTCAAAGAACTAATACATGTATCTAGTATAAAGTTGAACACAAGTAAATTCAAATTGAGTAAAGAATCATTAAGCAGTTCAAGTTACAAAATTAACATAATTATTTTGATCGTATTCAGTAGTAAATGTATAAGTATATTATGTATGTAAATAATATTTTAATTAGAAATAGTTTTATACTTAAAATTGATTTGTAAAAAATTGATTATAGACATTTCTTAAGAGTAACTATGTTAAAATTGAATTTGAACAATTTTTTAATTACCACTCGATACACTATTTTTGTAAATGAATAACACTTTTCTGTAAATTGATGTGTCAAATTAATCGGATAAAAATACATAGGAAGACATATTTCGCATGTTTTTAATACATAGTGAAAAGAAAAGCTTGTTTCAATTCATATAATATGTTTGCTTATTATAATATATGATTAATAAAAAATAATGTCTCTGTAGTAACAAAAAGAGAATAAATAAATCGTATTTCCTATTCGTTGATTCAGACAGCTTGTATAAATATTGTCACGTACACTTTACTGGAAACAATAATTAATCAAGCCGTAGCTCTCTACATGAAGTTTATTGTTATTTGTGAGTAAAGTCGATTGATTGGAACGAAACAATTGTGAAATATCAACATCACTGTGTTTGGATTTTGAATACCACCTACCACGTACACATTACTGCACACGACGGCAAATAACATTGGTTGATCGTAAAATTTAATTGTACCTATCCATTTATGCATATGTGTACAGTTGAACTTTTTGATTTCAGAAAAAAGTCATGAAATTTTGCATATCAAAGATACGCTTTTATATTTCATTGCAGTAATTTCAGCATCACGTATTCATGTACTATTCTATACTGTAATGAATTCGAATGGATTGTTTTATTCAGTAATGCATCCGCAGTAACAAGTGTCAGAATATTAACGTTTTCCACTCAACTGATTAAAATCCTTTTAACTTTTGAAATAAATCAAAAGTCGTAAAACTGGTGCGTGTTCAAACATAAAGCGCAAAATGTATTTGAAATAAATAATGCAAAACCATAAACTTATGTAACATTCGAGTTTCCGGTCTCATTCTTGTAAAATGTGAAGATTATTCTTCTAAATAAGATGTTCTAATAGATAATAGTATTGGTTAACTATATTCCCAAATATACCCCAAATGTCTTCAGATAAAGCCAAAGCTTGTATATTATTGAATATAGAATAAGTCACTACCAAACTACGAACCGCAGTTCTTCCGTTGAATAAATCGAGACTATTATTATACTTTCGATTATATTACTATTTGAGTTAGTATTCCGGACTCAAAAGTAAATTAAAAAAATGATAATTTTTAATTACGAAGAAACTCAAACCATTTACTAAGTACTTTAAACACATTGAAAAATATTGTTCCACATGGCAGAACTCTTAACTATTATATAAAAAATATCATTTTAATATAATATCCAATAGCATCCTAAGAGATAAAATCACTTGATTGTTGATATAACAAATTACGCATTAATTTCGTGGACTGAGTACTTCAGTACAGTAGTGGATAGTAATCCAGAAAGAAGAAATAAGTGCCTATACTTCCTTTCTATATAAACATACCTTCCTTCTATAGATAAAAGCAAAGAAATAACATATTATTACAATAATACAATACGACTGTTTGACAAATAACATATGTTTCTCTATTTGCTTTCCATTAATGGATGTTTGAGTAAAGAAAAGAATATTATAAAGCAACTTTTTAGTAAACGTATTATACTGATGATTTCTATTTATGACAGAGTAAAGTTCTTTTATTTTATATAAGTTTCTGAATAGAAATGGTCCTGTTAATTTGGGAAATGAAAAAATCATGGAATACTTTAATACATGTGTGGTTTAGTATTAAAACTGGATAATTTTATTCATAGTAAAATGTCTTAAGAGGCCAAAAACTAGTTAAATTTTGACTTATTTCCATACTAACATTGACTTTTTTCACTTTATTTCATCCAAAATCATAGTTTATTTTTGCATACTTAGTTTAAAAAAAAAGCATTTTTACATTGTCGATCACAGACTACTCTTATTATATAAACAAATAGTTTGTTAAAATAAGCTTTTTGACAATAATTAAGCTATATTTTTGCCATCTTTTCATATAGAATAAAAAAGTTTCGTCTAGTTTGTATTGCTTCCGGCAAGTTTCGTTATCTCATTTAAGAATATTCATACTTAACTCTTTTTTACAAAAGAAACTAACTTTGTACATTATTTTTTGCAAACAATGAGAACTTTTGAATGAGTGCTTTATAAATTTATTTTCTAAATCTTTAATATGTATTCAATTATGTAAAATATATACAGGACTGAACCTTTATGAATAAGTGGTGGATTTGATTAAATAAGCAAAAAAAAAATCAAATCCTCTTAGCGAGTTGTCTGTCTGAGGAGACAAGAGTAATTAATATCAAAAGTTCTTCAAAATTAGCTGAACATTTTCTTAATAATTTCTTGCTCCATAATCTATGGGTCTGAAGGTTTACAGATTAAGTTAAGCTTTGATTACTTTGATTCTTAAAACTGCTACCCTGAATATAATTATTTTTCAACAAAGCAATGGAATGAGTGAGTCCTATATCACCTGTCAGACTTTACTCTATACTGATATGAAAATACTCTGCGGATTTAAAGCTGCTCCTGATCATATGCATACTCTATAGCACTAGGAAACCATCAGCAAATCAAAGCATAATTTACGTTCTACGTTTAATTATGTTGATACTTGTTAAGTTTAAAAGTAACTTTGAAAACTTGTGAAAGAATGGTTTCATGGTTGAAGAATTTAAAAAGCTATCAGAGTTTTTCTCGATTAATATTTGCACCATTATTCATAAAGTTTACTTCTCACAGCGGTTTAGAAATAAGATGATGGAGTTTTTATGTTACAAGCGTAGGAGATTGTTAGTATCGGTAGCACTGTTTTTAAATTGTGAATAAAATTCTACCTTGGTTGAAATTTTGCACTGAAGTGAAAGAAAAATGAGAGACAAAATAGAATGCTGCACGAACAGTACTGAAAATATAAGCTCACAATTTTTTTTCAGCAATCGAAAATCTATAACAATAATAAATGTGCCAGAAAAGATAAATAAACTTTTAAGAGTATTAAGACATCAAAATATTGACAATTAGTAAATTTTATATTGTCATGCAAAACAGACTATGGTAAAAAAGTGTTTTTTTACCATTTAAAATATACAGGTAGGTACCATAAATGAAAAACTATATAAAAGTTATTTAAGAAGATTAATTTTTTAGTCTTTTTACTCTGAGAAAAATATCTTATCCATATAATTTCATGAGCTACTCTGCAAGATATTTCTTCCATTCGTCGTTTTCATAGAAATGGTATATTGTGAAAATGAGTTATCCTGGACAGTACAAATTATTAGGATTAAAATCTTATTCCTTTTATTTGTCTAATATGTAAATAGTCTTGTATGTTTTAATATACTTTTTTAGTTTTTCATGATATATCAAATATTTAGTAAAATTTTTCGCAGTTCGTAGACGAATGAAAATACACAATTTTACTTTTATTAGTATGTGTACATACAGTACGTGTGAATATATAAATGACTTGTATGCTAGTGAGCATATTTTTTTTAATATAAAGCAGAAGAAGAAAAATGCTTTTGTTGACCGATAAAAGATCTGATGGAAATAGGAACTGAGTAAAAAGCTCACGACCCACGATACATTATTCATTGCAATGATCATTAATCAAATGGACTTGTACCAGGCGACACTTGCTATTATTTATTGTCCCTTTCTTTGTTGAGCCCACTAAGTGCTTTATAACACCGGTATATTAACGAATACCCAAATCCCCCTGATTTCATTATGTTGGAGTACATTTCTCACCAGGTGTCACTAATGTTTGCATAATTTCAGTGTGGGATACTTTTTTCATTTTTCAATATAGGTAGGTAATACAGCTTGCAACTGATTTATTATAAGAAATTGAGGTTAGACTTCTGGTCAATTATGTAATTTAAAGAAGATTTTTTTAATAAATCAGAATAAGAAGCTTAAACCCATCATAGAAAGAAAAAGTAATAATTCAAGTATGTTAAGTTTTCAATGGTTACAAAATCATAAATTTAACTTTGTCTGAAAATCCTGCCATAATATCAGTTTTATTATCATTAATGTTAAAAAAAACTGCTTATTAAAGATCTTTGTAAGTAATATATCGAAATTTTGCAATTCATTAGAAAAAATCGATGTGAAAATCTAAAAATAGCGTAAATATTTTTTTTAACATTTTTTGTGTTCGTACGATTCTCAGCTGTTCATTTATTTTCATCATATGTGATAATTAAAAATGGAAATTCATAATTAATACATCAAAAGACGAAGGTCATAAATAAAAGATATTTCAAAAATTTATAGATTTGACTTCCCCCAAGCAATTTAATTTCAAAATTACTTTATTCACTGTCAAAAACATAACTTAATAAAACAATAGCGAAGGTTAATTATCTCATTTCGTCTGTAGCCTAGAGGTGGATTTTTCGCTTCATGCACAAGAGGTGTGCGGTTTGATTCCAGGTGCCGGTAAACTCCCCTTTCACGACACAAGCTATAAACTTACTATGAAAAGAGTATAAAGTTGTATTTGAATTTAACACAAAAACCCAGATACATACCTACTTATAAAAAAAAATATGAGTAGCTCTGTGATACTACTATACTATACCCCCACTCCGTGTCTCGAGTGGAGTAGGCAGAGAGAACGGAGCGCCATATAGATTTATCCCTACACTTTTTCTCCACTTGTTCCACAATCATTCACGCCGATTTCTTTTACTCAATACGCGAAATATGTGGATTAAATTTGCATGTAATAGTTAAATTATCTTCTCATTATCGGTACCATACTTTTTGGATAGGTATAAAATCAACGATTCAAATACAGCAGTAAGTTCTTCATTTGATGTGATTAAGTATCAAACCAATGAGTTTAATCGTATAGAATAGAAAATCAAAGAAATAATTGGTAATGCGGCCAATCAAATCGTGCAGCCAAACTTATTTCATATCAAAACTTTGATTTAAAAAGATTCCCATAATGATTTTGTCAGGTGTATAGGATGTATAATACGTCTGTTTTGGAAAGAAGGAGACCACTACTATATTAATGGTTTTGAGTGAAATAGCAAACGTGTATTGTCTTATTACTAATTTCGGAACATCTTTTCTGAGAAAATACTCTATACTTTAAAGAAAGATCTTTGCATTAAACATCCTTTGGACACTGTAGCCATATAAAGCCAATATCATGTAGGACTAATAAGTGTTCAAGGAAAAGAAGGCTATGCTGTATTAGAATAATATTATTTGAGTCAATAATACTTTACTTTTTCTCATATTTACGTACCTATGTAGTTTGTGATTATATGAAAAAATAGAATTTATTATTATAATAATCCTTTTACTTTATATAATAAATATGAAAGGAAAATATTATTATATACAGTTATTTATGTATCAAAAAAATACATTCTTAATAGTAATATTCTGATATTTTTTATTTATAAATCTATATATATTAATAATAATAATCTTTATTCAAATAATATAGTCTTTACATTTTCATAACAACACAGTTCAACATACTTAATACAATCATAAAAAAAAATATCTTCCACACTAGACATAGGGCTGCGTTGTGGCAGAAATACCAATGTGATATAAAACAATAGAATTATTGAAGTTAGCAAAAATAAAAAAAGAAAGCTAAAACCTTAGAATCGGAATCCGGACAGTGGATGACCTGTTCAGAGCAGCACAGGACAGGGAGGTTTTCGCCGGAGTGATCGCCAACGTCGGGGGGACCTGACATGGCACAGAAAGAAGAAGAAGAAAACCTTAGAATAAATTAATAAAATCAACTAGTCAAACAAAATTTCTTTATATCGTTTATTTTATGACCCTATTATTCATATTGTTATTAATATGATATTATGTATATTCCTTTAGTGGCCAAAAGATAATAATTATACTACCAAATATCTCTGTATATTTCAGATATTTTTTTTCTTTTATGAAAACTTCTTTCAATTTATAGATTTTAATCCATTAAAGAAAACTTTAGGAACGAAAGTTATCTTCTTTCTCTATCTAATGTTTTATTTTAGGAAGTACCGAGTACGTTTAGTATAAAACCAGTTATGTTAATTTTTTAGTCACATTTATGTTGGAACGACGCATAAATTTTTTTTTTGTGATGACCAAACATTATTTTATTCATTTATAAATTTCTTGCGACGTGTATATTATCAAAAAAGGCAAAAATAATAAAGGTATATATGAAGAAATGGGACCCTTGCGATAACTCCCCTCTATTTATTGTTTGAATAAAAAAAAATGTATTTATACACTAAATTGTTTGTAATCACCGTATAGTTGAGATTTAATCTTCTTCTTCTCCTTGGGCAATTGTTAGTCCCTCATAATGGTGGGGTCTGCCTTTTTTGTTTTCCTACGCCCCGTAGCTCTATCCAGAGTGTCAGAAAACAGAAGCAGTATATATTAATAAAGAGCTATCTTGTGGATGCAAAAGATCCCACCGAGAAACTCAGACACCAAGATTCCAATAATTCCCTGAAATTCCTCGGACAAAGCGTCAGTTCCCCCATACGGGTCTGGGAGTATCATCACTCATACTGTCAACCATTACATCTCTCTATCTGTCATCATGATGCATTCTCACAGGATATACCCCGCAAGCTGAGCTCCAATTCCATAAACACACCACGAGTCTTCTGCCAGTCCTAGCTCAAAAAATTCTGCATTCAGCTTCCTGTGGCCCCTTATCAACTGGGTATTCATAATTGAAGGAGACCCACCGTCTACCCGGATACCGCAGAAGTCTGGGGACTTCCATTTATCCGAATTCTACACTTAATAAATCTTGTTCACACCGAAGATGCCATTGTGGGCAGTCGGAAGGGCTGGACGGCCAAAAAAAACCCGTACACTCCTTCGATGTCCCTTTAGCCGAGAGAAGCAAACAAAATAATAAATAATGTTTATATAAACAAAAGAAAACAATAATAATAAAACAAACAAAAATATTTTCTTAACCTAGGTTACAATAAATAAAAAATTAAAAGTACACATAAAATCAACATAATAATATTTGGAACAAAAAACTGAGTTGAGGTGTCCAGAAACTTCATCTAGGTATTTAGGTCGGTGAACCCGAGAGTCATCGTTACCGTAGTCGCTACAGAAACGCTTCTCTCCCCAAGGGACATCCCACCCAGACCTATTACTCTCCACCAAAGAAGACAGGACAACATAAAGACGAAGAAACGAGTTCGCCAGCGACAACCACTATCATACAAGGCAAAATTGCCTTGTACGATAGTGCCTTGGGTATTCATAAATAAAGATAACGAAAATAAACACATCAATTGTGATTAGTAAATAGTTAAGACCCATCAAATAATCAACTAATAAAATAAATCGAAGCCAACTATGTTTAATATTCGTTGAATAAACGTAAAGTAGTTTACAAGTTACCGTCAAGTAGAGGGTTACTCTAATTTTTATTTCCCGTTTCCCGGGAAAAAAACGAATCCTTTCCCGGGAAAAAATACAAATTATTAGTCATGCAGATTGCCATACCGATACCGAAATCTTTGTTTAGTTAACTGTAATAGTCGTTTAAACTTGTAGAAGCTGACGAATATTTTGATATGAAAATATGAAAAATAATATTAATTACCAATATAAGTGTTATACTTTAAAAAAAAACTTAATTATAGCTTCAATGTATTCGTTTGAAAGAAGCATAATTATTCTAAATATAATTCGAAATCGGAGGTGTGTTTGGCCGACAATGTATAAGAATCCTACAATTTTTCATGTTTTTTTTTACATATTTCGAAAAGTTAGATAGTTCTTAAAAATATTAGTGCAGCCAACTGTCATTTTTTTTGTTTTATTCATGGATATTAACCGATATAAAAAATCTTTTTTTGTCGAAATTTCTCATTTTTTAAAGTCAAAAATCTTTAAAAAGCTTTGCCAAAATCCATAACATTTTTTTGCTTGATAGGATGATCAAAAATTAAAAGTTTATATATTTTGTAAACAATTTTTATTTTGATATAACATAGAGTACCTAAATAAATCTCGTCAGTCAGCTATTTAGTTTTTTTTTAAGCAAATTACTTGATTTTTTTTTATCAAATCAAAATGTTTGCAAGGGTCAACAAGTTATGAGAGTTTTTATACCAAATTTGTTGAAAATTGAATATTTATAAATATAATAATGAATTTCCCGGGATTCCCGGGAATCCCGGGAAATTCATTTTAAAATTTCCCGTTTCCCGGGAACAAAAATAATCCGGGAAAAGATACCCTCTACCGTCAAGTATCATACACACAGAAACGCCTACAGTAGAATTGGAATTTTCTCATATTTATATGTACCAACCAACCATGTCATTGGCAGTAAAAAGAAAGTCAATGAATGAGAATACATAGTCAAGTAAAAACAGAAGAAGTGCATATATGTAGTACAAATTTTATAGCATCTATTGTTACGATAGTGTTAACTAGCAGTGAATCACTATTCGCGGCGCTATTGCTACGAAGTGTACAGGCGCGGCGCTCGCTTTTGTAGGGATAGAGAAGACAGAAGATTAAGTGAGCATAACGGCTATAATTTATTTCGCGTTGGGGACAGTCATTATTATTATTTTTCTTACTACATAGTTCTATTGTTGCATAGTAATGTTGTAAATTATAAGAATGAATTTTGTTCAAGTTTAGGTATGAAAACTTCATATTCATCTTTGGACCTAAATAATAAGCAGATCATCTTGACCTGGCTTCCAAAGAAATGGTATACAAAGGGGATACTAAGAAATAACATTAAATGAAAAGGACAGCTTGCCGGCTGAGAGTGCAGGGAGTTCTAACAAAAAATCATTTAAAAAATCCACAAAAGGGTTTTGTTCCCATAGCAAAGAGAAAAATGTTAGATGAATGCGAGAATGAGTGTAAGAAGACATATAAAACCCGTGGGAGGTGGTACTCGAAAGTTCAAAAGGTCATCACTAGGAAACTATGGTTGGAGCTCTTTTGTCGTGCAACGAAATTTTGTTGATTTTTATATTGAGATCTGGATTGGATATAGACCACACTACTACCCCGGCTCATTTGTGCAAGAAAAACTTGGAGTCTCCATGATACGACTTCTGAAGGAGGTCTGTCGAGTCTCAGTGCAATCCGATAGCTGAGCTGACAAGAATTTCTATATGGTTTGGGGAGGTTTTGCAATGCCCAAGGAACCTAAAGGCATTTTTGGGGTTTGTGGATGTTTGGGTATCTCGTTGGGAGCTTCTGCGTCAGCCGGGTTTACCCCCGTCTGACGTGGGAGCGTCGTAGGGTTGGTTTTGCCCATTGTGGCGGTGGTGCGTGTGGCGAACTCGTCTTTTTGTTGTGTCGTCCTGTCTCCCTTGGTGGAGAGTAGGTTTGGTAGGGATGTCCCTTTTGGGAGGGTTTAATGTTTCCACACCATGCTGGCGCTGGCGACTCTCGGGCTCGCGCCCTTTAAACGCCTAACAGCACGTCTCTGGACACCTCACCTCGGCCTTCTGTACTTACCAATTTGTGTATATATTTTATTACCATGTTTTATTTGTTTTGCTTCACGTTTTGTATCATTTTGTTTATTTTTCTTTCTTTTTTTACTTGTATATATTGTATAATAACTCAATAAACATTTTTACCACCCAGAAGGGACATTGAAGAGAGAAGTAATATAAAAGATTCCCACGACGGCGGTTTTGGCCGGCCGGCCCTTCAGGCCTCCCTAATGGCCCGCCCGTGAGGACAATTTTGGTTTGAATGTGCGGATAAGTAGGAGTTAAAGACTCCTGAGGTATCCGGGTGTGTGGTGGATCTTTCTTCAATGACAAGAATTTCGAATGTTTTTTTGAAACAAATGGGGCGCGTTTGTAGACGTTTATGGGTTTGTTGAATGAGCTATATCTTAAACTTTCTTAAACCTTTGATTGTTTTTTATTACAAAAATGTAGTTTCACAAAGGATCTCCTTTAATATTACAGTTTAACAATTGACAAATAAAATAAATATTTTTTGGAGATACAACGTCTAAAACAAAGGAATGTAAATAGCAAAGAAGTAAATATATCAGTTCTAGGAAAGGGAACTAAAATCCTACAGAAGGCAAACGTAAATCAGTGAAAATAAAATTACAGTACTTATATATACTTGACAATGTACCTAACTAATGGTATAAAAAAATGTAAACCTAAGTACGTTTGCTATTTGGTACTCCTGACAGTCTTTTTAAATAATAAATTTAAGAAATACTTTCAAGAGGGAATAATTTCGCTGTACTTTTGTAATGGTATTCCTCATGATAATTGAATATTCTGTATAATTATATAGTAATTCGAATATGGGTTATTAAATTTTACTGTATATTAATTGTAGGTATAATTGTAGTTGTAACCACATAATGAAATCCTCTAATGAAAGCTGTGTGCGACAGGGGGTGGAAAGCAAATATAACAACAAGTTGTGTTGGACATGTGAACATGAGTTTTGCATTAAGGAGAAACCAAACCAAATACAATATTATTAATTTATTTCACGTAAAAGCACAAAACATAAAAAAACCATAAAAGAACAGTTAAAAACGTGAAATTGTTCAAAAATCCGCTTTCATCGCAAACCATGCGCCATAGTTGACGTATTAAACCTGAGTAACATTTTAACATACCCACATAATATACATAGCCTCACTCATAAATTTATAAGTAGGTATACCATATCAAAAAACAAAAAAATACGAAACATGTCATACTCATCTTCTTTGTGAGATGCAAGGAGAGGTTGCCTGAGTATTGATTGCCTCTTGTATTATAAGTGGATAATTGAAAATAATAATGAAAATATTTATTGATAAAATAAATGACATGAAAAATAAATTATTTAGGTAATATTTCAGTGCTATAATCAAAAATTATAAAACAATAATAAAATTATACAACGCAATCAAATTAAAACAATCCTTTCAGCTTGAAATGTTCTCAAATTTTGTGTAATATTAATAAATTACCATAATCATAATAATTCAGAACACGACTAATAATAATAACTCCTAAGAGAAAACAAATCCAACTTATTTTGGTCAAATGAACTTGTTATTTTCCTTAAAACTCACCCCTCCCCTAGATGTTTCCTTCCATGGAAGATTAAATTTATGACAGATTAATCATTCCTCCACGGTGTTTTCTCTCTGAATCATAATTTATAAGCGTGCCTCCTATAATTTTGATTAATATACTCATTTACTAAGCCTTTTTGCAGATTTACTAGCTGATCAAAGTATTTTTGCGTAAGTAATGATAACACGAAAACAACCTTCAAAACAAATTGAATCAACAGCAGAGAACACCTGTACCTACACTTTTCCATATAATTGAGCTGATCTTTTATCTATACCAAAGAAAATTTCTATTTTGGTTAGTTATGCAGATAAATAAATTTATATTTGTTACATTTATAAACGATTATCTAAAACAAAAGAAAAGTGTATGGTTGTTAGCTTTAATCACTCCACTGCTGGATATAGGTATATTGAAATAATTTCTATTCCATCTTTTTTGAGATCTCCCTGTGCTTCTATTGTCTCCCATCGGTCAACATCATGATCATAGGTGTCCATCTGTTATCCTCTCCTCTAACTCTATTACTAGCTCATTCAAATTAAAGTTTGGAGACTTATTCAAACATATATTTACAATCTTTATCTTCTTCTAAATTGTATCGTTTCTTATTCTGTCTCTCAAGCTCATGTCCAACATTTGTCTTTTCATTGTTTGTATACACATTTCAGTTTGAGAGCACCATTTTTTTTAAATTTCATCAAGGTTTATTTTTAGATAATACTTGTAATCAAAAAATGCCCTGTGTTCTCTAGAAGAGCTTTAAAGGGGCAATGGCTTAATGATGAATTTGAAATTTTTTTTAATACATTGGTGCATAATAATTATAATTGGGAACACAGTAATGAGAGTAAATCTAACAGACATTTGCTTTGATAAGTATATATTATACACACTGATACATATACATTCAATAATGACCCCTCATAAAACGAAATGTTCCTATTGGTTGACGTACACAGTATTGCTTTAATCTGTGGGTTTTGAATTAATAGTAGAGATGCAACAATAATTAATTTCAATTCAAGTATGCACTAAACCTGATAAACCTGAAATTCGGACGCCGTATCAATTCGAAATTTATGGAAATAAATTCATTGATCTGATATGGAACATGGATTAGATGTAGGAATTTCAAGCACAACTCTGAGAGTTGTTAGCTATGACATTTTGAAAGTAATATAGCAATATCTAATATTTAATCACAGAGAGAATCAGCTGATACAAGTATAGGCATTCTAAATAATATAATCGTTCAGATGTCATATAATTTAAATTAAATACGGTATTTTAATCGATCTTCGGTGAATTTGAATTACAGTCACAATTATACATATAAGAGCATTTATACCTATAGTTAAATATTAAAAACAACAAAAAAAAAATGAAGGTACCTCTCAATGCTTCCTTTTACTCTCTATTTATCAAAATTATTAATATTGCATGCAGAAAAAAATAGAAAAGAAAAATACAAAATGAAACAACTTTACTCACGAAACCGTTTAAAACTGCGTCAGAACAGACTCTAGTCTAGCAAGGCAATAAATTCCATTTGCTATAATTTTTACATGTGTATTTGAATATGTGTGTTTAAATATTTGTAAGTAATATAAGGTTCATAAATTTTTGTAGCAGTTAAGTGTTTTTGTTATGTTTCTGGAAAATAAAAAAAAATAGCTCTTGCAGATGATTCATGGTTTATATAATTCTATATATATATATATTTTTTTTTTACTTATTCAAGAAATTTACATGATTTGCCACATTTTACGCCAGGGTAATTACGAGATAAGAGTACAAAAATTACCAATTCATGCTTTTTTAATTAATCAAATTTAAATAGGCCAATTTTTATTTGTACAACGCTAATCATGTTATTTTGAATGGGAGCGAGGATTAATTTAAATATGGTGGCTATTTTTCTGCAAGGGCTTATTCAAGGAAAAGTTTTCAATACTTGTGGTTGTATATATCAGTATTTGTTAAAACAAGCAAACAATAAAAAAACTTTAATCCTTTTGTCACAAGTTTTGTTGAATGACGAGAATTCGTGACAAAAATAAATCTTTTCTATTATTGAAGTATGAATATTTTCAGCACCTTTTCTTTAGTAATTGAACGCTCATTTTCATTTCAAAATTAGTTCTTTATAATGAAGATTTACAAACTTTTTGTTAATTTATATTTAAGGAAAGGGTTCTCAAAATTGACTCCTGTATGTTTTAAGAAGGTCAGTTTTCATGTCATCCAGTCAGTCTAGATTTTTTTTATCCAAGAGCGGATTAGAAAATAATCTTATGGGCTTCTCTCTGCAAAATCTCCATTAAAGCTGATCCTCTACCCTGATTTAAAATCTCACATCAAGGAGGAAACACATACACAAAAAATATATAATTTTACAATCTTATACATTAAATATGTTCATGTATAATCGTCATTTTTATTTGTACTTGAATCTTCTATTCGGATAATTTTTCATGGAAAACCAAAAAAAAACTTCCCTTCCGTTACTTTCATGCAATTCCTAATGCATGTTCTTCTATTTAATGTGCTCAGCACGTGTTCATCCTCGGAGATCTGACTACGTGATATAGTCATTGGTTTCTCAGGTGGTCACGTCACCGAACGCCTTTCGTGTACCTATACAAAATATATCTAATATTGTTTCTATTGTTCGTATATTTAAGTTATTTAGTGTATGCATCTATTTATTTTAGTATCTACATGCATGTTTAAAATATCTTGAATTATTTTGTTTTGTTTTATTTTATTTTTTCTTATTATAACTTTTTTTTTATTTTCATTTCAACACGAAACATAAGATTTCAAATGTTTTGTAAGTGACGAACGCTTATTCTTTACCTTAGACACGGAATACTTTATATCAAAAAAGAGAGTTGGGTACCTCATTTTATTTTGGGAAGTCCTTAAGAGTTTCACCAACTACGTATCTTATCAAAATTGTTGCAAAAAGTTTTAGCTGGATACTTATTTAATTTTCCTCGTACAACAAGACTTTCCCGTCAAAGTTCAAAAGTTTTGAGATGTGGTTATGTCTACTTGCCTACTATTTTACAATTATCAACACAACTCAAATTGTAAGGTAGGTACTACAATGTGTCATAGTATAAGCTCAAAATATTTTATATTAATTTATAATATATGCAAATAGCTTGTGTACTTATGTCTTTTATATTCTGAGATCCAACAGTTGGAAGAACGATCCATTCATTTATTCGCCTTTAAGTTTCTCTTACTAATAGAATTTCAAAATTCATTCATATGTTCCTAGTTATATTGCTGATCTTGTGGAGGATTCAATGACTTTTGGAAGTGTAATATGAAGACTGTGGAGGTATAATATGAAGGAGAATCTTTTCAGACACAGGAAACTAAAAAACGTGTGCACAATGAAAGAAATAAATATTGTGATGATAGAATTTCTATTACCGTTAAAAAAAATTGTACAAAAAATAATTTTATCATTATCATAGTTTCATACAAGTTAGTTAATGGATGCACTGAATGACTAAAAATGCCAGGCTATCTCTTCATCTTATGATATACAGAAAATTAAGAATGCATGACGTGGCTTATCTTTGCATTGAATATGTTCTCATATTTTCGCATACTTACCTTTAACGGGATACTCAGAAACTTAGACAAAATAATTTGAAATCTACATATTATTTTATGGAGATACCTACCACGGAGATAATAATAACATACTGTTGATTTTATTTTACGATTTCTTCAGTTGAAAACAATGGTACAATTCTTGAATATTTCATTTTATTTCATTTCAAACAGCATGATTGTTCGTATAAATTTTTGAACCTACCGCAACTGAAACATCATTGTACCTCAACACAAATAATGTATTAGGTAGGTACTATGAAAGTTGTTAAATTTGATTTCTTCATTTTACGACTTGTATTCAAGGGAGCTGTAAACCCCGTTATTCTTGTGATATTGAGACTATAATATTATAATGATAATAATCATGTATAATACATTAATAAAGATTGTCTGGGAGCTATGTAAATATATATCAGGTTTTATATACATCCTATGGTTTTATATAGTTTGTTCAAGATTAAAATTAACATGTACTTGAGTATAACACAAATTTAAATTTAAATAGTATTGATTGGGCAGATGAAATGAACAATCTTCAAATTGAATTCAATAGAATACACCACCTTATATTTATAAAGACTGCTTATATTTGAACGTTGAGAAGCGAATTGCCGTGAAAACTTGTGAGGATTACCTAAATAACGTCAACATTTTGGTCGTATTTAAAAACAATATTTAAAAAAAAATATCAAAATGCAGACTTTACCGAAGTATTTCATATTATAACCCATAGCAACAGTAGTTTGATAAATTTTTCATTCAGTTTTATAATGTAAGCATCACGTTACGTAAGAATAAGTACAGTGAATAGGTATATTTATGACGCCTACGTTCAGACTATCAGGCGCCTTTGAATAAACTTTTAGGCTTATTGTTATACTTTTTAACAACTCGCGCAGTAGTAGACTTTTTTGTTGTACCTACCTTATATTAAATTGAATTATCTGATATGAGAAAAGAAGTAGATTTATAATACACTTAGTTTATTATGAACTACTGAAATTATACCTAAACCAAATAATTTATTGTAATAAATATTGAGATAAAGTAGGTACATGTGATATAAGGTCATTTTTCAAATTAACTATTTGATGACTCTGGTTACATTTTAAATTTTATTTTTCCCTGAATTTGTTTATTTTAGTAGATTATGTTTTTTCGGCAACCTACTTTACTATATACATGAATATATAACTTTAAGTGACGCCAAGGTAACAACTGTCATGTCCCTCATTGTTGGCTATACATTATAAATAAAAAAAAAATACCAAATAAAATAAAATATCTATCTATCTATCTATACCATCACGGCATATCCCACAAGTGGGGTAGCCAGCAGACCAGCTGCATATAAAATATGCAAGCTGTCTTCTCCGTGCCAATATAAAATCAAGACATTCAGGATGGGTGGCAAACCTCATCGCTGAATTTAAGATGTAAAATGTCTTATTCAAATAAAATAAATAAAATAAATATTTATTATTATTGTTTTCATGTTACTGGTGAGTTAGACTAACGCACGACCAGTTTTGCGGACTCCGAATTCGCAACATCACGAATTGTGTCTCAAAAATATTGGTATAGGACGATGTATTGAATGGAAGCCTCTTTTGCCATAATAAACTTATTTTTAGCATAAAAGTTTTATTTATTTCAGATCAACTAACTGATTAGTATTTATTTAAAAAAATGATGTAGAATAACAACGAGAGTCTTATACGAGTATATCTGTTTAATTCCATGAAAAGGCATTCGTAATCGAGTGAACTACATTCTATACTCCTGAAATTTGGTAACATTGTCCACTATCTAGAAATCACATAATTTATCTACATACACCTTGCCTATTTTAAACACTCGTAAATATCATACTAAAATTCTTGTTTAAATATGCTCCGGTGGGGATAAGTAGATGTAACTTTTCATCGTCTGTTATTTGTATAAGAACCTAATCTTCAAAACCACAAAGCACTATTTATGCCTTAAAGTTACTCACAACTGTGCTAAGTCTTTATTTCAACATCAAGGTTTAAATTTAGCACTTGGTCTTGAAAATCTGTCCACAACGTATATCTTAGCCTGAGGCGAATTCTCCGCATGTTTGTAAATAAGTTCTATTTACGTACATAATTTTAAGCTAAGACTTTGAAAACTATTTGTTGTAAGGGAGTCGCAGTCGTACCTGAAAATGAATACATACATCACGAACATCCACCTTTTACGAGACACATGAAAACTCGACAAAAAAGTTTAAATATAAATACACATTATATTTTGAATATTGTACGCTAACATTGTTAAAATTGGGAACTAAAAAGGCAACAGAAAAGATATTTTCCAGACTTCGTTTAAAATGATATTCATTAAAGTAATTTTCAAAATATTTTAAATACTTGTACGAGAACATGCTTTTTCTACTAATTTTTGCTTTATAAATGTATTTTCAAAATAACAAAAAAAAAGTAAATATATTTTTTATCAAGAACACGATACAACGATTAAACATTTACATTTTAATATTGAAGGCATTAAATCAACCTATAAATCTTTCGAAATTACCTACACGTTAAAAATTATGAAAATGATGAAGAATAATCGAAAAAAGGAGGCACTTATTACGTAATGATCTACGTGATTATGTGGGGGTAGAAGTACCTATAATGATTTTAATGCCTTATTACTCTGTAATGTTTTCATAACTTTCTTGTATTACATATTTATATGATAGTAGTAGGACGAAATGTGAAGGCATACGAAAACACGTATGACATTCCCCTTTATTCGATGATAGCTACAATATGTGAAGGCCTGAAAATAACATAGGATTACAAATAAAAACAGGTTGCACATATTTTCTGAAGGATGTAGAAAAAATATTTCTTAAGTCAACTTTTAATAATAATTATTACCATTTTATTCCAATTCCAAGGCAATGAAAAAAGTCACAGGACCCCCTAGTCAAACACCCACTTGGTGATCGACTACAAACGAATTTTCGACAATAATTGCAACAATAACGCATAATTATACGGTACATGTAGGAAAATTGTCGAAAAGTATCTTGTTTTTATAAGTCGTTGATTGTTATAGTCTGATGCGTGAGTTTTGGAAAGATATTATCCAACTATCAAAATCACTTATAAGTTATTTGTATTAGATATGTATGTATTTCTACAACACTGTTTTTGTGTATTGTGTACGCGAAGTGTATCTACGAGTATCTAATTTTATTTACTAGAAATATTTTTGTTATTGCAGCATACAAGCTCGAAGCTTTAAGGTATAATTATAACTTTATAAAATTAAATAAATAAATAATTTATGCCTACTCTAAAATCACTACCACTAGACAGCAACATAGTAATCATATGTTATATTGCTACAATATTATAATACGTACCAACTAATAATACTAATATGTATGTAGATAGTCCATTTTGTTTAGTATAAGTAGGTATATGTTTGATACGATGGGTAGTATCCGATATTTACGTACTTATTTACTTTATTATAAACCAAACATCCGGTTTACACGGGCTTGGAACTTTTCATAAGAACTTGATGGCAATAACAACTAGTGACAAGTAATTATTACATTGAAATTATTACTAAGTAAAATGTTACAGTGGTTTAATATAACATGTCAAAATAAATTGCTAATTTTATGTGGTGTATATATAATTAAAGTTTATTATGATATAATCAAATCACATCACATTTAAACATCTATAATTAGTTATTTCTTTAAGTTTTTAAATAAAACTTATTATTGAGATAATTTTATGAGTAAAATGATCGTAGTTTTATAAATTTGATACAATAGGTTTGCGCAAGAAAAAACAATGGATTCAATTTGTTCACTGAAAAAAACTAGTACTTACTTGTTCACTTTAGGTCTAGCATGAGTTTTTCTCGTTTTATTTTCACTTTTTTGATTTTTGACCTCACATGGAACATTCAATATTTAAAATATTTTACGGCACAAGTACCTACCTACTTGAGCATTTTTAGCGATTTCTATTACTTAAAACTTACTGGCTTAAAAAATCTCATACTTCGATAATTATTATGCATGAATAGAAGTAAGTGCAACTGAACAGTATTTAATTTGTGTAAGCTATACAAAAGGTTAAGTAGGTAAGTAGGAGTAATAGTAATAGTGGTTCCCAACAGTTGGTAGGCTTATAATATCGACATGAAAAACCCAGGAGACTATCAGACCACTACATTTAACATCAAATTACATACATACAGATTATATTATATTTACAGGATGATAATTAAATAAGACATTTTACATCTTAAATTCAGCGATGAGGCTTGCCACCCATCCTGAATGTCTTGATTTTGTGTTGGCACGAAGAGGACAGTTTGCATGTTTCTTACGTGCAGCTGATCTGCTGGCTACCCCACTTGTGGGATATGCCGTGATGGTATAGTAGTAGTAGTAGTAGTAATTAAATAATACGAGTTGTGAATGGAATAATTACATATTTGATTTTAACAAAAACATTGTTTACTTTTCACTATTGATTTATTACTCGAGTACTTTCATCAAGTTACCTTAACATTTTCAAGAGAACTCTCTTGACGAAAGTACTCGAGTAATAAATCAATAGTGAAAAGTAAACAGTGTTTTTGTAAATATCAAATATGTTTAAAATGTCTTTTCACAATGTGAACACACAAACTTTAGATCATTTGAATAATTATACACTGTTATTGTAATTACTCTCACTTTTTTCCGCAAGTTTTTGAGTATCAAAAAATAGAGACATTTCACATCTAAAATTAAGCAATGAGGTTTGTTACCTATCCTGAAAGTCTTGATTTTTTGTTGGCACAGAGAAAACAGATTAAATGTTTATTCCATGCAAATGATCTGCTAGCTACTGCACTTGTGAGATATGTCGTGATAGTACACACTTGATTTCGTTTTTCTTATCTTTCTTATAGCTTTATATACAAAAACTTGTTAGTATTTCTGTTAGACAGTATATCTTTATTAGACTGGAAAATGAGTTGAAACATCAAAGGCTAATTTAACCACGTAAATTACGCATAGATATGCATACTTAGGCTGTAGATTTAAAATACATTTTGTGTTTGTGAATAAAATCACCCTGTAGGTTTCATTACGTTTATTATAACTTCTTCTCATATCGATTTTCTGTCAAGATACAAGAGGGTGATAATAATATAAAACTCTGCTTATTGCTTTAGATGTATATTACCTCAAATACAGAACTACGTAATGTACATATATTATATGTACGAGTACAATCAATTTATCTACTTATATATTCAGCTCTAAGAACAAAGATACCGAACCATACCTATTATGTAATATCGTAATACGGCCAGCCGTTAAAATTACATAGATATATGATAAATGACATTTTTCATTTCAAATCTATTATTAAATTTTGTGAAATAACAGATAACGAAGTATTTTTTTTTTCAATGTATAAATATTTTTGCAACGATAACTACACGTTTCGTGGTGTATATTTTAGCATTTAAAAAACCCCACTTGATGACAAGATTGAGGGACGTCGTGGAGTGGGAAGGAGGCAGATGTCATGCCTGCGGAATATACGGCAATGGACTGGAATAACACGGATGGAAGAACTGATCCGCACAGCACAAGACAGAGAGGCATTCTCCAGAGTGATCGCCAACGTCGGGGGGACCTGACACGGCACTGATAGAAGAAGAAGAAGATGACAAGATAAATTTAAATAGCTTTAAGATAATGAATTCATGCACTGCGGAAACTATGAGTTATGAAATAAAAATGACATTATATTATTATTAAGTTGTGTACTCTATTCTATTTATCTCTGCATCGTTTGTACATCGCAATACTAAACTTTTTTTAATATTGAGATATCGTTCATGTTCTTTGAAGAAAATTATAAAGCATACAGAATAAAAGTAATTTATTCCAAAGATTCATGTAATACTCGTATGAGCAAGTCCATAAGTATGTTGTGACAGATTAATTCACATTAAAATTGTTAAGAATATGAATTTTGAATGTTTGCAACATTGCGGAAAGGAAGTGTGGAGAATAAAATTTTGTCACCCACAAGTCGCCTATGAAATTTGCAACAATGTCATTCTTCAGCGGAATTAGATAGAGAAACGCACGTACCTTCGTATTCTCTCACGACAACTCGACATGTAAAAATCAAATTAGTTTTGTGTAATATATAAAAAAAGTTTATTTTAATTCATAATGGATGATAAAGATATTCATTCAATTTTTATATATAATGTTATAACAGTGAATTAGTGATTAATCCGCCATTAAGGTAGGTAAAACGTTGTCGAATTATTTAATTAGTCAATTGTATAATTGAATGATGAATGGAATATTCTTTTAATTCTGAATTTCTATTTTAATCAGATGCGGTCCTAGCTACGAGTTCCTAGTTCCGAGCTCATAATTCCGAGTTCCTAGCTACGAGTTCCTAGTTCCGAGCTCATAATTCCGAGTTCCTAGTTACGAGTTCATAGTTCCGAGTTCTTATTTCATAGTTTCTGATTTCTGGGATACAAGACATGGACTCGTGATAAATTGTGGAATCACATTAATTACATACCTATTGAACTGCATGAAACTATACTATGTTAGAAGAAATGTTGAGATCGATACCGTTTATTCTATGTGGATGAAGAAGTCTTGAGTTGTGTCTGGGAGGAGTAAGATAGACTACAATTAAAGATAAATATGGGATGGATGTCTGGAAGGGGTCCCCACAGAAGGAATTTGATCAGGTCGTAATGTAGATTTTAAAGTTTTTAATTATGTTGTATTCATACCATGTTCCAATGTAGTTGGGTAATTTTAATTTATTCATACATTTTTTTTGTATGTGATGCACAACTGATTTGTCTCTTAATTATATATATATCTTATATTTAATTATCAATAAATTGTATTAAAAATATTCATAATATAAAGTCCAGAATAGTCCATATAGAATGTTTCGTAGAATATAATAATTGCAATTTTTATGAAGGAATTTCAACCCATGCTCTGGGATAAATATGTAAATTAAGATTCTGTATGGAAGATTCTTACTAATTTTATTTAATCTTTTCTCATGCTCTACCGAATAACGCCACATTAATTTGCGCCCACGTGAGGCTAATTTTGCCTTAATTGGGGGAAATTCCTTTAACTTGAGTTGTCGCATTGTAATTGCAATAATTATAAGTATTAGTTTTAAGGAAATTTTAAATATTAAATTATTTGCTTCATATATGTAATCATATCATTAATAATTGTTAAAAAAAAAAATAATTAAAACTGAAGATATGTAAATTATTGGCAACAGTATATTTTTGCATCGCATATAATTTGTTGCAATTTTATCAGCCACATGTTGCTATAAAGAAATGTTGCAAAGATTAATTTAATATAACCTACTTTTTTTTTTAAAATAAAAAAATAATACTGATGTTACAAACCTTATAATAGGTAATTTGAAATTTATTTAGGTATTATTTGCTTTCGATTATTCTTTTAAAGAATAGAATCGCCGAAAAATATTTGTTAAATACAGTTGCAATTTTTGTAATATTTTTAAAGAGTAATAATTCTAGCAATTTTGCAAATTTTATAAAAACATTGCCTTATATTTGATTGGTTATGAATTTGATAAAATAAAATATATTTTGTTTCATAAGTTGTATTCTACTCTCCTTCAGTAAATATTTGTATCATAAAAGGAAAATTATTTGTGTGCTATGTGTGATGTGTATATTAATGCCATATGAAATTATTCCAGCAAATAACAAAATAACAGAAGGATAACAAATGCAAATAACAGAAGGAAAATAAATTATAGTATTGAAGGAATTATACAGGACATTTTCACATTTTCATGACATTACAAAGTAAGGAATTGCAGTTCGTTAATTTTCCAAGCAATATACTCCAACGGAGGGGGTAAGTGATTTTGTGATATGTATTTTCTTTGGAATTTCAATGCCATGATTTTGCTAAAACAATGAGACATATATGTAGGTACATATATTTAGTTTAATAAGATAGTCAATTACCTACTAAAAATTAATCGAAATTAAAATTTTGAATTTACAATATTAAATTATAGAAGTCTGCATAAAATAATCAGATAGGTATATAGGTAGTTACATTTATATTGTATGGTCGATTGGTGTATTGAAAATTTGGTCTTTATAGGTATAAGATACCTACAACATAATGTTTTTGACGGTGCGTGTAACAAAATTATGACTTATCAATATTAGCGGCTTGTGAATTTATTATGGAACCGCATAGTACTGTGTATAGGTATAATCATATTGATGCCATGCCTATAATATTATCTGCATATATACAGGATGGAAAGAAAGTTTTAAGAATGATTGAATGTGAATATAAATAAATGGACTAATAATTTCTTTATTAATCTTGTGATAAAAATTATTTTAGGCATAATGTAAGTTGATGTTAAAATAATTAGAATAATTAATTTTATTAATAATATTAGGTTAAAAAAAAAAATCTATTTGATAATATTCGGGTAATTTTAATAAAAAAAAAAAATTTTTATAAATTTATAGTTGTATTTAAGTGTTAATTAGAGAAGGTAACGATTTTTTTATCGATTTTTATATTGTCAAATGACGATTTTTATTGTCAAAATTTTTTTGTTAAAAACAAATTATATAAATCCAATGGAGGGAGATATATTTTTTAAAAATATTCATTGTGTATAAATTTATTTCTAAAGAAATAATGTACAAAATTAATTAGGTATTATATTTTTCGTAAATAATAAATTAGTTTTATGATAGAAATAAATTAAATTGTTAAAGTTAAAATAAAAAAAAATAAAATCAAGAAATTTTAATTATAATTAGGTATTAGAATACATAAATAATACTGTATAATATTTGTTTTTGTTGAACGAGTCATTATTATTTGACGGAACGATATGACGATGAAGTAAAAAAAAATAAAGAGTAGGTACTTTTTCATTACCCTTGCATTTAATATTATTATAAATAACTTGAGTGAGAGATGTTGTTAGGTTGGATTTTGCGTAATACAAACAAATAATAAATCCTTGTTTATACTTTTTGGATGCATTTTGTTCAATGCGATCAGTCATCTTTGTTTTGTAAAGTATATTAAAATGTAGTTTGAAAAAATTCGTATGATATTCCATATTAGAAATAATTTAAAATATTGCTTAATATATCTATATTATACAATATGTCATTTCTGGAAATTGAATAAGCATTTGTTTTGAATTTATATAAAATGAGTGAGAACAAATGGAAGTATTATTATTAGTTTATACTTTGTGAATTAAACATTAGGTGCTTACAAATTTTTATATTTAGTACGCAATTAAACAAATGTATATTAGATACGTAATTGACAAAGACATATTACAATCATAGAGTAAGTGTTATATGAATAGGTTTTTATTTTCTTAAATCAAAATTGATGATATTATAAAAGTTATTCAAATTGAATTTTTTTATAGAAAAATTAATACAAAATGGCGGAACGTTCACCTTTAGATAAAAATTTGGAGGATGTACATTCGTCTAATGAAAACATTAGCAATGATATTGACGTACCTTCACCACCAGTGGGTAACGTGATAAGTGTTAAAGCACACACTCGAAAATTAAAATTAGCTAGTAAGTTTATACATAAAAGAAAGGTTAAAAATAGAAATAAGTATGTTATAGTCAATAGTGTATATAGATAGAAATAAAAAAAATATGTAAATGTATAAATTGTACATAAATTGCTTAATAATACATATGAAAAAGTGTTTACGAATTGAGTGCAAATCAGGCATAATCTCGTACAAAGAGTTGCCATTTCGTTTAGAATGAGGATGCGCACATATAAATAATAGGATATTATAATAATGAAACAAAAAATAAATTATATATAAATGAGTTTTCAACTTCTATAGTGAAATGGGAGTGTAATATTCAGTTAAAATAAAAAAAAAAAAAAAAAGAAATAACTTTCGTGAAAGGGTCAATGCAGAATCTATGTAGTTGAGTATTTATTAACTTTGGTGTCTATAGTATGAAAGTAATTTTGATTGAAAAAGATGTATGATGTGTGCGGCCAATATATGATGAAGAATGTATGATATATTTTTGGATGTGTATTTAATAGAGATTGTATGCCTGTAGATATAGATGCAATGGAGTGAATATGGACCTCATAATGATTGCGATTGTTTTTTTTTTTTTACTAAACAAGAATTCTAATGTCTAGGTTCAAAATGGAGTCTATACCAATGGTATACTCATAAATATCTCATCACAGAGTATTATAATTTTTGCCTGACATATTCTCTTATAATGTTATTTGATGAAGCGAATGACTAAGTAAGATAATAAGATTGAAGAATGTTTTCTTAAATTAAAACAAAATAAGCTATAAGAATATAGATAGGTATATATGTTTATAATGCTGTAGATCAAACGATCTTAAGTCTTCTCATGACAGAGAAACAATGCTACAAAGCAATTTAAAAAAATATAAAAATATAATAAAATATAATAATTTGTATAGATTCATGGTGATATTTGGATTTCCAAGGAAAATCAAAAATACAAATGTCATGAAAATTGTGGAATGGTTGTGAAATTGTCACACATTGTTGTTATTGTTATTATAGGTACTATTGTTTTGAAAAGGTATTTATGATCAAATATATTAATGTTAAGTAAATATACTTTATTAAGATATAAGTTTGAATATATTAATTGTAATGTATAAATATGAGTAAATATCTTGTTAATAGATAAAATTTATGATGTCTTTATAATGCTTTTTAAGTCAAATACTTTTACATGTGGAAAGTAAATTTTTGTCTGGTTTGTAAAATATACACAATAAAGACTTCTCATAAAATGATTTTGTAAATAAAAAGGAATATTGATAATTTAAAAAAAAAAAGGAAAATTGGATTATTTAATCGTTAAAAGCTTTTATTACATATAAAAAAAAAAAAAAAAATTTTTAGTAATTTAATTTGGTGTTGAATATTTGATATCAGATTTAATATTGTACATTAAAATCTGCTGATGTATATATATTGTAGTTTTATCATATAATTGTACACTAAAGGAATAACGTGGGAACACACTGTTTTTTATTTTTATTAATTTTTTATATATACTCGTAGGGTGTAGAGTTTTCTATATTTGGCATTAACCCTATTGTGGAAATTAATTCTTATTTTCAAATTTTTCACAGTTAAATTAATGAAACATAGATGGCGTCCATAATTTATTTAACAGCTGAGGGCCAGTGTGTTGCCATAAATTCCTTAATTTTAATTTGTTTAGAGTTGGAACATAGTATGAATTATAATTTTATATGGGTATTTAAAAAAAAAATTATTCAATTTTTTTTTTATCCGGGGAAAGGGGTATTAATGTGACAGATTAATTCACATTAAAATTGTTAAGAATATGAATTTTGAATGTTTGCAACATTGCGGAAAGGAAGTGTGGAGAATAAAATTTTGTCACCCACAAGTCGCCTATGAAATTTGCAACAATGTCATTCTTCAGCGGAATTAGATAGAGAAACGCACGTACCTTCGTATTCTCTCACGACAACTCGACATGTAAAAATCAAATTAGTTTTGTGTAATATATAAAAAAAGTTTATTTTAATTCATAATGGATGATAAAGATATTCATTCAATTTTTATATATAATGTTATAACAGTGAATTAGTGATTAATCCGCCATTAAGGTAGGTAAAACGTTGTCGAATTATTTAATTAGTCAATTGTATAATTGAATGATGAATGGAATATTCTTTTAATTCTGAATTTCTATTTTAATCAGATGCGGTCCTAGCTACGAGTTCCTAGTTCCGAGCTCATAATTCCGAGTTCCTAGCTACGAGTTCCTAGTTCCGAGCTCATAATTCCGAGTTCCTAGTTACGAGTTCATAGTTCCGAGTTCTTATTTCATAGTTTCTGATTTCTGGGATACAAGACATGGACTCGTGATAAATTGTGGAATCACATTAATTACATACCTATTGAACTGCATGAAACTATACTATGTTAGAAGAAATGTTGAGATCGATACCGTTTATTCTATGTGGATGAAGAAGTCTTGAGTTGTGTCTGGGAGGAGTAAGATAGACTACAATTAAAGATAAATATGGGATGGATGTCTGGAAGGGGTCCCCACAGAAGGAATTTGATCAGGTCGTAATGTAGATTTTAAAGTTTTTAATTATGTTGTATTCATACCATGTTCCAATGTAGTTGGGTAATTTTAATTTATTCATACATTTTTTTTGTATGTGATGCACAACTGATTTGTCTCTTAATTATATATATATCTTATATTTAATTATCAATAAATTGTATTAAAAATATTCATAATATAAAGTCCAGAATAGTCCATATAGAATGTTTCGTAGAATATAATAATTGCAATTTTTATGAAGGAATTTCAACCCATGCTCTGGGATAAATATGTAAATTAAGATTCTGTATGGAAGATTCTTACTAATTTTATTTAATCTTTTCTCATGCTCTACCGAATAACGCCACAATGTACATTAAGTCATAGAAGATAATATACGAGTGTATTATGAACACATAAAGTGAAGTAGTAGTACCTACTAGGATAGCAGCAGAAGTACACGGTAGAGTGTATAATGGGTTCAACTTTCATTTCTCTTATTGTCTTGTCTACCGTGTCACGAAATAACTTACAGGTCATATGCCCGTGAATATATTGTGAACTGTATACCTACCTTTAGTACTCTATACCTGCCTGCTTTTAATACGGTTAGGGATGTAAAGAAAACCATAAATTAATGGTTTTCCATTAAACCATTAAATTAATGGTTTTTTAATTTAATTAAATCATCATGTGCCAAATAAATATGAGATGAGACAAAATATTATTAGAAACAGTTACATAAATAGTTAGTTACAAGTTATTCAAGATTTTTAAGTAACAGTGAGTTTTAAGTAACTCTTGCCCTGAAGATGCTACAAGGCGAAAGCGCTCGGCAATTAGAATTTAGTCTATATTAATTGACTAAATAATCATACGTGAATATTTAACAGTGTTAAGTACATTTTAAAACTCATATTATTCAAGATTCTCTATTAAAATTTCATTATTATTTTCTCATTTTATTTTTTGCAATATGTATTCGTGCATCACTAAAACAGAATCTTACATAAATGATATGGCAAGGAAATAAACTTAGGTATGTGAAGAGGAGTTCTCAAGGAATATTTATCTATATTTATCTTTGTGCTCAGAAAATCACAATACAAGGGACTGCACTGAAAAAACAGAAACACCAAAGTGCGCCAATTGCTTGGCAAGGCCCTCGAATAATTATAATGGTGAACATAGGGCAACAAGTTATGACTGTCCTGTGCGAGCTATATTTGAGAGAATGGCTAGGGAGAGAACTAAATACACATGCTAGGGTGACGGATGATTTGCAGAATGAGTTGGAGGAGTTTTCTATTGTTGATGCGAATACATTGGAGTGTCCTGAAGCCTTTGCTTGCACATTCATTGAGGAAAAATCGATCAAAGTGTTAAACACAAATATTCGAAGTATTTGGAAAAACTTTGATGACTTCTTGGTGTTCTTTCATAGTTTCAAGATAAGGCCCGACATTGTTATACTTACAGAGTGTTGGCTTGGAGAAAATACACATTTACCGGCCATAGAGCAATACGAAATGTTTCACACGGAAAGCCACCTAAACAAATCTGATGGAGTGGTGGTGTACATTCGCAATGGCCTTAACGCAAAAATTTTAAATTGTACTATGCGGGACTCTAGTGGATTATTTCTAAATTGTGCGGAGATTGGATTGAGTGTACTGGCTGTCTACAGATCACCACGTAATTCCGATATTTCTGAATTCCTTATGTCCTTACAGCAAACCTTAATGTGTATTGAGGTGAAACGTTCCTCTTGTGTGATAGTGGCTGGTGATATAAACATTAACATTCTAAATGAATGTCATAGTTCTGCAAATGAATACATGGATCTTATGAGTGAGATGGGATACGTATCAGCTATAAATGAACCAACTAGAGTGACTGCAGATAGTTCAACATGTTTGGACCACATATTTGTACGCACGGGAGCACCAACGCGATCCACTATAGTGCACACTTGTATTACAGACCATTATACAACTGCATTGGAAGTTTTTAATAGCAGAGCTGGAAGGGGCAAAGCTAATACACCAAGTAAAAGAACCAAAATTGATTATAAAGGTCTGATAGAGGCACTCAAGAGAGAGACCTGGATGGAAGTGTATAACTCTGAAGATCCCAATGTCTCACTGCAAAGTTTTGTCACAATCATGAAAAGGCATATTGAAACTCACAGTATGGATAAAACCATAAATCACAAATCTTTGAAAATCAAACCATGGATAACAGATGGAGTAGTTAGAGCAATACATAAACGAAACAAATTGCATAAACAAGCACAGAAATTTCTTACAAATAATACTCTTCAAATTTATTACAGGCGTTATAGAAATATTTGTAGTAATATCATACAGAAATCAAAAAAGGAATATTATAAAAAAGAAATAGATAAAAGCACAAATAAATCTAAGACTGTATGGAATATTATAAGAGAAAATGTTTCTCAAGCAAGAAAAAACTACGGCCCAAAGGAAATAAGAAATGATAATGACATAATTCAAAATCCGAGTGAAGTTTCAAACATTTTTAATGCATATTTCTCAGGGATTGGTGGTAATCTAGCCAATAATTTTAAATGAAATAGGAGGAATGGAAGCCGTATTAAAAAACCATAATCGAAATGATGATCAGATATCTTGTGACCTACAGTTTCAGAATGTAAACATTAATGATACTACAAAAATAATTAATTCACTTCGTGGTGATTGTGCTATGGGACCGGATGGTATAAGCACAAGTATATTAAAGCTAGCATGTGATCAGATAGCGTTACCACTCACCCATACATTGAACTTGAGCATTGGAAGGGGAATATTTCCAGAACACTTGAAGCAAGCAATCATTGCCCCTATTTATAAAAACGAAGATCCACTGGAGCTGAAAAATTATAGACCCATTGCATTGCTCAATTCCATATCAAAAATATATGAAAAAGCTGTCAATCAACAATTATCACACTACTTGGAATCAAACCAACTGCTATCGGGTAACCAGTATGGTTTCCGGAAGGGAAAAAGCACCTCAGACGCTATACATAGTGTAACTGATTTCATTGTAAGAGAAACTGACGCAGGTAAAAAGTGTCTGGCAGTTTATCTGGACTTAACAAAGGCATTCGATACGGTCCCTCATGAAGTATTACTAAAGAAACTGAATAATATTGGAATCAGGAAAGGAACACTTCAATGGTTTCAAAGTTATTTAACAAATAGAAAACAGACTGTGAAAATCGGATATGAATATGGAAACTATATGCTAACCAAATACGGAGTGCCACAGGGAAGTGTGTTGGGACCTACTCTCTTTTTAATATATATAAATGATCTATGCAAATTGAGTAGTCCAGAGAGAATTGTTGCATTTGCCGACGACACAGCCTTGCTATACAGCGGAGAATCATGGAAGGATGTTTTCGAGACTGCAAACAGAGAGGTTAATAAAGTTAAGGTATGGTTGAATGCTAATTTGTTAACACTTAATATAAGCAAAACAAAATATACAACGTTTAGCATAGACAGGAGACAACAGCCACAAATAAAAGAATTTAATTTGGTCATACACAAATGTACGTTGCCCAACAAAGTATGTATGTGTGAGCCTCTTGAGTGCGTCGAGGTATACAAGTACCTAGGTATATATATTGACCAACACTTGAGATGGGAAAACCACATCGAACAAATAGTAAAAAGATGTAGAAAGCTTACGTTTTTGTTCAGAATACTGAGGGGCATTTTAGATAAAAATACTTTGATGACGGTTTACTACGCATTGGCGCAAAGTGTTATGGAATATGGTATAATAGGTTGGGGAGGAATGGCAAAAACTCTCTTAAATCCATTGGAAAGAGTACAGAGATCCATTTTGAAGGTTATGAGATGGAAACCATTCAGATATCCAACCGAACAACTATTTGCAGAAACCGGGGTGCTAGACATCAGACAATTGTACATAAAGAAGATAATATTGCATCTGCATCAAAACACTGCTCCTTACCAACCAAATTACATACTAACACATAACACTAGAAATCGACGACAGCTAAAGCCTCCGGGATTTTCTACAAGTTTCGCCCAGAGATATTATTGCTTCCTGGCACCGAGAGTATACAATCACGTTATACCAAAGGTAGAGAGGGATATATCCCAAGACGGTGGAAACTTCAAGAAACTTGTTGTGGAGTGGCTGAAGAAGACTGGGAGGCAGAGTTCAGCTTTTGCACTTTTAAATGTGTACAGATAGATTGGCATAATATTTTATTGTGTTTGATGATTGTTGATTTTTGTTTAGTAAATAGGAAAAAAAAATGGTATTGTGTGAAATCGTGCTTTTTATGTTGTTTGAGTGATATATATTATATAGTGTACGTGTGAATACGGATTCCACTGCCTCAGAACAGATTAAAAATCTAGTGAGGCAGTGTAATTTCTTCACTGCATTGGAATGGAATATTTACGTGATTAATGTTGTTGCTTTGTTTTATTTGTTGTATTTTTTTTTTTATATATTTATAAAGTTTGTTCCATTTGTTGTGAGGAAATAAATTTATTTCATTCATTCATTTCATTCATTCATTCATTTCATTCATTCATTCATTTCATTATAATTACTGTCTTTGTTTACAATGAGAAATTTCTAACGTGTTTATTTTAATAAAATATTGTATGTACTTCACAGAAATATGTTTGTTTAAAGAATTTAATATTTATTGAACTAATATTGGATCATAATATTGTAAATGTTAGCAGTTTTCTAACAAAAGCTGAAAGGCGTTTTCCTCATCAAATATTCAAAGTTAGCAAAATACTATCATAAAAAGAAGAGATTGATGGATGATACTAATTTTGATAAATTGTAAGAAACTGTTAGACACGCTTCAATTTGTGATGATTATTCAAAACACCAGACAGAATAATCTGATAAATAACAAATTTCAACGGAATTCAAGGCAAAGAAGGAAATACAACGAATCCCAAGATAGTAGGTACGTAGATAGGCAAATGATCGAGTATCACGACTGAGACATATGAAATTAAATACGATAGCGAGTAAATAAAAATTTAGGCAACCAAATATTTGGTGTATCATTATATTTTCATACAGTTTGTAGAAATGAATATTGAGTTTACACAATTTTAGTGTTACTAAATATCACCTAAATGAACCTAACCTTTTTTTTTTTTTTTTTTTTTTTTTTTTTCCTTCATTTATGGCATAGCATCCTACGAGGATGATTTGTGCCAAAAACAGTCTCAAGGTATAGTTAAATAGTCAAGAAGATAGTCATCACAGAATAATAAAATTGGCTTTCATTGATTTGAGAAGGGACAAATGGATTGATTCGGATGTCATACTCAGCAATGATTCAATATTCAAAGGAAATTGGCAATCGTTCTGAAGAGCATCAACGAAAATATCATATGCATCCCTGATAGGGCACCCCAGGAAAACATGGTCAAGCGTCTCCTCGTCCAGGCCGCACTCGCAGTATGGGCTTTCAACAAGTTGGATTTTAAAAAGATGAGCGTCCAGTCTACAGTGTCCAAATCGCATTCGACATATGGCAGTAATTTCAGATCTGTTGAATTTCGATTTGTGGAACCAAGGTTTTCTTGCGATTTGGACCTGGATCGACCTATATCTTTTTCCTTTTATGAGTGATACGTCCATCCACAATTCACTCCACTTTTTACGAGCATCAGCTTCTACGGTTCGCTTTATGTCATCGTCTGGAAGGATGAAATCTTCCATCGTTGTTCCGAGGGTGCAAGCAGTTTTAGCCAATTCATCGACAGATTCGTTGTGGCGGATACCACAATGTGCCGGAATCCATGCGATAATGGTATCTTGATTGGATAAGGATCGATAGTACATAAGGTTTCTAATGCGCATAATATTCGGATTATCACTGAGAGTCGAAGAAGGGGACATAAGAGTTTGAACAAGAGACAGAGAGTCAGTAAAAATGACGCATTTCATGATATTATGCGTATTTGATAGACACAAGGCTTCAATTATTGCAGCGCATTCCGCCGTGAAAACTGATTTAGATGTCAATTTCAATTGAGAGGAAATATTTAGAGAAGGTATGAGGGCTGCAGCTCCAGTGCTTTCACTTGCAGAAAGCTTTGAACCATCTGTAAATATCGTTACGTGATTAGGCCACTTGTCGGCCACTATGGAAAGAAAATTTCGATTCATGCATTCTTCAGATAATTTAGTATATTTGTTCAAACCTATGTTATCAATCACATTAGGCATAAATTGTAGAAGTTCAAATGCGGAATCGTAAAAAGGTGAAGGGAACGGAAACTGTTTTATGTTGAATGAAACATTATATTTATTTATACTATTGCATAGGTGAGGAGTAGGCTTATTAGACCAGTATCTGTTTGTTTCGTAGAGAGTTTTCAGAATATGAAGGCTTTTCAGAAGAGGATGATTGGAGTATTTAAGTCTTTTTAGAATAAAAGTGTCTGATAAGTATTGTCTTCTGAGTGGAAGTGGCATATCCACGCACTCTACTTGAAGCGAGTTAATAGGAGTGGACTGCATGGCTCCGACTATTAGTCTGAGGGATTTGGATTGAATTCTCTCCAACTTAGTTTCCAAATATTTCGGAAGTAGGCAAAAGAGGAAGCTCGCGTAATCCAAGTGACAACGAACAAGTGCATTGTAAATATTCTTCATAGAGGTGGGATGACTACCCCAAGATACACCAGTGATCGCCCTCAGTAAATTTATAGAGTTCTCGCATTTTTCTGCAACATGGTTAATTTGGGATCTCCAACATAGTTTTCGTTCCATATGTAGACCCAAAAATTTGAGTTCATTCACTTGGGGGATTGGTGTTCCATCCACATCAAGGGAAACGGAGGGAATGTTGTGTTTTCTTGAAAATAGAATAGATTTGGATTTGGAAGCAGAAATACAGAAAGAATTTTTATTCATCCAATTGTTAATGTTCTCCAAAGCTGTTTGTATTAGAGCAACTGCCCTATCGATATTTTTGTTTGCTGCATAGAGGGCCAGATCGTCTGCGTATTGAATTATTTTAACGCCACTAGGAAGGACTTGATCCAAGTCAGAGCAATAAATATTAAAAAGCACTGGGCTTAAAACAGAACCTTGCGGGAGACCCTTCCATACTTTTCTACGAGTGCCCCCAAGACCGTCATCGATGACTATTTCTCTGTCAGAGAACATGTTGTATATTATATTGCAAAATGGGAGAGGAAGATTAATATTTATGAGTTTTTGGTAAAGTGTGGAAATACATACGTTGTCAAAAGCTGAATTTATGTCCAAGAAAACGGCTGCTACGTGTTCTTTATTAGTAAAGGCAATATTTATGTCTATGATGAGTATACTAAGATTATCTGCACATGAAAGTGATCTTCTGAAACCAAATTGACTTACAGAGAGCAAACAATTATGCTCTATATACCAGACCAACCTATTTTTAATCAGATGTTCAAAGAGTTTTAGTGCACAGGAGGACATAGCTATTGGTCGGTAAGAAGAGCCCGAATTGGGATCTTTACCTTGTTTTAATATTGGTAATATCAAATGCTGCTTCCACGGTGTTGGAATTGTTCCTAAACAAAATATTTCGTTTAGAAATCCAAGAAAGATATCAAGAAAATGCTTTGGGAATTTTTGGAAAAATGTGTAAGGTACTTTATCAGTACCAGGAGAACTATTAGGTTTTAACAAGTGAAGGCAAGTTTGAAGCTCGTTGAGTGAGAATGGAGAAGTTAAATTATCGGTGTTATTATTTGGTATTGACACAATAGGTGGGTCTTTGACAGGGACGTGAGAAGGGGCCAATTTATCAACAAAGTTTGGAAGCCATGCTGATCTAGATCCGCATACTTTAGGAGGAATTAGAGATCCTTTGAATCTCCTGATCATCTGCCATACGATTGTTGAAGGTGTATGGGGAGATAAATTGGAACAAAAGGTCTGCCATCCTTTGCGCTTCTTCAGTCTTAATACTTTTTTAACTTTGGCTTGTATGGCTTTAGCTTGGAGGAAGGTGTGCATGCTAAAATTTTTTCGTAATTGATGCATAGCTTGTCTTCTCTCGTTTATCAGATTAGAACATTCATCATCCCACCAGGGAGCATTTTTTGCTCGCTTGTGGTTAGTTTTAAGAGGCATACTACTGTCTGCCGCTTTATATATTTCGTCTGTTATATATTTGTACTTAGTATCTATACAATTCGATTGAGATAAACGAGATTCAAGAGTTGATGAACATAAATCCAGCTTTTTCTGGTAAACATCCCAGTTAGCCTTACGGGTGTTATAAAGAATTCTTGTGATTGGGATGTTCCTTATTGGTTTTGTGAGTAGAGTCATAAATATTGGATAGTGATCGCTTGAACAAGCGTCTTCCGAAATACGCCAGACGATAGAGGGGAATAAATCACTTGTGCATATACTCAAATCAATAGCACTGAGGTTTTGGGATGGAGAGGTTATTCTAGTAGGCGAACCATCGTTTATGATGCACAAATTGTGTTTATCCAAAAAGGAGAGGACACAATTTCCAGATCTGTCTGTTATTGAGCATCCCCAAGATGAGGAGTGGGCATTGAGATCTCCTAGAATCAGGAAACTAGATGGGAGGAGAGGAATGATAGAATCGAAATAGGAGATGTCGAAGCCAGAATTTGGGGGAATATATACAGCAGGGCTACTCTTGACACAATCTAAAAAGATCTTAATCTAGTCTTGATCTTGATCATACGACGCACGAAGTGACTATTGGCCAAAAATACACGCAAACCGATCGCGCGTTAGCGGTAACGCGGTGTTTTTGACCATAATCCCTTCGTGCGTCGTATGATCAAGATCAAGACTAGATTAAGATCGTGTTTAGTTTTGTCAAGAGTAACCCTGCAGATACGAAGCCAATGTCGTTAATTTTGACTGCTACTATTTCCAGAAAAGGATTGTGAGGAAGTGATATAATAGAAAAGGGAATTGAGCTGTTGATAATCACAGCAGCACCGCCACCGCAACCCACAGAACGATCTGCCCTTATACAGCTATATCCTGGGATTTTAAAGGTATAATGTGGTTGTAACCAAGTCTCACTTATTGCAGCTAAGTCTATGGAATTTTGGTTTAATAATGTGATTATTTCATGTTTATTAGAGACTGCGCTACGAGCATTCCATTGCAGAAGGTTAACTGGTGTCTGATTACTCATTGCCGTTATTGTTTGAAATTAAATTTAATAAATTCGTTAAGGAAGGAAAAATTTCTGTATTCAGTGTATTCTCAGAGTTGGATATCAGCATTGTTAATATTTGGACGAGCAAATTTATAATAATATGGGGTTCAGTACTTGTTGGAGTATTTTTGGTAGAAGAAAGAGTAGGTGGGGTTGAAGATGAGATTGAAGATGAGCTTGCATTCAAAGCACAACCATTTTGGGGATTCGATGGTTGTCCGTTTGTATAAGATAGAAGGCCATCGATCATCTTTTTGTCTAAGTTTTGCTTAAACGCAGAAGGCCGAGGGGTAGTTGTAGTTTTAGTGTCAGCTGAAGCTACTTTTGTGGAATTTCTTGTCACATTGCTATACAAGTTACTGCGTTTTGGGATTATTTTTGCTGCGTAAGAGAAGGAGACATTTTCATCAGCCATGGTCTTCTTTATTTCTTTTTGTCGGAGAAATTCTGGACACGAATTGCTGGTGGCTACATGAGAACCTTTGCAGTTAACGCAGTTTGGTGTAGATTCTTTTAAAGGACAATCTGTTTCTAAATGAGTATTACCACACCTTGCACATCTGGCGGTCGATGTACATCTAGCCTTAGTATGTCCATACCTCAGGCAATTGTGGCACATGTAGCTTGGGTATATGTACTGTTCAACTCTCAAAGAATTGTAAAACAAAAAGACGCGCTCTGGCAAAGATTGACCCTCAAACGTTAATAAGATCGTTGTGGAAGGTTTCCATTCTGACGAGTCAGAGGTAGTGACTTTTCGGTTGAGCCTACGCAGTTTGACAACTTTGCCAAAAGGAGAAGGTACAACGATGTTTTGCAAAATATCCTCATCTGTAAGTTCAAGACGGACACCGCGGACGATACCTAGTTTGTGTAGCTTATAGTTTGGAATAAATGCTTTTAAGTGATTTTCAGTGATGATCTTATTCGATAGAAAGTTATTTGCATTCTGTGGGGAGTTGAAGGTAATGACGATTTTCGTTCTACTATCTGAACGCACGCCTCCGGGAACAATGCCGGTTATATTTCCCTTCGCGCATATTTCCCCGATAAACATGGGATGAATAGGTTTGCCGCCCATCTCATTCTCTACTACTACTAGGTATGGAGACTGAGACGTAATAGAATACATATTGGAAGAGTTTGAATTGGCTTTGTTGGTCGCAGAATGCAGGGAGATATCATCTAAAGATAATGGCTTATTTTTGGAATCTTCAGCGAGATTACAGGCATCGATCGATTCAAATCTTCCGCGTTTTCGGTTAACACCCCCGGTGTCCGGGGGCTCTGTTTCATTCATCCTTAATAGTTTATTTTAACTCAGTGTATAAAACGATAATATAAGAAAAGAAAAAATCCAGAGAAAAATCAAACAGAATTTGCAATCAAAATGCAAAAATAACAAAAAATATAAAAATTATGTATATCGTACAAATTTTATTGAATCTGTTTGACCGCACCGCGGTTCAATGACCTCTAAATAGGCGAACGCAGGCGCTCGCCGCTCTCGGTTGGTAAACAAACAATTATATTTCACGATATAAATGAAAAAATTAACAAAATAAATTTATTAATAATAATTAAGCACGGAACTCGTACTGTTAGTATAGTTAGTACTAAGAAGAAAAGAAAAGAAGAAAAAAATATGTTAAACTTATGTTAGTTTCAAAGTAATTATGTTATTATAATAAATCAAAATTTTATCTGAATGTTGTATCGTCGACACGTCCGCCTTCCACAGTGCTCCGATGCGAAAAAAAAAAAAAAAAACAACCTAACCTTTTGGTTTCGTTAGAAAATACATTTCTGGCTAGATCATATTTCGAGAATGTCCAGTTAGGTGGACAAACAGTTAAAACAATAGTTTATATAGAAATAATAACATAACAAAATATAAATGGACATTTTTCAAATTCGAGCTTTTATCTTATGGGTTAGTTGGAAGATATCGCGTTTCTGCGAGAAACTCGCCCATTGCACAAATTCATTTGTCTGGTTTAAGTTCTAGAATGTTTATATTTTAATAATTTTTGTTTTTTGTGCAATAAAGATTTTATTATTATTATCTTGTACGTATTTTAGGTACATAAACAACGCAACAAACATATGTTCATGTAATACTCAGATCCAAAACAATTTGAAAAGGTAATTTTCCTATTTGCCTTGGTCGGTAATCAAACCCGCGATCAAGTGAATCAAAGGTAATAACGTTGCCTCTGCACATCACCGGCTGTCAATAAATTGATTTCTTTTTCACAGCTTACAGAACTTATGATAGCAATTAAAAAGATAAAAATGAAATAATAAGTGAAATAGGTAAGTGCCTATATATTATTAAGGTATGTGTCTTTTAATGGAACGATGAAGAGCGGAAAGCGAAAAAAACGATTTTTACTTCATCTAAATGGTAAATAAACCAATTAGATAGATAGAAAATAATAAAATCTATCAAATCATAATAATTTTCAACATGATTCTTATAAATATTCAATACATAATAAAATAAGCCATAAACAATTGGAATAGAAATAAAATACACTCGGTAACAATGTCATAAAAATATACATTTCTGAAACTGAAATTGTTTTGTTATATTCAATATTGAAACATCCAATTGAAAGGCATAAATCTTTCAGAAAAGAGCGGTATACAATACCTATACAAGATAATGTTATATTGGAAATATCAGCTTCCGTAACGAAATGCAAATAAAAATAATGTATACCTAGGTTAGTTATTTATTGTACACAGGATAAAGTTTTTCAAGATATTTTATCTTGAGAAAATATTTCCAAGAAGATATATGTACATTGTACACATAATAGTTGTAAGTATCTCAAGGAAAGCCTTCTGCTTTCTCATCAAGTTTGCTTTATTCCTACAGTTTTATTTTGAAATATTTATGACGGTGTAATTTTTTCGCAATCGGAAGATACTTACACCCTTTTGCGAACATATCTCAAAGTAATGTACTCCTTTCTTTACATAAACATCCTTATAAGTGTCTGGTTATAGGTATATACATATATATAGAATTGCTGTCACTTCTGAGATTTATATATTTATTTAATTTAAATTAATATTACAATTTCTTATGTTAAAAAAAATCAACAAGAAACGCACCAAAAATATGGGTTGATTGTAAGAACCCTTTCACGACCAAATCAAAAGCACACGTTTTCTTTTGTTTTATGGGAACCAAAAAACTATTTTAAGTTTTACTGTATTCATTAATAATGGTAACCTGGTTTCGACTTTGTAAGTTACCGTTACCAAAACTTTGTAAGTCGGTTTGACTTTGTAAGTAGAAACCAGTTGAATACAGTAAAACTTGAAACAGTTTGCTTTCATAAATCAATATGGAGTTTTACAAAATAAGTCGGTTTGACTATGACTTTGTAAGTCGAAACCAGGTGAATACAGTAAAACTTGAAACAGTTTACTTCTACAAATCAATGTGGAGTTTTACAAAATAAACGTCAAATCAACAAATGTAATGCTTTCTTCTACATACTATACGTTTTATAATCGAGAGAGACGTTTTTCGTCTTGTAAGGACATTGTCAATATACCGAGTCGATTGACCATGCCCTTACAAGTCGAAAGACGTCTCTATCGACAATAAAACATAAAGTAGAAGATTTTTTTTTTAATTTCGTTATGGAATTCTACTACCTAAACACTGACACAGTAAATATATACCTTTCAATAAATATAATGGATTTCGAATTTTGTTTAGCAACAAACTCACCATTTTTTTTTCTTGAAAATATATATCTGGGAAATAAAAATAATGAAAAATATAAACCCAAATACAACCTTATTTGTATGTGATATTGTTCCCATTCACATTTTATATGTTTTTCTTACCTTACGTGTCTATATTTGAAGGTTTTTTTAGTTAAAGCGATCTGATAAATCTATACCTACACATATTGGTTTTAAAATTAATAGTTGTATTTAACCTGTATATTATTTTATTAAAATCAATATCGATACTGTCACAGTTCCTAACCAATCACAGTGATTTAAGAGTTCTCCATAACATGTCAATAAAGTTACCTTTATGTATAAATAATGTAAAGGAAAGGTCTAGTCTAACAATTTAGTTTGATCACACTCTTTAGGGACAAGTTATCACTTTTAATGAGATATTTGAACCCGTGTAAAATGTATATAGATCAATATATCCACTGTCCAGTTCCATAAATCAACAAGTCAAAATATCTTATTTTAGAAAAATCGACATTTTTGTAATTTTGGTAAATTTATATTATGCTTTAAGAAACACTACAGAAATTGAAATATAGATACCATATAATAATCGCATTGTAAGAGGAATTTGTCATTGTGTTGTTCAGTGGTTAAACAGTTCGTAATATTTATTTCTGGAATTGAAAATAGGTACCTACTTATTTTTTTTCATAAACTTAATATTTAATATATATAACGAGCCGTGTATTTTTTTATGGTTATTTTTGTTTGTGGAATTGATAGAGTGGAGTTGATTAGATGTATAATGTACCAATTAAATCAAGATTTTCTGAAATTTCGACTTGTTGAGTTGTGGACCTGGACAGTCGATATGAGTAGTTCTTCTAAATTAATTATTCTAAGTTTATAAATAATTTGTGTGGCCATCTAATATTTATACTTCAACAATACAGAAGTTACTTAAATATGGAAGTTTTTATACACCTATGCATATTATTTTTTTTGCAAATCCACTTTAATAAAATTAAATATGTATGCAGAAAATAATGTTACCTCAACAACGTAATTTACTCTTTTATAATGAAGTCTTGACTACTGAGCCTTTGACGTGAAGAAAATTGACAGATGAAGAAAGAAATGTCTTGAATGTCTTGATTTTATATTGGCACGGAGAGGACAGTTTTCATGTTTCTTACATGCAGTTGATTTGCTGGCTACCCCACTTGTGGGATGTGCCGTGATTGTATAATAATAATAATAATAAAGAAAGAAAAATTCACTTCATATCTACATGAATAAAAATTGATTAAAACTATATAATTGGAAATTAAAGTGATTATATTAGTAAACCAAAAAGAAAAATCTAATGTTTCAAAGTGCATTCTTTAGACACGCTTTTACTTGAAGGGGGAGGGGGTGGTTGGCCTGATAGGATCAATGTGTTTTTTTTATGAATTTTATGAATGTTTTTTCAATTATCTATGTGTGTCTTTGTGAAATAAATAAATGAGCCATTTATAGTCATAATAATTTAAATATGAAAATTAAAACTTAATTAAACCTTATTATCCTACTGTTTACAATAAACATCATGCTTCACCACATCAAATATTTGGACGTTAAGTAAACATGATAGTTGAATGTTTATAGAATAAGTAGTCGGTAAATTGAAATATTAACAACGCATGTCGTATTCTTAAACCATCAATGAGTTTACAATTTCAGGAAATCTCGTTCAGGTATAATTTTAAACATATTAATTATCGTCAGTGGCTTCGTTATATCAAATATAATGAAATTTTACAAAATTAACGTCAACTCAATCAATATTTATGTATACTCATCAAGATTTTAAAGTAGATCATCTTATTGGATAAAATATTCTATGTGTTTGATCAGTTATGTGAAGGTATCATAGAAATTCTATAGTAGGTACATCGAATTTTTGGGCAAGCTGTTTAAGCACATGTTTGTTTTCATGAATTATCTAAGTGAAGATGTAGGATATGAAATATTTTTTCTCAGATATATAGATTATTTTAAAAATAGCACCGGTTTCACAAGACGAAAAATTTGGTTACAATACCACATATTTAAAAAAATAGACGCATTGGATGTTATTTTCCGGGTATTCTGCATGGGTTTTGTGTCCATTCCTTAAAGCTTTCTGTCTCTGTGATGAGGTCATCTTCAGTTCGAAAGAGAAAATCCATGAGCATACCCGAAAACATAATTAATACAAGACTATACGATATATTAAGTTATTATTATTTAACATCTGATGTTTAATTAAATCACCGATGATATACATATTACGTAACACCATAAACACATTCTATGAATAGTCATTACGTAATGTGGATAGTATTTCCTATTTTCTATGAAGGGTTAAATGCATCATTATAACATGCGTCGGAAATATTAATTATATTATTACTTGAACTTCCATAGCGTCGTTATACTTCAACTTTGATATTTACTTTGTGGGATTGGCTTGGATCGGCAATCCTTAAGTTTGGGTGGTTTCAATATCTACATATAAAGTAAACCGTAATAACTATATACTTAAAATATTGAACTACGCAATCATTTAAAACAACCAACATAGCCATGTTATAAAATAAATAGACATATGCTAAAGGTGTTTAGTTAAATATAAGTTAGTACATGTAAAATATAATAATATTTAAATATAAAAATGGACACACCTAGGACATTTATATATAGCTTTAAATGTTTTATCACACCTTGTGAATTTACATATTCCACACCTTAATTTTTTGTAGGTAATATTATATATAACTATACAATGATTCAGGTAGAAACTAAAAGAATGTAGTTCAGGTGTCTGATAATTGTGGTGATAGTGTAAGAAAGTCGTGAAGATAAAAAAATATATATTTAAACCCAAAATACTTTATTTTCCAATAACTCCTTGATAACACTCCCCACTCCATCAAATTTCACTGTGATTGCGTGTTTTTCCAATTATAGATTCCAACACTGATATCAATCACAACTTTCACGTCGTCACTGAAGAATCACGCATATTTGGTGTTGATAAAATCACAATAAGATACTTCAAAAGATACGGTTCGGTAAAATAAACACGATTTTTGTGTTCGGTTACCTTTGAAATTTATTCACATACCTATTCTTTTATAGATAATGAACACAAGCGCGTACCTATATTTTGTGATAGTGAAATACTTACATATAGTTACTTTAATATGTAAATAAATAAGAAAGGTATACCTTAGTTTATTTGTCTTGACTTTGATATCCAAATTCGGAAAATGGACGACAGTAAAAATAACAAATGTGAGGTAATATGTTTATTTATCCGGCAACTTAAGCAAGGAATGATCTTACATAATTAATAAGTAATTTACTATATATAGTACTTGTCTAAATATATATTAACATATACATACTATTCATTAAAAACATCATGGTATTTTTCACAAATGAGGTAGTCAGTGGATCAAAAGCATGTAGTAAATATGCAAGTCCTCTTCTCTGTGCCAATAGAAAATTAAAACATTCAAGATGGGTGGCAAACCAATCGCTGAACTTGACATGTAATATGTCATTATTTTGTTCAAACAGCTGTCTTTTACACGACACTCAAAAACTTACGGAAAAGAGTGGGAGACCAATTCTTTACTGGGTGCTCCACGGTTTAATTTAATCATTTTAATGACAATGTTTATTGGACAAAACTCAAAAAAAAATGTAAAAAAACATACAGCACATTCATCACAAGTTCTTGTTGAGAGTACCTACTAAAAGTTTATAATACAATAAAATCTCAAGGAAAATTTGCTAAATTTAGTACTGTACATAAGTACTTATATCGATCTTACGGGACATTTATTATGGATAAAATCTACTTAATGCTTCTATTATTATAAGTGCTCGTAATGGGATTAATGTGTTATGACATTTATGTTAATGCTTTGTGTTTTGTATAAGAGCATCACTAACACAATAGAAACGGGGACATACCTAATAAACTTTAAACATTTCTCAAGCTTTACATAATACTATGACTTACCAGAATATTCTCAGAGTCACGATTACTCTTAAACTATTCACAGCATGTGGGTCATTAAGGAGCAGAGAATTCGTGACAAAACTTCCCGGATGCAAAGTCAATCAATCGTGGCGGATGTTGGGTGTAGTGTTGGAATTAGGACGGACCATAATCTCTCTTTGGGGAACCGTTGATGCTTAAAGCTATGTCATTAGGTATTGTTGACATTGAGGTGATAATAACAGTAATATTACCAGGAATTCTGGACTCGGGCTGAGAATATAACATAATGCCTAACATTCTATTTCATAGTTCTAACATTTCAAAGGAGTTAAACTGTCTAATTCGTGTAAGTTTCTTCTACTTCTATTCATAATGCAGTTGTAATTGATATTCTAACTATACTAAAGTCATTCAAATATTTTTATTTTGGCAGTCTTAACATAATATCTAGAAACATACTCGTATGACGTTTACATACATATTCTATGGTCTCATTAATGTTTACGGGTTGTAAGTTCTTCTTAGGATAAAATATGCCGCGCAAAACATTGCCATTTATTTAATTACCAGTAGAGTAGCCAGCAGATTTACTGCGTAAAATGAATGCCAATATTTATTTAATTTATAATTTACTTATGATATTAAGTTTGAAGGGATTTTTAAGATAAATGTGGGAATCTATTACAAAATTGTCTTCACTCGATGATGTATTTAAACGTTTCAAATATAATAATAATAATAATCTTTATTGCACAAAATTAGTATACAAAGAAGAAGAAAAAAACATGGTATCATAACAATAGAATACAAAATTTTGTGCAATGGGCGAGTTTATTGCTGAAGCGCAATATCTTCCAACTAACCCATTATTATTATTATTTATCGTGTCGAAACCCAGAAAAAAAAAAACAATCAAACTGATCTCCATTACTGTGCAAAACGCACAGCAGGTGGAGATGCGTCAAAAATATCCTCCATTGTGCAAGTGACAGGGCACAATGGACACTCCAACAAGTGTGGCATAGTCTGTGCTGCACCACAGTCACATGCTCCAGATTCGTCCTGTAGGAAGCCCCATCGTTTCCTTTTGTCGCGGCAGTTTCCCACACCAGATCTCAGTCGATTTAGGGTTTTCCATGTCCCATAGTCTAGCTCGCCTCCTGCAGCAAGGTGTTCTTGGGCTAGGAAAGGTTCGCTTATTTGCGGATCCTCCATTAAACAAAGACAAATAAAAATAATAATTTATAAATAAATAAGTAAAACAAAATAAAATAATTTAAGATATATAGATAAATATATAAATAAACACATATGTTTACAAGAATAAATTAACACTTATATTACTAACAATAGATCGAAGTGCACCGTTCACCCTCGCACCAGCCACTTTTCTTTTTTCAATGTCCCTATTTCAAATATCATATTTTATATAAAGATTTAAAAAACCACGTAAGCTACTAATATTTTCATATGTCTGTTTATAATGAAACACTTTTCTTGTATCTTTCAGTAAAATAACAAAACACGCATCGTAGAAGTATCGCTTACTATTCAAGACAAGGTTCTCTTTGAAACGATATCAATTCACAATTCTATTCTATTCAAGATTATTTCCTGTGAGATTTTATAGCATAGTACTATTCCACCTATTATTACTGTACATTATTTTATTTCTAGATTGTACATAATGTCGTATTCAGAGAAGTAAGATAAGATTTGGAAAAAAATTGTAAATATATTCTATTATATGAACACTAGCACGTTTAATAGAAATATTATATTAGAAATAAAACGTATCCATATGATCCTAGACACTTAAATAAAGTCAATTTTCTGCCTCAATATTGTACAAAAATTGTTGTTTATATTATATTTTTCTTTATTTTCATTTTACTTTATTGTTTTCTTTGTCTTCGTGTGATCAAATCTTATGAGAATGATTCCATTAAATATTTATTTATTAAATGTAAATAATGTGTTATGTCAACACGAAAGAGTTTTTTGATCAAATAAAATCTTTTCATATAAACCTACATAAATTCATTTAGTTCGCAGTGCTAACATAAGTATTAAATATTATATTTACACAAACAACAAATAGTCTCTCGCTTAGATTAAACAAACCAACTTCAATCAACTTTTTTCTTAAACATTTCGTAGATGTTGTCTTATCTCAAAATTTATTTCGAATATCCGTTGTATTAAATTTGTTTACCAAATAAGCACTAAATGCTACCAGTCCCTATACATTTATGTACTCGTTTTTTTGGCCAGTTTTAAATAGTTTCCAATTAAACCTTTATTAAATTATAAGAATAGATGACTCGAATAGAGCAAAACACTTTAACTGAAATATAATTATTCTACCTTATGGTCTTGAAAATAACATTAAACGACAAATTATATGGTTGCGTGCATAGGAGACACCAGCTGACCCGCGTTGATTAGGAAGATCGCCAAAAATATATAAGGATAACTGGCTTACATCATCTTAGAAGTGAACGACTTCCACAGCGATCGATTGATCTGATATCTGATGCGTGTATAATAAGATGAAAATGAATAAAAAGTGGTTAGAAAATATCATCTCACAATATCTCTCTTTATATATGTATATGTACCTATTTAATATTGACTCATCACTTTATGAAATATGTTAAAACATAAAAATATTTTCATACAAAATATGACTATGACAAAAGTAGGAATTTCATCACGCATAAAATTTCCCGAGTAGGTTGCAATATACTAGATTGAAACTTTTCAAGGCGGATTAACTTCCGCATGACTTTGAAAATCGAATAAATTTTAGTTCACTCATGATAACTAGTGATGTGAGTAGAGAAAATTCTCCGGAGACGAAATCGTCGAAATCGTGAACGAGAAATTTCTCCGAGAATTTCTCCTCTGATTGAAGAGAAATTTCTCTGATTTTTTCCCATGGGGATTCCCCTATTATTTATTGGCGATAATGCGGCGGAATTTCCCTACAAAATATATGAAAAAATATCCGGTATTGACTAACTTTAATTGTAGCAATATTGGTGATAAATTGTCTCAACATTTGTACATTGTTATTGATTGATTGAATAAAGTACTGATTTATTATTATTTTACTGTTCAATAAAAAAATAAAAAAATTCTCGGTAAATTCTCTACTTCGAGAAATTTACCGAGAAATTTCTCGGTAAATTTCTCCAAAAATTATTTCTTGAGAATTCCACAACACTAATGATAACACATAACCCTTTTCGTACACATATCCATTTACATACAATATTACGTCAACTAAGCGTCTATAGCTTCCTAAATTCTTTGAAAGATATTATATTCAAATTTTGTACCTGATGATATAAGATTTTTGACATTAAGTTAAACGCTGTTTAATTTTAATATTGTGACTTAAAGTGTCAATCCTTCAAGACTCTTAACATTTTTAATTAATGCATATTACTTTTAATCGAGCTGATTTTCTTAAAGTATCGAAAATAATTCATCATTATTACTATTACAATCATACTACTTAATCAACCAATTTTTATTAAGTTTGCTTGTAATTTAACTGCATTCAATAGATTCAGATGAAAATAGAGACAAGATTTCCCTCGCATTTATAAAAATACAATATATATATTATTCCATGGAAATTAATCCCTTACTTACTGAGGCAACAACAAATTACGATAATGAATCTCATAACAAGAAAGTTTCTACAAATAATATTGTTACTATTAGTGGTGGGAAAGATATGCCAATAAAATTCTACGATTGATGACAATAATAACATTTACTAAGTGGTATTCTCCTTATTCCAAGTTATTCTCATTTATAACTAACATTATTATGAAGTAATTGAAAGATATAAATGTCCATTGTAATTAATAATATTGATATTAAAAGAAAAATAAATCTTTAATCCAATAAGTGACGTTCCGAAAAAAAAACAGTTGTTGAAAGTATTATGATCTTTCAAGAGTTACAATCATTTTTAATACTCCATTAAATTAACTTGACGTAGTGTTTTTAAAATTATCATCTTTTTAAGTAACACAATGGTACCAGTATACCAAAAAGCTTAGAGTTAAAGTTAATGCAACTTGCCCAATGAAGACAAATGGTTTTAAATGTGAAAACGTTTTTTTTTCAAAATAAACATACCTATTAGGAATTAATTATAAAAAGTTTTCGCTAGCCTGATGATGAGAGCGGAAGCTCTTGAAATCCGGCTCGCGTCCAATAAAAAGTCACTGTAGATTTTCTATAAATAAGTTTTTTATTTATAATGAATTCAACATGAATTTCCACCAAATACCGTCGGTCGAAAATATCATACCTATTAGGATTTTCAGTAGTAAATTATAGTAGGAATAAAATAATCGAACAATATTTTTCTATTACAGACTGTCGTGGTCCCTCCCCACAAGAGGAAGAAAAAGAAAAACCGTTGAGACCACATTGACAGGAAATAAATAAAATATATTTATTTATTTCGACGAGAGAATAAATACGTATTTATCCTCTGAGTTGGAAGTAATTAAACTAAAAAGAATCGAGTTTATCCAATCTACGCAAATTTATAAATTTCTTTTCGCAATTACGTCTTTATAATATTCCGATTAAAATTTAATAATACAAAAATACTTTCATATCACCTACCTACTTATAAGATCTATGAATAATTATATTCGTTGTGTGTAAAGATGTCATACGTACATAATAATATATACTCGCTAGTCTACCCAAATCAGTTCACACTTCACCGTAATTAAAATTATTTCCGAACGTTTAACGTAATGCCCGTCAAAAGTGTCGGTCGCTAAATTCAACAATTTTCGTTTCTTCAAAGATATTGGCTCATGATACATCTAGAGGAAAGAAAATTTACGTAAAGGACCCTTTCTACGTTGTATGTACGATTTATAAAAGAAAATTTTATCAGTGGAAAACAAACAATAATTTCTATTCAGAAACATAAAAGCATAATTTATAAAAATCAAAATTAAATTTCTGTTGTACATAAAGGTTAGTAATTAATAAATTATTTCCTTTTATACTCGACTTTAGCAAGTATAAAAGCCTTACCTTATTGCTGAAAATACACAAAGAAAACAACACACAATAACAATCAAGAATAAATATCAATTTTTTTTATGTACCACAGAAATCCATGTTATTTGTTAGAAATAGTCAATGAAATAATATTTTATCAAACTTATGATTCAACGTTATCGAAAGTTTATTTCTGTAATTATATTACAGATTAGTTTTGAATGCAGTTTTATTTATAAAAAGGCATATGGTTTCATACATAACTATTATCTGTACAGAGCGCCAGGGGCGCATCGAGATGAAATATTTTACTGAACCAAAGTTCGACAAAATTCAATCACTGACTATTTTTGGTTAATATAACAATAAAAATTGGTTTGTTAGTGAAAATGGCACCTGCCTCGCCAAATTCGATCTGAACACAGCCTTCCATTCACTACTGTCAGCCTCATTAGTATACAATATGATAAATTAAGAGAATATAATACATAAATATTTTCATGCAAAATAAAATAAAATAATATAATATTTTCTGCGGGGCTCAATTTAAGTAGCAACCAGGTCTGATTTAGCCTTGAGCTTAATTCTTTCACGCAAGGAACCCCAATGTCCAAAACTGAGGCTTGTGTGTGGGAATTTGGGATGTTAATTTATAATAAAATAAAAGATATTTACATAAAATAAATACGAGTTTAAAATTCATGCTATTGTTAGTATCCAAAATATCAGAAAATAATAATTAGTATAATGTTTCTGAGTCCGTCCCCGTTCTTATTATCAAATAGTTTCTATAAATTTAATTTACAAATAATATTAGTTATCCAAATTTTATTAATTTGGGAAAATAAAATAATTAACAGTGACAGTCTCATAAACATATTCATTAAAACATTATATAAAATTCATCAATCCTTTGTTTACAGAAATTTCACTTATTTGAGACTTATCAAACAAGAGTTTTGATACTCCAAGAAGAAAGGCAAAGTCGTAACGATAAAAATATCTATTACAAAATTTAAATAAATAATAATATATAAAATTTCTTAGCTTCGAGTAAGGTGATTTTCTGCAAAATTCGCTGCTTCGAGACACTGAATTTAATGTAAAATTATAATAAAATTTTAGGATGAGTTTCTTATTATTTCCATTGTGGAAATAATCACTAAAAGAAATATTATATTTATTACTCGGAGAAAGAAATGTCAACAACGAAAAACAAATTGAATACAACACTGCTTTTATGATTTTAACCTCTCTCTCCTAATTCCAATACAAAACTGCCTCGAATTTTGTTGTGACATCATTTTTATTAGTTCATTCCTTTGTCCTCACCACAAAAATACCTACTCTTTCACTCCTAGCACAAGCATCTACTTTTTTATGTAAACAACCACACGTGTCTCTCAATCCTTTCCTTGAAATTATTTTTATTTGAAGTATTTATACCTACATAACATATCAATATAAACAAAATTTAACCTCTTACCTAAAAGCAATTAATAGTTCAACAAACTTTCTTTGTTTAAAAATTCAATTTGGTACTTTTCTTCACCCGATGTACTAATATCTACTTCCTATCATCTAAACACTGTCACGTGTTAAAATATTCAATGTACCTTCCTAATAAAATTATTTAATAAATAACGTACTCTCTGAAGTACGTACCATTTATTTACCAACAATTATACTCCGAGTTATACATCCATATACCACTTAAAATAGTAAGTCGAAATATATTTAGTTCAATTTCAAACAAAGTTTGTTAAAAAAACTAAGACTATGTCACGCCCCCTCAGAAAATTAATTTTCCGGACTTGCACAAGGTGAGGAAATTATTTTCTTAAAAGAAAATTTTTTAACAAACAAAGAAAAATATTTCACAACGCAATCAATATGCTACGCCACTGGCCCTAACTTCCCAATTCTCTATATTGATTAAAATCATTCACAATCCTATACTTATATAAATAAACGCACACTTGTGTTACCCACTATCCTATAATTAATTTGTAAACAACCATATGTTTACAGTATTATATTAGTCAATAAACCCATTTATAATTTCTTACCAAAACATTTTGTCAAAGGTACAAAATGTCTTTGTACTGACTCTCAAGTGGTTGGAATACACATTCAATATACATAACCGAATTATAAATAATAGGTATATATCTACCGTCCCACGTGTCAACCTTAGGTACATCCAAACACATGACATACGTACAGTTAATTCACTATAATTATTACTCTCACATGTTTTCATTTATACAAACTCCGTCGTATGTTATATTAATAGTATGTACCCAATATAAACTGATATTACTATATCATATATAATAATACCGACCCTATTCTATAATTATGTATATCTGTTGACATAAGTATTAGTCAGTTTTTATATTGTACATAATTATTATCACATTTCTTTTCCTAAACCTTTATCCTTCACGATACTGATTTCTTTATGTGTGAACATAAATTTTAAAATAAATTTCCATATTGTACACATTCATATTTCTCTTCCATACATCCTATAGTAAATTTTACTATGAAAACTCTCACGATCTGCATTAATTTCCTCATTCACAGTACCGCCAAAATCAACAGATTTACTCCATTTACCCAACATCATCATAAAAATTATTGAAAACTTAATTAATCAGTTAAAAAAAAATTACCCCTACCCCCTCATGACTGGAATTAACCCTGAAACTATTAATCATAATAGCCAATAACCAACTGATTAATTTTTTATGGTACCATACCACACTCACGCCGCATCCCAGGTGAGGCAGGCAAAGAGAAACAGATCGCCATGTTGATCCATTCCCAGACACTCCCTTCTCTCTATCCACATCCACCCCATTCCTCAAACATTCACATCGATTTCTCCCACCCAACACGCGACAGTCCTTGTGAATTTGATCCACGTGGTCAAGTCACGCAGTTCCGGTATGTCCACACATTTTCACACCCTCCCCTTCAGAAAAAAAAAATATACACTCTCTTCATCATTCTTACATTCCATTCATGTAATGCTTCATCAACCATTCGTCTCAATGATCACATCTCCACAGCACTCATTCCACTCTCATCCCTCCTCAGCCACGTCCATGTCTCACTAACACACATGCCTAACACCTCATTCAAACACAGCACCCAAAGAAAATAGAAAAATTTTCACACAACAAAAACCCCAGTTATAGTATGCAACTCTCCCCTTTCAAAAGACACATTTCATATGTGCTGAAAAGCCATATTATTTCATGAAAACCAATCTGTTCCATAAATACACAAATACATAAATCGACTATAAAATCTACGCACTATAATATTATATACGAGTATGTACCTATATCTATTTACTGTTTAAAATATAAACTTTAGGTACCCATAAATTTTATGAATACCATATTGATATTAACATAATATTATGTATCTACTGTCTTTCATTAATGTTCTACCTATATTGGAAAAAAAAACATCAGTAGGTACCTAGTATTTCTGTAAACATCGCTCGACAATTATAATAATATTGTATAATACCATATAGGTACTTAATAGTCATTCCACTTAGCTAGCGACAATCTAATATAATATTATTATTAGACTCAGTCTAAATAATAATATTATACAACGATCAAATGCGTTTTTGTTAAAATAATAATATTACCGACTGTACTCAGTTCACCGATCATACTTGTCGAAACCGAACAGTTTTTTTATCTAAAGTGATAAATCTACTTAACCCATCAGATCAAAACACATACCTACCCGCATTATTATACCTACAGATTCGTCATTTATGAAATAATATTATTTCATATTCATTTTGTTAAGATCTGAGCAAAACCGACATATTGAATGACATTCCAATATATATAAAACTATACATATCTAACAAAAAAAATATTACTACTGACACACATTTCAACCCCATAAATTATTACAGTATTCAACAGTCAAAAACCCCATAAAATTCATCCTTCAAAAATTATTTCAAGGTAGGTCGTTTAACTCTCACATAACTGAAATAAATAACTAACAAAAAAAATGTTTACCATTCTATATACATAACATATCAATAGGTACATATTTAAACCCACTATCCACTTAAGATCAATACACAATATTATTACCAGTTCACTAGTCATATAACAACAAATTTTATCTAACGAGTTCGTTTTTGTAAAACTAATAATATTTTTATTTTCTAATAGATATAAAAAATTTGCTAACAATTTTTATTTAGTTTGCCCTCGATTCAATTAATTTAACGTATTTCTAGTGTTCATAATGTGTTCTATAATATTCGTCGTCTTCTGTCATCAATTTTGAAATGCAAGTCACCTCCTTAAAGGATAGGCAGAGAGTTCTAACATAATTTAAAGTCAAAATACTGGAAAATTTCAACCCCCCCCCCAAGACAAAAAAAAATCTGCTTCTCGTGTAGAACCTCCCCCTCTCTTCCATAAGACTATTAATCTATCTCTCCCCCCCCACTCCTCTGTAAGACAATTAATTTAAAGATTGGATATTTATCTATTTCTTCCAACTAACTATACTAGCTCAAATCTATTTCTGCTATGACCGAATCTGAATTTTACCCTTGCAATGACAAAGATAATTCTGGTCACACGCCATTTTCTGTCATAGCCTATGACAGAAAACTTTCCTTCGCTACATAGTAACCCAATGTCTAATGCCTGCAATGACAGACATTATATCCTGGACAAACGGCAACCATTTTTTGTCGTGGTCCCCCCCACAAGAGGAAAAGAAAAAGAAAAACCGTTGAGACCACATTGACAGGAAATAAATAAAATATATTTATTTATTTCGACGAGAGAATAAATACGTATTTATCCTCTGAGTTGGAAGTAATTAAACTAAAAAGAATCGAGTTTATCCAATCTACGCAAATTTATAAATTTCTTTTCGCAATTACGTCTTTATAATATTCCGATTAAAATTTAATAATACAAAAATACTTTCATATCACCTACCTACTTATAAGATCTATGAATAATTATATTCGTTGTGTGTAAAGATGTCATACGTACATAATAATATATACTCGCTAGTCTACCCAAATCAGTTCACACTTCACCGTAATTAAAATTATTTCCGAACGTTTAACGTAATGCCCGTCAAAAGTGTCGGTCGCTAAATTCAACAATTTTCGTTTCTTCAAAGATATTGGCTCATGATACATCTAGAGGAAAGAAAATTTACGTAAAGGACCCTTTCTACGTTGTATGTACGATTTATAAAAGAAAATTTTATCAGTGGAAAACAAACAATAATTTCTATTCAGAAACATAAAAGCATAATTTATAAAAATCAAAATTAAATTTCTGTTGTACATAAAGGTTAGTAATTAATAAATTATTTCCTTTTATACTCGACTTTAGCAAGTATAAAAGCCTTACCTTATTGCTGAAAATACACAAAGAAAACAACACACAATAACAATCAAGAATAAATATCAAATTTTTTTATGTACCACAGAAATCCATGTTATTTGTTAGAAATAGTCAATGAAATAATATTTTATCAAACTTATGATTCAACGTTATCGAAAGTTTATTTCTGTAATTATATTACAGATTAGTTTTGAATGCAGTTTTATTTATAAAAAGGCATATGGTTTCATACATAACTATTATCTGTACAGAGCGCCAGGGGCGCATCGAGATGAAATATTTTACTGAACCAAAGTTCGACAAAATTCAATCACTGACTATTTTTGGTTAATATAACAATAAAAATTGGTTTGTTAGTGAAAATGGCACCTGCCTCGCCAAATTCGATCTGAACACAGCCTTCCATTCACTACTGTCAGCCTCATTAGTATACAATATGATAAATTAAGAGAATATAATACATAAATATTTTCATGCAAAATAAAATAAAATAATATAATATTTTCTGCGGGGCTCAATTTAAGTAGCAACCAGGTCTGATTTAGCCTTGAGCTTAATTCTTTCACGCAAGGAACCCCAATGTCCAAAACTGAGGCTTGTGTGTGGGAATTTGGGATGTTAATTTATAATAAAATAAAAGATATTTACATAAAATAAATACGAGTTTAAAATTCATGCTATTGTTAGTATCCAAAATATCAGAAAATAATAATTAGTATAATGTTTCTGAGTCCGTCCCCGTTCTTATTATCAAATAGTTTCTATAAATTTAATTTACAAATAATATTAGTTATCCAAATTTTATTAATTTGGGAAAATAAAATAATTAACAGTGACAGTCTCATAAACATATTCATTAAAACATTATATAAAATTCATCAATCCTTTGTCTACAGAAATTTCACTTATTTGAGACTTATCAAACAAGAGTTTTGATACTCCAAGAAGAAAGGCAAAGTCGTAACGATAAAAATATCTATTACAAAATTTAAATAAATAATAATATATAAAATTTCTTAGCTTCGAGTAAGGTGATTTTCTGCAAAATTCGCTGCTTCGAGACACTGAATTTAATGTAAAATTATAATAAAATTTTAGGATGAGTTTCTTATTATTTCCATTGTGGAAATAATCACTAAAAGAAATATTATATTTATTACTCGGAGAAAGAAATGTCAACAACGAAAAACAAATTGAATACAACACTGCTTTTATGATTTTAACCTCTCTCTCCTAATTCCAATACAAAACTGCCTCGAATTTTGTTGTGACATCATTTTTATTAGTTCATTCCTTTGTCCTCACCACAAAAATACCTACTCTTTCACTCCTAGCACAAGCATCTACTTTTTTATGTAAACAACCACACGTGTCTCTCAATCCTTTCCTTGAAATTATTTTTATTTGAAGTATTTATACCTACATAACATATCAATATAAACAAAATTTAACCTCTTACCTAAAAGCAATTAATAGTTCAACAAACTTTCTTTGTTTAAAAATTCAATTTGGTACTTTTCTTCACCCGATGTACTAATATCTACTTCCTATCATCTAAACACTGTCACGTGTTAAAATATTCAATGTACCTTCCTAATAAAATTATTTAATAAATAACGTACTCTCTGAAGTACGTACCATTTATTTACCAACAATTATACTCCGAGTTATACATCCATATACCACTTAAAATAGTAAGTCGAAATATATTTAGTTCAATTTCAAACAAAGTTTGTTAAAAAAACTAAGACTATGTCAAGACGTAATTATGTTTGCAGTACGTTAGGTTTATATTTTCTTTTTCTCGTTACAATTTTTTTTACACATCTGTTGGTGATGTTTTTATAAATTTTATTTGTAATGCTATACATCTACACTCCTTACACAAGCATTAAGTTGCTTAAAAGGAGTGGAGTAAAATTATTGTAAATGGTATATTATGTTAAGTTTTGTTTTTATTTGTAATTGTGAAAAATAGAATAAAATATAATATACAAAAAAAAAAAATTATATCATGCCTGGAAGAGTATAAAATTTGTTTGTAACTTTTGCTTGTTGTATGTTTTAATAAAGAGTATTATTTTTATTATACGAGTCACATTTCACTTGTATTTAATAAGCGGAAAAGTAAATAATAGAATAAAAATATGTATGCGAATGTGGAATGTAATAAAAAACACACAAAGGTGCCATTATTGCTGGTTGACATAATCTACCAGTCAATTGCAGTAATCATTAAATAGTGCATATGACAATAAAATGTCATGTTTACTCAGTTAAATGTGTCATGAAAGGTTATCATATAATTATGGTGTAGATGTGAATTCTGTGAAAGGGATAAAATATTGCAATAGTTACCCGTTAGTGACTAAAAAATGTATGTTAAGAAGATGGAAAGATTATTTCGAGGAGCTGTTTGAATGTTAAGGTATGAATGCAAAAGCTCATCAAGTCTGATATTTTATCAAGGATATTAATAATATCCTAAATTTTAGGATATTTTAAATTATCTTGCAATCCTTGATATCCTATCAAGGATATCAAGGATATTTTAAATTATCTTGCTTGTTTTGTATATTTATTAATCTTTTTATGAATTTTGAATTTTAGCATAATCATATTGTGTTTTTTTTTAATTTTGTCTTATTCTTTGTATTTGTTTCATGATTAGGATTGTTTAAATTTACATGTCTGGCACTGTTGTTGCATTCATTGTTTGTATTACATATTGGTAATGATAGGGGACTTTACTGGTCCATTTATGGCTTTATATGATTTTGTTTATTGTTACCTGTTTATGAATGTCTGTATCCCTGTAAAATGTATTAAATAAAATAAAATAAATAAAGTCTGGTGGACCGAGGACTTTCGCATGGTGCCTTTAAAATTTTCAATACATAATATTAATTAATAATGATGAAAGCCGGTGTAGTAATGAAATTAAAAGATAGGCTTTTAATTTAATATTAATTTAATTTATTCAGGGTATGATCCTTTCACGTTCATTATAATGTGTTTATTTACGTTACAATATTTATTTTCGTAATAATCGTTTTTACGAACTTTAATTAATTTCCTCGAAAATGCTTTTGAGTTTATTGAATATTGATATTAAAAGGGTTAAATTAATTTTTGGTATTAATTTTCAATGTGGCTAAAAGATTTTTTTCAATTAAAAAATTATCGCAAACAATAATAAAATGCAATAGAAGTTTATTATTGTTTAAGAACACAACGAGTTCTTTGCCGTTAAATCATATCGCAAAATTGAAAATATTGAATGTTTTAAAACGTATTCGGTATCCATTATAACTTTAAAATATAAATAAATTAAACCTGATATATGTATATAATTATCAAGACATAAAGACGAGAAAACTTTATACTTGTAGATATAAATTAAAGTAAATAATGAAAACGTGCAACAGGCAAATACACGTTGGTTTGTAGTATATGTTTACCTTTAATATTTCCCGCCTATAATAATTTCATTTAAAACATTGTTCCTTGATAATTATTATTAAGTCTAGTAAATAATTTTCACCTGCAGCACGTTATCAGCATAGCGAATACCATAACAACTTACATGCAAACTATTGGCTTGTGATTAAATATGAATTAAAATACAAAGCTACATAATGTACGTTATTTATTTATCAGGGATTTTCAGATATTTCACTACATTTCCCAAAAAAATATCACTCTTTACACACCACAGCAATTAAGTATTTATTATTTTTAATAAACAATAATGAAACGATCTATCTTATTGTACCAACAAGCTACAAATAGGAAAACAAGCGAATATACAAACATTTTTGAACACAATATTAGGTTTTACAATCACATAATTTCAAATTAATTTAGTTGTGTATCGAAATATAATGCCACAGAAGCTTAAGCATATTATGGATTTGCCAATAAAGAACCTCATGTGTCTTATTGTTTGACTCATAATGTTTAGCATATTCGAGAGCAATGATTGTACAAAAACTTATGAAACAAAAAAGGGAAATGTTCTAACATCGCCTATTAATAAAACATACTAAGCTTAATTTTTGTAATCAAAGGTAGAAATTAATCACGCAGCATATTTGAGTACCTATTTCAAATATTATTAACTTTTCTACTGAAAAATTATATTAAATTCGTAATTTTTTTTTAAGTATTTGGAAACTCCTGAACGAGATCAAAGATAACGAATTATTTTCCACAGCGTTAAATAAGAGTTACTTTTTCTAGCTTGAAACTATTTATTTGTTTATTTAATACGGTGAGGACGTGTGATAAGTAAATGTGCAAATAATAGTTGGATCAAACATTGCACGTAAGTTTTTTTGTGTAATGAAAAAATTATATAAATATATATATTAATAATAATATGTTTATATTATATGAAAAATTGAAAAAAAAATTAATATATATGCTTATCCAAAAACGATAGTTTTTTTAGGCGGCATTTACTGTAAATTGTCTCATGAGCACTGATGAAAAGTGCAGTATTTAAGTTATCCCTGAAGATCAAGTAGATAAATAATTTATCAATAAAACAGCGTAAAGTACGCTAGCCTGATGATGAGAGAGGAAGCTCTTGAAAGCTGGTTCGCGACCAATAAAGTCACACATAGAAGTGTTTTATTTATAATTATTTGACATGAACTTCCATCAAGAACCGTCGGTCGAAAATATCAACTTCTTTAAGCAGATAAATTTTCATTATTATGTGTCCATGAATGCATTGTTGCCTGCATGTGCCTTTTTCATTTGTTTGTTTTATGTTGTATTTTTGATTTTTTTTTTATATATTTATAATATTACTGTAGATATGTATATTTATGTCTGTTTGTTTTTTGATTTTAATAACCGGGTTAGTTGGAAGACATCGCATTTTAGCGATAAACTCGCCCTCTGTACATTGAATTGTGTAAATGATATTTTCTATGTAAGTTTGTATTATTGCAAACAATGTACAGTGAAGAATAAAATAAAATAAATAATTAATTAATTGGTAACTTTTCAACGTCACCGAAGTGAAATTCAAAGTAATTTTCATTTTGAAAGATTACTTTTATTTACTTTACCTGACATGAAAAAGATTCACAACGTCATTTATTTAAAAAAATATATTAGAAAACAATAATACTATAGTGTTATTCATGTAAAAAAATATTTTCTTTTGCCGATTATTTTTGTTTTGGTGAAGTCAATAACCTTCGCTAAATCTCCACGCGTAGGTATATGTTTCTTCTCAATCTGCCTCCCTAGTTTAAACATTTTCCTTATAAATCAAGCCATTGAAATTGACTCGCTTAGGTAAAAACGCGACTAGACTTTTCGAAGATACCTCAATATAAGATTTTTCACATGGATAAAAGTTCAAAGAATGTCGCGCCGTCTTACTTTTGGCAAGCAAAAAATATGATGTATGTTTTGTTTAATGACAAAAACCGATGTATGTATGTTTTGCGAAATACCTGTACCATCATTTTAATCACTAGCTTCATCGTATTACTATTTGTTGGAAAACATTTCAAATGAATAATAAAACTTATAAACGTCGTTATAGGAATTAAATTTCGAAAAGTAAATGTCATATTTTATAAGAATGCTATCACTTTATCTCAAAGAGTCTACAAAATTCAATTGATGCAAGTTAATATAAACAGAGGCCATGATATAAAACACAATTGTTTTTAGATTACATACTTAACTAACAAATATCATTTGTAAGAAAAACTTGAAATTTTATTGTACATACAAAAAACACCCCGGAAATCCACTCCAATAACCTAGAATAAGACATTATCTTAAATATTAATGATCAGATACATTTGTTCTTTAAATACATAAAATTCTTGTGGATGTAGTTATTCTATGTTAAATTTTGTTTTAACAAAACATAAAATGATTGTTTCTCTATTATAAATATTATTTTCCTTGCGGATCGTTAATTTTTATTATTTGTTTACATTTTTATTATCGGATATCCAATGCATATAAGACCTATTTATAAATAAAATAAACATAAGTGGTAAATAATATTGACCTTAATCGCTCTGTTTTTAATTGTTTTCTAGCGTGCATTTATTGGTGATTAAATTGTATGTATCACAATGAAATAACTGCAGAAACTGACCTCAGCAGTGCAGCAATCTGGCTTTGCATACTATGTATAAGATAACTGGAATATGGATTTTTCATAGTAATTAGAATCGTATTGCAAATCTTTCATATTATGTAAACATTATTTTGAAATGTATAATAAGAATTTAAAAAAAAATCGTTTGTTAGGCGTAAAATGTAAATATAAAACATCTATAAATCCACTGTATCAAAAAACAAATAATTTTAAATAAAAAAAATATATCTTAAAAATGCACTACCTACTTGCCTACATTGTATATTCCAATAACCAAATCAGTTCTAAATAAAATGAGATCCTAATTTGATGTCTATTTGAATTGCAGATATTTTCAAAAATGAAATTGACATGGTTCCTGATCACTATGCTGTCTGTTTTGTGGATGACTCAAGCGAAGGAAACTACAAAGACACAAGACGACATGGAGAATCGGCCCGATACTTCTCAGAACTTCAAGTATTCTGAAACAGATGGAACAAATTATAGTCCAACATCAATCTTTGTAAAGGCGAGGACATCTGGATCGAAAAATAAGAAGAATAATGTCAATTAATGTTTTCAAAATCAACGTCGTCGAAACACTAAACAGAATTTAAAATTATCTGAAGGATGGTGAACTGATAAATAGATTACAATAAATTTCCTGAAATTATTTTCAAAATAATAGTTAAATTTAGTGTAAGAATAATTAAGTCCAGTAAATGATTTATCCAAGGACAGAAATATTCTCGTTGGTCATGCAGTTTGAGAAATGCCGCGGAAATAACATAAAGAATATATGAAATAACACATTATAGGTCTAGATATTTGCGTATTTAAAATTTTTATATTATAGAATAGAGATGAGAGATGGCTCACAGTGTTCATGACGGTCAACAAATCATCTTTGAATAGAAGAGGACACAGTGTTCCCAAGAAAATCATTGAGAGGTGAAAGAAAAGAAGGTCAATTTGTGTTTTTTCTCATTTACATATGCATGTTATCAATAACAACAAAAAGAATAAAATTGTCAAGAAACTTATCAAATTTATTTTTTAGTTGAACTCAGTGACTTTGAAAAATATTACAATACCCTTTCATTAACTAGCAACAGCGCCTTTGAACCTTGTGATTATGTGTATTTAAATGTGACTCGCAAAGGAAAATCGTTTGAGTAATATATTATATTGTATAAAATAAGCACGATAGCAGTAATATGAATTATTATGTAAAGTATGATGAGGTATATGTATGTCAAAGACGTGTCTTCTATTAGAATTTAAATTGAATATTTTGAAGACTTTTTTTGAAAAAACTACATATATATCTGATACTATTTTACATATCTGTAAAATTTCAGATTTTTTTGAAAATCAATTATTAAATGTAGCGATAGATTATCCCACATCGCCGCGAACGAGACTCCACTAGGACGAATATTTCCTGGAAGGCCACCTTAAAGATGGAAGGATAGTTGGTCTTCAGCGTCGTAAGAGGAAACATATTCCGAACAAACAGATTAACGATCTACTACAAGCAGCAGAAGAAGAAGAAGAAGAATTAAATATTCTATAAATTATGCTCACTACAAACCTACCTACATTTTTTTATATCTAGAAAATTGTTATATTCATGTAACAATAAACGTTGGTATTATTACTATAGACAAAGATTTGCTGGTTCTCAGAGATGTAAGTGATGTGTGAAGATTTCAATAAAGATGGGTTATCAGATTTTCCAAGATTTAAAAAAATAGTACTCCTGTAACTTGAGGCCGGAGATCATGGAAGAGTTATGAAGAGCCCTATATCCAGTAATGAAAAGATGAAGGCTAGCAGTAAGTAAAAGGCTAGTTGTCTTTCTGAGTCTGTTGCGTTACTATTAGATAAGAAAAAAATTAAGATTTTCCACCAACATAACATCCATAAAGTAACAATTTTATTTCATTGCATATTTCTGAATAGTTTAATTCATGAATTTAATCATTTTTTATTAGTGCTGTCACTGACTAACTTACACTACAACATACTCATGAATATTTATTTTTAGAAGGCTGATTTTCTAAGCCCGTCCCTATAAAAAAATGAATGACGAGGGTGACACGACACGCGAATATAATGATTATAGGAGTAGGTATGCTTAACATACCTACGACTAAAATCGCTTGAAAAATCCATTAGATTGTTGTATTGTACCTATTTATTAAAGGTCATACACAATTTCTTACTTATTATGAATATTTTTTGGCGTATAAGTGCTCACCTTTTTGAAAATCACTTGAAAAGTTTTATTTTGCACACCTCATCATAACAGACTTTTTTTGAAAAAAAAAAAGAAATAAACTGTGTAGGAAAAAGTCAAGTTTATTCAGTGTACTAAGGTTAAATGCTTCTGTATTAAAAATTAAAGTCATTGTAAAGCATTTTTTTGTATTCAAAGAACAATTTAGAAAATTTGTACACGATTGATACGAAAAACAGTGTTACTTGTTGCGGAGCTCAGAAGCTTAATATGGCATTGAATGAACAATATACATACATCACACAAAAAGTATTTAACTTCTTTTGAGGTAATAATAATAATATAATATTAATAAATTTGTATTATATCATTTTATGTAGTATGAACTGCGTACTTCATTAATTTCAACACTTTTGTGTAGAAAATATAGATAAGACATCTTCATCACCTTCACACCGCTTCGCTTGCGGGGTGGGCAGAGAAAACGAGGCTATTTATTCCTATACTTTCACATACTTTTCGCTTCAATCACTGTCATATCAATCACGTCATGCAAGTTCTTTTATTCAATATACTCAACATTTATTTATCCTGTAAGATCTGGTATAATGATCCTGCCATTTGATCATCTCACGGTCATGTCTCTGAGCACCATCCCTGTCAGCCATGTTTATTTTTATTCATTCATGTTAGTCGGTCAAGTATTTTGTCTCAGTCAGATATAGATTCATATAATATATACTATGCAGATCATAGACAATATAATAAAACAAAATAGATGGATAAAATAAATCAATATTTGAATATATTTTAAGTTATAATGCGATGTTATTGCTTACCTACAAATAAATGATGCGTGTAAACATTTCACGCAATTCCATTAACAATGATGACTTGCCTTCGCCTGAATCCTTAACCCAAATATCCACTTAACTCAACCATTACATGTTAGAACCTATACATTGCTATCGTTAGTTCTAAATAGAAATTTGGTACTACGACTAATAAAATATTTATCAACACATTTTTGGGGCTTAGTTTGAAAGGCAACATGTTGGTAACCAATTATTATTGTGTATTTATTTAGTTAGAGAAAACAAACAGAAAGTTCACCAAGCTTAATAAAAAAACATAATTATGATATACATTCGGTGAGGTCAACCATTTAAATAAAGTAGGAACATTTAAACAACAATAGAAGATAAAAACAAGTAGGTATAAAGGAAATGTGACGATCACTGGACCCTCAAACATTATGTCAACTTTCACAGTATCTCACTGGAAGAATTGCTCAGTGGATGAATTGAATATATACAACAACCTGTAAGGACCTGCAGAAATGAGACTTAAATTGAAAAAGTTTGTAAAATTTTATGAATTTCTACAATTATTTACATACTAGATTATAATTTCTTGTAAAGTTTTTTTATTTATCTTCTCAAACCAAAACGTTTATAATAAAGGCATTCACCATAACCCTGACTTCGGGTTTAAACTGGATCACGGGTTTTTTTCACGGAGAATTTCAAACTGATCAATTTCACAAATGCTGATGATTTACTGGATTTTGTTATACTGGAAGAGTAAATAAGCATATAAAATAATATTTATTTTTTCATGTTTTTTTAAGCTGTAATTACATTCTTTGTCATGATGATTAATACTTACAACATTATATTGATATTTTTTTAGCACAAAATAAAAACCTACTATTCTATTTTCAGTGCGTGTGCTAAAGGTTTGCTTTGTTGCGTCTGTATTGTGGATAGATTTTAAGAGTGCAAACAAAGTGGTAGTGACAAAATAAACCAACATAAAAGAATTGAGCCTGAAGGTCACGTTTGATTGATGATTCACTTCCTTATTGGCAATCAGCCAAAACTTTGAATAAAACATACTACAATAGTTACATGAGGGGGAGTATTTACACAGTTTTTCATATAGAATCAGAGACTAGTTATTCAACTTCTTTTAATATTATTTCATTCACTCGACTTCCAATGAGTTAAACGATTTTTAAAGTAGTGGACATAAATATAAAGGAGAATAGTGGACATGGAAAAAGGAAAACTTTACAAATATTAAAGATAGGTATCGATAATCAGATATGCACACTTCTAACGAAAATTACTTTCTGGTTGTGTTTCGCAGTATTTCATAGAGATACGTAGTGATCTGTGGTGATCTGGGTTTTAATCCCAATAAATCGAAACGTCAAATGAAGATTGATAAATCATTATCACCAAACAATTTCTTTGATTAGCTTGTTAGGTCCCTCCAACGTTGACTATCAACCTGACGTATACTTCCCTATTCTGTGCTGTTTCAGACAGAACAACTGTCTATTTCTTTAATATTTCACAATCGGAGAAACTAAGGTTTTATTATAAAAGGAAACTAAGAAATAAATATTTTCCATCAAACTGTTTTCAATTGATCGACAATTTTTCGAAAAAATTTAATGGAAAAAAACACATAACGTGTTGAAGCGTATTATAGTTCGTTTATAGTAAAGCCATCTTGGCGTAAGCTAAGGTTACTTTACTCCACTTCAATTTCCGCTAATGTTCCAGTGAACTGATTTGCATAAAAAATATGAAAAGTTTTTTCAGCATCGCTACATTGTTTCGCAAAATAATATTTATGAAAAAACAAAAAACATTTCAGTGATATAATCCTGAAACAAAAAGGGCTAAATGTTTATTTATTTTTTTTATATTTTGTACCTTTAGAAAAGAAAGTATCAGAATATTTTCTTTTGATCTGATAAAATACTGAAAGAAATTATTTTAGAAATTTAGAAATTTAGAATAAAAAAAAAACGAGTAGAAAAATATTATGAATATTCGTAATCGTATCTAGAAGAGGTTGAATAATAAAGTATGGGACACAAAAGGGATTTAATAGGTAGCCACCGTTTGTTTCCGTTCTTTGATGAAATGTGAAATTATTGTTTAGCGGTGGCAAATGATGGTACTAAAATGACAGATATTGTTCTTTCCGTCATCTTTAGTGTTGTAATTAGTGTAGAGCAACCTTAACCCCTGTCGTAGAACGCTACCGATCCTTACAAAAAATTAAAACGGGCCGCCAAAGGGACATTATTTTTTTCTTGTGGTATTCTTCTGTCATTTCTTACATAATATATTATATTTTGGTGGACTGGTGGTATTTTATTTTGAAGGTGTATAATAAAATCAAAACAATCTAAAATATTGTCAATCAACATCACTAATCATTTTTATGAGATACTTTAATGAATTTAAAAAAAATCATAATGGCAACACTATTTCGTGCGCTAGGTTTGCTTGTTAATTTTGTTGTGCGATTTTTCGTTTCTAAGTCCCATCATCTTTTATCTCAGATACATAGATAGTATACTATTATAGTATTTTTCTACGGACACAGTTTTGAAATAAAGGGGGATAAGAAAATATTAATATTTTTATCTCATTTTTCATTTCAAACCCGAGAACATGATACGTTATAATACTACAAAGTTATGACAGTACAGTTTTATTATATTATAATAATACACAAACTTTTTTGTTGAGAAGGATACTTTAATATTTTCTTTAATACTTACGTAATCAGGCTTGGGAACATTTTAATATCACTTTGTTTTTTGTGACCTAAGTTTGCTGCTTATATTATTAAATAGTTTAAGTTAATATAAATAACCGCATAAATTTATGTCTCACATCTTAATTCATCCATGAGATAAGTCACTCATCAAGAATGACTTATTTTGCATAGAAAGAAGAGGATGTTGTATGCGTTCATTATGTGGACTTAGTCCATTGGCTTTCCTACTTGTGTAAGAATCCGTAACGGTGATGAGAGATAAATGTATAAAAATGTAATACTAACCTAAAAAGATCTACTATTTTTTAACAGATTACTCGATATTGTTTTTTTATTTAGAATTTTTGCGATAAATATAAATATTATTATATTTTCCATGATAGGACAGTTCAAATTTTCAGACACCCTTGTATAATTCACAGAGTATACATTGTGCGGTATTTTAGAAATTAAGTACATTAAAAATTTATAGAAAGTACACGTAGATCCGTTAAGAATGATTAATCCCTATATATTTAGTGGAACAAACATTCAATATGTAGGTACATCCTATTCAAAAGCGAGCACAAACACCAAACAAAATATAGGAAAAATAAATAATAATCATAATAAAAAAATAAACCATACTACCGATAACAATCTATCTTCAATGACGTACATAATATTATATTCTACATATCTACATAATAAACAAAAGAGTCCACTAATTATTAAATCGAAATAATATCGACCAACTTTTCACACACATAAATACGTTTTTTTTTACAATATAATACGGAGTGATTCAAATAAGGCACCGTGTCTTAAGCACAAGTATTTGTGCCTACCCTCAATTATTTATAATGTTTAACGTTTTGTTGTTTTTTGTCTTTTGTCATTAGTTTTAAGTTATTTATTACTGAGGATAGACGAAGGTCCGAAAAGCTTCTAAGCAATATAATAATTAGTGAAAGTTATACAGTGTTTCATTTTTTATGACCTAAATTTACAAGTAGATAAGTATTTATGTTGTGTGCTGGATGAAGTTTTTTAATTAGAATAAATAATAAAATCTTTATTCAATTAATCATAGTCGTAGTTAAAATAACAGTACAAAAATATTAGAGTATTTCCATATAAAATTTACATAGTTACAGTTTGACTTTTTGAAAGAAAGAATCCCGCTAAAATTAATGTAAACTTTGATTTGACTTCTGTTAAAAATCTCTTGGTTGACCACCTGCAACCAACTTCATTCTCTTCTCTCTCGGCAGCCGTTCCGTGCGCTGGTCGTAATAAATAATTAAAAACTTGATAAATTGTCGTCAGAATTAACTTATAGACTTTACTGTGAAGTACAAACAGTGAAAGTGAATCATCGTTAATATTAATATTAGAACCTGTTGATTAATACTAATTCTTGTGTATATGTAAAAATCTTTGTGTGTGTGTAATGGCGTTGAACCGGGCTGTGTTGTAATTTGAACTTTCAATAAATGTTTCTTTAACTTAAACTGTGTTTTTTCTAACTATGAAACCATTCTAGTAACTTTACGATATCCCTGACTGAGACTCTTGCCCTGCAGACTGAGATAGCTGGTGAATATAAGTGAATAAGTGGAGTTTGGAGTCGTAAAGTAGGAAGGTGAGAAGAAGAATAGATATTACAAAAGTGACGCCCCACCTTTGTGGCGATATGAACGATCCTGTTGTTAGCCAACCGATCTAATTGGTATCTCCAGAATCATCATATTTTCCCACTCCCTTTTAAGATGTCCCTCGTGTCGCATATCGTGCTTCGCGTTTTATCATTTATCCGAAGAGAAATAAATAATACTCTCTTACTTAGTCAATTACAAGTGCTTTCAAAATTTTATAATAGTTAAATAAAAATAATAGGCGCCCCTGAGACGGTCTACGGACTGTTTAACGGCGTCAAAACAAAATCATCCAGAATCATCATCATCATCTATTCTTAAAGTTTTCAAGTGTTCTCTAAAAACTGGTACCTCTTCATAAAACTTCGCACATGGGTATTAAACACTTTCGATTCAATGATGAGGTACGCCACCAAAGGACAACTTATTTACTCGGTGTTACATTTGCACAAATCCACTTAATTACTGGCTACCCCCTTGTGCTAGTAGACTATTGCAGATGTTGCTTCCTTGAGTTATTTAACAAGCTTAAAAAGCACAGAGAGAAAATTTAAAAACAGATGTATACCATCACTACATATCCCACAATTGAGTACAAAAAAAACACATAAAATGATCATACAAATAAATCAAAATAAGGCATTTAGGGTGAATGCCTAACCTCATCACTGAATTAAAAATGTAAGAACTCTTAATATTTAACGAATACCTACTTGTCTTTTACAGAACAGTGTAAAACTAATAAAAACCTATTTTATTCCAAGTACTCCACAAAACAAATGAATAATCGTAATGAAAATGAATTATACCTGGTTTAGACGTGTATACCTCTTCTAAACAAAATCCCATATAATCATACCTTTAGCCTAAAGGTTTTGAATTTAAATCCTATAATGAGTACCTAATTTGTACTAGACTGTACATATTATCCTGAAAGCTTCAACATTTTCGCTCTGAGCATTATAATGCTAGACATATATCAAGATCTGTATTGAAGTACTATATAACTACACATTGGTATGCTCATGAATGTATTCTGTATACTAGTTTTAAGTAGGTATACATAAACATATTTGATATTAATAAAACACTGTTTTACTTTTCACTATTAATTTATTATTACTCAAGCGCTTTCGTCAAGTTAGCTTGACATTTTCAAGAGAACTTGACATTTTGAGTTATCTTGAAAATGTCAAGCTAACTTGACGAAAGCGCTTGAGTAATAATAAATTAATAGTGAAAAGTAAAACAGTGTTTTATTAATATCAAATATGTTTAAAATGTCTTTTCACAATGTGAACACACAAACTCTAGATCATTTAGGTATACATAATTTCATTCAGAAAATAATAATGTTTCGTTGAGTCTACGACAAAGACAGATCTTTCATGCATGTTTTGAGTATCCTTTAAAAAGTAGGTATTCATTAAGATATTTAAAAACATTAATTCAGCGATGAGGTATGCCAACTATTCTGAATGTCACAACTTTTACTAGTTTACTGGCTACCCAATTCGTGAGAGATGCCGTGATGGAATAGAGAGAAAACAATATTATAAAATTTACAAGAACCACAAGAGAATGAAAAACAAAATTCTATTTTTTAATACATACCTACCTGATACAAATATTTTTAATAATTTTATGACGATCATTATCACGTGAATACCAGTTTAAGATTATTCTTAAGACCGTAGTAGCTAATGGAAATAGAAAAGTAATGATACAGAATATGTAAATTTTTAGAGTACTTTTACAAACTCTACAGTAATACGTTGACTAAAGTAAAAAAATTGAGATGGTCGGTAGCATTTGATGTTATTCCAAATCCAGATTCATCTCTTTTTTTTTTTAAAAAAAAACTTATTTTATATTTTCCAGCAATACTTTTATAAGACACAACTTGTCTAGTAAAAGAAAACGTACGCATACAAAAAAAGCAAGGGGAGATAGTTGGTCTACAACATTCAATCGATATATTTTATTTTATTTTTTATTTTCACAATATTTAGAATCAAACAGTCGTTATACAATATGTTGACAATTAATATATTTGACATGTAGACCAGCGAAGATTCCACTCTTACCAGAAATGTTTCAATCTTGAGGAAAAAAAAGTAAAAGTTAAAATGCTCCAAAAAAGTCAAAGTAAATTTAAATTTAAAAACAACGATAATACAATACTTAAAACAATACAAAAACATAAATATAAAAGCAAAAAATCCTAAAATACTAGAAATTAGTCCTTCAGTCACATTAGTCTTTAGATAAAAAGTAAAGTTAAAATTTTCTGAAAAAAGTCAAAGTATGTAAATCTAAAAATATAAATATAAAATCTAAAATCCCAAAATACCAGAAATCAAAACAAAACAAATAAGCAAAATCACCCATCCAGTATGAGTTACAAAGCCCAATCAAATACACAGCCAATATCCAATGTCCCAAGGATGCTATGATCGAGAGAGCCATGCATTCAAGCAAGCACACCCATCCACCCCCCGCCCAAATGCAAGTGATCCGATGCTGCCAAACAGTGAGAGACCGAGATCAAACCACGGGGACCGCTGATGACAACAAGGCCCCGGACACTCCCGCTCTAAAGTCTTGCTTATTCATGACGAGTATGTCAAGGCTTTGAAAGAATGAATCATAAACAGAACAAGAGCGTCTCAAAAAAGAATTCTGCACATAGTTGGTGGTACACAGTGGAAATCTGAACAAATGATGGAACCGCGTGCTTCGCGTCGGACAATTAAATGGTATACTCTGTACTAGACCAATCGAATCGACCTCGTTATTCAGCAACTTATACAGATACATCATATCACTTACAGTTCTACGATTTTCAAGGGTCGAAATATGATAAAAACGTGTAGCAGTTTTATAATCATCGAAGTGATTCTGAGTCAGAAAACCTAGATGCTTTATGAATTTTCCCTGCAATTTCTCAATACGTTCAATGTGTGTAACATACTGGGGGCTCCAGACGACTGAACAAAACTCCAACTGGCTTCTCACAATACATATATATCCCGAAATTGAATCTTTTTGCCTCCAAACTACTCCAATTTCACGTAACAAGCATACCCATTGCTTACTGTGATGATGTTTGAAGTGTATTTGGGTTTATTTCGAATCCAGATTAATTTTAAAAACAAACGGACTAAAATAATTATGCGATGATTGTTGTGTATTTTGAGTAACGTGTACTCTTCTGTAAATTGTATTTGTACCTGAGTTGTTTGTTAGGTTTATGTTCGTTGTTAAATATTCACATCGATATTGTTTCCTTTTGGGTGAGGCTAAAATGTACCTAATACGAGTATGTTAAATATAAGCCTTCAATCGTAAAACGTAACATATTTTGATGTTTGTATGATTTCAAGTCTGTGTATATTTTATTGCTCTAAATAAAATGAACATAAAATCACACACGTAAATAATATAGTTTTGTGAATAAAAAATAATACTAATCTAAAATACATTTGAAATAATTATAGGTTTAGATGATTAAAAAATGTGAGGACACTTAGAGGATTCATAAAGAGCATTCTCTCTGTACTATAAACCAAATAAATTTATTTAAACATAATTTAAGACACAGGTCATTTATGAGTTGGTTCAAATTTACAAATTTACATGATATGGATAAAAACTTCATAATATAATTCAAACATAATAATAATAAGGATAATTTGTATTTGGCGCCGTTTAATGCTTCGTGACCATCTCAAGGGCGCCATGGCTTTTCTTGAAAAGCAGTGTTTTCAGCTTACTCCTGAAATCAGGATGTTTCCTTAATGGATGCCTTTCCAGGAAACACAGAAGAAAGAATAGTTGTTTACCTCTATAAACATATAGTGATCTTTTTTTCCGTGTCTTCGTTGGGTTGGAAACAATAACAGAACCTATTCAATAAGTATTACCCTTTTCTAAATAAATATTTCGACCTGTCCTTCTGTTACTTTTTTTACATTCAACTCCCTGTGCAGATAAGTTGGTATGTCTTTCTTAACACACAACAGTTCTGAAAATTGGATTCATTTATATAAATAATGTGATTTCCTTATTTTCATTCCATAATAACATAATCTGAAGTGCTAGGTAATGTGGTTAGATGGAAAAAATCACTACATAGTGATAATCTCGCCATTGTGATAATCATCCAAGACTTTTTTGTTATAATTTATTGTTTTGTTAACATTGTTATACAGGTAATGATAATGAGAAAAAATGATAAATAAGTAAAGTAAAATGAAACTACTAATTAATCTCGGGTAAAAATAAGTTTTTTTTAACAAAAAATATTTTTGAAATAAATTTTCTTGGTACTGAATACTGGTTATGAATGCTACATATATTATATATTATTAGGTATTTCTAAAGGAAAGGCGATTTAGGCATGTCGATTCAGAATGATAATATAGCGTGTCCCAAATAATACCTTCATAGTTAGGTAGTCATGCCTCAGAATATTTAGGTAAAGGTAAATTCGATAATTATTATAGTACAACCAACGTGAATAATATCCTATTTGTCCGACGGATATCGAATATTGGCAGCATTATTTACATTAGTTACGGCCAAAATCGGTTACGGAATATAAAAAAAACTACTAATTTTTAAAATAAACAATCAATATTATTTTACTCTTTGTAGGCATTAAAGAATGGGAATGGGCTGATACATATTATTATTATTTTTTTTTTATAAAAAGATATATCTGGGTTTTGTTATAAACCCAAATACAACCTTATACACCTTTCACAGTAAGCTAAAGGCTTGTGTCGTGAAAGGGGAATTTGCCGGCACCTGGGATCGAGCCACGGTCCCCTTGTTCACGAGGCCGAGACTCTACCTCCAACTTATTGCCTAAAACTTTGATTTCTTTTAAATAATATCGAGCTAAAATCGAGTCACAAAGCAGATCCATGCGCCAAAATGCGATCTAAATTATCCGAACAACAAGAGCAGTCATTTCAAACAGACAGTTTACCACTGACCGTACATATGTACATGTTCTGAACAGTGTGAGACAACATACGTTGTTCTTTCCGTTTTCGGCCAGATCATTTATATAATCATACTTCTTATGTCGTACAGAAAAAAATATGTATTGTCGAAACTGAAACTCGATTCTGTTCAAACAGTCCGAAATTGAATCTGAACTTTCTATCGATCACTAACGCAAAGGTACAGCCATAACAATAGGGTGAAAATCTCAATACAAATGGGTCTATGTAGGTAGGCGGGATGTTCAATTAATAAAAAAGGGTAAAATATTTATGTAGAATTACCCTAGGGGCATTCATAAAATTTCGTTATTTATTACTTGTAATAAATATTTTAACCTGTATTTTTAAGTAATTACATATCAATATTGTAACAAACTCGTTTAAATCGTAACAACTGATGTGAAAAAAACGATACAAAATATTGTACCACATGCATACGTGGTGTTCGAGTTTGATTTACAATTTTATTTGTCATAATAAAAACATACAACAATCGATCATTTAATGTATAAACCTACCCCTAATAATGTACACGAGAATGTTTGACTTATGTAAGAATTACATAACTTGGAAAATAATATTTTGTTTTGTTTCAAATAACATGTTTTTATAGGCTCTTTTCCGCATTATTACTACAAACGCAATTTTGAAAGTAAAACTCAAATGTTTTGAGAATGTGTTCGTTATAATTTGACATTTTGACATCTCTTTATCGGTTCGAATTTTTCTTTTACAAAGTGTAATTTGCCTTCCAATCAACATTTAAGATTTGATGTGAGAACAAAATAAGTTAAAAAAATAATCTATGCAAATTACAAGAAAAGTCATACCATAAATAAGGTGATCTATTTAAGAAGGATATTGCATGTCGAGGTTGCAAGAAATTATAACGAGGTTGTAAAATACATTCTGAAAATACTGTAATATCTATAATAGACGAGATACAATGCTCTTGGCTGAGTTTTCAGTTCAAGTCATTCACATCCTTTAATCACGATGTATAATTGATTGTCATGAGAAAAGTTTACTCTGGTTCGAAGAGGATCATTTTTCCAGTAAGCTTCCAAGAGGATTAGCGAATTTCAGAGTGGTTTGCGTTTGATGAAAAAAATGATAAGTATTGGAAACTTTTCGTATATTGTAGGCCAAAAATTTTCGAGTTAGAAAGAGAAAGTATGAAATTTTCATTTATGTTTCTGGTCAATTATTTTCGACGTAATTTACAAAACTAAGTCGATAAATAAATCACCTCAATAAGGAAAGTATACTTATTCATTCTCAAAATGATTGTTATGACTTTTAAACAATTTATTTACTTAATAATACCATAGGCTACTACCTACCAAAAACAAAATATATTAATGATAATATTATAATATGTATCTTAATGAAAGTAATAAGAATCAAGAAGTTTAAGACTGTACTGAAGAACATTTCTACAAAAGTGAGTCACTGGCAATTATTTTCTACGTAATTTACAAAACTAAGTCGATAAATAAATCACCTCAATAAGGAAAGTATACTTATTCATTCTCAAAATGATTGTTATGACTTTTAAACAATTTATTTACTTAATAATACCATAGGCTACTACCTACCAAAAACAAAATATATTAATGATAATATTATAATATGTATCTTAATGAAAGTAATAAGAATCAAGAAGTTTAAGACTGTACTGAAGAACATTTCTACAAAAGTGAGTCACTGGCAATTATTTTCGACGTAATTTACAAAACTAAGTCGATAAATAAATCACCTCAATAAGGAAAGTATACTTATTCATTCTCAAAATGATTGTTATGACTTTTAAACAATTTATTTACTTAATAATACCATAGGCTACTACTATCAAAAACAAAATATATTAATGATAATATTATAATATGTATCTGAATGAAAGTAATAAGAATCAAGAAGTTTAAGACTGTACTGAAGAACATTTCTACAAAAGTGAGTCACTGGCGATTATTTGGAAGGAATATGATAATTCAAATTACGAATAATAATGTTCTTTTTTTAAATTTATTTATGTCTATGTCAAGTAGTGTAAGATAAAATTTTTATGTTATGGTAGTTACCCAATTAGAATATTAGGTATATTTTCACCTAAAAGAAAAAACTGTTTCATCATTGATATGGCAACGATATCAAAGGGTTATAAGGAATGTCATAGTACATAAGTGTTCTAATTGATAAGGCTTGTCTTCACACTGATGAGCCAAGAAAGGCGTAAGCAATTCTCAGCGATCAAAAATCATAGCCGATACCATCGATTCACAAATTATTAAATTAATATTATTTTTATTGGAAATTGGTGATTTTATTATTGTGTAATGTATTTTCTTGATGTAAAGGGCGATAGCCGTTTACGTATTAAATAAATAAATTAATAAATATACAATTAATTATTAATACACAATGACTGTTATATTACCTTATTCATATACAATTTTCTATTATTGTTTTTACATTATCTTGTTGTTAATCTTGACTTGTGGTGTATTGTTTTGTATAGACTGCGATTACTTTGTTTTTTTTTTATGTTGTTGTTGTTCCTTATGTGGTGTTCTCACTTTGGCGAATATCGCCAGGCACCAAAATATCGCCAGCCATTTGAACCGTGTGAACAAAATGACAGCTAGTCTGAAACGATAAAAACCAGTAGAAACGATATCGTCTCGAGTTGACCACCTTCCAACATTTTCGGCCGATTGAACGATTCGCGCATGCACAGATGTGCGCGGCGTTCGTATCTATGGTAAAAACTTTATAACCTATAAATTTTATAATGTTTCCCGCTTCGTGACAGTTGTTATCTTTGTTGTTGGTTTGTGGCGTTTGTTTCCTTAATTAAAAGGTGCCTTATAACATCTACTATAACATTTTCGACTAAAAATAAACACTTCGCGATCTCCATCTCGACGCCATTTTGAAAACAGTGTCAAAATCCAAGCGCATCTGACAGATCGTTTCTAAATCGGTGGACTGTGTGAACAGGTGTGACGATCAATGGGCGTACGGCGAATTTTGTTTTTTCGCCTGGCGTTATATTTTGAAATTCGCCTGGCGATATTCGCCAAATGTGAACACCCCATTAGGTACACTTTTTTGTTAACATGTAAAAGGCTCACGCCGTATATTGTGTAAATAAATAAATAATGTATATTTCATTGATTACTAGTAGTAAATACCTGAAAAAATATTTACCTTTTTTAATATTTTATTCTAGTACCGTTCATGAACTATTTGGACAAAGTACTTATGTTACACAAAGGTACTTAATAATAGCGTATAGATCGAGTAGCCTTTATGGTGAATGAAATTTGTAATGTTGTGAATTATTATTATTGGATTTTGTTGAGGTATTTGAACACGCCAACAAGCATTTATATCTTCAACTCCCCAAGGGTGGCCACTCCCTCGCCCGGACATTCATACTATACTACCATCAGACTAACACAACACAATGACTGTTATACTACTCACTTGGCTCCTACTTCACAAGTACTACCACTATTATAATTAGATACCTGCTAGTGTACAATCATTATGGCAATAATATTTTCTATGTAAACGACAACAATATCATGGGAAATCATTTTGTTATATCCGAGTAACTACTTCAATACTCAAACGTATAAAGTAAAATAAATAAATAAATCTTTATTGGCCATAATTTTACACAAATACATATCTAATATATAAAAGGAAGTCGTGTGTGTTACAACACTTATAACTCAAGAATGGCTGTACCGATTTGAATGATCTCTGATTTGTTGGATTCTTCTCCGCCCGGAATAAACTATAGGCTATTAAAACATCTTACAAATTCACGGGAAGAAACAATATGAAGAAAATTATTTACGCCATACATTTTTAATTTCAAAAATAAAAACAATATGGAGAGTTATGGCGCTATTAGCGCCCCCACGTCGCCTGTTGCATTGTGCTAAAATAATCCGTAGGTTCTGCTATATTAAGAACCAAATTACTATAACTAATATGAACGAAATGTGTACTAATATTTGTTTACTATTAATTCGGTAGTTACATTGCAATAGGTTGTATCTCACTAAAACATAATTTTACAGAAGAGCAAAAACAAAGTTTGCAAAAGAGATATTTCAGCCAAATTTCGAGCATTATATATCAAACGTGGTTAGATGGAAGAAATCACTATATAGTGATAATCTCGCCACTGCACATCATCACATTTTTTCCTGTGTATATTGCCCTATTTTATTTGTTATATGAATGATGATGTGCAAGAAGAATAAAATAAATAAATAAATAAAATGAAGGTAATTATTATTTCTACAAGATAGATGTAACATTCTCTTAATAATTTCTTCTACAAGATGTATGTAACATTCACTAAATCTCCCCCCTCTGTGACCACCTTCAATTTTTGTAGGTGACATTTTACTGTTTCAGTACTGTTGAGAATGCCCATTGAAGTGGGCGAAAACGTTAGAGTGTGAATAAATATAGTGAAAATTATAACAGTGTTTTGATTATTTATAAATGTTTGAAAATGAATTTTCACAGTGTGAACACAAACACCCTTCAACAATTCACTAAATATTTCTTGCAGTTTAAAAATATTTGAGTATTTTTGCCATGTTGATGAAAACAATCTTTCTACATGTCAATAAGTTACGTCTTTTCTCTCTTTATTCTGACTATAAAGAGACATATCCTTTTGCCACATCAAATATTACACTATTTTGAGCATTTTATGGAACAAACTTGAAAACGCAAAAAATGCGAGATACAACCTATTGCCATGTAACAACCGAATTATTCGACTAATATTTATGTATCGATAGATATTCTGTCACATAAATGTGGACGTGCACAGATTATATTTGAAATTGTATTTTATTTTTGCAGATGGAAATTTATTATTGAACCAAAAATTGTGCTATTAAAGATGAAAATAAGAATGTGTTCATGTAGGTAGTTCTGATGCAAGATTGTGTAGTGAAATTTGCAGACAGAGAAGAAAAATTACGAAGAAAATTATTTACGCCATACATTTTTAATTTCAATAAAAAATGCAATATGGAGAATTATACAAAATCATTGCATCCCTATATACAGGAAGTTCTGCGTGTGTTAGAGTGAACAATAACCTGTCGGAATGGTTCACACTGACAAAAGGAGTAAAACAAGGGTGCGTTATGTCGCCATGGCTTTTTAACCTATACATTGATCATTGTATTCGTCCATTGAAAGAAATGAATGTAGGTGTTGATATGAATGGGATGAATGTAAGAGCGTTAATGTTTGCCGATGATTTGGTATTGATGGCTGAAAGTGAAAGTGATCTACAGCGAATGATGACGTGTGTGTATGAGAATTGTGCGATTAATGGATTGAGAATGAATGCAAAAAAGACAAAAATTATGGTGTTTGAAAGAGGAAGTGAGAGAACAGTATGCCAGGTGATGATTGACAACGAAGTGTTAGAGCAAGTTGACGAATGTGTGTACTTAGGTAGTTTGTTCACGAGAGATGGGAAGTGTGAAAGCGATATTGAAAGGAGAAAAGTTGCTGGTAATAAGGTAAATGGTGCAATCCGACCAATAATTGCAAATAAAAACATATCCACCACAGCTAAAAGGTTGGTGCACTCTGCTATCTTAGTGCCAACACTTATGTATGCAAGTGAGACGTGGACATGGTTAAAGAAGGATGAAAGTGGCATAAATGCAGTGGAAATGAGATCGTTGAGAAGAATGTGTGGTAAAAGTCTGAGAGATCGTGTGCGTAACAGTGATATACGAAAGGAATGTGGAATGAAAGTTGGTGTAATAACATGGATGAATGTAAATAAGTTAAGGTGGTTTGGGAACGTGGAAAGAATGAATGAGGACAGAATGACTAAGAAGATATATTTGGCTGAGAGGAATGGTGCTCGGAGACGTGGACGTCCGAGGATTAAATGGCAAGATCATTTAAATCAAATCCTACAGGACGGTCACGTGTTGAGCACATTGAACAGGAGAGCATGCATGAGGAATTGTATGACAGTGACGGAAGCGAAAGATGTATGCAAAGATAGAAGGAAGTGGCGCTCGATCCTTTCTGCCTACCCTGCGAGGGAAGCGGCGTGATGGTATGTATGTACAAAATCAACAATGAAGTTTTTTTTATAGATTGGCCTATTTATACGATAATTTTTCTATACATTCTCAAATTAGAATCGTTATCCATACAATTTAACATCTGTAGTTCTGATATTTCAATTTTTAAAAAATCATGGAAAGAATTTTTATAAATTTTAAATGAATAGGTAAAATCTACCTGAAAAAAAAAATAGTACCTACATTATTATATTACGTACTGCAGATAATTTATAAACAAATCTGAGTTAAGTATAATTGTTCAACATAAATTGTTCATGTCGGCCGTTGTGGCGCGGAGCTCTTTCCTTTGAGTCACGAGGTCCCGGGTTCGATTCCCGGACAGGGCAAAGTGAAGAATGACCTTTTTCAAATTGTCCTGGGTCTGTGTGTTACATATATATGTATATAGTGCATTGTATATGTGTGTATCGTCGCGTTAGTACCCATAATCAAGATTCATCTAAGTTTGGGACTAGCTCGATGTATGTGAATTGTCTATGTAAAAAAAAATATTGTAACTTTCGCAGTTTAGCGGCCCCACCCGTTGTCGAGTACTTTTTTTCCATAGAAAAGGTAATATTTTTGAAACTTGAGGAAATTGTTGCCATATGTAGAATTATTTTAATTTGCCGGCAAAAAAAATCCACTTCGAAAATTAATTTCCTAAAATTCCGTACATATTACTCGACAACGGGTGGGGCCGCTCAAGTTTCATAGTTGCGAATTTTTTTTCCTATAAAAGAATTTTCCAAAAATTTGGTGACCAAAAAATAATTCACCATATGGCAACAATTTCCTCATGTTTCAAAAATATTACTTTTTCTATGGAAAAAAGTACTCGACAACGGGTGGGGCCGCTAAACTGCGAAAGTTCCAAATGAATTATATTTTTTTACACTATACCTTCGATGAAACACTTTGACAATTACGGGAGTTTGTAAAGAGATTAATAATATTAATCATTCATAAAGTCAGTGGGAGAGGGCAGAAGATAGGGCAGGTGTCGAACATGTGTTGAAAGGCTTGGTTTGGAGTGGCCAGAGGTCCTGGAAGCAGCGGTGGACAGTTATCTCTGGAGGAGATACTTAGGGGCAATGGGCCCCCGACCGAACTAGGACAAGGGGAAGAAGATGTATGTATGAAATCGTTCATTGATTCTTAGGCGGTACGAAGTTCGCCGGGCCAGCTAGTTAAATATAAATGATACTTTAAAATTGCGTTGGAATATATACCTATTTAGATATTTACGTACGAAAATTACATAATACATCCCACAATAATGTAAATAAAAAAAAGTAAATTACTACATGTTTTGCAGAGAAAAAATCTAAAACAACAAGCTTGTTTTGACCCTGCATAATTTTGCATTGGTAAAAAAATCTGAGATTTTGTTTATAAATAAAAAGTAGATAAAGAAGGTTGAAGGTACGTTTATGAACTCTATTACCTAATTATACGGTAAGAACTTATAGGCATATAGGTATGCATAAATATTCACATTAGGAGTATGTCAAGTCTCATTTCCTGACGTACTCACCTACCTCATGTTACAGGTAAAGCTAATTAGAGCTCTTCCCAGCTGATTCCTTTAATTACATTTCAGACACATGTTTGCTGTCATTGTCGTTAAATTTTCAAAGGTTGTACAACAGTATACGGAGAACATTGCATAGTTTTATCTGAAACTGAAGGATAAAATCCAGAATATATGTGGTTGTAAGTCTGTTATATGTCTTGTACAGATAGTAGACATACAAATTAGATTATCTTCGTGATTATATTCAGCATATCTCAGCAGATATTGATTAGATTGATCAGAATACTTGTCATATCTGATGTTATACCTAACACTGAGAACAAACAGATATAGAAAACAGTTCAAAGAGAATTATGAAAATTAATAAATCGTATACAAATAAGTGCCGTGTAGGTATTCAAAAAAAGCAATCATTTTTTACAACAAGTAATTCTATGTGATTTATCTCTCAAATAAATGTTTGGTCTGTTCTCTTTAAATGGTAATTGCATTCAGGATCAAACGTATTTTAAAATTATGTATATACTATGGGAAAAACTACTTCTTAATCTCTCTATTTAATTTAAACATGTATGTACCTTAAGAGCTTTTATAATTTAAATGCCTCATAAAAAAGTTCAAATCTAATATAGACTTATTTTGTGAAAAAGTCTTTGTAAATTTAAACATTTTCGCAAAGCTTCTTTAATCAGTATTCAAATGAGTATTTTACTAACTAATCTTCTGCTGAACCAACCTATCAGATAAAGTATATTTTATTGACAATGTCTAAAAAACATAAGATGAAAGTTAGATATTCTGTACTGAGACAAATAACGACATTAATCTTGAAGAAAAAGTCGAATAAAGTTAGAAACTCGCGAGGCGATAGTAAAAATATGTTATAAAAACTTATTTTCCACTCGATGTATTTCCATTATCCTGATTAGTGAACTCAATTTAAGACAATTTAATCAAATCAATCAATCATTTCAACTTAATCAAAATAAGATTGAATTAAATGGTAATTGTGTGAGAAAATGTAATTGCCACATAAATCGAATTTTGCGCCATTGCTTTACAATAAGTAAGATAAATTTGAAAAGAAAAACAATAAAATAAGAACAATATTTTTACAAAAAACTTCGCCTTTAATTAACATTAAACATACAGTTATAAGCAGTTTTTTGCATAAAGATACGTAGCAACACGTTAAAAAAATATACTACTATATTTATGCCCTTACTCCGAATCCCATGTGGGGAAGGCAAAGAGGGCGGAACGCCACATAGCTCTATACCTATATACTTTTTTTCCACATTCAAACAATTTATTACACTTGCACGCTGATTTCTCTTTAAAATTTATATCTTAATAAACAAGAAAATTATGAAAATCATTCAGAGGCACATCGTCATCTCTCTAGAGTTGGAAATCCAAAGCAGTTTTAATAACGTGTGCTGTACAACCTGCAATAATTAATATCCACTATCTGCAATCGATCGACAACAGCTTAGTTTAGCGACAAAAGTTTTATAGTCTGTAATACCTCCGCTACGATGCACTCAATAGGATTAAAGTCCTCGAATTGATAGCCTAGCCATCATTTAAATCTTAAGCTGTCTGAACTCATTCGGTATAATACACAAAGCCGATGAACTTTTTATAAGATCCTGCCTAGGGTACCTATAACTTTCTATAACATAAATCTTTATAGAGAAATGTACCAAGAAGAAACAAAGAAAACTTTACACAAAATGCTGAGGTATCTGTACTAAGTTAGAGTTAAGGTTTATGGGTGTTATTAGTTCTAGTACCTACCCCAAAATTAAGATTTTTTGCTTTTGCCTAACTGTACTTTAGGTGACTTAAAAAAAATAGATTTATGAGTATATGAATTTTAATTAAATATATTTTGGAATTTACAGTGTTAACAAATATAGTTTTATTTATCTATGCTTTTTTTCTTTGCTTTTTACACTTATTCTACAAAATTAATCACCGAAATTAAAAAATATTTACAATCAAAATATATATTTGTATACGGATATGATTTTGAGAGATTTTATAGCGTGTGGGTTTTTTTTAAAAGTCAAAATAGATGGATTTTTTTATTACCTACCAAATGATCACAAAAAAGGATTTTGTTGATTTTGGTCAATATTTAAAAAAAAAATCTCCAAAGCAAATGATTTACAAGAGGAATTGGACTAACAATTTCTAGTTTAAACTTTGATGTTTGTTAAATTATTCGAAATTTAACACATACAATTTCTTTTTACCCATTAAAACAAAATTGTTACTAAAAAAGGAAATAATTCTCAAAGAAAACTTAATTTTATTGTGTTATCAATTTGTCTATAAATGCAAATACCATGGTAATGTTATCAAATATCTTGAAGTATGGACAATGTTAATTTTATTCAAGGCGTTGATAAATGTATTTTGTTTCATATTGAATTTGTAATTTATATTTCACCCTCCCTCTAAACAAAGGTTTGGCTTTGTTGTTTATTTCGTGTCGTTGTTTTCAAATGACTCACAGAGGGCTATAGGCAATACAACAATACAAAAGGACTTGGATCATAGAATATCTATATTGATTAAATAACAAAATTTTATTACGGTTAACTATCGAGAATATTAGTACGAAATATAAAGGATTATACAACTCCATTACCTGTGACCCTACATTAGATTTAACATGTTTTTAAAATAGCTGTAATATTAATAAACAAAAGCGTTGTACTATAATTTTTATATGATGCTTAAAAGAAATTTAAAAATATACGTATCTGGGCTTTTGTAATAAACTCAAATACAACTCTATACATACACCTTTAACAGTAAACATAAAGCTTGTGTCGTGAAAAAGGAATTTCCCGGCATCCGGGATCGAATCGTTTTTTTTTTTTAAAAAGATATCTGGGTTTTATTTGTTATAAACCCAAATACAACCTAATACATCTTACACAGCATTCGTACAACAATAATTATTTTGCATACATCACATTCGTGAATATTAAATGTCTTCGCATTTATGTAAAATTGGATTTCATATTAGTTGTATAACTAAATACTCGGTACATTTTGATTATTTTTTTTACTTCAGTATGGAAGTAAATATATTTGGTTAATTCACGGTTATCTCTTTCTTGAAATTTTTATATTGTCTGAGGATGTGGTAGCAATAGAACTTCGGGGCAATCTTTTCCTGTTTTGTCTTCCATGAACTATGCGAATAACATCCGTACCGGAATATCCTATTGTATTTAACATAATATCTTTTCACTTATTATAATAGTTTAGCAATTCCAACTGTTGCACAATGCAAACCCCAAAATCACTCAATAGTGAAATGCCTTAAGACTTGGTATTTAAAAAAACTGTTGCATATATTAAATAGATATTTAAACTGTCAAAAATTGCAGTTATTAAGTTCAAATGATATAAAGTTTATGTGTATTTTTAATACGCAAAATCTATATTGAAACTTGGGGTATTTATACATACTAAAATATACCAAGAGAAATCACCAACATTCAGTTTCTCAATATTTAGCCTTTCATCCACATGTAGGTACTTGTCAAAAAAGTCTATCTTAAATAAACACGAGGTTGAAAATCATTCATACGCAGGGTCGACGAAGGGAGGAAATGAAATCGGATATTCGTGTACATAAATGCTTGATAAAAAATAAAGGAATAATAATAATAGTAACACCACCCGATTTTCCTGAAAACCTCACGTTATAATAAAGGTGGGCAATACGTTACCGGAATAATTCCAAAGATTCTCGTAGCCCTCAATGTAAATCGACTGTTCGTGAAAGGCACTTGTATTACCAGACATGGATCGCATTTTATTAGAAATAAAATTATATGTAGGTATGTACATAGTTACTACAAACACTTTCTAGTAAATATAGCATATTTTACTCAATCCGACTACGGCTAGTGATCTGAATATTTATACCGTGTTTAATCAAATATATTATTTGAATATTTTTTACTCGTGTTTTCTTTAAAAACATATCAACAAAAATATGTACTAAAAAGAAATGGATTCTTCTTGCAAGAGTCTGAAATATTTATAAAAGATTTACTTTTTCAAACAGTGAATGGCAAATTATACTTTTTGTTTATTTTAACCCATGCATTTTCATATATTTATCCAGATAGTTTAGGATTGTATTGCTGATGCAATGAAAGTTCTTTTTCTCAAAGATTTTTACGAATTGCTATTTAATAAATAATCAAATATTAAAAATATTACGTATGATACCCACCACTGTTCATTTTTTCTTTTAAGAAAACTTGAAAGATTTTTGGACATAATAAGTCCATCCAACAATAATTACTTGTAACTTTTATAGGCTATTTATATCTGAAAAGCTTTTGACTTTTCTTAATAATAATTGGTTAGCTGGAACATATTGCCTCCAGGCAATAAGATCGCCAATTACTCATGACTTTTTTTAATCAATAAAATGTTATTACTAAGGATGGACGTATGTATGAAAAGTTTTTAAATTTTTCTTATCTCTATTTCCATCCAATTTGTAACCAAACAAAGTTAGAAAATGGCAAAAGAGTTCATATAAAATTTTAAATGAAAACTTTAACAAAGCATATTATTATGTGCTAATACCATTTAAATAACACCCATATTTAACGTGTAAATTAAATCATGCTTTGTATACTTTATTCTCAGATTAGGTTTGGCTTTTTGTTAGATTAATGTTCCCACATTAGGTTTAACTATACTAATCTTATTATGTAATATATTGTTCTATGCTGTGAGTATGATTTAGGTGGGTGTTGCTAAGGAAAGTTTAATAAAATATTAAAAGAAAAACTTTTATCATAATGCTGATTTTTATATCTTGTGAATAAAACAACTTTTATAATGTTCATCAAAATACCCGAAAAAGAAAGTGAACAATTATGGACTTTATTGTAAGAATTTATTTTATGACATTATTTCTAACCTGAAAATGTCGTCTTCTTCATGCACGATTACCGGATAATTGTATTATAAACTTACCTAATATTAGAAGGCTTATTAGATGAGTACGTATTAAAGAAGACATTACTTCAAAATAATAATAATTAACTCTATTCATCAACATAATACAGGACAGCAAATCAAAATGAAAATTGAAATTCTAAAAAACACAAAATTTAGTCCCCAGACAGCATCTTAGAGCTGGTATTACGGATCTGAAGATTTCAATTAGATTTGTCTTAAAAAAACACATGATTTAACGTTTGTTAAAATCTTAGAAAAATACACATATCCAAAAAAAATTAAAGCGTTCCAAATTCATCTTCTGGTATTACCTATATCAGGTTTTCCTAATGTTGTCTATCCCTTGTGAGAAATTGTCACTATTTTGGGCAAACCGAAATAATTCGTCAACCCTCCTAAAAGCTGTCTTGTCACGTAGCATTATAATAAAGACAAGTGGTCTGTCTCCTGCAAACACCTCTACGAGCGACCCTATATCTTGTTCATTATCATCAGATGGAGTACGTAATTAGTATTATTAAACCTCTAAGAACATCATCCAAGTAGAATTATAGTTTCCAGAAAACCATCTACATATAAATACACTTAGATATGATCTAAAAGTTACGATTATAATATATCTATAAAGCTATGCTATGAATAATTCAATTTCCCTGTCAAAAACGTTTGGTTCTCTGTTTGCTGTTTGTTCATTTGATTTTCTCAAATTTAATGATAGGTATATTATTTTGTTTAAATTGTCACTGCTATACTCGTAAATGTTATGTTTAATGTATTTTGTCACGTTATAGGATTTTGCCGTGAATTATTGTAAAATAAAAATAAAATAAAATAAAAACAACAACCACATATAAGAGCGTTATTTTCAACAACAATGATGCACTTTGTTTCAGTAAAACAATAGTGCACGTAATATATGTAAAGAAGAATGTATTATCTGATACAAATACAGTTAAAACATCTACAATAGTTACTAATACGATAAATATTTTATCTCCATATTGTACGTTTGCTCGTTTATAGTCATTCTTTATGCGCAATACGTGAAACCTTTGTACTAGGTATTCTAGTAGTCTAGTTATCTAGTCTTGTAGTTTCTAATATATTCACAATAAAATACATATTCGTATAATATTATACATTGCTGCAATGCAACGTTAAATTAGTCAAAAGATACATCGACTCTACGTTTGAGAAAATTCAAATGTTACATTGCATTAATGTTTAAAAATAATGTTTTGCTTTCTTGCAGTTACAAACGTTACTAGAATTTCATTAAAATAGTACCAAAAGGAAACTATTCGGTTCATAATTCACATACTGTGATAGTATTATTTTTTCTTTTATTTATTTTTTTATTCATTCTTTACAATACATTGATCACAATAAAGGTATACAATTCTATAGAAAAATGCATTCAAATTTGATATAATCAACGTACGAAGGGCGGCTTGTCACAAAGGAGGTTTTTCAATTAACCCAAATTAATATTATATTGTACAAATTATGTAAATAAATATTATATTGCCAATTGCTTAAAGCACAAATTACGCAACAGGATCCCAAAGAACACAAATTTCATGAAGAAATGTACAAAAATTGCTTCAGTAATTAGGTAACATACTGAGAAACAATAAATACATACAAAATCAGAAAATAAGTTTAATTATTTTGATTGTGTAATTAGATATTTCTTGCAGGAAAGAATGATTTGACTATTACAAGAAAAGTTAGAAGGTCCAATTCTACTGCTGATTTGTTTAAATATATTGGTATTAAGAATTGATTTGAATGCCTACATATGTATGGTTTAATGTATTGATCATTTTGGAAAATTTATATTGAAATGATTAATACGTACTCTGTGTAATAAAAATGTGTATCAAGGTTACTTCCTGCCAACAATTTATCATACAAAATACAACCTGACAATATGTTCTTTTTTTAACTAATGATACCTTGTAGCTGAAGTATGATTGACGAGACAATAGATTTTGTTGTCACTACATTTTTTCTATCGTATAAAAAATAAATTCATGGTTTGTTCTCAAATGAAAAATAATAAATCATAGCATTATCCACGTGACAACTCCCTATTGTAGCAAGTTCTTCTTATTCTCTGTTAAGCTCTGCTGGGATGAATCCATACAATACATTTTTTGTGTTTTCCTTTTTCATTTCTTTGTATCAACACAAGATGGATGAGAATACTGACCTATTAACACTATTTCGTGGTGAAATAGTAAAAACAACATTGTTACTAGGCGTATATGATTATTATTATAATTCTGTATATGCGAGAAAAACATTTGTTAGTCAGATTGTGTGAAAAATACTGCCAATTTTCTTTGAAATAATAATTATTATGGAAGCATGAAAGTAAGAAACTAATTGATATTTTTAAGAGCCTTGGTTTATAGTGGCCTGTAATTCTGCATGCAGCGATGGACTAGGACCTGAAAGATGTACATAGTGACATGGTCTTAGTTTTTTAACAAACTTTGTTTGAAATTGAACTAAATATATTTCGACTTACTATTTTAAGTGGTATATGAATGTTTAACTCGGAGTATATTTGTTGGTAAATAAATGGTACGTACTTCAGAGAGTACATTATTTATTAGATAATTTTATTAGGAAGGTACATTGAATATTTTAACACGTGTCAGTGTATGTTGAGATAGAAAATAGGAGACCCGTACAGGAGTGAAAGAGTAGGTATTTTTGTGATGAAAACAAGTAAGGATAGATGAACTATTAATTGCTTTTAGGTAAGAGGTTAAATTTTGTTTATATTGATATGTTATGTAGGTATTAATACTTCAAATAAAAATAATTTCAAAAGGGAATGATGGGGACACGTATGTATGATGAGATAGAAAATAGGAGACCTGAAATTAGGAGTGAGAGAGTGGATAATTTTGTAAGAAGGACAAAGGAATTAAGTCTATAAGATGGATGTGACAAGAGAATTCTGGGGAGTTTTGTCTTGAAATTAAGAGAGAAAGGTTAATCTTTAAAAGCAGTGTTGTATTTGATTTTTTTTTGTTCTTTTGTGTACATACCTTTCTCGAAGTAATAAATACAATATTTTAGTGATTATTTTCGCATAAGAAAATAATAAAGAAATCTTCATAAATTAATTAGAATTAACGATAAATGCTGTGATCCTGCCTTACCCGAAGCTAAGAAATTTTACATATTATTATTTATTTAAATTTTGTAATAGATATTTTTATCGTTACGACTTTGCCTTTCTTCTTGGAGTATCAAAACTCTTGTTTGATAAGTCTCAAATAAGTGAAATTTCTGTAGACAAAGGATTGATGAATTTTATATAATGTTTTAATGAATATGTTTATGAGACTGTCTCTGTTAATTATTTTATTTTCCCAAATTAATAAAATTTGGATAACTAATATTATTTGTAAATTAAATTTATAGACATTACTTGATAATAAGAACAGGGACGGACTCAGAAACATATACTAATTATTATTTTCTGATATTTTGAATACTAACACGAGCATGAATTTAAACTCATATTTATTTTATGTAAATATCTCTTATTATATCATAAACTAACGTCCCACCATCTACACCCACAAGTCCCAGCGTGGAATACTGGGATACCCAGCGTGAAAAAATTAAAATTCGTGATTAAACTTCTTCCGGTTATCATGGCCGCAAGGCTAAGCGAATTCCGCAGAAAATATTATATTATTATATTTTATTTTGCATGAAAATATATATGTATTATATTCTCTTAATTTATCATATTGTATACTAATGAGGCTGACAGTAGTGAATGGAAGGCTGTGTTCAGATCGGAATTGGCGAGGCAGGTGCCATTTTCCGCTAACAAACCAATTTTTATTGTTAAAATTAACAAAAATAGTCAGTGATTGAATTTTGTCAAACTTTGGTTCAGTAAAATATTTGATCTCGATACGCCCCTGGTGCTGTAGACAGATTCTATTTATGTATGAAACCATATGTCTTTTAAAAAAAAAAAACTGCATTCAAAACTAATCTGTAATATAATTACAGAAATAAACTTTCGATAACGTTGAATCATAAGTTTGATAAAATATTATTTCATTGACTATTTCTAACAAATAACATGGATTTCTGTTGTACATAAAAAAAATTTGATATTTATTCTTGATTGTTATTGTGTGTTGTTTTCTTTGTGTATTTCCAGCAATAAGGTAAGGCTTTTATACTTGCTAACGTCGAGTATAAAAAGAAATAATTTATTAATTACTAACCTTATGTACAACAGAAATTAAATTTTTGATTGTTATGAAATTATGCTTTTATGTGTTCTGAATAGAAATTATTGTTTGTTTTCCACTGAAAAAATTTTCTTTTATAAATCGTAAACACAACGTAGAAAGGGTCCTTTACGTAAATTTTCTTTTCTCTAGATGTATCATGAGCCAATATCTTTGAAGAAACGAAAATTGTTGAATTTAGCGACCGACACTTTTGACGGGCATTACGTTAAACGTTCGGAAATAATTTTAATTACGATATGGTGTGTGAACTGATATGGGTAAACTAGCGAGTATATATTATTATGTACGTATGACATCTTTACACACAACGAATATAATTATTCATGGATCTTATAAGTAGGTAGGTGATATGAAAGTATTTTTGTATTATTAAATTTTAATCGGAATATTATAGAGACGTAATTGCGAAAAGAAATTTATAAATTTGCGTAGATTGGATAAACTCGATTCTTTTTAGTTTAATTACTTCCAACTCAGGGGATAAATACGTATTTATTCTCTCGTCGAAATAAATAAATATATTTTATTTATTTCCTGTCAATGTGGTCTCGACGGTTTTTCTTTTTCTTCCTCTTGAGGGAGGGACCACGACAATAGGCAATAGACCCTCAATACTCGTTATATAGCGATATTATGTATATGTATAGTTCGTTCACCATTCCTGAAATATCCACGGGTAAGGAAGGGTACAACCCTTAATGTAAATGTATATGTATAGTTCATTTTGTATCTCAATCAAATATTTTATTTATACGATACATATGATAGTGTTGACCCCTTAAGAAAAAATATAAAGATATTGATTGATTACGAATTGACTAAGGCTGATAAGGTCAATTAAAAAGTTCAATAGCATTTTATATAATAACTTGAGCCGATTTAAGGCTACTCTAAGCATAAATTAATATAGTGCTTGTTTTAATTTTATTAAAAAATATATAAAGGATAAATATATAATAAATTGTCTCTACACATTATTATTAGTTCTAACATTAATATTTACAAATAAATTACTGGAGTATTAATATTAATTTTTGGCAGTCTAATGGTATTTTATTATATTCTTTTATTTATCTTTCTTTTACGATCACTTGACATCGAATTAATAAGAAAATATTAAGTTAATGTGCCTATTATTTTTTCATTATATATATTAAATAATATAGAAGAACATATTTTTATTGAGTGCGTACCTTTCTTATTATGTCATTACGAAAGTCAAAATTACAGGTAACAGATATAGGTTAAATACAACGTATTCAGCAATGAGGAATGATAAACAAAGTAATTTAGTTACAGAGAAGATGTTTCTTATGAGTGTATTTTTACAAAATAAGAGTTGACGAGCTATCATTTCTATAGAATGGCCTAACTTCATTATAAAAGGGTTAGTTGGAAGACATCGCATTTTAACGATGAACTCGGCCTCTGTACATTGTATAACTGATATTTTTATGACACTGTTTTATTTTGTAATATTGTAATCAATGTACAGTGAAGAATAAAATAAATAAATAAATAAAACCGTCTATGTCAACGTCATCTTCAAATGTCAAAATATGTAATCTCAAATTTAAAATTAAAAAATAATTTCTCTCAAAATTCAATCCGTCCATTCCTAAAATACGATTATATGAGGGGAAGTATCATTGTACTTATTGATTGACACTCGATCACACATACAAACATACCATCACGTCACTTCCCTCGTGACGTAGGCAGAAACGATCGAGCACCACATTCTCCTATAGGTACCTACTTGCATTCACCTTTTTCTTTCGTCGCTGTCATATAATTCCTCATGCACGATATCCTATTCAAAGTTCCCAACACGTGACCATCCTGTAGAATCTGGTTTATATGATCTTGCCATTTGATTCTCGACCGGTCAAGTCCCACATCACAAAACCATTCCTCACAGCCAAATATACTTTCATAGTCATTCTGTCCTCATTTATTCTTTCCACATGTCCAAACCGTCGTAACTTATTCAGATTCATCTTGGTTATTTCACCAGCTTCCATTCCACATTCCACTCGTAAAGCACTATTATGCACCCGATTTCTCAAACTTTTACCACGCCTCCTTCTCAAAGATCTCATTTCTTCAATATTTATGTCACTTTCATCCTTCTATAGCCATATTTACGTCTCACTTGATCATTCTGTATTCGCCTATAAAAAAAAATATAGAAGGGATATTAAAATAAGATTTCAAATTCATGCAAATATTTAACAAAAAAATACAGGGAAATAAATATACTTAAATTTAAATAAGTGAAAATCTGACAAGAGTGGTTTAATTTGAACATTATCGTTATAATTGCCAATTAGGAATAAAATATTACCGGAATAATAACATAAATTAAGGGTAATAAATAAAACTCAACATCGTGGTCATATTATTAAAAACGCCTTTAAAATTATGAAAACGTAAAAAATTACAAAAATATATGAAGACAGCTTTGCTCTGCAACATCACAATAAATCCAAGCTTTTTTATTCCTTTCATGATGACCTTCCGTTTCCGTTATTTATTGAGTGAGCCAGTTGGTATAGGAGTGTTTTAAATGTCATAGCAGTTATACACTCCTTTAATATACACTACACAATCACAGGATACGTCATGAGTATTTCATTTTAGTGAAATGATATTTGAACATTCTCAAATTTAGAGTTCAGATTAGATCATAATAAAATATCTCTCTGTAGATACAATAACGGTATATTCTGTCGATTGGGTAGCCAACAGATTGATCTCGCGAAAACATATAGGTGGATTAGCTTCTACACGCTTATAAAAATAAAAAGATTTTCAAGATACGTGGTTAAACCTTGTCGCTGAATCAGAATACTTACATAAGATGTTAACTATCTTATTTGTGATATTTCACGATCACCTATTTTTTACAGGACACTCGAAAACTTACAGTTATGAGTAGCAAACCTATTTTTATACCGAAAGCTCCACGAAGCAGCGTGATTAGTAATATTTTGACGAAGGGTGTTTCATTAATTTCAAATAAACGACTAATTAGGTACGTAATTAATATATTGACTGTCCAGTTCTATAGCGCAACAATTAGAAATGTCACAATTTTTGTAATTTTGGTATAGGTATTTATACTAAGCTTTAAAATGGCAACAGGACGTATGTAAAATATACTTAACAATAACAGCAACGTAAATGATATACGTTGTCGTTGTTTCGTTTATTAATAAAACAATTCCATTTCCCGACATCCAATTGTGTCAAAAAATTAATAACATTCTTAATTTAAACCATAAAACAATTCTTAATTTTTATTTGTAGAATTGAAAATAGGTACATAATTAACTAAATATTTAATTTATAAAGGGTTCCGTTTACTTTTTATAGTTAGTGGAATCAGAGTTTTTTTGGTTTGTGGAATCGGAAAAGTTTCGTTGATTGTGTGTATTACCAATAAATAAATAAAAAAACAAAAATTTCGACTTGTTGAGTTATAGAACTGGACACTCGATATATTGTATAAGCCTTTTAACACTATTCATTTTGTTAACATTGCAGTTCAGATGTTTTATTTATAGGTAGGTATTGATTAAATGTGTAACATGAGTTGATTTCAATGCCACAATGTATAAAACGTGTTTCTTTTTATTATACTCATATAATTTATAATAATGTTATTGACAGTAGTATATACATATCGGTCTATGTAGTCTAGACTAAATGGATTAACTAACTAATCAATAAAGATTACAGAAAGGTCTCCACACTTGACGTGTGACACTGTATGAATACTATCTTGCAAGGTTTTACGATGAAGGTATTTGGTACTACGCAAGTATCGTTTATTTCCCTGGATTCTCCGGTAAAAAAAATAAATGTCTGCCACTTTCTTCCGAAAGTTTTCAAGTGACAAGTATTCATAAAACTTCTGTAAAAGATTTGACATAATAACAATAAGACAATTTTTAAGATACGCCGTTTTGTGGAAAAACCGAAGGGCCCATTCAAGAATTATAACACCTCCTGAAAAATGGGGTTTTTAACTCTTCCTTGAACACCTTCACACTCTCCAGAGTTCGCAAGTCATAAGAAATTTTGTTTCACAGCTACCTTCTATTTTTAGATTTTACGAAGATGTGTTGATTGAGAACAAATATTTTGTGTGAATTAAAAAATAATCGCATTCAATTATTCCATATTTATTCACGATGAGCGGTTATTCAATAATTTATTGAATAACCGAGTTTTATTGAATAACCGAGTTTTATTGAATAACCGAGTTTTCTCTATATCGGTAGCTTTTCTCTGTCTCACTACAATTAAATATTTTAATAACTAATAAAAATATGACTTTGCAACTAGTAACTTTATTATAGTCACCTAGGTTTCGACATCGCATTTCGATACATAGTTACTAGTAAACTTAAAAAAATATTTTTATATTTTATTAATAGATGTGTAGTTTTTCAAAACAGAAACCGATAAAATACTTAAACTAATAAAAATTATTTTTGTCATTTACCTTCATGAAATATATAATATTGATACAAAGTCTAAATCTGTGTCATTTGCTAAATAATATTTATAAAATTATCAGCATGTTATTGAAACGTTAAAAAAATAAACACAGAAATATTTATGACATCATAAAACCACGATTGTGATTCAAATAATTTACGACGACATTTGTTTCAAAGTATTTCCTACACAAAAATACTCGTAACAATTTACCATACGCAAATAACTCATCTTATTATTTTAAATCAGTCATGTGTCATCCACATATAATTCATCAAAAACATTTCTCATAAATTATTCCACGGGACGGCACGGAGTCCTTATTAAATACTTCCATTGGTTTCAGAAGAATGCGGATGAACGAATATACTGCGGAGTAGAAGTGGATGATGCGGAACACACAATTTTCTAGTGTCCACATGGGAAACAGACAGACGAACCAGAATCCAGTGACTACTGAAGATCTGAAACCAGAGAACATGGTATAAACAATGCTAAAGGGCCAGTAAGAGAGGGATACCGTTTCTTCTTCTATAGAGAATGTGGCCAGGAGGAAGGAGGAGGACTGCAGCATCGTAGTAGGTCTAAAGGCAGGAACACGACTGCAAAGAAAAATGGAAGGGATTGAACCGGTGCAAGACCGGAATTACCCAGATTCACACTGGCTGTCCATAATGGATTTCTGTTACACGAAAAAAAGGTGTATTGTGTTTATAATCTTCTTGAGAGATTATTTTCTGATTTGAAGGAAAATTTATGAAATGCCTGTTGGTAGGAGAAATGTAGTAAAACCTTAGATAAGGTTGTGATATGATGAAAGGTATATAGAATGATAAAGTTGAATTGGGAAAATCTAGGATATGAAGGAGTGGAAAGTTTGAGAAGAAATCATCCCATAAGGGAACCAATGTGGATTAAAAAATAAGAAGAGTAACCAGAAGTGAAGAAAATTCTCAAAATTCAATACACAAATCAAGAATAAAATAAAATTGCAAACTATTCAAAATATGAAAGTTCGGTAAACGAGAAGGGATATAAAATGGTCATTTATTTTTTATCACAGCTACACGTATGTATGTATATACACGTGACAAATTATCCTCATTTTTTTATTATTCGAATAAACCACACATCTAGGGTTATGCTTTAAATTACCAATATCCGAAGGGCATTAGGTTGTAGTACAGTCAATCCGATTTCGGGTGAATATTTTATCGTTGCTACGTGAAATCCATACGCACTCCATCATAGGTCAGAAGACTAATTATTTAGTAATCAAGGCCCACCACATGTTTTGTGACATTGTGTTGATTTGAATATCACTAACCTTGAATTCCATCAACACTTACAAAATGACAGATAGCTCCCAAAAAAATTAATGGTGCCTGATGGGGAGACGTGACAGGGCTAAGGTAAAATTTACCAAATCTGGTACTCCCTCGAATTGGGATTCTTATCGTATCCTCCGTAACCGCTGCAACCAATTGTGTAGAAATGCCAAGCGTGCTCACTTTAAGCAAATTTTCGTTAATCGGACTCCATCCGATATATGGCGAGGCCTGGGTGCTATGGGAGTGAATCGCAATGATTCGGTAGAAAATAAATTCAGCATTGACTCCAATATTTTAAATAGCCATTTTGCTACCCCACCTTGCAATTTCAGCCAATCTATAAAAAACTCCACTCTCTCATATATTCAAAACCTGCCTGATTTTGGTAAACCCATATTTCATTTCTCTCATGTATCTAATGATACCATCCGTAAGCTTGTCAATTCAATCCAATCCAAGTCGATTGGAGCTGATGGCGTGAGCGTAATATTCGTTAAATTTCTCATTGATCCTATATTGCCAATACTAACTCACATTGTAAATTTCTCTCTAGATTCCGGTACTTTTCCTTCCATTTGGAAGAAAGCTCACGTCATACCTCTCCCCAAAAAATCTAATCCTATAACGGAAGGAGACTACCGTCCTATCTCAATTCTTCCCATTTTTTCAAAAGTCATGGAGAAGGTTGTTCATGAACAACTTGTCCACCATCTCACTTCTCATAACATACTCTCTCCCTTTCAATCTGGTTTCCGTAGTGGGCACAGCACCACTACTGCCCTTGTCAAAGTGACTGACGATATACGAGGTGCTATGGAAGAAAGAAAACTCACCCTTCTCTTACTACTTGATTTCAGCAGCGCCTTTAACTCTGTCGACTTTGACATATTTCTCGCAAAATTAAAATATTACAATCTCTCCGACAGCACAATTCGCTGGTTTGATTCTTACTTAAGAGATAGGACTCAATCAATTAAAATGAATGATAATCAAACATCAGATTGGTTACCACTGACGGCAGGAGTTCCTCAAGGCGGAATCCTATCACCTCTCTTATTTTCGCTCTATATCAACTCAATTGTCGAACATATAGATATTGACCATCATCTGTACGCAGATGACTTACAAATCTATTCACATTTCGAGTTGGATCAAGCTCAGCTTGCATTTAGTCACGTAAATGGTGAATTGGACCGCATTTCTCACTGGGCACAGCAGAATGGTCTGTTACTCAACCCTTCTAAATCTCAAGCTATTCTTATTGGTAGTTCCCGCCTCTTATCTAAAATTCGATCGGAGTTATTACCCAAACTATACCTTAATAATTCTGAAATTCCTCTTTCCAAAAAGGTCAAGAACCTAGGTTTATTTCTCAACCAAAATTTATCCTGGCAGCCCCAGATTGGAGAGGTTAGTCGTAAGTTTTTCTTTAGTCTCCATTCTCTTAAACGTCACCAAAACTTTTTTCCTTTAGAGACTAAAATTCTTCTGTCCCAAACTCTACTTCTCCCTCTACTGGAATATGCGGATGTAGCCTACCTGGACATTACTAACGAACAACAAATGAAACTTGAGCGCTTACAAAACATATGCATTCGTTTTATTTACGGGCTTCGTAAATTTGATCACATCTCCCACTATCGCAACGAGCTCAAATGGTTAAAAATGTCACAGCGTCGAAATCTGCATATTCTTTGTCTTCTCTTTAATGTTCTCCACAATCCAACTACTCCGAACTACCTAAAATCTCGTTTTGCACCTTTAGCATCTCATGGTTTGCCTCTTCGTTCTGGTGCACTTGGTACGTTGACCATTCCCACTCACAGATCATCCTTCTTTACATCTTCATTCACTATACATGCAGCTCGGTTATGGAATGATTTACCCTTATTGATCAGACTTGCTCCTACTATTTCTATATTCAAAAGCAGACTGAAACATCACTATCTCTCTCTCAATAACTCAACTTAACCATATCCCTTCCCCTCCCTCCCCTCACCCTTATATATATCTATGTGTGTATGTATGTATGTGTGTGTATGTATGTGTATATGTGTGTGTGTATGTATGTATGTGTATATGTGTGTATGTATGTATGTGTGTGTATATATGTGTATGTATATTTATGATTGTGTCTATACTATTTATATTATTTTATTATGCTTATTGTTTTTAGTACTTATACCTACTTATGTTATATGTACCTATATATATTTTATTTATTTTTTATTATATCTTTTCTTTTATGTACTTTACTATGTACATCAATATTAATGTATCTCGTATCTCTCTCACATTTGGTTGGTTGGTAGAAATTGCCTAAAGGCAATAAACCCGCCATTTGTGTTACTTTGTATATTCCACAATAAAGATTATTTTATTTATTTATTATTTATTTATTTATTTTTTAACTGATAATTAAACTGTTCTATATTATATTGAGGGGCAGCGTGATCCTGGTAGAAAATCTTAAACGTCTTGGCTGCGCAACGTAAGAGATTGGACCGGGATGAAACATGTGATGGAGCTGTTTCAGGTCGTGCAGGATAGAGAAGCCTTTGCTAGAGTGATTGCCAACGTTGACGGGACCTGATAACGCACAAGAAGAAGAAGAAACTATTATATCTGATGTACGCAACACCACCATCAGCGTTGAACTAATTGAATTATTTATTTATTTCACATACCTGATTTTCATTACTTCTGAACAACTTCAATGAATTAACATACATACATACATTTTTTTTAACATACATAGACAATTCACACAGATCGAGCTAGTTCCAAAATAAGATGAATCTTATATTAACTATGAAGTTTAGATTCTTTCAATAGAAGATGAGACCTGTGGATCAAAGTCAGTCTGGTTTTAAACTGAACGGAAACGAAACTGACGCTAATTAGTAAGTGAGGACTTTTTAGATGTTGTTGACAATGTTATTATTAAGTTATTTAAGTTTTTATTATGTTATTGTCTAATGAAATAAAAAGTTAAGGTGTTTATTAGAGCAGATTCAGTAGCCTGCCTTTACCGATCGATTATCAAAAGCTATTTACCTTTTTGTACCTGTAAAGTTTGCCGACTAAACTCATATTATAAACAGGAAATCAACTGAAATATAATGAATGTGGTCAATGCTTTTTTTGTCTATTCTGTATTTACTTTATAAACATACCAAAGATCAATATCTACAAAATAATAATATGTGAACGAATATGGTAATCACAAAATATTACAAGTATAGTTGACCACATAATATATCTATGGTAGAGTTTCGAAATCTCGATTAAAATTCGAAACCGAACACCTCTAAATGGCAGGAAGTTTGATGTTCCTTTGCATTTTGAGTTCTACATACCGTGATATAAAAAATAATTGTGTAGTACATCACTATAAATAACTTGTAATACTTTTTAAATTTAAGCATTTTTGACAATGGAGCATGTTCCGACTCTGACAATTAATTGTAAGGATATTATATCTAAATATTTCTAAACTTACATACACGGTGCATTTTGTGCGCATAAACGGCCAACATTAATAGTTAGTAGCCTAATGGTACATATTATGATCTCGAACTATCGGATATTTGAGGGCCAATTTGTGTTTGTTATAAACTTAAATTCGTCAAATGAGTTGCAGGAACAGAAAATATATAAATACTATCACCATACTTGTTTTCGTTCATAAATTGAACCGAAAACATTTTTTTTTCAGTAGTGTAAAAAGTATCTTGTTCATATAGGTACGAGTAAGTAGTTTTATGTTCACAATAATTCTTAGCTATTGTACCGTTTTTCTTCTATCTACATTTACACTTCTTCAAAAAGGTTTATTGATTATTGATTAGGTTACCTTTGAAGCTTTCACCGTTACACAGAAAGGGGGTTATCGTCAATCGCCTCCAGCACTATTTTTGTACATTTACCCCTATCCAGTTATACTTTTATATGGCTAATACGAACTCACTGATATAGTAATGTACGTAGGTGTAGGTGTGTAATACTAACGTCATTAGAGTATTTTTTCTCACCCTTACTCCCAATTCAGCCCCTTTTTCATAGCTTATGAAATACAGAATATATCAGCGCCTGTATGGAATTGGACGTGAAAATTTATTGCTCTGACGGAATATTTGAAAATTATGTATTATTAATTCAATAGACCTTAAATCATACGTTGAAATGGAAAAAAAAGAAGTTAACTATAGAATAAATGATATCTGAATACATATATTTATGAAAATAAAACGGTACGTACAAAAGTATGGGGGGCTAACTGAATATAGCATGCGTTCATCTTACTTTACTTATGTGAAATAAATATGTTTGTATTTGATACTCAATGAGACATAAGCGTCTTAAGAATATGAAATTGTCTCATTTTCATATCTTTTCCTTTGATATCAAAGGATATAATATTGAATTAGTCACAAAATTAACTCAACTTCAACCCTTGCAAATCTCGTAATATTTATGCTTCAAAAATCTATCAGCAATGATGTTATTATATCACAGTTGTTGACTCGCTACATAAATACTCGTAGGTATACTATTTTTTTCGCTTCGCTTCACAGAGGATCTCCTTCACTAGATTTCTTGTAAACTTTATTCTGTTACAAATACACAATGCTGAAACCTATTCCACCCAATAGACTTCTAGTACGCTTATCATAAAACTCTACAGATTTATGAAGGTAGTGGGACCGAAATAATAGGTAATCTCAATATGATGACGAAATACATATTTTACTAACACATTTTTATATTACAAAGTATTCATATTTTGAAAAATAGCTATCTATGTATAGATGGAGAGTTACATAGTTCTCATTTGTTGACTTGTTTTTAACACATTTCTCTAAGAAACACAGGCAAAAATAGGACGTTTATGTGAAAGGTAGCTAATTTGTGAAACTGATTAATCCTTTTTACAACATTCTGAAAAAAATAATATATATTTATCGGAATAACTGCATTAACCTGTAGATATTTTTATTTTTAAATCTGTGATGTGCATTTTTGTAATTTTATTTGTCAGTTTTTTTCTTACAATTGGAGAAGCCATCAGAATAATTGCATCTACATATCGTTCATAAAGAATTTACTTTCAGCTGAGCAATAATAAATGGTGGTTGTCAATTTTCAGTTTTCATAGCAAAATACAATGAACATATTTTAGAATGTTTATGTTTACTTCTCAATAAAAGCAGTACATTATACCTACCATCAGAGACTATCTATATAGAAAGAATCTATATGTTACTTATTTGATAGCACAATAACACTTAGGATGTCGTTCTACATGAAATATAAAAATATTTGTGATTCAATTTATTGGCAATTCTTACAAAGAATGTCCTTCAACATAAAAACTAGCTGAGACAATATTTAATATTAACAGTTTTATTGTGATCATTTGTAGGTGTATGAAGTTTACAGATTAAAATCAGTCAAAAAGTTTCCTGATGAATTAAAAACCAATATTAATTAATTATTTATACCCTTCATAAAATTCTTAATCGATAAACTATTAAATAAATATGTTGTTTTGTATTTGTTTTTTTTATGAAACTTTTTGATGTTTTCCATTTATCGATGCCTAGCAACAGTGATACATTATAAAACAGGAAATGTTTTTTTTGCAGGAAAAACTGTTTCAATTTTTTTAAATATAAATTTAAAAACTATGTATGTCATCCATCTTAAAGGAGCGGAAAACTATGTAGGAAGAGCGATGTCTTCACTTTGCTCATGAACGTTGTTATTGATTGCTTTTAATGAAGGTCGATTCCAGATGACATGACGGTTCTTATGACATCAAAACTCCTGTCGTGGAAGCAGGACTTGTAAGCTCTATTGATCTTTTGCAGAATATGGGTAGATGCCTTTGCTAAAAACACCGTACTCATTTCAAGAACTATTACAAGAGCTATACCTACATGAGCTACACCCCTTATCAGGTCTAAAATGAGATATGTAAGGGCGGTTTCAATTGAGTGATACTTCCAGCAGGTGAATTAATGTTTCAGATGTAGACCGTTATTCTCTAGATTTTTGTTGAGATACGACTATGCGTTCGAGTACTTTCGACAGGAAAGGTAAGTTGGAGACAGGCCTGTAGTTGCATAAAATGTTGGCGTCTAATGTGCTCTTTTTGAGTATTAGAGTGACAGGTTCCATAAGTAAGGGACTATTCGTTGAGAAAGTGAGAGATTGAATATGCGAACAATAATGGGATTATAAAATATTCAGTCCATCCTTACCATGTAAATTTTGCACCAAGAACACTTTTAACTCATACGCAAAATAAATATTGTTACATGTACAACACTACTAGATTATACAACGATCTTCCTGCAAACCTAAAAGAGGCTCGAAGTCTTTCCTCTTTTCGGAAGAAATGCTTGCAATATGTGAAACAAAAATTTTAAATTTGAAAGTATATGAATGTTAGTAATTTAAGAATAAAATGTGTACAGTTAGTTGAGTATTTATATAAGTTCAAATAATATGTAGGTAGTATATAAAAAGAAAAAGTTTTTAAGTTAAAAAAAAGAAATCGATATATGTTTTACTTGTACAATGTTAAGTAATTTAAGTATGATTGTAATGTATATAACTAGATAATTATAGAATTAAGATGAAATTAACGTGTAAATAAATTATAAAAGAAATTTTAACTTTTATAATTTTATAAATGAATAAATAAATAAAAAACTTATTTTTCATTGCATTAATATCAGCGTCAGGTATTCAGATATTTTTGATTTGAAAAAATATACTTACCCGTTTTTGCAATGAATGTTATGAAAAGTATTTATTTTCAAATATATGTATCTACATTTACAATGTCGATAGACGAGGTGTTCTTCTCTGATAAAAATAATGTTAGTGAATGCTTAAAAGGTGTAAAAAATTCTTGTATTACTTTCACTTCGTTTTGATAAACTTAGTATATTTGTTTGTTCCATATGTATCTACCGACACAGTCAAGTCACAGACAAGTAGTAGGGAAGCGAATGCATTCTATTAAAAGTTGCAGTTATTTAGTCTTAAAAAAATGTACGCAACATTTTTTTTTATTAAGTGGTATTTCTTTTTCCAACTTAACCCACAACAGCATAAATGGATACATTTCGTTATTTACATTCTTGTACGACGAATAGTAAACTTCAATGTACTTTCTGAGCTAGGTCAGGTTTAAAGATAAATATGTAGGTAATTCAATGAAATTTATTTATTCCTTTATTAATACATTAAACGGTGTTTAGGCCTTTTTATACTGCATAACAAAATTAATTTAACATTATTTCATTACAATTATTTGAAAAGAATCATAAATTTCCATTTCAAAAATAAAAATAAGAACATTAGCATTATATAGTAGATCACATTTGCATATTTGTTGGCAAATTTCGCTAAAGTTACTTCTCACTAGTAATCTTATTTACTACTTTGAGAAATTTTATAACTTCATCTCGGAAATTTGTAGTTCTTTAAAACTTTTTATCGGAAACTGTGGGATGTGGATACTAATAATAATAATGTATGAAATACTTTACCAAGTTACTAAGATTTTTATAATACTCGTACTCCTATATTCTTGATCAATAAAGTGATATTGGCTTCATTATTTACTATGTATCGAGATCTATAATAATTGACCAGAATCGTTAATTCTCTGTTGTTGATTCACGTCTCTAGAGATAATAATTTTAGTATTATAAACCCAATAGTCATATCTTTATCATTCAAATGATGTGTAAATGTTCTTCAGGACTCTTGATATTTCACTATGAGTCTTGGAAGCTTCAGGAGAGGTATATCCAAGTCGTTGTTTGAATTCATTTCACCCGGATGATTTTACTTGCATGATTAATTTTACATATACGTCATTTCTGTTTTTTTTTTAATTTCAGTTATTATTTTGATTTTCTCGGTTTTGTTATTTCTGATGGTTCTAAATGATTTTACTTGCATGCCTGATTGTACATACATATTTATTTTTACTAATGCCGATGATTTTTACCTTCGTGATTGATTTTACATAATGTATATAGGTACACTCAATTTTCAAAAGTTCTTTTATTCTTCTTGTACCAATTTTTATAATATATAATTTATCAATTAACCATCAATTTGCCATTTATGTTCATGTTTTGTTCCTGTAATTTTATTTATTGTTTTGTACTTACTGTATAGGTAATGTGTTGAGTCTTGATTGGTTTTCGTATTATAAATGTTAAATTGTTATTATATTATATTGTAAGATAAACTGTGGAGCACCCGGTAAAGAATTGGTCTCCCACTCTTCTGCGTAAGTTTTCGAGTGTCCTGTAAAAGGCAGGTGTTCTAAAAAAATAAGACATTTTACATCTTAAATTCAGCGTTGAGGTTTGCCACCCATCCTGAATGTCTTGATTTTATACTGGCACGAAGAGGACAGTTTGTATGTTTCTTACATACAGCTGATCTGCTGGCTACCCCACTTGTGGGATATGCCGTGATGGTATAGTAGTAATAGTAGTAGTTCATTATTTCGACTTTAACATTAGTTTATGTAATTTCAGAACCATCACATTTTACATACAATCATATATATTATTATATCGACAGTATTTTTATCAAATGATTGACGTTGCAATGAAAATATGCTAACGAATAATATATTTGTTGAAAAAAAGATTGAGTTTTATCTCTCTCTTTATTTACAACATAACGGAATTTGCTTGAAATAGTAGCCAGTGTTTTAAATTAAACATGTGAAAATCATCCAGATCATTCTCACCGTACACTGTTCTTTCAATTAATAGTTTAAAATTGGATTCTCATTAACCCAACTTCACGAAAATTTTCCGATATATTAATGAAGCACACCATAAAACTACTTTTTATTTCTGTGGAATGCATATATTTTATACAATATTTACAGAATTAAGCAGTCAATTACTGAATATGTAAAAAAAATATACATTCAATATGTGGAGTAACAACGAGCCTTGATTTACCAGAGATGTTTAAATCTACAAAAAAAAAAAATCATAATAAAAATTATTATTATCAAAACAACAAAATATAGTAAGTACTTAATAGCTTATATGAATATAGCTTATATACCTTTGAAATGAACTAGATACATGAGCTAAGTATGAACTAAGTACACCAAAAACAAAAATTTAAAAATAAACAAGCTAATAAATTTTCAAAATAAACAAATCAGCATTTGAGATAAATTCAATGTTTACTTCCTTAATTTGTAACAAAACAAATATAACAAATCGTAATTCAATATGTCCAATTATATAGTATAGGTATGTATATACTTAAAAAAAACTCATAAAAATGTATATCTTTTTACTATTCTAAAAACAAAAGAAAAAATAATTTTGATTTCATTGCCTATATTTTGTTTCCTGTATAAAAAAAACAATTTGTAACAAAAATATTAAATAAAAAAATATTTTCGTCGACGATGTTTTTCAGTAAATACTTTTTGCTGAAGAAAGTTATTATTTTCTTGGGTAGCAAGTGTTGAAATTAAAATTGACAATAGAATCACGGTGAGGTTATTAATTTAAAATAAATGAAAAGGAGATTTCTCGGGGCGTGAAAAATTTAATAAAGATGGGTATTATGGCCGATTCAGATTTTGTCAGATCAAATTGTAACAGATGTGATATTAATAAAACTCTATATTCATAATTATTTTAAAATTTTAACCACATTATATAAAGATGTAAATTTTAAAGATCGTTGTGATTTCTATTCTGTAAATATTATTTTTCAAAAACTATTGAATGATTAGTCATTCTAAAGGAAAACCAACACCCAACAAGTTTCTCCATCTTTCGAGAATACTTTGAATGTAAAAAAATAATTTCAAGCAGAAAGGTAAATTTGTATTTTTAAAAAGTAACAATATTTAATCTATTTAGCATACGATAATTGTTTGCTTACTAAATGAAAATTAATTTGATAAATATGATTATTTTTGTTTCACAAATACAATGAGTTTAAGAACTATTAAAATTAAAAGTTCAAATTTAACATTCTTTACTCAAATCACCCTTAGATGAGCGGATGGGTTTCAATAGAATAGAATAAATAATTGCCAGTTACAAAATAATAAGAAGATTTAATTTGTAAACATCTCATTTTAAATTAAGTAATATGCGTCAAATTATCTAAAAAAATATGGTAACTGTAAGTATACCACAAGCACGTCTAGCGCTTTCAACAATGAATTGCAATCATTAAAGTAGAGCGTAGAACTAAAGCAAAAAGAGATGCAATTTTTTAAAATATGCTTAAAAATATCAAAGGATGTAAGGAAGAGGTGTTTAGGTTTGTAATTGACAATGGAGAAATTAAAGAATTTTGGACATCAAATATATCCACTTATTGAGATAGTCATGTATTACTTTCCAAACATTGCGAAACATTTACGCCCCTTACTTCCCGAGTACAAAACCATTGATCAAAATTCAAAATCGAAATAAATAAAACAAGCGTTTTACTCTACTATTGTTTTATTTGGTGAGAGAGACGTCTTTCGTCTTATAAGGACAATGTCCTCATTTTAAATTAATATGCGTCAAATTATCTAAATCATTGTCAATCTGATTTTAAAAATCAGATTGACAGTGTCCTTATAAGACGAAAGACGTCTCTCTCACCAAGTAAATCAATAGTAGAATAAAACGTTTGTTTTATTTATTTCGATATGGAATTCTACTACCTAAACACCGGCACAGTGAATAGATCAAAATTCAGTTTTCTCAATATTTTTGTACTCCGTACTCGCGAGAGTATAAAAGATTAATTCAAAATATGTCATGATTCGAGAACATTACGTCATTCGCACATATTTACTACATTAACCAAAATGTCTTCATAAGCAAGCCTTCAGAAAGTTTAGTGTTCCCAATAGACTTCATAAATATTTTCATCTTACTATGACAAACATTTTCATCACTTTAAAGTTTCATTGATAAAAGGATTAATCCTTCATCACTTTAAAGTTTCATTGATTAAAGGATTAATCCTTCAAAAATATTCATTTTACAGAAGTAAAGCAAACTAGGTTATTAAAATAAAATATGTTTTGATTTTGACATTGATTCTGTACGTGTGATTCAGCTATGGGCAATGTTTTTTTTGGGAAACATATTTTTTCAGTGAGGTTTTCTACCTAATATCACATCTGTTTTTTTTTGCCTTGTCTTAAAATTATTTTCCTCGGCTGTTCATAATACGTTAGCAATATCTTTATCGACCAAAAATATTTTTTGGATATTATCTCGAAAACATTAGATTTATTGAATCAAAGAATTTTTTCACAAATTCGCATAATATTTGAACCACTTACAAACCCTTTTTGATCATAAAATGAGCGTCCTTTTTTTAGATATAAGTCTATCGTATTTAATTATCTTGATCTGAAAATGAAGCGGTTCAGGAACACATATTTTCATTATTCATCCAACTTCTAATAAGTACCGTTGGTCGACAACATTTTAATCTCATTCAAAGCTGATAGTATGAATTAAGCTTTCGTTTATATCGTTTATTTCAAAATAAATAATTCCTTATGGAAACATAAACCAAAACAATATTTGGAGCGGAAAATCGGAAGTACCTTAACCAATTTGGTTATTTTATGTTTAATAAATTTTGTTATAAAAATAAAATCAAAAACACTGTTTACTAATTAATAGTTTTATTAATTAGTAAACACTGTTTACTAATTAATAGTTTTATTTTATGTTTAATCGATAGTCCGTTATTATTTGCCAAAACCGGTGTACATAAAATTAAAATGCTTATCATAAGTGAAAAACAAAGAATATGACTTACCGTTATACGTCACACCTCGTATTACATCTTCATCGGCATTGAATAAGGAATGTTCCATAGTCAAATTTAAACTACTTTCTTTTGGATCAATTAAAGTTACAACGTCTTCGTTATCTATTCCAGAAATATAATTACAGATGTCACCAATAGAATCCTGTTCACTTTTTTCAATTTTTATCATAGGTTCACTCGCGTTATTATGTAACCAATCAGTGAAAGGTATGTCAGTTACAATATCACTTTTTACTGTTTTAGAATCATATGTAAGAGTACTGGAGATATGTTCATCCTGAATAATGTGAGATGATCTAGAATATTCTGAGTGTTTCTCAGTAGGAGGTCCCGGAGATCTTCCTGGCGCTGGATCACCATTTGAGAATCCCTGATTGAAATTTGAATATTGACAAGTCGCTGGTAGAGATGCTGTTAGAAGATATAACAGTACAGCACAACCCATTCTGGGAAAGAATTTTCTTTTTAAATTTGCAATACCGAAATCTCTCCATTTTCTGTGTCCCCGTTTCGATTCTGACGTCACGATGTTTTCCTCCAAGGGAACACATGCGGTATAATTCATCGTAAATCACGATGGAAACACTCGACTTGATGAATTACATATTACTTCCGGTTGTTTTCGTCGCTTACTACGACGCCAATACTATTTTGTGACAACGACAGAACTATGGCAGCGACCATTTTGTCGAACCTGAAACAAAAGTAAAAGAGAATATGAATAAATCTTTCATTAGAACAACGATAAATTATTCCCAAATATATTGGAAAATTGCTTTAAATAAACCTGAAAATATTTTCAAAAGTCCGGTAAGAAAACATTCAAAATCAAACCATGTATATATTGTGTCAAGGAAAATTTATTTAATGGAAGTACAAATCACGTATTCGAATGTGGTTGTCCATACAATGAAGCAGAACAGAGTATTTTTTATTGTATTATGAATAATGTTTATTTTCTTCCAAGCTTTAAAAGTACATTATATTGTAATACTCCAGTCAATACACGTGCATTTGAATAATGGAAGATATGAAATTTAAAACGCAATGACCCATATTCAGAGTATGGCCTAAATGAGTGCCTTTTAAATATTATAGAATTATACCTACTGCTATTATCCAATATCAAAAGTAAAAAGCTTATATGAGATTAATACCGATTTTAGTTACCTATATTTCAAAGAGGATATACCTTCCTATCTGATGGGATAGATTTCTTTGCACATACCATGGCTCGAAAGTTGTTATGATGCCCAAAGTTGGTTTAATGAAAAAATGATCATAATAATTTATATGGCGTTCCGTTCTCTCTGCCTACTTGGGATACGATGTGAGGATTATAATAGATGTTTGTTTTACAACATTATATATTTAATGTTCTATACTCGTATTAGCTCCATATTAAGTCAGTATTTACATTTTTATGTAATTAATAGTATTAATATTTTTCAAGTAAAAGCTTAATATTTAAAATATGACAATGACAATATAAATTTGAATCTCAGGCAGAGAATGTTGAAATGCTATGTGTCCTGTACTGCTGTATGGCTCGGAAACTTGGACCCTGAAAGTGCACACTATGAACCGGTTGGAAGCATTCGAGATGTGGTTGCAGAGGAGAATGACAGATTTGGTCAACAACTCGGAGGTTTTGAGAAGAGCCAATTGCAGTAGACAGCTGCTGAAGGACGTTAAGGTCCGTAAGGTTTCATATCTGGGTCACGTTCTGCGGGGCGATAAGTATAGTTTGCTCCAGCTGATACTGATGGGGAAGATTGAGGGGCAGCGTGGTCCTGGTAGAAGGCAAACGTCTTTGCTGCGCAACATAAGAGACTGGACCGGGATGAGACATGTGGGGGAGCTGTTCCGGGTCGCACAAGATAGAGAAGCTTCCGCCAGAGTGATTGCCAACGTTGGGGGGGACCTGATATGGCACGAGAAGAAGAAGAAGAAGAAGATTTAAAATATGTTATGTTTATCAGATAGATAGATCTATCTGGCGTTCCGTTCTCTCTGCCTACCCCACTTGGGACACGGCTTGAGGGTAAAATAGTAATAGTAGTTTAGTATGTATATCAGCTAATTTATTCGTAATTTAATTATTAATAGTTTTTAGACGTGGGTATTTAATAAATAAAAAAGGACCTACCTAAAATTTATTGTTACCTTACTCATGACAAAAACATTGAGTCACGTACAGAAAATACTGTATTTTTTTTTAAACTTTCATCCTCGGATATTTTTTATTTAAAATCTTTGTTTATGTTGCTAAATCACGAAATGTCGTCCACTTAATAGATAATTTAATTCTACAGTTCGCGTTATATACAGCAACGAATAAACGTAAATTGAAGCAGCGAAGGCGACACATATTCGTATGATGGTATCGGAGAGACAAATTGTCCCACTTGATTATAATGTGAAGATAAGCGATATATGTAACAACAAGCTGTGTAATTTATTTCTCAAGCGACCGACTCTGCATAATATTATCATCGTACTGTGTGTGAATGAAATGCAAAGCTTTAAGAGTCATTTCAGATGATTTGAGTAAATTAACTCAAATATTCGACTGTATGTTTATATAGTGTTTTTCTCACCTTAACAGTTGAATTTATGGCTCAGAAAAATCGTAACACAATCAAGTAACGTTAATTTTCTTTAGATGTAGAGACAAGCATTTCATTCACATTTACCACGCTTTTGTACCAAGAGAATCACTTCTTACAAATCAAATTACCAACGCGCTCGTTGTTCAGAGAACAATATATTTTGAAGGATGGTTGTCCGGGTTACTAAAAGTCAAAAAAATATTTATATTTTCTCAGTCACTTAGACTGCAGTATTGGTCATATGTTTCCCCTTTGGCTATCCACGATAGTTAATTTAATACTTCATCGTAAATCGCATCAAGCATAATAAAGGAAAAATGCTAGCGTATTCTTCCCATACCGTGTCCATTTTTCAAATGCCCAGAATATTTTAAACCTTCGGAACATAAATATTCCAACCTATTTATCATTAAAATGAGACGGATTTGTTAAATTATATGAAAATAATATTTGGATCTTTACAGCAGAAATTATATTAGGAAGGGTAAGATTTACGACTTTTTTCTTTGGTGTGAAATATAAGGTAAATGGAAAAAGGTTCTTTTGGGAAAAAGTTCAAATTTGACCAATCATAAGCATTCTCGAGTAGGTGTTAGTAGATTATTTTCTCAAAGAAACATTTTCGTTAAAGTAACCCGATGAAAAATTGTGAACTTTTACTATGTGGCACGTGTATAGAGAATATCTCAAATCTAAGAATCAAAATTCCAAATAGTAAATTTTGCTTTTACTTTATTTCACTTGTTAGTTTTATGATTAGGTTATAATAGGTTTGATATGTATATATTGTTGTAACAAAAGGATAATAGTGGAATAGGTATAGTTGAATAATCTTATTTCTTACTTGTATCTATTTTATGATTGTATTTGTTGAAAAAAAAAAATATACACTACCTTTTTAAATGTATCTGAAAATCAAACTTTTTTCAGCAAATATAAACAAACCAATATTTTATGTTTTGAAGGAAAATGTTATATATGGACCTTTTCTCTCTCTCTCTCTCTCTCTCTCTCTCCATTCTAAATGCGTTATTATATGACAAAGACGCGTGTACAATATTAAAGAGCAATTAATTTAAAGTAATAAATATAGGACACTTATGTACGTTAAGAACGTTAAGAATGTGGCTTTATGAAGATATCATGGGGACTTTACAAATGTATAAATTAAGATTAAGCGGGCGCCAAAATGTCTGGATAATATAAGAATTCATGAGCGTAATAAATGCAAGATAATTTTACTAAATCACTTCTCATTGTTATAACGTGCAAGCAAGCTACTCCTAAAGCTTTTGATTTCTTTTAGTAAAGTTTGTGAGATTCTTAGCAAGTGTGAGTTGAATACACAAGTAGGGTATCGTAACTTGAACTATATTACAGTAAACTAATTTAAAAAATACGCAAAGAAACGTATTATAAAACTGCGAAATTGAAAACTACATACAAACATTACATAGTATGCCAATCATTTCACGAATGGTTTTTTCTATCCAAGATATTTCTTCTATGAATGCCATATCTGGTCCTCTCGATGTTGGCAATTTCTGTGAAAAAAGCTTTTTTGTCCTGTGCAACCCGATACAACTTCTTCACTCGTCGTAATCTAATACAAAGTAGAATGTTGCCTAGCCATAACATCTTCCTTTTGCTCCCTCTCTCCAACCCTCATAAATCCAAGATGGTGCTGCTAAATGTATGTAGTTACCTATGTTTATATAATTCATTAAATTTATTAACATTTTTATTCAAAGACGTTAATCAAATACCTTAAACGTCACATTTATACATAAAACAATAATAATAGGATAAAATTCAAATGCATTTTTAATAATATAATATAAAATTTAAAAAACACTGTTTTATGTTTCACATTAATGTATACCAAAGTATACTAGAATTACGCCTAGCGCTTTCACCAATATATCATCAGGGCGGAGTATAAAACTCATTTTTACTATTTTTAAAACGTCCATAATATTAATGAGTACGTATATATCACAAAAAATATATTTTATACCTTCATGTGTTTATAAGTTTGTTAAAAATGGTACTCATGCTTCCAATAAAACTCCCAATTACAGAAAATTTAATCAAAAATTCATCAGCCTGATAAAAGCATTCGCGATTGCAGCAATAAATAATAAATTACACTCAGCCTCTATTAAAAGCAATCGTTTACATTTTTTGGATATAAATCTATTTGAATTTATAGATATATCAATCAAAAATTTAGTTGCAAGAATCGATACTTTGATGTGTAAAATATAAATACAGTTTATACATATAACAAAGTGTCCAATCGTACAATACATTAACTACCTATGTGTCTTTTTATATTAGTTTAACCTATTTATAAAAGACTTTTAATTTGTCCATATTTCACAAAGAACAAAGTATTCCATAAAATGTATATACCTATAACAATAATAACTAGACAATTTTTTTAAGATGCGCCGTTTTGTAGAAAAACCACCGCAAGGGCCCATTCAAGAATCGTAACACCTCCTGAACAATAGGGTTTTAACCTCGTCTTAAACACCTCCACACTCTCAAAAAATACAAAAGCACAGAATTTCCCATCTTTATGTACGATAGCCAATAAACTTATTGTGTGTAATAAATATTCAAATCATCCTCCCTATGTCAATAAGAAATAAGACATTCAAAATGAGCAGCATATTTTAGCACTGAATAGAAGGTGTTAAATGTTTAATCCGTGATATTTTATGAATACTTGCCTTTTGCATGCCACTCTAAAACTAACCTAGACATTTTTTCCAAGGACTCCACAGACCGCATAATCCTTAAAATAAAAACAAAATACAAAGGTCAACGTTCAGTTAATGAAGTAAGAATTAATGTAAAAAAAAAACTAGAAAGTGATTAATTTATTTGTGAAAGATACCCAGCCTCTGCTTTGTTTTGGATTGGATTAAATGATACGCGGAAGCAAGAGTTATCGTTAGAGGAAACATTTCAAAGAGAAAAATGCGACCTTCTTTGACAAATCCCCACATCTTGGTAACAAAGATAAGTACGTAGTAGTAGATAGACACAGCATGTGAGAGAGACCATACAACAATAATCATAATGTCGTTGGGCAGTAACGGTTGAAAGAACAAGAAAACCGTCATACTTAATGGGCTAAGTGGGGACACATGTTAAAGTAAATGGCTTTAATAAAATGGAAACGATACGCCAACACAAAATGTAATGACCCTTAGCGAACAAGATACTTGTATTAATCTGTCCTCTTAATAATAATATAACAATTCAATATTCTATATTATGAAATATTAATAATAATATTAAAGTCGTAGATTGAAAACGAGAATAATTTTCATAGATTCTAGAACATGATACAATCAACGTAACCACAATTGAATTTAATAATTTTATTATTACGACATTTCTCTTACGTGAAGTCGAAATCTCAAAGTTGAATATACAATATAAGAAATCTTAAATTAGTATTTATCATCACCTGTCTTCTTACAAAAGCACTTGAGATATTGTTTAAGAATATGATTCCATAAATATTTTTGATATCTTATTTAAATACTACACAAAATCACTCCTACCGGGTGGAAAACCTTGATTGAATAATAATATTTAAATACAATTAATAAATTTTTTATTAATATTTCTGCATAACGTTATTAAATAATAAATAAATAATAGTGTTTTTTTGGAATGCATCGAAATAAAGTGATAAATACATTGTGGTCTATAGATTGAAATTACACATTCTATTAAAGTATCTTGAAACGATGAATCTAGTTATACAAATAACTTAAACATATTTTAATATAATTCGGATAAGGGTTCATTTCAAATCTATCTTGTTAGGTATATCATTTTGTAATAAATTTTATTTGGATTATCAAGTTATTGTGACTTTTGCGGTGATACAATCGGTTCATTTACATACTATATCGATGTTAAATAAATCTTAAATAAAGCCTTGGGGTTTGAATTCGGGAAATATAAATAATATAATATGTATCTTAGAAATACTGAGAATTGACATGAGGGGTGGAAGGAATGTATAATAATATATACACATACTAATATTCTATTCATGTAGGTATATTAACACAGTTTGTATATCTACGAAAACGGCGTTAGAAACAAGGGTTTGTTTTAAATATTTATAAATATGCTCCATGTGACATAAATTATTGTCATTCAAAGTTATAAATATTAAGATAATCTGAAAATAAGTCCAAGACGTTTTAGAAATACATATACATATATGTACTTTAGTTATTGTTATTCTCGTTAAATTGGCCGAATTTCTAATCCTTAACCAGTCTACAGCCAATTCGTAAGCATAAGAACACCATGTAATCTATGTGTATCCTCAAAAAAATATTCGTAGTATCATGTTATAGACAGACATAATGCGAAGTGATACTACTGTAATACATTATACTACTCTATTATATTATATTACCATAGTATATTATTTACTATCAACTTTGGGTGGAACATATTTGACAAGCAAATATTATTGAAATCAATTTCAAGTTTGCTACGGCAAAATATATTATTAATTCCTAGACTTAGAATATTAACTGACCATTGTTTAGAAAAAAGATTTACAATCCTAATATTTAGTTTTACTCATCTCCTGCGTTGAATTTTGATGGAAGAAAGATAATTTATTCTCAATTTTGCAACGATGTTGAAATATACGTCATAATATATTTAAATTATAAAACTAATATAGTTATAAAAGCATTAATTTGCTTACCAAATTCCCCATATAATTAAAGTGAATTTATTTTAATTTTTGTTTTGGTAATAATTAAATAATAAAAAAAAAAACAATATTGTGGGTACATAAGTCATCACATAGTCCTGTAAATAGTGTCCTCAATTTATTACATATCAGTTTCATCTACTATTTTCCATTATAACTTTTTTTTAATTAACATCAGTTTTTGATATAACGACTACGATGCTACCACTAAACCATCATTGCATATCTCACAAGTGGGGTAGCCAGTGGACTCACCACAAGTGATAAGCATGCAGGTTGTTCTCTCCGTGTTGACAAAAAATTAGTCGTTCAGGACGGGTGGCATGCCTCATAGCTACTTCAATACAATAATGGCACATCCAGCAAGTGGGGTAGCCAACGGGCTAACACGTTTTATAGTGATGTAACTGAAGTTTGAAGATTCATGAACAGCTCGAAACCCATTATTTCATTTTAATTAATCAAATAAAATAATGTAAATTAATATACACGTACCTTAACTTTTCATTTTCTTCAGGTTTAAAATGGGGGGTCGAAACTTTTCAATATCAAAAATAATTTTATAAATTCTACACGATTTTTTTTATACAAAAAATAACAGCTTCACTAATAAGAAATCACCTACATTTCTAAAAACACATATAAAAAACTCTGTGAATGAACTGAATAGAAAAAAACAAGTAAAAATGTAAGGTGATGATTATGTAAGAAAAAAGGTTGTGTAAAATAATGTTTTGTACTCGTATAATGTTTCAGTATAAATTCAGGTGACCGTTACATAATAACACAGCCACAGTATCGCAAGCAATATTATGAAATGTTTATTGACCGGTGTGGTAGAGAAAATAGAGAATTCAGACAAACCCCAACATAAATATTTTATTCGGTTTGTAAATATGTTTAAACCGTGTACTTACCTACTTATCTACTCTACGGAAATTTTAATTTGAATAAAGGAAAAAAATAGCACATTGTTTATATTTTGCGGCAAAGTCAGGTGGTGACGAAGAATGCAAACCTCATCATCATAATATGCGACTTAGAATTGTCCAAAGAAAAGAAGAAGGATATAATGTTCCATTTATTGAGAATGTCTTTGGATAAAACAAAATATGAATCATATTGATTTGTTGAGATTTTGTGTGAATAGTCTTGAAATATTAGAACTATTTTCCCAGTGTCCAATTTGGAGATATGTAAATAGTTGGCTCTGGCGTACCGTAGAAGGATTAAACAATATTATAACCCTGCATACTGAACCTTAACACATGGTATGAATTTTCATCACCTTGTTTTTATAATGCAAGAGGCTCGTAGGCCATCCCAGAAGAAACTGGCAAATACCAATTTGTGTGTAATAAGACTGAGTTTGGAGCTGCAATGCACATAAATATTTGGAATAATTATCTAAGCACTTGACCCAGCTAGGACAAGGAAAAGTAAAATTGTATACAATTACCTAACGAAAAATGGTCTAAAAGCTAGTATCAGTAATAATAATAATATCGACCAGTAGATATGTATGTTGGGTCAATGGCTTTCCTTTTATTTTTATGACGTCAGGTCCCTTTATCAGGACACTAAACCAACAAATAAATTATTTGTTTTTCTCTGGACTATTGTCGCAAGTTCGTCGAGTACTTTTTACTTAATAGTTGTTTGGTTATCTAACTTAAATAATTGTGGAAGTAATATGTTCGACCTACTTTCTCATCAAATGAATTATTAGTTACATTTATCCATTTGATAATGTCAAGTTACTATTTCTCATGTATGGTTGTAAAATAAGAACTAATGTGTGAAATTTATTTCTATAACAAAAGATTTGCGAAAATGCGGACTTATTTATGTAACTGAATAATTTCGACTAAGTAGTCAAATATCGATGCTTCAAAAGAACAGATGACGAAAAAGAGAAATGCTTCTCCAATATTTCATTCTCTCGGCCTCTCTCATTTTTAAAAAAGATAATAATATGTATATGTATACAAACACATGTATTCAGTTTCCAAGAAAATTTCGTTTGCCAAATTATATAACAACGAACTATTATTTCACAACTATACTGAAGTATGTCACGCAAAGTCTACGTGTAAAAATCAATACTTTAATATAACTTTACATCCACAAAATGTGAACCTTTAACATAAACCCACCACAAAATATCTCTTTCTAGTGAACTTAACATCGGCTCGTGTATTTAATACACCTTTATGTGTCGGATTCCATCGCATTTCATCCGAAAGACGGTTGATAATAGAGAAAAATCGAATAATCCGATTATAGAATGGTAGGCGATGGTAAAGCCAACATTTCTTGGAAGTATATTCCCTTCTATCTCCAAGTTTATAAAGTATTAAATATCTTTTGAAATTTTAAAGAATTATATTGAAACAATTTTCTCTGATTAATGTTATGTTTGAAAGTTGTCTATAATATAAATTCATTTTAGATATACTTTAAAGTTTCTACTGCCAAATAGATCTGGAATAATATTTACTGTGTAAATATTCATCTACTCGTTTAAACCATTCATTGTTGAGTAAAATGAACCAAAGTATAAAGTAAAGAAACACTTCAGGCCACTCATAATTAAACATTATGAAAAAAATCAACGTAACGGATGTTTCAAGGAAAGGTGGACAAAATCCGTCTTTGTAAAATGATACCTAGAACAAATAAAATATTTTGCTGAAGTATATCAGATGACAATAGTTGGATGTGATGATGAAAGAATGACAAAATTAATGAATGTATATGAAAGAGGGCGTATGAGAGAAATCTCCGAGCGTGTATGAGAATTGTATGAATATGGAAGAAGCGATAAAAGTACGAGTATGTAGGGATGTAGGTAGCTGTGTGGCGTTCCGTTCTCTCTCCCTAATGTGGTGTTCACATTTGGCGAATATCGCCAGAACTCCAAAATATCGTCAGCCATTTGAACCGTGTGAACAAAATGACAGCTAGTCTGAAACGATAAAAGCTAGTGAAAACGATATCGTCTCAAGTTGACCACCTTTCAATATTTTAATTTGGTGGAGCGTTTTGCGCATGCGTAGATGTGCGTGGCGTCCGTACCTATGGTAAAAAATTTACAACATATAAATTTAATAATGTTTCCCGCTTCGTGACAGCTATTAGCTATTATCTTTTTTGTTAATTTGTGGCGTTAGTTTCCTTAATTAAAAGGCGCCTTATAACCTCTACTATAACATTTTTTACTAAAAATAAACACTTCGCGATCTCCATCTCGACGTCCGCCATTTTGAAAACAATGTCAAAATCAAAGCGCATCTGACAGATCGATTCTATATCGGTGCACTGTGTGAACAGGTGTGACGATCAATGGGTGTCCGGCGATTTTTTTCTTTTTTCGCCTGACGGTATATTTTGAAATTCGCCCGCCGATATTCGCCAAATGTGAACACCCCATAACACACATTAGAAACGATTTGAGGGTATAGTAGAGTAAAGTTAACTATTTCACTTCATTACAGAAAGATAAACTTAGCTTCACCACCAATGGTGTAGTTTCTCAGAAAATCAGTCGATAAAAGAAATATCTATCATGGTTAAAAGAAACTGATCGCGTCAAAGCTGTTTATACTGCTTGCTTGATACGAAGTCTTCTTGGTTAAGACAGTACTTTAACAGTTTGAAATTAACTCTGATAAGTGCTCTGGTAAGTTTAATATACTTCATGAAAATTTATCTAGTACCATGTGAAGTCTGTCAAGAAGCACTAACCTGTGTATAGTGAAAAGAATATTCAATGGATATCTTTCAAATACACGGGGGTGATCTTTATTATATGGAACCCGCCTCCAGAACTTTTATGACATATTTTTATTAATGTACTTGCTATATTTATAATATTTTTTAAAATCCATTTTCTGAGAAAATTTTGATGATTGTAAGTAGATAAGTCTTCAAAGAAATTTATTTCTAAGAATAGCAGACCTGGTCCATACGAGTAAACTAAAATATATGTTGTTTTTTTTGGTAAAATCATTACCTCATTGAATAGCTTATTTTTACCTTACGAAATAAATTGACAACTTTTTCTTTAAATGGATTGAATGCTTTATCTATGTAATATTTTAAACTTGTCAAAAATATCATAAATTTTTGAAGCATTAAAAATTTAGGAAAAAAGTGAATCCGATTTCAGAATGATCACGCTAATGATCGAAAAAAGAAGCATAAAAATAATTTATTTTTATAAAATATTCCAAGATTTTCCAAGGATTTATTTACTTCTAGATGGAACAGGTCGAAACATTAGGCGTAGGTGGATGTATTTTATGTACCGACACAACATTATTAATCAATTCTTGTATTTATTGGAAAATCAAACATAATTCCAAGTTTTGTTTATTTTACAGCAAACTTTGTTTTCCACTTGATTTCGCTTTAGGTTGTGATGCGTAGTATAAAGGTTGGTGAATTTAATCCGTTGATAGCTAAAACCAATCAAAGGGAAAACTTCTTAGATTCAATTTGGATTGAATTATAATAACATTATTATTTATGAATTAAAACACTTAGTACTAGTACAATAATAAAATGTTAAAAGATTTTATTCAGAAAATCTACAAATGCAAGAAAGATTTAGAATTTGAAGAACTAAGACAGGTTGAGGTAGAATAAGTAGTTTGTATATAATGTTGAAATTACTTTATTTCTCGGATATTGCAGGAGTCCAAGGACTCCTATTTATCCGTTTAGGTGACGATTTATTAATTTTAATTCTCTCTAGTTTAATACCACTATGCCAGTGTTGGCATCTCCGATCCTACCACGTCAGTGGGCGGGGGACCCGGCTGACGTAGCAGATCCCATCTTGAGACCCACACATCCACGAATGTCTTAAAGTGTGAAGCGTTTGTGGCATATAAAAACACTTCCCCAAACCAGATGGGTCGAGGAGTGTCAACAGTCATACCCAGAATCATTTCCTCTCTTGCATCCATCATCAAAGGACATTCCCAAAGGATATGTTCCGCATATTGAGCTCCTGTCCCACATGTGCACCATGGATTATCGGTCAATGCTAACTCAAAAAGTTTACCTCTCAACTTTCCACGTCCAGTGATAAGTTGTACAGAAAAATGATCAAGGGACAAGAAGCTCATTCTCAGTCTTTCACGGACATCTGGAAAGAACTTGTAGTTTGTATATAGCAGGTCCTGTAACATGAAATAGGCTGTCAGGCGATCTGCGGCGTCAGAGCAACATAATTGGTTTTAGAAGAAAATATAAAGCCGCCCTTGTCACCAGCGCCCTTGAGTCGGTCGAAGGTTCGTAAAGTGACGCCAAAATTATTCAATACCATCATCATTATATTAAAAGTATGTGTGGTAATAATTCACTGTGTCTGTGTTTAGGTAGTAGAATTCCATAACGAAATAATAAAACAAGTGTTTTATTCTACTAATGGTAACCATTAGTAGAATAAAACACTTGTTTTATTATTTCGATGTGGTAATAATGTCTCGTTGGATCATTTTTCACAAATATTTAACTATGAATGCAGAAATATCCATATTATTGCTGATTGCACTGTTCTTTAATCGATACAATGAAAATTCGCCTCAATACTTGCGTACATAAGTTCCAAAAAACTTATTTAGAAACAATAACATTTGATAGAGGTATAAAAATGTGTATTTTCTCAGTTACAATATTTCCGCATTTATATGAATTTGCTTCTTCACCCCTCATATAAAATTCTAGGCATAAGTAATATTGTTTTATATAATATTATTTTTGTATAAAAAAATATAAATAATCACTTTTATTCCTTTTCTAGTTCCTATAAGTGTTACTATTAAAATTGGATTTAAGAAGCCTCATCCATTCAAAGTGATATTGTTTTTATTGAATAACACCTTTTCACAATGTCATCATTATTATTGAGACAAAATTTCTTCTTGGTTAGATATATATGTCCGTAGATAGAAACAAAACAATTGAAAAAGAAGAATGAAGTTTTCAGAAAGTTCATGTCATGGTAAAAGAGATATTTTCTTCATCTTCGCTATGAATTATCACGTAACAGAATTTATTAATATATTCCACATTATTTTTTCATTTGCCTCAATTTCGTCGAAATCTATTACGTTACATACTTTCTCCAAAAACCCTTTAATTTTATTGAAATCATCTATTATTTCACTATACCTGCCTAAGCCACAAGGGACATGACGTTAAGTTAATAAAATTATTTATTGAATAATCATAAATAAAGAATGCGAAAAAAAAGTGTTTTAAGAAGAAACCAAATATTAATTCTCTAACCACGTCACTTATAGTAATGTTCACCAAAGTGTTCTTTAAGAAACCACAATATTGTCTTTCTAACGGGTATCGAAAAAGAAGCATTACATACCAATATTACATAACAATATTTAGAGAATAAAGCGTACTTTGGAAAATTTGTGTTTCTAAAATTTGTATATTAATTTTCTAGTGATCAATATTTCACTATTTTTATCGTATAAGTTGTAAGTATGGTTTGATTTATTACTATACACCGAAGAGGAATATTTTAAGACAATATGAGGATAACAAACGGCAAAAATTTTCTTACATAGATAGCTGTTTTAATTTATTTATTCAATCAACAATCAATACATATATATGATAGATATCTAGCATATTTAAAAATTATAGGTACAATGACAAGGAGTACACAATGCAATGTCCTATTTATAAGTGTCGAAACATTAAATTAAATTATTTTCATCAAAGCCCATAAGTCATCTTTGTATAAATTATATAACTATTCATTAAGTACAATTATTTGCTAATGAGAATGATCATACAGTTTACTAAGGGGACTTTCAAATATAATATATTATACTCAGCTACTAGTATTTGCTTTCTATTACTAGTTAGCTAATGTAAAATCATAATAAATTTGCATGTTGTATGTCATTTGACCGTAAGAACTAATAGGTACATTAAATTACATTCAATGTCACAATATGTAACGAGTCGATTAAGTAAATAATAATAATATTGATTACGTATTACGATACGTAATACTCTAACTGCTACATGTAAACTTAGTATTCTATAGTATCTACTCGTACTCATAAAACATTGTATACATATTGTAGCCCTACATGTTGTAGTAAGGTTTTAGCCACGTGCCCTACTTACGACCTTGTAATTAATACTCTGTCGAGTACGACAGGATACCTTTACGTACCTGCATAATGCTCGTATGTCTGCTGACACTAAAAATTAAACATAAGTAATTAAAAAGCTGTAAAGATATATTGTAATGAAAAATGTCTGTGAAGTTTATAATGTATAAAGATTTTATTTTAAAACCTGAAACAAATTCATGTATTTATAAATGTGAAGGAGAGTTTTTTTTTCACTTATTTTAGAGGCATTAACTATGTAACAATTTCTAGACATTTTTAAATAAAATGTTTAAACTTGAATCACTATGTTTATTTGTTACATTAATTTAAATTACGCTATGGCGATTTCAGTGCACTTGTCTTGAAAAGCTCGTCAATGAAGCAAGTGCACTGAAATTGCGATAGCGTAATTTAAATTAATGTAACAAATAAACATAGTGATTCAAGTTTAAACATTTTATTTAAAAAAGAGTTTTTTTGTTCACGAGAGATGGGAAGTGTGAAAGTGATATTGAAAGGAGAAAAGTTGCTGGCAGTAAGGTAAATGGTAAAACATATCTACCACAGCTAAAAGGTTGGTGCACTCTACTATCGTAGTGCCAACACTTATGTATGCAAGTGAGACGTGGACATGGTTAAAGAAGGATGGAAGTGGCATAAATGCAGTAGCAATAAGATCGTTCAGAAGGATGTGTGGTAAAAGTCTGAGAGATCGTGTGCGTAACAGTGATATACGAAAGGAATGTGGAACGAAAGTTGGTGTAATTACAAGGATGAATGTAAATAATTTAAGATGGTTTGGGCACGTGGAAAGAATGAATGAGGACAGAATGACCAAGAAGATATATTTGGCTGAGAGCATTGATGCTCGGAGACGTGGACGTCCGATGATCAAATGGCAAGATCATTTAAATCAAATCCTACAGGACGGTCACGTGTTGAGCAAATTGAATAGGAGAGCATGCATGAGGACAGTGACGGAAGCGAAAGAAGTATGCAATAATAGAAGCAAGTGGCGCTCGATCCTTTCTGCCTACCCCGCAAGGGAAGCGGCGTGATGGTATGTATGTATGTATAAATGTGAAGGAAACAAAAGTAGTGTGCAAGGATAGGTGGAATTGGGGTTCCATCTTCCGTACCTGGAGATAGATAAATATTTATGTATAGCACGTTGATTTTCTGATATTTGTAACATTTAAAAAATATTGATTTTCTTTCAAATGTCAAAACATGACTTTATATTGTAAGATTCATTTGTATAAATTTCAGAATAAATTTATTAAAATGTCTGTCAAAGAATAATACGTGTATATATGCGTGCATATAATCATTTTCTATTTATTACAAATATTTAATCACTTATAAATGTATCCTTGTACAAGCATCAAGGTCTTGGAAATTTTAATGAATTGAAATATAAATAAAATATTCATGACATTTGATTGATTGGTGGTTTTAAATATGGAAATTTTGATTAATCTGAGTAGTCATTTATATTTTGTGTTGCTGAATCAATTTTGAATATCTATAATTTAGACAACATTGAAGACTCCCTCCCATACCCGGATAGACAGACAGTCATAAATTCTAATATTTACACATTTTAATAGTAAAAATCACACGGAAATTTTTCAAAAATAAACTCAAAATTAATATCAACTCGCCTTCCTCCACATTTTATTGTCTTTTAAGCATTTTTTTTAATTAATAATAATCGGTACAAGTACCAGTTACTATTTTGTAGAGGTATTTTGAGAAAATACTCGTATTCTTATAGAAAACCAAGGAGGTTTGAAATATATCAAATTCCTATACCATTTTGAAAATTTGGCGACGGGGGGGGGGGGGTAGTAATTTTAAGGTGAAGTAAAATTACCAAATGTTCCATAAATGGGGTATATTGTTGTGCGGCCCGGTAGAAAATCTCATTCTGAAATTTGGCCCAGCTGCTGAGAAGGTTGGCCACCCATGATTTAAACCAATTTTAGGCCAATTACATTTCAATATTGTCAGAGGTTGGGTATATTATGAAAAAACTTATAGAAACCTTTAAATCTTTCTCTCCCTTTGATGTTTTTTTCAGAACGACACAGCAAACTTCTAAAATAATTGATATATGTTTCTAAAATATTCTTAGCATTCTGATTTCGTATTCAGAGAAACAGTTATTGCTTAATCACAAAGTATATTTATATACATGTCAGGTAGTAAAAGTTTCTTCATTCATCTGATATGTAATACTTTAGAAGTAAAATTAAATAAAGGGAATAATACTGTCAGATATCACTCTTGTTCATCACATTATATCAACTTGTCTTTTGTAGGTACATTGAATAATAATAATAATAACAATATTGTATTCTTATTTACAAAGGATAAACATTTCTTTGTACGAGACAGCTTTTTCAGTCAGTCACTGTCACCAGAAACAAAATTCCCTTTTTAAAAAACATCATGTCATAAGATATTGAATGTGACGACGATCCATCGAAAAAATTCACATTTAACTATCGTCTCGGGACATCAGAGGTATTTTTTTATTCACGAAACTCTTTTTCACATCTCGTCTTTCCGAGAAATACAATTTTAGAGTATGATACAAAATCTCTTGACAATTCTTTATTTGTTTTATTGTACCTACACTGTAAATTGATTGTGTTAGCATTTTATATAGCAATAAGAATACAAAATTTCAATTCAATGCACAGATGATAGATTTATGGCTGTGTTACATTATTTTACAACTAGACCGTAATCAATGATTTAACGTTTCTTAACCCAAAAAAATAACATAATCGTTTGAGGAAATTCAGTAGGAATGGTTATTCCTAATGGTTATTATTTCCTTGTGTTCGAGATGATATCACAATAAATTTACTTTATTTTTTTCAACTTTAAAGTAATTTTTCAGGATTTGATAAAATAACAAATCACCCCAGAGACCGTTACAGTGTGTAATATATTTATGGCAAAAAGGTGGATTGAGTCGGGGACGGGTGGGATCGATCCCGGGATCTCTTAATTGAACGTCCGGGACTCTACCATCTCTTTTTTTTGTTATTTATCAGAAGAAAATCAAAGCTTTACGTATTTTTCAAAATATTATATTATGTTAATGTGCAGTATTTCACCTAAGAAATAGGTAAGGTATGGTATCATTTTATGCTACAGCGTTGTATACAATAAGCATAAATAATTAATGTTGTGCTCATCAATCAATCAATCGACCAAATTTAGATGGACTATCATTTCCCATGTAAAATACTATATAATCACGTAAATGTAAATAACAAAAATTATAGATCGAATTTGACCACAAGTTTGTTGACAATATTATTTTTTTTTTAATTTTAACTAATTTAATCTGAATAATGACTATAATATGCTAATATTAAACAATATACATTCTGAAAAGAGTTCCTTTGAAGTAAGAAGTTGTAAAAGGAATAAGGCATTCTTTTTCACATTAAGTAAGCATCAATATCAGAAGAGCTTTCATTTATCCTTCCACTCTGATATTCTTGAGATAGCACATTCTGAATTCAGATCTAATGCAACAACAACGTCTCGGCTCATTTCACGTGTTTTACGTTTACCTACGTGTTGAGTTCTTTCACTAACACAAAACACGTAACCCTTGTTTAATAAATTTTATATCATCAGTAACGCTATAGATAGGACGTGCTGAACTACATGTACCTACGTATCATCACTTGTATATTTATTATATTCGATACATTGGTCTATGAATGAAGGAAACAAATGTTTTTTTACTGCTATTGTTTGAAAAAGCATAGCCAATGTATTACATTTTATATTCTAACATCTTGTATTGTGTATTTTAATGCAACAATGTGATCAAGCTACTTGATTATTTTAAAAAGTTATGTATTTTGTTGTACGAGATCCTCTGAGAATGTGGACAGTGGTTTTCTGAACTCATAATTTTGTTTTTACTTTCATATGCAAATTTTCTTTTTCAGTATCTCAATAAACGCTGGTACGAAAATTTATTTTATTTTAACTAAATAACAATGAAAAAGTATTGATATATGCCTTTGTCTGTACATTAATTTTCTTCGAAGGTACATGCTTTCCTTTGAGAATCCCCTGGAGCTTGTATTGTCATGTTTATGTATTCATTGTCTCTTATATGTTGATTGTGTTAATGGGTTAGTTGGAAGATATTGCGCTTCAGCAATAAACTCGCCCATTGCACAAAATTATTAATTCTATTGTTGTGATACCATGTTTTTTGTTCTTCTTTACATATTGATTTTGTGCAATAAAGTTTATTATTATTATTATTATTGTGTTTGTTTCAAGTATGTTTTCTTTTTAAAGTTATTGTACTGTACTGTACTGTATTGTACTGTAAAGGCTGTTTAGCCGTATATTGTGTTAATAAATAAACAATAAAATATCTTATGAGTAAGGTGACTAATAGACTCACTAACAAAGTTGAGATCCAGTGTGCCATAAACAAGAAGCTTTTCGAATAAACGGCTTGCAACATCACATAAAATATACGCAAATTTTAAGCAAGGCAACACTCACTAATTTAAAATATAATCCTAGACACTTTGTGATTAATACTAATTGTACAAATTGTCCTCTGACGTGTAAAGAATATGACGCGCTCTAATTGTCATACGAAAACCCAACCCGAGTCAACCTACGTCTACAGAATATTTTAATCAATGAAGACTGTATGATAACGTAAGTAATTATATCACACTATTGGATAATTGATGCACATACACGAAAGGTGAAACATGTGACATCATATTGTTAATTATCTAGAGATGAATTAGATATCCAGCAACTATTCGGTATCAGGAAAAAAATATTTTCCAATCGTATTCTAGATAGTCCTTGGATTCATCATGAAATCAATCGTTTTAAAAAAATACCATATCAAATTGTCACGAAATGAAACTCTGTGTTAATTGAGGAAGATAATAAATAAAGACTATTTAAATTGAGATAGGTCATTATATCTATCTATCTTAAAGTTTTTGATGGTAATTTATCTTTTGGCTAGGTATCATTTGTTTTCTTTAATGTCCAGTAATCTTTATATCACATTTTGAAAAATAGAAATTAATAATACACAATAACTTTATTTCATAGTAGGTACTTTTTACTTTAAAACTATCAAGTTGTTGGTTAGGTCTAAACACATCTTTTCATCTACATACTGATCCATAAACCGTTAATAAATCCCCATAGAAGAAATTGCTCTAAATTAATACGGAAATTAAAAGAATCGGGGTATCTGGTTTAGAATCTAGCCAATGCATCCGGTATCTGATCAATCGACTAGTTGTTCAACCATTTTAAATACATACATTTTGAGGTAATTTTGTCAATATCCACAAACATAATTATACATAGACAAAATAATAATAATAACGATATCGTCTTCCATAAGTAATGTCAAATCGATAACTAGTCAGTTGATGACGTCATTGCTTTGTAAAACTAACGTCATTGACTAAAAACTTATGACTGTAATAATTATCCATTTTTTTATGATTTCATTATGTAATCTAATCAATATTATTGACTATAATATTAATTGAGTTCTTTCGAATTGAAGTCAAACAAATGTCTTTGATGTGAAGAATAATTATTTCCTTTTATGAAAGTTGTCCAGCAATTAACTTTTGAATGGTGATATTAATTCCTTGAAAGCTATTTTTAAAATTAATCTCTATCAATTTTTCCAATCTAAAGTCTTAGATTAAATTTAACTGAATATTTATCTAACACCGATTTTTTGATCAGGAACTGATAGAAGTTAAGTGGCTTACAATTATGTTTACCGGAATACTCATTTTATTAAATCCATGAATAATCGTTGATTTATTGTAATTTAAGTGTAATGAAAATGAGGAAGGATAAATATATAAGGCAACAATAACAAATTCTATTGCACTATTCAATGAAATAAAATTTGAATCACAAAGTGATAAATAACTTTATTTACTATTGAACGTTTCTGATGGATACAACAGAAAGAAAAGAGCTCCCTTTAAAAGAGTTGCACTAATTTTTTACTTGCATTTTTCCATCATGTTTCAAACGTTAGTCAGGCCGTCGAAAATATTGGGGTGAAAAAAAATCCCATTTGGGTAGTTACATAATATTAAAAGCCTTAACCAATTGATTACATATTGTGTTTAAAAGCTATTGTATATAATATACAATATGAAATTTATTGATTATCAGATTACAACAGTCGTGGATGGTCATGATAAATAATAACAAAACAAGGAAAGAAATATCGAGACTACTAGGTATATATTATGTAATGTCCGATAGGTTGTGAATATTTCGATAATGGACAATGTGTGATTGACAGACGTGAGCAGTTGTACATAATGTCATTGTACAAATTCGTTTTCACAGTACACTATATAATATTATGTGTAGCCTAGCCACCTACATACACATTGTATGTCTCGGCTCTTTCTATGACATTTACATTGCATGATTGATGATTGGATCAGATATTACTATGAGTATTGATGTATCGACTCACTCCATACCATGGCATTGTATGACAATTTGTAGACAGGGATCATTTTCAGAGGTAGAGGTAATGTTATACAACTATAATGATCCTATAAAATGATACAGAACTATTCCACTCACACATTATTTGATGGAAAGAGTAATGTTTTAGTTATTGATGTAGGTTTTTCACACGTCTGTTTAATATTTAAGCTTTTTTATCATACCATAAATTCTTATTCGTCCTCTGCCAAACTTGTTTTTTTTTTAAGATGTTTCCAAAAACGGAGCTTTAATCAAGAAAAAACTTACGATAAGATCAGGATTAATATTTTCTTCTTTCATATATATTGATTTGTGAATTACATAAGTTTTCCATTGCAGTTTATATTGAAATGAAAAAATTTAATACCCTCTCTCGAGATTTCAAGCAAAAGAGGTAGAAAAAATTATATCGATTTCAATCAGGTGTTTCTGTCAACACAACTGTTTAACATGCAAAAAACTTGATAGGTAGGTATGTTATACATATTTTAAAAAGCTCTGAAATATTATTTTCCAACATACCGCTTATTCAATAAATAAAAGTTTTCTAGTAATAATGTCTTGGAAATTATTTTGAATTACTTACACTATATACTATCTTCAATAAAATATCAGCTTAAATGTACAAAAATAGAGGCCATAAAGCAATACATATTAATATAATTATAAAACATTATGTCCTCACAAAACCAAATAACTATTTGAGTGTCGATAAATAATGTGAGTTTTATGATACTTTCAGTGGGTACCACATTAAAAATATAGCTATAATTTGTTTCTCGAGGATTAAAGGGAATTGATATAACATTTAATATGTGTAATAAATTTTAATACAGACTAATATGTCATATTTATAAATAATACTACAGTAAAATCCATACTTATTTCATATAAATACTTTCATAAGGATTAAAATACTTCCCACATTCTCTATAATACTAAAAAAATATTTACATTTTGCAGGACTCAAAATATGTTCTGTGATGTGAAGTTTTGGATGAGCTTAATCAAACATTCATTAACGCGGTTCTGGTGATTCATATTCGAATGTTTAGAATATTTACTAATTTTTTTATTGTTTAACCGGATTTGGGTGCAGATGACAAAACCAATCAGAAACCTCGATTGGAGAACCATGTCTACACAATGCAACATTGTGTAAAATTTAATCGGAAGAAGTGAGAAAGGTGTCCCAACGCTTACGAATTGGCTCTAGGCTGCATAAAGGGTCTCTCGATTGGTGGACCTTAAATCGTGACAGTGAGAATGGTGGAATTGGTGAACGTTGTCCATGGACACCGAAAGTGATCACTTAAGCCAGCCTAGAGCCAATTCGTAAGCGTTGGGACACCTTTCTCACTTCTTCCGATTAAATTTTACACAATGTTGCATTGTGTAGACATGGTTCTCCAATCGAGGTTTCTGATTGGATTCATATTCGTTTTTTTTTTTAGAACATAAAGGAATATTTTATAATAAACATATTTTATAGTATTGATAGTATCAATGAACGATTTGTACGTGTGCGTGTAATTGGTTTACTCAGTATCAAAGCGAGTTACAAAATATATATATTTTTTTACGCGGCGGCAGAATTGCCATCCACACTTCTCAGCATTATACAACCAGATAAGTCTCCATATGATCAGTCATGGTCACACAAAAACTTAACAGTCTAATGCCGGGAAAAATTCACCTATCCAGATATACAGGATATCAAAGGATTAGGCTCAAAACGCGGGATCAAAATACCAGCATTGTGCCTGAAATATCTGTGTTCAAAAACTTTTTACAATATTACAAGTGTTTATTATAATAGATTTTTGAATTTTAATATACAAATTAACCGGTAAATCTAATTTTTGTAAATTATTTATTAAAGATTTTGGAGTTACCCCTGTAGCTGACATGACTAAAGGTATTATATAAACGGATCTAGAATGCCAAATATTTTTTATTTCTCCTGCTAGTTCTGTATATTTACGTATTTTTTCTGCGACGGTTGTTTGTATATTATGTGTATAAAGTATACCAGCAGACAAGCCGAATGATACAAACATGCTACTTGTTGATTAGTTGGCATACCTCATTACTGAATTGAGATGTAAAATATGTTTATTTAGAGAAACTTCATTTTACAAAACACTCGAAAACTTACGCTAAAGAGTGGCAGACCTATTTTTTCCCGAATGCTTTACGACTAATATTATGTACCTAATCCACTTAGTATAAAAATTCGATTACAATTTAACGTATTGTAAGACAACTTATGGCATTATCCATTATCCAATGATCGTAAGAAAGTGATAGAATTTGTCATCAAAACGAAGGCGATGTCTAGACATCTATTATTATATTTTATTACGTTTGCCAGTGATAACCTATATCTTTTTTTTTTAAATAAAAAGTTACATATTGTAAAGCATTTATTTATTTTCATGAAAATACGACCTAAATAGCATGCAAGCAACAAGTTCGACGAAGAAGATGTATTTATCTAAAAGAAGGGACATAAGAAAGCGTGTACATCTTAAACTACTCGTGTGCTGGATCGACTGTCGAGTTAAAAGACTGTGGACTATGATACCAGCGTAGAGTAAAGAGGAAGTGAAAAAAATAATGTCAGGATAGATAGATATAGTTTTCCGTTCTCTCTGTCTATCCCACATGAAACAGTGTACTAGCATGAGGGTTGTCATATAGTAGTACACTAAAATAACCAACAAGTCGCACATCGTATATCACAAATTGGTTAGTAAAAATTTTCAATACCTATCCATTACTTCTCGTTCAAAACTATCTATTTATAATTTAAATCTCACGTCATTGACTATAGAAAGTTATAATATGATATATTATGATGCAAGTCAATATCTTATCATTATACTCCAAGGTATGTACATTTGTCAAAAAGTTTATACATCATAAAGTTGTCGACTATATAAAAGAGATCACGAGTGCATCGTTTTTACAAGTCGCTAAGTTTAATACTACTTATGATTTTATTCTCTACATTGTCATCGGGAAAAGTTGAGAAGTACGAGTATATAACGACGTCATAGTTGTAATGTGATATTTTCGTACGTAAAGATAGCTCAATAGCAAAAGAGGAAAAGTCTCATTAAGGGTTGTTACAACGTGTTCGACTCGATAATAAAAGTGCTCTTAGAATTAATGAAGCGGTTGACTGAAGTTTGATCTTATAACGACCAATGTGAATAATACATCTTGTCTTTTTATTTTTCTCATTATCCTAGCCGAGTACCTATTAATCTTGCATATTATAATGAAGCATGCCTTTTGTTTTACAAATGCAACAGGGCAGTAGGTACCTCAAAGTCTAAAGTAATTACACAAGAGAAAAACATCAAAACTACAAAGATACAAATTAGAAACATACAAAATCAGTATGTATTGTGTTCAGTAAATTCTTGAATTTGCACACTTCTGTTAACATCAAAAACTAATACATATGTAAGTACATTTACATCATCCAAACACGTATATTGATTAAAATAAAACGAATTAACCAAGATTATTATAATTCTCAAAAGTAGGCTCATCGTGTTATTTGTTGGTTGATCTCTTCCAATATACCTTTAATACAATACGTGAATCAGATCACTTACAAATATTTACTCATGACCATAATATATTAGTTGTAAGAAATCACGATACAATGAAATACTCAGTATGTAAATTGTATTTATTTTTATACTTAATCGTGCTTGATTGTTGTCCAAAGTTCTGTTATATTTACAAAATTGTTGCAATTTAGTAGTACCGATAGAAACTTTACTGAGATATCGATTATTCATTAGAGCGTTGTGATGGTGATATCAACAGGGAGCTCAGAAACTATAATAATAATACTCGTAGTATATTAGTTCTTTACAACAATAAGTAGCAGCACCAACTAGCATAATGCAACGTATAAGCAGATGGTGTTATGCAATAACGATTCCAACAAAAGCAATCTCTTACTGAAATCTCCAACCCTTCGTGCTAATAAATTTTAAAATATCAGGATAGCCGGCATAACTACTTCGTCACTGAATTGATAATGAATGATCTTGATAATCGTGACGAATTATTGATGATGTTTTGCATTGAGTTAAGTATTATAGTTTTTAACAAAAATAAATAAACCGAAATTAACTACATTATCACAATAAGTAAAGTAAGTACATTGTACTGGATTCCTATTACTAAATTTACTTGAATTAATTATAAATAAAACACTTTTTTAGTAGTGTTGAAGTGTTTTATTTATAATTAATTCAACATGAACTTCCAGCAAGAACCGTTGGTTGAAAATATCAACTATATTTTATTTACTTGTCTGTTATTGTGTCAATTAAAAAACTAAAAATAGAGAACGTCGACAGCCAAATGTTTCGGAGCTTCCAAACCCTATAAATGTTGTATGGATTTCTTATACGAGTAAGTGGTACAAATAATTGATTAGCTAAAGCTGCACAGAATATTATTTTTACTGATAAGGATTAATCGGAGAATGCTTTGAATACCGTGGAGAGATTAAGTGTCCAAAACAAAAGTCTTAGGTAGAGCGCATATGAATAGAGAGCTCCTGACAAGTATCAAAGTTCGTAAAATCTCGTATTTGGTGACTTCGCAATATACGGCAATGGACAGGAATAGTGCCGTGCAAAAACTGGCGCAAAAAGTACAAGACAGGAAGGCATTTTCCAGAATGATGGCCAACATCGATTTAGATGGCACTGAGAGAAGAAGAACCTGCACAAAGACCAAGAATATTATATTAATTGTGTCGGTGCACACGTAGTAGAATTCCATAATTATGTAATTGAAACAAGTGTTTCTTTCTACTATAGATTATTGATTCCGAGAGAGACGTCTTTCGACTTATCGGGTCATTGTCAATCGATTGATAATGACCTGATAAGTCGAAAGACGTCTCTCTCGGAATCAATAATCTATAGTAGAAAGAAACACTTGTTTCAATTACATATCCAAGAATATTATTTTAGATTTAAATTATGTAATTAATGTTTTTTTCTTATACTCTTAGCTTACAAAATTGTTGCACTAGACCATCCATGTATGAATAAAGGAAAATCCGTAACACCATTCGCTTGCAGTTCCATAGAACTTTTGAAAAGTTTTATAAAAATAATAATGTTATGCAACTTATACCTTATCGTTATAATGTTATTCAGATATAGGAATCTTATACTTTTGCCTACATTCTTCTCTACTATTACTACTTCGGGATGTATTCAAACAAAGTTAAGTATAATGGATTTGTCACTTTTGCAGTTTTCTTGAAAGTTTTAGCATTAAGTGGCTAAGTTATGGACTCGAACGAACTTACTGACTTAAAATTTAAAAGTGCTTGTGTTTATTTACTGCTTTACTGTATTAATCTTGTGGTTTGTTAACAATATAACTTTGATTCTTAAACGTTGATATAAAACTACTCTCATTTTTATACTATAAATCAAATATTTATTTTATCTACTAAGTAGGTACTTAGGTCAACGAGGTACTGATGTGTATAATCAGAAATTCAAAGTTTTTTTTTTAAATCAAGCTGTTTCTCCCTTAGAAAGAATACTGTGTACGCTATTTTACCTATCTGTTGAAATAGAATCTCTTCATTTGAGATCTTTAAAAACATACTTTACAGTATCCCAAAGTGGGGTAGCCAGTAAACCAACTGCATGTTACAAACATAGGTACAAGTTGTCCTCTCCGTATCTAGAAAAAAATAAGACATTCTTGATGGACGGCAAACTTCATCGCAGAATTAAAGATGCAAAATGTCTTTGCTTTTTACGAACACCTGCCTTTTACAGATCACTCGAAAACTTACGGAAAAAAGTGAGACACCAATTCTTTGCCGGGAGCTCCACGGAAAAACTAATGACCCAACAAATTTACATACTTATTTTGCACTTTTCATATTTGTTTTAAACCATTTGTTTTTAAAATGACAGTATGTATTTTGATATTTCTTCTTTGTAGAAACTGAAAGTCATTAAAACATGTAATTTAATTCAAATATTATATTATACATAAAAGAAATCACGGACTCTTTTGTATTATTCTATAACCCCATAATGAAGATGGAACTGTAATATAATATACTCATATATAGAATTTTGTGATTAAGGAATGTATTCCATGGAATTGTACAGAAACATGTTGCTGCTACAAACATAATTATCTACATACCGTCACGCATATTTAACCCTGTCTTACTAAATATGTCTTAAGTTAACCAAATAAATGAAAAGCTTAAATCGCTAAATAATTTGTTATCCCTGGCTAAATCAAAACTTTATAAAATAATGTATTCTTATTAGATGCACTTATTCACTATTTACCTACTTATTAATTTATTTTTTACTGTTGATTGATTTAAGCAATTTTGAACAAAAATACATTTATTGTAAACAATGAAAAAATGGGTGGGCTTATCATAAAGAATGTTTTTATCCTTATCTTCCAAAGAAACAAATATAATAACAAAAAAAATACCGCATATTTTTTTATTTTTCAAATGGCTGTTCAAGATATTTGAGGAATAATTTTGATGAAGCTTTAATTCAGAACAACGCCAATCTCTGTGAGTTAGGTGTTCTTAGGTTTAACAGTCGGAATAGTATTTGTTCCAACTGTTATTTGTGAATACGCCAAGTAATATACATATACGTTTGTTCTACAGTTGCCATGTTCAGTACTTGGATATTACATATAAACATTATGTTAGGCGTTAGATACGAAACATGTATGGAACCGCAGATTTCCACACAACAAATAAAGTTTAATTACGTTCCCAAAACGCAAGCCGCAACATTAATACTGGTAACATCGCTGATATGCTCCGTCGAGGGGTGCTAAGTATTGATATTCAACGTGTCAATAAATTTGCAACAAATCCTTACAGTCACGTACTCACATCAACTTAATACTTTTAAGCTTTTTTAAGACTAACAAAAGATTTCATTCTTTGTGATATGGACAATGGCATTATCTAGGTCATATTTTAACTATTTTACTGCTTATACATAATATATTTTTAGTTGACTGAAGCAAAAAAATTATTCTGTTTACTAGATCTCTGAGGTATGTAGGTATTATGATGAAATGTTTCTAACAAAAATATGATTATGTTTCTATGAAATGAAAGAGCAATTGTTTAAAGAACAACATATGGTGGAACTGATAAACACTTGTAGAGAGTAAAGTCCAAATATACAAAACCTGCACATGGCCAAATATGACTAACGTCCTGAAACAAGAGCAGACACAGCAAGAGCCTTCTCAGAACCTCTGAGATGAAAACCTAACGTGCTATCTCAGAGGTTGGATCAGAAACACTGATATTAGAAGAATATGCGACACGGAAGACATATTGACATGGAGTAGGAATAGGAGACAATTTTGGAGAAACCATGCATACGGGATGGCTGAAAACAGGATTGCCCACAATGCTGCAAAGAAGACACCAGCTGGTTCTCGTTCACAAGGAAGGTCGCCAAAAAATGGATGGATGGCTGGTCTTCAGCGTCGCAAGAGGGAGCAACATTTAAAAATATTCTAAACATTAGTTATGGATATTACTCTCGCAGGTGTGAATATTCAGCTAAATGCGAAAACTTCGTTTAACGTTGGTTATGGATGTTCATAATATTATTTTAATAGATATATTCTGCCTTTTCTTTCGCTTGCATTACACCAATCTTCTCAATTCAACGAACTCTCGCAGATAATGTTGAAATTTAGAATTGAATGTGATTTTATTCATATTATACAATCAAGGACGGCGATTTCAATATTTTGTAAGAATTTGATAAAGATATAAAAAGTCAGAAGAAGGATCTAGCCAATAATAATGTTCTCATACCTCGTACATACAAAGAGAAAAGAGTAGATACAAAGTAATATTGTGATGAAGAACTGAAAACCAGCATCCATTGCCAAACACTCAGAGAATTGAAGATGTAGATGCTTTTGAATAAAACATGAAAACTTCGTGATATAAACCACCAAAGCGAAGTAATTTATGGCTGCGATTCATAATTTCGACTTAAGATATTATGAAAAATGTTTTTCTATAGGATATGCAATTTGGCTGAGTTGCAAGATGTTGAAACACTTTGATTTCTAGTGCTCGCTCTGGTGTTAATAAAAGCTTTCAAAGTTATTTGATTAATTGAACATTTTGACTTAAATTAATTGCAATATTTCTACCGACCATTCATTCTTTCTCATTCTCATCCAATAATAGATTTTCCACACTTTTCTGTTAATTTTCGAGAGTGCCCTGTAAAAAAAAACAAATTTTCGTAAAACGTCACACGTAAAACATATAATATTTTAAATCCAGCTATGAGATATGCTACCCATTCTAAATGACATATATTCATTGACAACGAGAAAATTAACTGCGTGTTTATCAAATGCTTATAAGTGCACCGACTACTGTGATGTATGGAAATACTGTAATGGAATGGTAATATATTTCTCGAAAATGCATATTTGTCCAATAAAATAAAGCAAATTACTAATCTTTGATAAAAAAATAAACATAAATATGATCAATTTTGGTATATTGCTTTGAAATACGATGTTAATTTCGTTTTAAATAATAATAACATGTTGTATTTCGACTAATACAGTTGCAAGACATCCGTTAGACACGAAGTGAACATAATAAAAATCAAAAACAACTTTATAATATCCAATATATTCTCAGACAGTAAACCAATTGTCTATGTAAGTGAGTTTATTGAACTAAAATATCAGGTCAATGGTAGTGTGTTTACGTTCATTTCTGTATTTCCAAACTACCTACAAACTACTACAAAAGGAAATACAAAATTTCGCATATTTTGTATTATAAATTTGATTTATTGATGTAGTTTTTGTAGATGTTTGCAAGTAAAAGATCAAAGAAAAATATATTGAATGTTTATATCTTTACATTCTAGTACATAGAATTTTTATGTAGATTTACTTTTCACTTCTTAAATAAAAGAAAATCTTTATATAATTTGTAATCATTTGAAATAAATTTAGGGTGTAGATTTTGTACAAATCCCTATGCAGACTTTGAAAACAGTAAGTCAATTTAATTACATATCTAATCAAAGAATATATAGGTATTTTATTTCATAAAACAGTTCTTCCAAAAATTCTCAATGATATCATAGCTAGTTAGAGAAATGAAACGGTTTATTCAAGAGATTAAAAGACATAATATCTCAAGAAAATTCAACAGTCAACAAGTTAAAACCAAAACCGTTTAAGAGAATAATTAACGACAGCGAGAAAACAAAATAAATTAATCAAATTTTCTAAGACAGCTGCTAACCGCAACCACTGATAGGTTCAATAACAATGTTTATGGTTCTCAAGCCTTTTTATGGAAGTACTCAAGTGGGAGAAAATGTTAAGAAAGTTTTTTATCTCTTTAACACAAAAACCACAACGAATGTTGTGCTAAGTGCGATAAATTATTTTGCGGAACCTGGAATGTCAATGCGTCTACAACGTCCCTACATTAATTTCTGAATCTTATTTTATGATGACAATTTAAAAAAAAATATGAGAGTCGAGTGAAAGATGTTGACAGAAGATAGAGATACTAAGTGGTTAGCTCATGAAGAAGCTTATATCTGGCAGTGAATGAGCAAGCTGATAAGATATATTATTAATTGTATCGGTGCACACATAGTAGAATTCCATAATTATGTAATTTGAAACAAGTGACGTCTCTCTCGGAATCAATTATCTATAGTAGAAAGAAACACTTGTTTCAAATTACACAATATTGATAAGATATGATAATGTTAAATATTTTCTTAAGTCAATAACTAGGAATTAAATACTCATTTAATATTATTTAAATTATAAACAATATTTATCAGTAATTCATTATTACTTTTATGTGTTCTCTCAGGAAAGAGTTGTCTAAGAAAAAGTTATCAATAAATATTAAATTACTAACATATTTTAAGAGTTAAGAAATAATTAAAGTAAAAAATATGCATACTTTCAAACAGTTTATAAATGACTTCTAAACTTTATACAACTTTAATCACACCATATACCTTATTTTCACATCAACACTAACGATTTTTTAATGTTTTCCCTCACATTGTTGTAGAGACCAATTGTTTCCTGTCTCATTAGCGCGGGGAACTATGTTCATTAATTATTTTAATGTGTAATCAAAATACAACTTTGCTTAATTTAATACAAGTAATATATTCTTGGTATTAACTCATCTAGGAACGTGTCAATTACTGTTGGGCGTAATGAAGTAATAGACTACTACAAGTATTGTTTGCATAATAATTCAGTGTTATAAACCTACTACCTAGTGCACGCATATTGTTATACACAACAGATAGATGAGGCTTATTGTATAGTTAATGTTGGTACACGCATAATTTAATGAAAACTCTCATCCTCATACATTTAACGTGGAGCATAGAGATTGCAATATAAATGAAGTAATTGAAACAGTTTTTATGAAATCATTCAAGATTTTTAAAAAATTAAAGTATTCTTGCGTACGACATTTCGAAAGTTTCAACATTCTGTGACACACACAAGTAATTATATATTGATATAAAATGAAGTCAATAAGATATACAACAGATACCGAATTTTACAAAATACTGCCACAAACAATTACCTTTTTTTCATATTAATATCTAATGTTTGATTTTCTATTTATAAATAAATATTTAAATTATAGGTCTATAAAGAAAGCAGTCTTGTTATGAATAAATGGTTTGTAAATCTAAACAAACATATTTTAACAAAATATTTTTTTTACAGTTTGATTAGAAATTATTTCTAAAACAAATAAAAGAAATAGGTGATTTTGTATAACATACATTACAATAGTTTACCTTTTTTTTAAGGAATTTCATTACTATTTTAATTTCAGTATTAACGCCCATTTAGAAGGCAGTAGGTAGTCAGCGCTGTTTCGCATTATGATCCCACCCTTCATACCGACGCTCACCCCTAGAGCTTAGCGCTTAGCGCCAGTCCATGATAGTAGCGTCATGTCGACCTTTTACCAAGATAACGCCGAGCCGTAGCAGGTACGTACCGGAACGACGATAGGTCTTGTATTTGGTTTATTTATAAATACCTGCATGTTCTATAGATGAAGTTAAGTTGTGAAGGGTAAAATTTATTCCAAGTGACATCTGAAATATTTCAATACTAAGTAATGACAATGGGGAATTCCTAGTTCAGATATTGACAATAAAACATCAATAACAATCCACGAAAACTAAACATGATGTGAATAAAATTTTGAATTATTTTCATCGATCATTCGCTCCACGTGTCCAAACCATCGCAACTTATATACAAGCATTCTATCCGCAACACTCCTTCTCCTGATATCCTCATTTTCACTCAATCTCGCAAGTTTTGACAACCATTCTTCTCAATGATCTTCATCTTCATAGCATTATTCCACTCTCGTCCATCATTAAACATGTACAAGTTTCGCTTGCATAGATAAGTGTCAGTACCAGAATAGTATTTTGAACCAGCATTTTTGACATGTTCGATACTTTGCCATTGCTAACAATGGATCGAAGTGCACCGTTCACTCTAGCACCAACCACTTTCCTCCTTTCGTGCCTCTATCGTATTTAAATTGATTCTTTATACAGGATAAATTTATTTTTTTCAGGTATTTTTGTTCATTCATCATTTCAACTTCATGAATTCACTTCTATAGAACACGGATCGCTTGGAGGCATTTGAAATGTGGCTTCATAGAAGAATGCTTCGTATTCATTGGACTGATAGGGTCACAAATGTAGAGGTTTTACGAAGAGCTGGAATGGAGAGATAACTCCTGTTGGATGTCAAAGTGCGTAAGATCTTATATCTGGGTCATATAATGCGTGGAGAAAAGTACCACATACTGCGTTTGATTGTGACGGGCAAGATAGAGGGACGTCGGGGGGCTGGCAGAAGGCAGACATCGTGGCTGCGCAATATACGAGATTGGATTGGAATGAGAGGTGTGGAGGAGTTCTTCCAGATAGCGCAGGACCGAGAAGCCTATGCCAGAGTGATCGCCAACGTCGGGGAGACCTGACAGGGCACCTACAGAAGAAGAAGAACACGAATAGAAAGTTAATCTTTTTTTAACAATTCGTATATATTAACTGAATGCACTGTTGAATATTTTATTAAGGAAAATCAATAATGAAACCATTTTATGTCAAAAGACATAAAATGGTTTCATTATTGATTTTCCTTCTTGAGTCAATATTTTATTGTATGAAAAAACTGAGATCCGTATGTACATATTATTTTACAACAACAAAAAATCTAACTTAATAAATAAATCAAAAAATCATAGTAAAGTAATTTAAAAACATATTATATACAGATAAGTTTATAAAATAGTTCTTAAAAAATTGTAGGCATTGTATTGTAATTACGATTTACGTTATGTTACATTGGCAGTATGTACCTATTCATTATCATTTTCATACTAACGTGATATTATTATTAATAACGTCATTAGGTTATATCATAGAGAAAGTGAGTTATTAAACGTATTACAAAGTTAATACACCTTTCAACTTTGATGAAACTTGTGGAATATAACCTATAATTATTATTAAAATGCGAGCTTTCTGCATAACTGTATAAAGTTAAGTAAGCCGTAATGTGATATTACGTCATATTTTATGATGATGATGATGATAGATATTGATCTGAAGATAATCTGGCATTAATATTAATTTGTAGAGGCTCATTTTGTTATTCATACTTACAAAAATACTTTTCTCTGTGGAATACCCGGTAAATAATAGGATTGTCACTCTTTGCTGCAAGTTTTCAAGTACCCAGTAAAAGGCTGGTATTCGTAAATCACAGGTAATTTATTTACTTAAATATCTTCAATACAGCGATTATATAAATCTTAACACTTTATTACCACCGATCAGATGATCAGCATATTTATTATGTATATTACAAGTATGAACTCAAAATCACCCAACAGTATGAAATAAATGTAAATTTCACACATAAAACTACCATATAAGGTCTAGAAAAGACAACGTAACCTTACTTTTTACCGCTTTTTCCAAATAAGCTACCGGGTGACATATGACAAAGCACACCTTGTGAAAAAGATGGAGTGCGGGTTCAAGTCTCGTTCGGTGCACTACCAAGTAAGGTGACGTTGTCTTTTCTAAGTTTTCTTGTGTGTTTAATTTACATATAAAACCTAAAACGATGGTTAATTGTAAAATTACATCGATAAACATTGTGAAATTAGTTTGTGTCAGCGACGGGAGAAATTGTATCTGGAATCTCTCTAGATAGTTAGTATAGTTATAAGACTTTACTGTAAGAGCAAAATTAATGTCACATTATTTTGATCGTCAAACGTAGGCACAATATAAGCTTTTTAATGAAATAATTTTGTTGAGAATAATAAAATTTCTTTATTTTATTGTTGGTATATTCAACTGAATAAATTTATTAACAGAACGACAAAAAAATCTTGAATGGTAAATACTTCTGTAATACGAGACTTTTTAATTTATCTCGCATTAACCGCTACTTTATTAAGTGACAAGTGACATTTTTATTTCTTATTTATATTCAACTTTTATTTATGGAAGTATACTGAGTAATTCAAAGAATTCATTGTACCGCTGTTTGGAATTAAGGCAATATATTATTAACATCAACTCAAAATAATATAACATATATCCATAAGGATAATTTATACAGAACAAGCTAGTCATAAACTTAAAAGATAATTATAAAATATGTTTTTCTACTAACGCGAAAATACACGTATACAATGTACCAAACACGCATAAAATCCAAACTCAGTGCATTTTTCCTTTTGCCCTAGTCGGGATCTGGTGAATCAAAAGCGAGAATGTGTCTGTGTGTCATGTGTCAAATGTGTCAAGGTGTGTGTGTGTGTCATGTGTCAAACCGGTCGTCAGTAATTCAGGAAGTGTGAAATATAAATAAGTGTTTAAGAAAAATTTTGGGTGTTAGGTGGTAAAAATATATCTCAAATGATACTCCATGCCTAAGATCTCACCAAATGATTGTAGTCCTTGTAGTACATACAAGAGAGACGATGGTCTGGCTGAGTTACATTTAAAGAAGGTCCAATCACAGTTGATCTTAGAGAAATGTTCTTTCAACCACAAGACATATCTAAGCAAGTAATTTATAATTATAAAAAAACAAAGCACTATTTAAATTTCCACTATACATATTTTTACACTCCAACGTTATCGTTCTCACTTGTGGACATTTTCAAGAGTACTGAGAGAAAAATAAAAATAACAATGTGCTATGGATTGAGGTGAAAGTAGGAGACAGAAGTTGGGGTGGTGGTTGGTATGAATTTCTATTGTTTCCATTACATTTTCCGAAAGTGGTGATCGACGTCTAAATGCAAAGTAAAGAATTAAAAATTCGTAAGTATAATATAATATTGTAAACATACAAATCCCTCTCACCTCCCCATTGTTACTATACCCACCCTCAACTAGTATTAAACCTACCATCACTTCACATACTGTTCCTTTACCCCTTCCTTAACCTCCATCCATACCACACTTTCTCTTTAAGTACTCTTGAAAATGCCCACAAATGTGGACAAAAACGTTAGGGTTTTAAAGTAGGTATATGTAGTGAAAATTTGAACAGTGTTGAAATTTTTGAATTTCAAATTACTTAAAAAAGAAATTTCACAGTGTGAACACAAGTAAGTACATAGCCTTCAACAATACCTATTTGATTTCAATCACAGTCAATGAGAATATCATTCTTACCAGACGAAGCATCATGTAAACCGTGTATAATAAAAGGAATCACAATATTGGTTTCGACTTCGCAATCTACTTTTGCGTGATAACAATACATTATAAAATTGTATACAGTACGTATTATTAAGTAAATGAGCAGCTCGTTTCCTAAATGTAATAATAATTTTTATATTATTATTTTTTACTTCAATATTGATGTACGAATAATTTGACTATTTCATAAAGTATTCGTATATGGTAAATTACTTTCAAAATTAAACTCTATATTTATTTAATACACAATAATCGTCTAAAACTCTAAAGAATAGCAAAATTCAGTGGGAAATATTTCTAGATTTCAAAATCAGAGATGGACAAAAAGGGAAGCGGAGTGCAGACATCGTGAAGATAAGGGAGGTAGAGGAAGACCTCCTAGAAGATGATCTGATGAAATTAGAAGAATAACTCAGAATAAATATGCCAAGAGGAATAGGGGAAGACTATCGCTCAACAGTGAAATGAAATTGTGGAGAAAATTAGTGCTAAATGTATATGATGAGAAAAGTGAAATTTACGCTATTTCTTCTATTTCCCCAATATTCACACAATTTTAATAAGACAAAGAAGAGTTTTTAATTAAAACGAACAACACAATCACGTAATACGATTGGTACCTTTTACATTTTATTCTAAAACTGGTCCCAAATAAAACTTTTAAAGCATATTTAAAAACAATTTTACTCCGCCTGCTCAATTCATTCACAAGTCACTGCATTTTAATACGCATGCTTTATTTTCAACGAACAAATTAATTCAGACATCTAATTACCGAAAAGAGTAAAAATGTCATGAATTTCTTTCTTTTCAACATTTTTGATCGTAAATAAAATATTATAGATACTATTATATACATTTGTCTTTATATTATATAACCGGTGATAAGCCCTTTACATCCATTATGCTTACAAGTTATTTGTAAATATTTGTATACGTGTAAATAATATTATGTTCCGTGGAGCACCCGGCAAAAGAATTGGTCTCCCACTCTTATTCGTAGGTTTTCAAACGCCCTGTAAAACAGAAGCTCGAAAAAAAAATCAGCGACGAGGTTCGCCACCCACTCTGAACGCCTTATTTTTTCATAGCAGGAAGAGGACAACTTGAGTGTTCATTACATGCAGCCGTAATGGTATAGTAGTGGTAATAGTTATAGTATTTTAATATGGCTTCACTTCGAATAAAAAATATGTAATATTTTTTCTTTATACTATAATATATAGATCTATATAATATTGCCATCTCCCATGAGTGAAATAACCAGAAAACTAATTGCATTTAATTTACATACAAGTCGTCCTCATCGATCCGTATGATGTAAGAGATTCAGGAAAAGTAGTAGAGCTATCGTTGAAAACATGTTAAAAAAATATTTTCGTATATTCCTACATATTAGACGGTGTACTAGAATATGAATATCTCCACAAAGGTATGAAGGTATATTATCAATTTATATGTCGAGGGTTTACAACTAAAATCCACTAAGTCATTTTAGTTTTGAAATGGGATGAGGGCAGTTTAATGAAAAAAAAATGTTTAGATAAATACGAATTCGCAATGTATTGTTTGAACTTTAATTAAGATGATATTGGTAAATGACTTTTAGGCTTTGCAAACAAATACAAACATAGGAAAGATGTTAGTAACTATAATAGTTTTTGACAACTTTTGTAGCACTAGTCTGACTTAGTGCGTTTTAGTTGCATACCCTCGATGTATAGGTATGTTTGGTTTGTTAGCGGGGTAGGTTTCAAGCCAACCACAAAATAGTAACCCCGGGGATTTTTAGGAACCACTATTTAGCTTGATATTCCAGTCTCTGAGATTGACGATGGTTAAATCTCTTGTGAAAAAACACTTCGAATCTTTTTTTCAAATGATCTTATAAAAATACAATAAAGAGAAAAAAATGCACTAACAAAAATACAGCAACATTTGTCTAATTCTACTTTTCATTACAATTTAAATTTATATAAATCAGATTTGAAAAGATTTTGAACATCGGTTGATATAAGTATTTTGTTGGTCTCGAAGAAAAATAGCCATTATTATGTTTAGCATTTGAAATGTGGCTCCATCGCCGTATGCTCAGAATTCCCTGGACCGACATGGTTACCAATGCCGAAGTCCTGAGGCGAGCTAGATTTGACAGGGAGCTGTTATCAATCATCAAGGTTCGGAAGGTTTCACATCTGGGTCATGTTCTGCGTGGAGAAAAACACCACCTTCTCCAACTGATATTGAAGGGGAAAATTGAGGGACGCCGAGGTCCCGGTAGGAGACAGATGTCCTGGCTGCGAAACATAAGGGAGTGGACCGGCATCCGAAGTGTGGAAGAGCTGTTCCGAGCAGCGCAGGACAGGGACAAGTTCGCCGAGGTGATCGCCAACGTTGGGGGGACCCGACAAGGCACTTATAGAAGAAGATTATGTTTATTTATATAATCCTCTCTATGAACAAATTTCCAAGCTAAGAAAATATATTAGAATAGGACATGGAAACAGAGGATGGAAGAAATATTTAAACATGTATAGAACAGAGAAGCAAATGCCAAAATAAAAGCTATAATCACGTCGCAATATCATGACGGAACAAGTAGACCAACTAAACAAATAAGGAAAAATACTTTTATTAAACGTTTAGTTAGTCCCTTAAGATATTGTTCCGTTCTTTTACGCTCTTCTCAGAAACATATTTAGGGCAAATATTAAAATCAATTCAGCGCTAATTCCGTTTTACACGATATTCCTAATGTTATGATGAATCGGTCTTAGGAGCGATATACTGTATTGTGTTAAAAATGGTCAGAACTCTTGTAAAAGGAAAAAAAGTGGTTTGTCAATGAAAGATAAAAGAATTTTACTATCAAGGCTCGAGCCAAGTAATTAAATGTGTGCACCGACACATTTAATTACTCTAGGAACATTTATTTTGTATATGCGTTTTGAACAGAAAACAGACTGAAACAAATTCACGACACAAATTCAGGTATCTACTTACACTATCTACTTACCGCGCCACATTTTCATATTAATTGTAATGGACTTAAGGTGTAACATAACATCCATAGTCGTTAGCTATATATAGAATATATATATAATACATACTCGTACAGCTGTATGCTATTAGCCGCACTCTTAATTAATTTCAAAAGAGAATGGATCTTAAGCGTGCCAAATGCGAGGTGCGGTGGTAAGATTATAATCGATGTAATATACTTTCCTACCTATACCCATTATTATAAATATTATATAGTGGAAAACTTCTAAATGTAATTAAATTTTATTCGACATACCGTACAACAAATTTACTACCTATCTACAGGCAAAGTCAGGCAGGTTAAAAACTTCGCTCGATATTTCACGTTTCATGATATTAATATTTATTTAAAGGCAGAGAGATTTCTAAATATATTCGTTACATATATTATCTATAATTATCTATATTGGTTTGGATTAGATTATTAAAATGGTTGAAAATATTAATATCTAAAATATTGGAATTCCCAAATACTGATTTAAGCGTTAGGAAGAACCTTACTAAAGCCTTTGTATGGAGCATTCTGCTATATGGTTGCGAGACGTGGACCATCAGCAAGAATGAAAGCGGATGGTTTGATGAAAAACGAAAAAGTGTTAATCAGGATAGGCGAAAGAAGGCAACTCCTTAAAAAGATCAGCCAATAACGAGCTAACTGGATTGGCCACAACATCAGGCGCCCGGGACTGCTCATCGCCATCTCGAAGGGCAAGACCGAAGGCAGAAATGGTAGAGGCCGACCAAGAGACACCTATATGGACCAACTGTAGCATATACTTAAAACTAAAGGGACTAGCTAAAAATAGGGAGGAACGAAGAAGAAAATCCAAACTCATTGCAGACCAATCCAATGGATTGTAACTCATCATACATTGTCCCCTTTCACGACACAAGCTTTTAGTAGCTTACTGTGAAAGGTGTATAAGGTTGTATTTGGGTTTATAACAGAACCCAGATATATCTTTTAAAAAAAAAATTGTTCATAGACCATATTGTTGACTTTTATAATAAAAACGTCTTTTCTCCTTTCCAGTAGTTTTCTTGAAAAAATATTCTTAAAAGTTCTCTCCTTATTACCTAAAGAACCCTTTTAAAAAATCAAAAAATATTCGAGAAAGTAGCTTTCTATTCTCCGTTAATCTAAAAAAAATGTTAAGTAAATATTTCTTGAAAAAGAGATGAACTGCAATTCTATCTATCAGAAACTCTAGGATACATTAATTTAATATTCTCTTTAATACTAAAATACTTAGAAGCAGCATCAAGTCCACAAGCTTCATTTAAGAGATTAGTTACGGTTGACAAATTACTTTGGCTGGATACAATTACCTAAATGGGATAATCTCTTTAACAAGGTTCCAGTTTATTTTTCTCGATACAGGTTCCGATCATGTCAATATGGCTCACGAATCTATTCATTACTATTTTATTAACCTCCGATTCATGCTCCATGTTCTCTACGGGTGATTATCTTTTTAAAATCATTTTAATTAAATCAGAACAAAAGAAGAAATATCACACATATTTTAACAATTATTACTTTATTAAATCTCAAATCAAATGAATGATTAATGACATTTCAGCTGGTGTAAAAAAGATATTTAAAATTATCTATACTCAACTGTGTGTAGTGGAAATATAGGTATAAATAGATTAGCTATACAGGTGTGTTTACATAAACGTAGCTCAAGGTAGATTTTACTTTTATAAACATAATTATACATGTTTGTCTACGTGATTGATTATGTGTCTCAAGTGTTATCGCTTTAAGATTTGTACAAAATAGTTTTCATTTACGCAGTTAGGATTGTGACTAATTGAGTCGCGGTATTTGCAATTTCCTACCAAAACTGAACCTACCACAGATGGTCGAAAAATTGCGTGACAAAAATGCGTGACACAAAAAATAATATTCAAACATGTTTCCCACAGCTAAAATTAATCACGAACACACTGTACTTGAGACTAAGAGTCATTGTATTAAAGTGACCATTGTACTAAAGCATTGCATAATTTTTAGTGTTTTGTTTTTCGGAAAAATGTATTGTAACAAAAATATACAGTTGACAATCACGACACGAATGCCAACAGAATATCAGACCTGTGATCACCCGCCACCTTCAGTTTCTTTATCTAATACAGAAACATACCTACAATAATTATACAATGAAAAGCTACAACTTGTAAGTTTACAATGTAACTACTTAGAAAATCGTTTCATCCAACATTTATTTTTTAATTTTTTACTATAGACATAATAACTTAGTATTTTTTCAAAATGTATTCGCGAAAGTCACTTTTTAAATTAAACTAAAACAAGAATTCTATTGCCTCCAAAACAGCTAGAGAGACTAAGTTCAATATAGTGAAATACATTGATTACCTTCATTGTAGGGTATGTCATGTTGAAAGTAACAAATCAACAAAATCATCCATTTTATTCACCACACAATAATTTATATGTAATAATTGTCTAAACGAGCTATTGTTTTCTCAATGTTGAAAGCTTTAAAATCGTGGCAGAAGATAGTACGTACCTATTTCCCAATGAAATGATTTTTTATATAATTTACTTGTACGTGTATGAGAAGAGGACATCGTTTAATTGAATATCTGTCCTTTACGCATTCAAATGATACATCCACTGAGTGTAAAATATAATTTATGGCTTTGTAGATAGTAAGTCACAAAAACTAGGCTAGCTTAAGCCACGAATTGGGACAGCAGAGGGAAGAATCAAATTATATTATAATGTTTTTTATAGGACATAAATCAAGTGCTCGAATTGGATTCTTGAGTCTGATTTAAAAAAGAAAGAAGGATAATAATATAAGTAATAAGAATCTATAATAGTAGTTCTAATAAATTTTCTACTTAAATCTCTCGTTGTATTTCCGTTCTTTAAGGTTCAATGAATAAATCAATTGGTGGTTTCATCTATCTTCTCTGAAATAAGAGAAGGGTAAGTACGAGTATATGAGCGTAGAGAAACGGTAATGGAAAGACGGTTTAGTATTGAGACCGTCAATAATATTTGATTTCAAAATATCTGAAAGTATACCAAATTAAATTTAATAAAATATAAGTTATTTTTACATCCGTTTTCTTTTTCGTTAAAACCGTATGGTTTTCGATGAAATATTCATACTTTTTAATCAGTAGCAGCAATTATGTGCGCCTGATTATAAACTTTGATTTTTTAAGATCTTGGTTCATTAAATTGATAAGTTATTAAAATTTGTAATACTTTTTACGTAAGCTATTTGTATCCTCATAGTCTGTAGGTATAAATAAATAAAAAAGCAATAAGAAATTGTAGTTTAATTTGTCTAAATACAGAACTTTCAAAATATAATCTGTTAGTAATATCGAATTATTAGATAAACGAGAATGATTTAAATTTTACTTTCTCCGAAATCTACTCTTAATGCTTTCAAGGACTTACTAATGCTTTTTCTTTACTTTAAACAATTTTGTTTAAAAGATTCGATACAAGTAATAAAATAAGGTTTATGTTGAGCTCGATAGAAAATTCAATCAAAAACATTGTTTCTGAAAAAGTTAAATACGTAGATATAAATATAAAAAATCCTCTTTTCAAATCGAAACGTTAATTAACTTTAAAACTTTTAAGTTTAAGTATCATTTGAAATATGCAAACTTTCATTTAATTTATTTCGTGCTTTATGTAATATTAAGTTAAGGGACAAAAAATTCCCGTCTTTTTTGTTCAATACAAGTTCTCATTTATGTTTCAACATTGCTTGTAGTTTTGAAACACAAGTTTGATGTATTAATTACAATTTACCATTATCGCAATTGCTTATCGAATCGGAAATATAAAAAGCTACGTCGTGATTCGGAAGGTAATCATGTTACAGCTGATGTCTTATTATCTTGTAATATATTTTAAAAATCTATAATAATTAATATTGATCACTTTCTACTAGAAAAGGGACACAATATTAAGTATTTGAAGTATGATGTGATTCCTTAAAATTTCTATGATTCAAACAAAGCACAAATTCTGTACCACAAATTATATATATTGCTAGTAACAATAAGATTAAAATGAAACAAAATGCAAAATTATTGCACTACTGACATTATTAATTTGAGGGAAAGTTCTAATCGTCAGGCTAATGTAACTGTTTCCAAATCTTACACGGGCAATAATTATTTTCCACTTATTTTTTTTTCATCCATCATAATAAACAAGTTTTTGATTTGAATAGAATATTGATATGTACCTATACTCGTTATCTTCCGCTTAAAAAATATTGTAATATATTACCAACAGAGACTAAGAAAATATTAATCAAAAGTTTTCTTCAAATACCTTACTAATAAAATTGATCATTAAATTGAATATGTCTGTATGATAAATTGTAGAGTATGGAAAAGTATAATGATTTTTGATAAATATATATAAATTTTTCGCCTTACCGTATATCAGATTCTAGATAAAATTGTTTCTCATTCAAAACTGTTTTTAAAAACGACTTATTTCTCAAAAAAATAACTGCACTAAATTGTTCTGAAAAGAATTTATAGGTACAAAAAAGATATCTGCAATCCAAAGAATGGGGTGGAAAAATGCGGACTGAGAAAGGTTTACGATTAAGAGGAGAAAAATCGGAATTCTCGCAAGAAAGACAAAAAATTCACTTTAGAAGTCAATAAGAAAATTCCATATCCAGAGGTTGACCTCAATAATAGATCTGCGATATTCGTAGTCCTTTCAATTTATTCAGAGAACTAACCGCCGTACTCTACATTGTATGTAAAAGTGAATTCTTTATATTTCCGAAAGCAACCATATTACCTCGGAGTAAATAAAGCGGACGGTTTATTAATATATGTTTTTATATTGTTACCTACGTCCTGTACGGACACCTTTTTTTTAAAAAAAAAAAGTTAAATAATAACATCTACGTATGTAATGCTTTATCATTTGAATAAGCTTTAGACTAATAAAAAAAGTAAAAGTATTATTTATTATAGGTAATAAATGAAAAGTCGCATTTGAAAATGCGAGTACACTGTCGGGATTATCATTTATACGATGGGTAGTATGGTAACAAATTTTAATAGAAAATGATTATATTATTGAAAGAAATGAATGTAGGTGTTGATATGAATAGGATGAATGTAAGAGCGTTAATGTTTGCCGATGATTTGGTATTGATGGCTGAAAGTGAAAGTGATCTACAGCGAATGATGACGTGTGTGTATGAAAATTGTGCGATTAATGGATTGAGAATGAATGCAAAAAAGACAAAAATTATGGTGTTTGAAAGAGGAAGTGAGAGAACAGTATGCCAGGTGATGATTGACAACGAAGTGTTAGAGCAAGTTGACGAATGTGTGTACTTAGGTAGCTTGTTCACGAGAGATGGGAAGTGTGAAAGCGATATTGAAAGGAGAAAAGTTGCTGGCAATAAGGTAAATGGTGCAATCCGACCAATAATTGCAAATAGAAACATATCCACCACAGCTAAAAGGTTGGTGCACTCTGCTATCTTAGTGCCAACACTTATGTATGCAAGTGAGACGTGGACATGGTTAAAGAAGGATGAAAGTGGCATAAATGCAGTGGAAATGAGATCGTTGAGAAGGATGTGTGGTAAAAGTCTGAGAGATCGTGTGCGTAACATTGATATACGAAAGGAATGTGGAATGAAAGTTGGTGTAATAACAAGGATGAATGTAAATAAGTTAAGATGGTTTGGGCACGTGGAAAGAATGAATGAGGACAGAATGACTAAGAAGATATATTTGTCTGAGAGGAATGGTGCTCGGAGACGTGGACGTCCGAGGATTAAATGGCAAGATCATTTAAATCAAATCCTACAGGACGGTCACGTGTTGAGCACATTGAACAGGAGAGCATGCATGAGGAATTGTATGACAGTGACGGAAGCGAAAGATGTATGCAAAGATAGAAGGAAGTGGCGCTCGATCCTTTCTGCCTACCCCGCGAGGGAAGCGGCGTGATGGTATGTATGTATGTATGTATGATTATATTATCATTAAGCCGTGGAGCACCCGGTAAAGAATTGGTCTCTCACTCTTTACTGCAAGTTTTCGGGTGTTCCGTAAAAAGCAGGTGTTTGAAAAAATAAAGACATTTTACATCTCAAATTTAGCGATGAGGTTTCCCACCTATCCTGAATGTTTTATTTTTTTAGAGATTTATCACAGAGAGGACGGCTTGCATGTTTATTACATGTTTTTTATATGCAAGCCGTCCTCTCTGCTATCCCACTTGTGGGATATGCCGTGATGGTGTAGTAGTAGTAGTAGCAGTAGATGATTATATTTTTTCGAGTTTTGTAAAACCAACATGTTTGTGTTGTTTTTAATAGGTAGGTATATATAAAAATGATATTTTTTTATTGCAATTTTTTTTCCTTAAAAAAAGATATATCTGGGTTTTGTTATAAACCCAAATACAACCTTATGCACCTTTCACAGTAAGCTAATAAAAGCTTGTGTCGTAAAAAGAGGTCTGCCGGCACCTGGTATCGAACCACGGACCCCTTGTTCACTACCCTTTTTTCGCCATATCTTAAAATGGTTAGCAATTTTATTCATATTTGTTAATCTATCTATAATTGTCAATAACATGATTATTTATTTATTTATTTATTTATTTATTAAATAATAGAATCAATAGAATAGAATGCAATGCAATAGAATCCTGCGGAGAAATGGCCTGGATGAAGAGGATATAGGAAACAGAAGAGTGTACAACCTCAGAACGAGAAGAGCCAACCCCAACAGCCTTCAGCGGCAATAAGTTGGGACAGTGCCAGGAAGAAGAAGAAGATTTATTTTTTAAATAAACGGCTTATGCCTTTAACAAACATAAAACATAACAAATAAAACAGAACAAAAAAAAACACATTTCACATTAAATCAAAATTATGCTTGAATCAAAATTGAATATAAAACTGGTGTACAATAAAATAGTACCGACCTACCTTTATCATAAAACCACAGAAGACGTAATTCAGATTTTATATTTCAAAGACAAAAAACTGATGTAAAGAAACTTGCAATGCAATAAAAAAGGAATGAAACAAAACTCGTAAATGTAAACTTTCACCTTACAGTTTTTGCGTCTTAAAAATATCGTAGGTACCTACCATTTTTTTACGAATTTTATTTAGTAAGAATAATTTTAAAAAGATTGATGTACGTAATGATACGTTACATACGAAAAATACACAATAAAAAATCTCTAGATACTTCCATTGTATTATTAAATTTACTCGTATTGTTATTTAAATATATGATACAGTTTCATTATAGTTTGATTTTAGCGAATGTAATAAATCAAAATAATCCAATATGCAATAATTCAATGAAGATATAAGTTTTGGCTACGCATTGATAAAATCATAGTAAATCCTAGAGTAACGCTTGATATAATGTGTGGAAAAGAGTCTAAATGTCTGCTTTTTTAGCCAAAAGGTTTCCAATACCTCTAACTATCCTCTTTCGCCATACACTGTTGCTGTGACAATCAAAATATTAGTCTGGTAGAAAAGACCATAATTCGAACTGTTAACCAAAGTAATATGTATCAATAAATAAATAATAATTCTAGAGTTTTTGTGTTTATACTGTGGGAATCCATTTTTAATTTTATTAAATAAAATATGAAAATACATTATTGAGCACTGTTTAATCTCCACTTTGTTAGGTTAAATACCGAAAGTCAGTTTCCCTGAAGATGCCTACAAGTATAGGCGAAAACGTTTGGTATTTAACCTAACAAAGTGGAGATTAAACAGTGCTCAATAATATATTTTTATATTTTATTTAATAAAAATAAATAAATCTTTATTGGCCATAATCTTACACAAATACATAAACAATAATATTCAACATTTCAAAAACGTGGCAATTAACAAAATTAGGCCAAAAGGCGGACTTGTTGCTGGTCAACGTCTTATGTAAATAAAAAATAATTTATATTGTTAGTCCTCTAATCCTGCGTGTGAATGCGGCTCGCAATACCAGATAATGAGCAATATTATGGAATGTTTTCTGTTTGGTTAGGGGGACCTACATAATGTGACCATCGATGCAGCCAACTGGCTGAGAAATTCTCCGTTGAATTCATATGGTTAGAAGTCAAATTCATTAAAATTGATGTTGAAGAACGTGAGTTGGCTAGTATGTTTTTTTAAAGAACTATAAACATATTAGGTATTATCGAATGCAGATTAAAACCTTTCCATTGATTGAATAAGTGCAAGGAAATTAGATAGAGTGAATAAATTGCTTTAAATTCGCCAGTTGTACAGTAGCATATGACATAGCTTGTCAAATAACTTATATTTAGAATAACTATATTTCTTTTTTCAAATATTCTGTGATGAATGTTTTTTCAACATCTCTTGAGACCGCAGGGTAATTTACGGGGAGAGAAAAGATACGGTCGACATTTGAAATGCTCAGAAATAGATTTCACACCTTACCACAACAGTTCGCATCGGTACATCTGATTATGTCTACTTTCTTTGTATTTTTTCCCCTTGAAATAGTCGAAAGTGTTCTTTATATGCTTTGTTGCCCCAAGCATCTCATAGTTATTTACATGGAAAATTTAAGTACCTATACACAGACACAATAATTCAAAATAATACAAACAATGGGTGAGTTATTTATTCGATCAAACCTGAGATACAAAGAAACTTCAGATATGATTACAATTTAATATAATAATAACAATGTGTTTTACAGTAAAAACTATTTTTAAACGAAATTTATATTGAATCGGCAACTATTATATATTCCTTACAGCTAATAAAAACATAATAACAAAATAAGGGAAATGCTTAGTACTGATTTTCAATTAGTCAAATCAATTCGTAGTAATTGAAGACTCAAAACGAAGCCTTAAATAGCCAAAATTAATTGAATATTGAGTGATTCCCGACGAATTTCTCCGCTTTTATGCTTCCAAGTTTTCACATAAAGCTTAAAATACTCTTAAAAGAATTCAATTCAAAAAATGTTTTTTGCTGTCTTGATAAAAATACATTTTATTCGCTCGCATAAATAGCAGTTGATATTGACAGTTGTGATGTTTGTATTATGTAGCCAAAATATTGAAAATAAATTATTGTGTAATAAATACACGACATGATATTATTTATAGATATGTATTTATGATCACCCAACCAACAAACACAATAATAATTCAGTGTTGCAATAATGGAAAAATATTTTCAGTGCCGTAATTTATGTCACAATTTTATTTCGAATTATTTAAACATACACTGCGTATCTAGTTCAATAATTTTCATTTCATGAATTATAATTTTGATATCAAATAAATTTAATAATATAGAGTCATTATTAATTGCCATAGTATACTGACAGAGTACATCCAATAGCAATGGGTAAAAAGTTTTATGTACAATGACAAATCTAAGACGATAAGAACATTGGGATTATACTTAATTTAAAACATTGTGGTCAAGATTAAAGATTGTGTTTTTTTTAAATAAAAAAGTCATTATTAAAGATACCGATTAATTTGTACAAAATCACTAGAGTTCGTTTCCCTTCCCTTCGCCCTTTAAAAAGCTGACGATCTTATTTCCTGCATTAGGCTTAAAAAAAATCTTAATTTAAAACATTGTGGTCAAGATTAAAGATTGTGTTTTTTTTAAATAAAAAAGTCATTATTAAAGATACCGATTAATTTGTACAAAATCACTAGAGTTCGTTTCCCTTCCCTTCGCCCTTTAAAAAGCTGACGATCTTATTTCCTGCATTAGGCTTAAAAAAAAATCTTTAAAAGTTGTGTAAATCAGTAACACCCACAATCTTATTCAATCCGTTAAATCAGTAACAAAGAATTTATCAAGCTTAAAAGTAGAGGATAATTTATTATTCACATACAAATAATAAATCGTAGTATCGATGTGCTGAATTGATAAACGAAAACCAAGTTACACCACATATGAAAAACGTATAGGATATCTTTAATATACTTAAGTACAGCTTAACTTATGTGAGTGTATCTACATAACATTGATCGTGAATGACGGAATAAATTTACTTAATAATATAAGTAAATAAACATACAAATAAAATACACATAGAAGTTATAAAAAAACTTACAAGTTTTCACATAAAACTTGTACAAATTACGTAAATAGACTGGCAATCGGGATTCTCTCAGACAAGGGTAAAAAAAGTAAGATTCTACATAAATTTAATAAAAAACATTTGCCAAACAAATGATTTTTACTACTTAGGATATAAAATCAATAAATCAATATTATACTTTATTCAATAACAAATTCCGAGTAAGACCTAAAAGGTTGACATTCGGGGATTGATAATATTACTTGAGATTACAGAATTCGTATTTATAATGATCCTTGAATAGTATTGTAAAAAACTTTTCTATATTGTATTCCTACTTACGAAAGATACACATTCCTTATTGTGATATCTATTGTTAAGAGAAAACCGTAGTACTAATGTGATGAACATGAAACCTTTTTATTTAAAAATAATATTATCGTTGTTCCAGTATCATGAACATCGGTATATACCCAATTCAAATAATTCCTATTTATTAAACCTATTAGAAGACAATTTACATAATTAAAATATCTGCTATAATTTATTTGGGCTACTTTGAGTATATAATTCACATTTTATTTTACTCGCACTATGCTCTTATGTAATTTACGCGTGTCGCTCACATTTCAAAGAAGTATCGTGTAAATGGTACATATGACATTTTTATCATTATCCGATGTTCAAATACTTTTTCTACATTTACAAAAACGTGTAGTGGGTATATTATAATCAAATTCTATTATAATTAAATTCTATTGAGATGAATTGTCAGTTTTAGGTCATAATTAATTCAACATTTTGCGTATTTTATAAAGACAATGTCCAAATTATGATCTTATGTACTAATGTAACCTAATTTTGTGCTAAAGTAATTCTCAGATATGAAGAAAAAAGGTATTATAAGTGCATACTGCAAGATAGAAGACCGCGTTTGTCAGATCAAGACCAAGATAACTGAGTAACATTAAGTGAAATCTGGAGAAACTAAATGAGGCTTAGAGATTCATTGTTTTAAAAACAAAGTACTTAAAAGACAATTCGACCATCAGAAGTATGAAAGTAAATATAATATATGATTTATGTTTGATGCATTCACAATATAACAATAAGGATCAATTTTTGTTTTAAACCTACTACTACTACTACTATACCATCACGGCATATCCCACAAGTGGGGTAGCCAGCAGTTGTTTTAAACCGTGGCTAGGAAATGTTTCTTCCTCATCATCATCATCATCGCCCTCAACGCTCCTCTCGGGAGCACAGGGCAGAAACCAGCCTCCTCCATTCAGAGCGTCTCTGTGCCAATTGCGTCACCTCTTTCCACGACATTCCTTGCGCTCTGATATCGTTGTCATAGGAATGTATTGTGAAAGAGGGACGCCCTGGCCGACGGAACCCCTGCGGACGGAAGAACAGTGCTCTTTTTGGCCAACTATCATTATGCATTCTCAAAACATGTCCCAGCCAGGACCATCGTCTCTCCTGTATTACGGAGATTACAGGTCTCTGCTGGGTGCGCCGGCGCACAGCATCTTTTGTAACATGTTCAATGTTCATACCATCTGACATCCAAAATCCTTCTAAGGCACTTGTTTTCAAGACTTAGTATATGACAATTAAACACAGAAGTCTAAAATGAGAACCAAATAAATATAACGTAACCTAGGTATAATATAATTTATCTCAACTGGACTATATTCTGGAAACTACAACATGAGTGGGTTTTTGAAGTCACAATATAACCATCATGAATATTATAATATCATATTATAAATATCATATAAATATCTTAATATAAGTCAAAAAACGCACTTAAATTTACACTAGATGTGTAATTCCCAAATATATTAAAACTCAGAATGTATGTATAATAAGAGAAAAGGCAAGACGCTTTTCATTAGCTTCTATCTGCGTCACACATTTCTGTAACATAGTAAACACAACAAATTATGAATATTCACAGAAGAGATTATACGGAACATCTTTGTTAATAAATTCTACATCTTTATTATTTTCTAAACGTCAAATTGTTGGTATATCTTGGTATATGCTGGTATATAATCAACATCACTTTTTTTAACATCAATATCTTATGGAAAACATTAAGGAAAATTATAATAATACTCTTTTACAATTTTTTTAGAAAAATAATAATTATTAACTTTATTGCACAATAAGAAGTTATAAAACCATGTGATACAAATAAATTATACTGTGCAATGGGCGAGTTTATCGCAGAATACTATTTAATATAAAAAATATATGTCAACCGATTGACCCTTTTCCTTAATACTTCCATTGCTAAGAGACACATATAGAAAAAAAGGGAGTTGTTATATAAACCTGAAAGAAAATGGAACAAACAATTTTTATTCAAATACAAATCGATGATCCCAACTAAGGCTTAATAATAATCCCAATTTGACACACAACTCAATCAAGACCAAAAACAACTGTCACAGAACGTTCTTAATATAATATATTATATTAAGAACGTTATTATACACGTTGTCGCATCTAATAATTTACATATTTCATAATTATAATTTTATGAAGTTCGCATTCTTTATTGAGGAAAAAATCGAGAGAGTTGCATTACAAAATTATTAGTTCATATTCACCTAACAAAAAATAAAGTAAGCCAATGCCCCCTATTCAAAAAATTAAAAGAATATTTTTTTATACATATTTGATAAAAGTACATTATTTGGTAATTCACAATGTGTTGCTGTTGCTGCCCCATAAATACAATGTGCCTTTTTTGCTACCCAAGAGCAGTTTTCACTCCAGAAATCGCACGCTTACCTATGTGAATTCCTCAGGTGTGACGGACAGCATCTACTCTATAAGGTTGTGAACTATATAAATAATAATAATAATAAATAAAACGGAGAGTATTTAAAGCGCCATCTTTGTGCGATAGCATCTTGAGGACGCTGTACATGATAAATTGACGATAAAAAGTTTTTTTTATTATAATATTAAGTAAATTGCAGGTAATATCTGAGTATATGTTCCATCTTCCACCAACGAAAATAAGATCCAATTTTTTTTAAATTTAATTCAAAACTTTATTGATAGATAACGATGACATATTTGAAGAAAGTCAGGAAGTTGATATATCAATAATGTACAGAGTCATAAAACTTTATCATTGTACTACCTACCATCTGTATGATATCGGAAGATAAATGAATCTCTAAGAGCTTGATGTCTCACTTAGAGATATCCACTCCTCCCTCTACGAAGCTGTGAATGTATGTACCTACATTGGTATAACAATATAGTCGAGTCGGTGACAGTAAATTAATCATTTCCATGAAAAAAAATCGTGTTCCTCTTCTTGAGTTTCTCTTTCTATTTTTCATAATAACATTATTTGTCTTTATCCCACGTGGGATTTTTGAAGAAAATATAACTCCCACCATTTTTTATTATTTTTAATAAAGAATTTTCAAAAACATGGTTCAAGAATTTGTTCTATAAGTCCGAAACTACAACAAATAATCGTTACATTTGGATAGGCAATGAAGACGAGAGCTGATATTTTATTAACTAAACCAAAATTGTTATATATATTTAAAAAAAATAACCTTGATTTGAAATAAATCTAAAGATATCTCATTTACCCTCACAGTAGACAATATACTTGTATCTTGAAATTGAAGTAGGTTAATAGCAGGAGAAATTAAATCCAGGATATCTCAATTGTAAGAGAAATTGGTGTGTATGTATGAGAAACGCATGAATGTGGAAGAAGCGAAAGCAGTTTGTAAATATAGACTAATATGGCGTTCCGTCCCCTCTGCCTACCCTACTTGGGATACTGCTTGAAGAAACAGATAAATAGATAATTTTAAACTGTCACAATGAGTATAACATAAAATTTCTGTTTAAGATTGTGCATATAACTTCATAGAATTCTACAAAATATAAAAACATTTCTTTAAATAAAATTAAACGTGGTTAGATGGAAGAAATCACTATAAAGTGATAATCTCGCCACTGCATATTATCACATTTTTTCTTATGTAAACTGATTTGTTGATTTTGTTATGTGAATGATAATAATAAAAATAAAAAATAAATAAAAATAAATAAAATAAATAATAAATAAACAATGTAAATAAATGAAAATATGTGTAAATTTATTCAATCCCTCTTTCATGTTTACCATCTCTGCATGTCCCCGAATGAGACGGACTAACTGCATGCAATAAGCATGCGAGTTGTTGTATAATAAATAAGACTTATTATTTATTTTAGTAGTATCTGTTGAAAGAGAAAGGAGCTTACAAAACTGACATGAATTCAGTCACATTTACAGCAACGCCAAGATAATAATACACTACATAAAAATGTCACGATGTGTCAAATTTATTTCTCCTTAAGGAGAAATCTAGAATGAACAACGAATGAACAATGAAATATTTTTTCTTTAAATTAAATAATCAAGTATTCTTCTGAGATGGAAATAAAATATGGAAGCATTTATTTTAATATATTGTAAAACCGTTGATAATTAGTGCATATTTATGTCTATTATATTTCAACAAAAGCATTTAGAGAGGTATATAAACGGGTTGTTCAACAAGAACTTTGTTTTTTAATTGTGGCAACACCAGCAACATGATAGTTTTGACATTTAATTTTTTGACGTATTCGTAGTGGATGCATTGGCAATTGTTGCAATGAATTCAATTTTGCTTGAAAATCGCATTAAAATAATTAAAATCCATTATGAAAATGGTGGTTCTGCTAAAGTGACATTTCGTCAAATTCGTGATATTTTCGGACAACATAATCGTCCTTCTGAGACCGCTATTAAGAATTTGGTCGCTAAATTTGAGTCGACAGGCTCGATACAAAATGTGTTAACACCAACGCGTGTACGACCGGGTCGTTCAACTGAAAACATCGCAGCCGTGAGCCACAGTGTTGAAGCAGATCCAAATTTGTCAATTCCTCGACGTTCTCGACAATTGGGGTTATCCAAAACCACCACATGGCGAATTTTGCGTAAGGATTTGGCTTTGAAGCCTTACAAGGTTCAACTGGTGCAGGAATTGAAGCCGAACGACCATTCAAATCGCCGTAGATTCGCTCAATTCATTCAGGAACAACCCGCTGGTTTTTCTGAAAAAATCATTTTTTCAGACGAAGCCCATTTTCACTTGTCAGGGTACGTCAACAAGCAAAATTGCCGCATTTGGGCTTCTGAAAATCCTAGAGCAATTATTGAGAAGCCGTTGCATGCTCAGCGTGTCACTGTATGGTGCGCTATGTGGTCTGGAGGCGTGATTGGGCCTTTTTTTTCGAAGATGAGACTGGAAATGCGGTAACGGTCAATGGATCACGCTATCGCAAGATGTTGACAACTCAATTTTGGCCTATTATTGATGACGTGGATATCACTGACATGTGGTTTCAACAGGACGGTGCCACATGTCACACAGCCAATGAAACGATCAATTTATTGCAAACCAAATTTCCCAATCGCATGATTTCACGAAACTCAGCTGTTAAGTGGCCAGCCAGATCGTGTGATTTAACGCCACTGGATTACTTTTTGTGGGGCTATGTTAAGGACAGAGTCTATACGGAGCCAATCGAATCGATTGCAGCCTTAAAACTCAAAATCCGTGATGTGATTAGCGAAATAGTCCCGCCATTTTGCCAAAAAGTGATTAAAAACTTTGATGAAAGAATCGACATCTGTCAGCGTGCTCGTGGTGGACATTTGTCAAATATCATTTTTCATGCATAATTGCCAAACTTTTCTCTTTGTAATTCAATAAAAATTTTAATCATCTTCATCAAATTTTTTTGTTTTATTTTGTTTTAAAAAACAAAGTCCTTGTTGAAAAACCCTTTTTACACATTTGGAAGATGATGAATGATATTGATTAATCGAAACGTCGTGCTAAGACCTCTGCTAGTTGGCACGGCGACGACACAAGACCGGAGGTTACCCAGAAACCTATCTTTACTTATAATATAAAGACAATTCACACAAATCGAGCAAGTCTCAGACTAAGATGTAAATCTTGTATTATGGGTACGTGGGTAACTCGACGATACTCATATACATGTAACACCCAGACCCAGAACAATTTGAAAAAGTACATTATTCATATTGTTCTGACCGGAAATCGAACTCGAAACCTAATAACTCAAAGGCAAGAGCGTTACCTCTTCGCCACATCGGCCCTATTAATAAATTAAACTTATGTATATTCATTATTTGTGCATAAAAATCAGCAAATAACTCTAAAATGTAGTTAATTTACTACTACTACTATACCATCACGGCATATCCCACAAGTGGGGTAGCCAGCAGACCAGCTGCATGCAAGAAACACGCAAGCTGTCCTCTCCGTGCTAATATAAAATCAAGACATTCAGGGTGGGTGGCAAACCTCACCGCTGAATTTAAGATGTAAAATGTCTTAATTTTTCGAACACCTGCCTTTTACAGGACACTCGAAAACTTACGGAGAAGAGTGGGAGACCAATTCTTTACCGGGTGCTCCACGGGATACGTTAATTTAAATAAGTTAAATATGTTTTCAAGTAATTTTTTTCAGCCAAACAGCATGCGTTTGTCCAGGGAAGATCGACTCTAACAAATCTTCTTTTATACAACAATTACATATCATGCGCAATGGCGAAGGGAAGTCAGGTTGATTCCATTTACACGGATTTCTCCAAGGCTTTCGATACAGTTAATCATGCAGTTCTGATAGGTAAACTTGAATGTATGGGCTTTGGAGAGATATTTGTGAGATGGATAGAGAGTTACTTATCGGAAAGAAAACTTGCAGTTAAGGTTGGAGGAACAGTATCACAGGAGTTTTTGGCGACTAGTGGAGTCCCGCAGGGCTCCCATCTGGGACCGATCCTTTTTGTTCTTTTCGTGAATGACATAGTTGATAGGTTGCATGGAGTAGAGGCTTTACTGTATGCTGACGACCTTAAAATATTTAGAGTAGTTCATAATATAGAAGATTGTGCTATATTGCAACACAATATTGATGTTCTATCAGGCTGGTGTGATGAAAACGGTCTATTACTAAATGAAAAAAAATGTAATGTTATGCGCTTTACTAGATCAAGGGAGAGACTGGTTTTTGATTACAAACTTGGAACGGTTGTTCTAAATGCTCTCTCAGAAGTAAGGGACCTCGGTATCATTTTCGATGATAGGCTGAATTTCATAAAGCACATACAGAGCATAAGGGATAATTGTTTATTGTTTATTGTTGTTTATTGTAAATCATTCCCCATAGGCCCCTTACAGGACACTTGGGTTCATCATAATTACACAGGATAAAAAGAATAACATTAAAAGAATACATGAAAGAATACAAAGTAGTAAGGCATCAAAATCGAGACAAAACAATGAAAATTGAGTAAAAAAGTTGCCGAACATATAAATTTGAACATAAATAATAATTATATAATGTGAATAAAAATAATAATAATAATGCATTTTTCAGTACTAGAAGGATGTAAAGAGTCCCCTTAGTACCACGTCTTTAGTACAATATTTGATTTTTTAACAAAAGAAACAGAGAGGAAGGACGAATGACACACATTACACTCAATAATATTATGTTATAATATATTTTTCAACACTAGCAGGATGTAAAGAGTCCCCCTAGTGTCATGTCCAAAGTACAATATTTATTTAATTATTTATCAGATAAATCACAAGAACAAAAGTCAACGATGAGTCATACACATGATATAAAGGCTGGTAAGCTATAAATTATGAGTCAGTCGGTTTGATAGCCAATATCTCTTCGATAGTATAAAAGGCGTTGCCAACAAGATAATGCAAATAGACTACTAGGTTTCATATTTAGAATGTCAAAAAATTTCAAAAGAATTGAAACATTAAAAATAGTATATTGTGCTTATGTTAGGAGCCAACTAGAGTATGCGACCACTGTCTGGTCCCCAAATTACGCTGTGCACATCAATACTATTGAAGCAATTCAACATAGATTCTTACGACACGTGAACTACCGCCTGGGTATTCCCATTGATGGGCTGAACTATGATTTTTTGTTGATGGAGATGAGGCTCGTTAGCCTACATGATCGCAGATTGTTGTTCGATCTCCTTACACTGAAGAGAGTAGTGACTGGCTCTCTGAATTGCCCAGAGTTGCTTAGCTTAGTAAACTTGCGTGTTCCGAGTCGTAATACCAGAAGTCAGGCATTGTTCTATGCTGCGGGATCATCATCCAATTATATCTATTACTCATCGATGAATCGACTCCATGTAATAGGGAATAATTACAGTGAGATCGATATTTTCAACGATTCGGAGTACACTGTGAGGAGATGTGCTGTGAGCAGGTTTATACGAGGGTACATGCTTTCCGTTGAGAATCCCCTGTAGTTACTACTGTCATGTTTTTGTATTCATTGTCACTTATGTGTTAATTGTGTTTGTTTCAAGTTTGTTTTTGTAAGTTATTGTACTTTAAAGGCTATTTAGCCGTATATTATGTTAATAAATAAATAAATAAATAAATTATTCAAATTTTTAAAGATTTGGAATATTTTTGGATCAATGTATGAATCAAATTAATATTTTCATAAACCTAATAAAGAAATAAACATAGCACGGAGGAAAAGCTAAATATCAAAAGTTTTATATTTTTTTTTCTGGCAATCCACCTGTATTGAGTGACTTGTGACAGCAAGATTAAAATGTTATGAAAACTCTATGACAGACATTCGGTTATCTTTGATCAATTTTATAAACTTGTTTTAAAAGCCTTACATATTTTTAATCAATTTAATAGTCATAATTTTGTAACATACTTTTAATCAATTTAATAGTCATAAAAGTCTTACATATTTTTAAAACCCGTTTAAGGGTGAAATAAGTTTTTAATATCAAAAGCATTTTTATGTTAAAATTTTTTCAACATAGCACGAAATCAATTAATTTTATGAAAAAAACGTTTTGAAAATAGAATTTTTCGTATAATAAATTGACAATGAAAAGGCGTCACGATGCTGTCAAATATATAATGATACAATTTAAGAAATATTGTACTTAGGTCCCATTGATTGTTCTTTTAAGTAGGTATCCAGTTTTTATGAAAAAGGTGAATAGGTATACAAAGATGTGAATTTTATAATAGATCATTAATAATAACATTTGAATCGTGTAAATTTGAAAGAAAAATTACTACAAATATCAAAATATTATAGTCATGAAATTAGTACAAACACCATACAAAAAAATAGTCTCGTGATAGTGATGATTGCTTATGCTATTTGATTTGTTTAAAAAAGTTTTCATAAATAGATATATCCTATTTCAACGGTTTGAAGCGACCTTAATGTTGAAATATCTTTATTTTTCTCGGATATTTCAGGAGTCCAAGGACTCCTATTTATCCGTTTAGGTGAAAAATTTATTAATATTTGGACTCTCTCTAGTCTAATACCACTATGAAGCGACCTTAGAATATTATATATATAATGAGTTACAATCCATTGGATTGGTCTGCAACGAGTTTGGACTTTCTTCTCCACTCCTCCCTATTCTAAGCCAGTCTCTTCAACTCCATGTATGAGCCACAGCTCATGTCCCTCTCCAGTTGGTCCATATAGGCGTCTCTCGGTCGGCCTCTGCCATTTGTGCCTTCGGTTAGGACCGAAGGCACAAATGCAATCATCGCAATCGCAGAGGGTAGGCCCTCTGCGATTGCGATGAGCAGTCCTGGGTGCCTGATGTTGTGGCCAATCCAGTTAGCTCGTTGTTGGCAGATTCTTTTGAGGAGTTGCCTTTTTTCGCCAACCCTGGTTAACACTTCTTCGTTTTCGACGTGTTCCGACCAATGAATCTTCAGCGTGCGTCTATAGCACCACATTTCAAATGCCGCTAACCGTCCGCTTTCACTCTTGCTGATGGTCCACGTCTCGCACCCATATAGCAAAATGCTCCACACAAAAGCTTTAGTGAGATTCTTCCTCACGCTCAAATCAATATTGGGGGATTCCAAAATTTTAGATTTTTTTGTTAAAGGCAATTCTTGCCTGGTTTATTCTGCTCACAATTTCTGATTTGGAGCGTCCGTCCTGGTTTATTCTGCTGCCCAAGTACACGAACTCTTTTACCTGTTTGATGCTCAGTCCATTTATGGCAATGTTCGCAGTCGCTTCATCCTTTCCAACGACCATACATTTTGTTTTGTCTTTATTTATTTTCATGTTGTACTTTGACAGCAGTATACTTTCCATTTTTCCTAAGGCTTCGTTCAGCTCCATCTCGGAGTCTGCGAGCAGTGCTATATCGTCGGCATATCGAATCATGTCAACCTTTTTCCCATTTATTTTTATATCGACCTCAAAGTTCAGAATGAAAAACCAGTTGAAATATTATTTTTTTCATTCCCTCCACCACTACAACTCACATAGGCGAAGTGAATTATTTTTGTTTATTTAGGATATTTCTATCATCTTCTTATTCAGTTTCTTTTTTTTTCAGTTTTCGCGAATATTTACATAATCCTCAAAATGATTTATAAACGTCTGTTACTTGTAAATTTATCTTTCTGGAGATTAAAATAAACACTGAATTTTCTCTCTATATTTTACCACGAAATTTTGACTTGAAATTTTAAAAAATCTCGTAATATGTAGTTAGTTATACAATATATTATCTTTACCAAATAATATGCGCACATTTTACAAGTATACAAGCTTATATTTCTTTATGAGAAAATGTTATCTATAGCATAAGACCAATAGTCTTGGTGACCACTTGATTTGAAGACTCAGATCAGTAAATATCTCACATAAAGCTAGCAACGCATCTTATACACGTATTAAATGATCTAATACATGTATTAAATGAACAAAGCTTCATCTATAGACTTTTAAATAACGTGAACATCGGTCCTCTTCGTGCAAAGCTGTGAAACAAACTAACACGTGTGTATCTCCATGAAAGAGTCTATGAATGATTTATGAATTACACTAAGGATTAATTAATTAAAAGTTCTTATAGGAGTAAACGGTAATATTTTGTTAGTCACTACATTTAATTAATTTTCAGTAAACGCCTTTCAAAGTTTTAATGGTATCTATTTTTAATGCTTTATACACATTATAAATACAAAAGGTTCGCAACATTTTGTAAATAAAATAATATTATCAGTACGTCATGAGTTGCCAGAGAAAAAAAAAACAAAATACCTAAAACAAACGTGTAAGGTGCTGGAGGACAGCCGTTGCTCGTTTATTTAATCATTTTTTAAATACAAAACTCTTCAATACCATTTTCGGTTGAACAGTTTAAAATGACAACGGTTCTTTAGCACATGGTTTCTAATCAGTAAGTATACAGTTTTATTATTGATTCATTTATTGTTTTGTTAATCAAAGTAAAAAAATATATTGTGTTAGTAGTTGTAAATTGTCTCAATAAAAGATGAAACAGTTAAAATCAAGTAGAACTCAATTTTAAAAAAATGTTGTTTTATTTTATACCTAATCAAAAACGACTTCTTCATCATCGCTATAACTGTACTAGTACATTTTCAGGTGATTGCGATGGAAAAAAATGACTTAATCATATTACAAGTATGAAGAAATGAGATTTGTCGTGTTTAATATTTCGTATTAAACTAATACATATATATTACGTAAGGTAATTGCGAAGATTGTGTAGACAGATAATTCCGGATCAGAGAAACGAAATAATATTAGTTTGATATTATTACCTTCCTTTTCTTAAGTTCGGAGACATTTCTGTGATGAAATAAGCAAATGTTTCGTCTGTACTACAATACGAATACGTTGAAAGGCTATATAAGGTATACGTCGTAGTAGAAGTAGATTACTGTTTATACAAAAAGTCTGTTTAATACGCATATGGGTCTCAACCCTTTTACCATAATCACCAAATTAAGGTTTGGGAAATTCATTTCTCTCATGGGTACAATTTTATCTCCGGTATTAATCTATTTAAAATGTTATCATTCCCTTTAACGTATTTACATTGATATATTCAAAATAATATTGTAATGACCTTGTAAAATTCGTAAAAAAAAAAATAATGGATATGAACATGAATAATATGTTGTTTGTTATTGTTCAAATTAACATAACTGAAATTCCAAATGTTTTATGCTTTTTGATAAAATGTAGTATAACAATAACATAAAATATCGCAGATATTTCAGAAAAATTAATGCATAAAAGACTCATTGATATGAATATTAATTTATTTATTAGTTATTCTTTACTGTAAATTGATTTCATATCAGATACAATCTATATTGAAAGGGCGAGTTTATCGCAAAGCCACGATCTCTTCCAACTAATTCAAAAAATTAGTGAGATAAATAGAAAAAATATTAAAATACCTAGAAATAGTAATAGTAACAAGATAAAACTTTCTTTATTGAATGCACCTTAATTTAAATTTACTTATTTATTCATTCTTTACTGTTTACAAACATTTTTATAAACAGGTATGCTCATATTTGAAAAGAATATATACAAATTTATAGCAAAATTGAATTACTCCTTTTATATTTCTATTACAATTTCACGAGAAAGAATTGTTGATTAATCATATCGCTGTATGAAATAAAATATTCTTCTTACAATATATTAGTGCTGCACTTGGCATATAAGGTCATTATCAATCCCCCGAAGACCGATAATGACGTCACAAGCCGAAAGACGTCTCTTTTGCGTTGTATCTGTAGTAGAATTAACGCTTGTCTAATAAATAAAAAATATTCAATTTATAGATAAAATGTATCCAATTATGAAATTTATAGCTAGATTTAACGAAAAGGAACATGAAATGGATTTAACTAAAATCCAGGTCAGTCTGGGACTGTTACAACATAAGTATAGGGAGCGGTTTCCCCTAGATAATTTATATAACCTGATTTTTCACCCAAAAGCTTCCAAATACTTGTATATTATAATGAGAATCTATATTGTTGTTATGTTTTCATATCATACACGCAATGAATGTCTTTTATGAACACGCATCTCTAGTAAAATTATTGAAATTAGAGTACCTATATTTTGTTTTAGTTTTTGATCCACTTTGTAATCACATTCATGAATATTTCGACATTATGAAAGCTCTTTTTAATATCTGATTATAAGTCTGATCATAAATTTTGGTATTTCTCTTGCCAATATTATTTTCATCAGTAGATTATTTAAAATATATAACTCAAAAGACCAATACCATAGTATGTATGATCCCTCTTTCTAGTACTTTCGCCTTTATCGCTCCTCTCAAAAGTTTAGGGAAGAAACAAATTGTATTTGAGTCACCTTTTCCCACGACATTTCTAATGCGCTGATGTCAGTGTCATAATTATAAGGATCGTCTATGCTTTCGCGAACTTAGTAAAAACAAAAGCAATGCATTTTTTTCAACTATCATTAATAAGGCGTAAGGAAGCGTAAATAATGCGTAAGGAAGAACCTTACTAAAGCCTTTGTATGGAGCATTCTGCTTTATGGTTATGAGACGTGGACCATCAGCAAGAGTGAAAGCGGAAGGTTGGCGGCCTTTGAGATGTGGTGCTACAGACGCATGCTTAAGATCCATTGGTCGGAACACGTCGAAAACGAAGGAGTATTAACCAGGGTAGGCGAAAAAAGGCAACTCCTCAAAAGAATCTACCAACAACGAGCTAACTGGATTGGCCACAACATCAGGCACCCAGGACTACTCATCGCCATCGCGGAGGGTAAGACCGAGGGGCCAAATGGCAGAGGTCGACCAAGAGACGCGTATATGGACCAACTGAAGAGGGGCATGAACTGTGGCTCATACGTGGAGCTGAAAAGACTGGCTGAGAATAGAGACGAATGGAGAGGAAAGACCAAACTCGTTGCAGACCAATCCAATGGATTGTAACTCTTTATATATATCATTTATAATCTAAATAAGTAAAAGTTAAAACTTCTGTACTTTGCACAACAACAACAAAAAATCACAAGGCCACGTGCTTCAACAAGCTCTTTTATTGTGACGTAATTTCACGTGCTTTTTTTCACAATAAAACTAGTACCTACTGGGTTACTCACTGGTGATTTGTCTCAGGTTAGATATGACAATCACTTGCCTTGTTCATACATAGAAAAAAAATGAGCAGAGGAAATTTTGCCGTAAACATGGGTTTTATGATAACTATTGGCGAAATTCTCAAAGTTTTACTATTCAAGGCTGAGACGCTAAGTTCACAATGATTTTACCCATTTGGCAAAAGCACAGCCGCTCTAGCGTTTTCTCTTGCAGATTTTATTCAAACGTTGAGCGTGAAAAATGGTTGTCCTTTTGTTAAACATCCCGAGATAAATGGTATCAATTATAAATTCAGCACCCTCTGAAGCGAGGAATAATAGACTGCAAAATTCATTAATACAACCTTTATTTTAACTAATTGGATATAAAAAAATACTAGTCTTCAGTAAGCAAAGGAATAATATTAAATCTTATTTCATTATTGTTTTCACAAACTGAGTTTGAGAAATTTGTAAATTATATTTTCTGAGTTTATTATAAAGACAAATACCTACATTCTCTTTTACGTGTTGTTAATGAGATTAAAACATTTATGAATTTCATAGAATTAATAAATGTTCTAAAAACAACAATTCATTAATCTCTGGAAAAAGAACGTTGGTTCAATGAGACCCCGACGCAATTATTAGATCAAGGAATAGAAGATGTGAACATTTATGTATGATCCTAATGAGGGTATAAAGCAACGGAAAACCGATTCAAATTAATAGAATATGTTCTGAATTAATTCTAAGAATGTTTAAAATATCAACACGTAAAATGAAAATAAAACGCGAATGCTCATAATAAACAAAGTCAGAATATTATTCAATTTGAATTTCAATTAAATTATCTTCAAACGCTTTTGTTGTCAAGCGCAAAACATTATGGGAAATAGAAAATGTTACAAAAGTAGATGAATACTCAAAAGGATAACAGGGAAAATAAGACAACAAAGAAAGTGCTGTTTATGAAAATGATATTTACCAAACCAATTAAATGATAGCATCAGAATGTTTGCCTTTGATAATAATAGAATGGAATGAATTTTGAAATAAAATTACTTTATAATTGATTTGCCTTTATTTTCCGGGATAGTAATAACTAATTAACGTGCTCCTAAAAAAATCAAATACCGGTATTCCTACATATAGAGCGGTCGTAGTTGCAATGGTTAGATAAAGTGATTTATATGGCAATGTGGATTGAAGACTTTTATGACGATCTTCACTATCTGGTTGTTGTTTTATTCGGGTTTGCCATTAAACAACAACCAGATAGTTTGTATGTCAGAAAACAGACCAATACTAAGACAGTTGGGGGCTGTAGGAGAGGGCAGAAGATCGGTTGCATCTAATGTTATACAATTTCTGTCTTGCATGCCTTTTCAAAACAGGCGTTATCCTAGCAAGACAGTTAATTAATTTACAACTTATTATTAAACAAAGCTTTCATAAAGAAATCCAGCTAGATGATGTCGACACAATCAAAAGATTGAAAATAGAAATGGTTTTATATAGAAATCATTAGTGATGCGTATGATATTGCGAATTTTGTACTGAAAGATATCAACGATATGACAGATATAAAGTAGATACTTTTTGTAGGGTTTGTTTCCATTCATCATCATGATTGATGTGATTTTTATGTTTATTTCTGTGGACGCAAATGAATCGTAAAATTATTTGTCTTCTTGTATTGTGTATTGTCTATTTATCTTTGGTACCCGTCTTAAACTAGATAAAACTTAGTACGATTACGAAATGTCATTTCAATTTTGTAATCAAATAAAATATATCAAAAAAACAGTTTATGTCAGAAAAACCCTATCAAATTTTAGAAATTCGCATCCTTTTTAGAGTATAAAAAATATATAAAACCCTAAAAAAAAAAAACATTAAAAAAATATCAAAATCTATATTCTCATCCCCTCCCAGAAAATCACGACCTCTCTCGCAGCCCCCCCAGATGAGTTCGCTCCACGAATTCCTCTTAGTGACACTGTCTGGGAGCCATTGGACATGTCAGGAGATGCCCAGTGTTTTGTAATAGATAATTATTATCCATCATACGTTTTTTATACCATCACTGAAACTTTCACAAATGGTGAAGCTAAGGGACTAGTTCCATGTGATAAAAATACATGACATCTTCTCCGTTCCAATAAAAAAAATGGCAATAAGGATGGGTGACATGTCTCGTTGCTGAATTTTAGATTTTATATTCTATACCCTATATGTGAGGTTTCACGAATGTATGCCTTTCCAGTACACTCGGAAACTAATAAAAAAGAGTGGGAGACCTATTCTTGCCTAGAAACTTCACGGGATTTCCACCATCCCCCATCCGGAGACCCATTAAGCTTTATTCCTATATTTTTATTGCTGAATAATACTACCTTTTCAAATGTATATATTTGTTTCCAACAAACGTGAAATACGAATATCTGTTTTTAACAAATATAGTGATTGAAAATGAAATTTGGAGCTATCATAAAGATCATAATACTATTCATAATATAAGTGTAGGTAGTCGGCGTAAAATATAATTGGATTCATACATATTGTATGCTCGCCAATCTGAAAACATATGGATGCCTTGTTGTTATTGTATTGTTATTTGATATCATAGCTCTAGTGAAGCAGTTTTAGTATGAAATATGCTTGCTTTGGGGGAATGATAATTTTGTAATTTTTTGCTATGTGTTGTTTGTTTGTCTTTCATTTATTATTCATTTTGTAATCCCCCTTTGTTTGACGACGAGTGTATAATATTGTATATTTTATAGCATGATCGATAATAGTAATATCAAATAATTACTAGTAACATACCTACTCTGTAGGTACTCATTATTATTCCTAGACAGAATATTTGATGCCTACTACAATATGAATAAGTATAAAAACAACTCCGATTGTAATATGTAACAGAAATACAACATGTCTACCAAACACGTTATGTAACAGAGAATATTATAACTATTGCATCACTGCGGTCCGTAGCATTTTTTTTAAAGTATGTTTATCTATGTTATTTTTACAATTAACCGTTGTATGAGATTACATATGTAAATTTAACACACGAATCTACCATATAAGGCTAATTGCAATGATACAGAACCAAAAGATGATATAAAATACAGATAGATGTCGCTAATGGAATAATACCTAGGAGGTAGGTTGTAAATGATAGGTACAATCCTATCTACCTACACATGGAAGTATCCAGCATGCGGTACCCATGCTAGGAATCCTAGAACAATACCTACACATGAAGCTGTCATTAGGGTTTATAAGAGAGAATATCGGAGCCCGGTAGCTCAATTGGATAAAGCACATCTCGCGACAAGATTGGTTTGCGGATACAAGTCCCGTCCGGGGCACTACCAAATGAGGTGACGTTGTCTTTCCTAAGCCTTATATGGTAGTTTCGTGTGTTAAAATTACATTCTTTAAAGTAGCTATAACTTTTCTTTTTTATATAAAGAGTAAAAAAAATTATAAACCCAAATACAACCTTATACACCTTTCACACCAAGCTAAAAGCTTGTGCCGTGTTAAATTTGAATTGTTTGAATATTTGAATATATTGCTTTATCACTCATATACTGGGTGGAGAGCCAAAAAAATACTATTTAAATCATATATAGAGATTTAAGGGTGAATGTTACCTATGATGTAGGCATAGTTAAATACGATTTTTAAATTTTCATATTATTGAAGTTATTTAGTATTTCACCTGACAAATAATAATCCCTGGAAATTTAGCTAATTTCATGTGCACAAGTTAATAATTCTTTTGTATTTTCATACACATTTCACGCATCATAGGTATTAGATACGATATTGATACTCGAATGGAGGAAATCATTTTCATGGTAATGATTCCTCAGGTGAAATACTATTATACTTATTAACATAACAATAATAAAAAAGGCTCAGCTCTGAGGATGCCAATTCGTTGTCTCGGTAATGCTTCAATAGTTCTAGAAGAAGAAGAAGAGCCAACAAATACTGAGAGAAATTTATTGTTCGTGGTCAAACAAGAAAAGACATTTTTTTAGGACTAATTACCTTTTTAAAACTACCTACAGTCCTCTGATATAATTATAAAAAATTTAATAAAAGACGGGCATTCTCAAATATCTTGACTGGGAAACATGAGAAAATGGATTAAAATATAAATAGTGGAGGAGCTATTTCAATTAGCACAATCATAATCTAATTACAATCTCTATCTCGTTTTGATCTTAATCATAATATGACGCGCGAAGGGAGTATAGTCCAAAATACAGCACTACCGCTATTGCAGGATTGGCATGCACGTATTTTTTACTATAGCCACTTTGCGCGTCGTATGATGATCAAGACAAGATTAAGTTCGTATTTAGATTGTGTTAAGAGGTAGGACCGGGGGAACTACGCCAAAGCGACACATGGATAAAGTGGCTGACACATAACATGGCACTCAAAGATGTAGATTTGAATATCAAAATGTTTATTACTATATAAAAAATAGAAAAAGTCTACATGTTGGATATGTTTGCAGATACATTTTAAATAAAATAATATCTTTTTATCTTTATATAAAAATGTTAAATTGTTTCATAGAAAATACAAACACATTTCTGTTGTTACTAGAGTGCTAAAATATTTTCTGTCCAGGGGCCGTAGACAAACCGTACTTACTCGTAGCGATTGACTACTGGCGAACTTTTCGACAATCTACCTACATGTACCGTATAATTATGCGTTATTGTTGCGTTTAGTGTCGAAAATTCGTTTGTAGTCGATCGCCAAGTGCATGTTTGTCTAGGGGGTCTGAACAATACAATTAACCTAAATATTTCTTTAACCTTATCGAATACATATTTTATAGATTGAATACTCACATCATCTTTCCGATATAAAAAAAAAATATCGTTAAGGTTGAAATGTGGTTTGATAGAGAGATGGATATTTTTTATGTATATTGTAAATATTTAAGCATCTTTTTGATAAAGCAAAAATGTATCCTTCCAAGAAATTTAATATTATAAAAAGGAACCCTTTGTTCTTTCCAAATATCTTTCAAAATCAGCCTATCTATTTATGTTTCTTCAAATATTTTGTTTAACATTTCCATCTTTTCGTTATAAAGAAACATATTTTATATATTCATACTGCTTCTCAATATTTTTTTATAATCTGGTTGAACACTCCTGATGTGGTTTAGATATAAAATATAAAGTCGATTGGATTGTTAATGATGATTTTTAAAAAAGCATACTGCTTATTTCTACAACTTTTCTTGTAAAACTTAAGGTATTAACCTGTTTGGAGAGAAAAAACAGTTCCTTCAAATACATACTTAGATACTTAAACGGGATACCATCGTTTTATTTCTATAAATACGGACATATTGAATTTTGTTAAGAAAAGCAGGCAGCAAATTTGTTTTGTATTAAAATAATTAATGAGTGCATACTGAAAAAGTAATGATGCATACTGAAAAGAATTAAGCAATAAAAGTTGCACAAACAATGAGTAATTGGTTTCATAACTGCACCTACATTTTGCATAACATATTAATTATAATGGACAACATTTTCTTCGGAACTTTATACAGTACAGGACAGAGAAGACCTTTTGTATATAAATTGCATAGAGGTATCTTATTAATGAGTCAATCGGGTATCTTACTAATACAAAACAGACATTATATAATTAAAAGTAATCAAAAGACGATGAAAAAAGAGCGGGAATCTTGACGCGTTTGTTTGCATCACAGGATATGAATAAAATATAAAAAAAATTATAATAATAGTAAGATACATAATTGAATGTGCTAATTTTATTAATAAAGTTCGTTAATTAATAAATTAATAAGTTCGTAAATTAACAAAAATTAAATATTTGTATTTGATACTTCCACAGTGACTGCTATGATCGCGAGCCGGCTTTCAACAGCTTAAGCACTCATCATCAGGCTAACGTAAAGCGGAGAAATTGTATTATATTAACAATCCATATTATAAATGTATATTAACAATCCATATTATAAATGTATATTAACAATCCATATTATACATGTATATTAACAATCCATATATAAATGTATATTAACAATTAAAGTAAAAAAAATATAATTACCTTGTGATGAATTGAAAGAAACTACCGAAAAAATTCTCTCGTTTTTCCTTACGAATCAATTTTACACACAATTGTCACTCAATCACAATACACACATAACAAAGCATCTTTTATTTGCAACAAAATATTGACTTAACTATGAAAAAATAACGAATTTAATAATTAATCGTAATTACATACATACATAAGTGCCATAATATTATTCGATCGATTCAACTGTTGCGATATCATGCGAAATAAAATTCGTTGAATTAACAATGACGATGATAATAATAATAAATATAATTCAACTAACTAACTTTTGAAAGTTCTTACAGAGTATTATTAACAATATTAAAGACAATCGAATCACAATGAAATAAAAATTTATTCGGTTTTATAAATAGTATTATGTTGAGCAGTTTGTTTTCAAACTGTTGTAACGCGAGAAGAAGGAAAAGTTGTATAAACCCGGGATTATGTATTTACCGTAATATAATATTATTATATTAGTATGAATGTTTTGTATAGCAACGTTAAAGCTTTGTAAAAACCGGTCGCCTACTGCATTGTTGGGTGAAACCTGAAACATATTATTCGGGCGAAACATTCTCGTAGTCACGCGAATAACGGGTGATACAATCGGGAATGTTCGGGTTGAAGAAAGGGAGCGAACGAATGAGGGTGAAAAGACAAAGTAATTTGTGAAGGTATTTCAGATTGAATACATCAAACGGCATCTTTTTACGATTATTTTATTATTTTTCTTTCCCTATCATGTACAGCTATTATTTATTGTTACTGATGTAAATTATTTTCATGCAATGTTATACAAAGTTTATTAGCTTGTATTTTAAAATTCTTTAATATATTTTTCACATAAAAAAAATATCTTATTTTTTACCACGCAAAAAAAAATAAAGAGATATTAAAAATGGTTCATGAATATGGTGAAATAAGGAACTTCGTATTTAAAGTTTAATAAATAAGTTTTATCTTTGTAAAAATAAAATGATTTCACATTAGTGATATACCTTCAACGGTTGACATTTTTCACGCTTTAATGCTCCTTTAAAGAACACAACTAAGAAATGAGAGTTTTTTTTATTTATTAGGCAATCTAGGTTTTCCGTCTGTGTGCCACTTGAGCAACTTGTATATTATAAAAATTATTACAACCATTGAACAAAACGTATTTTTTAAATAAATTATATAGAATAAATCATTCAAACGAAAGTTCTTCTATTAAAAAAATGTTGTATTACATTCTTAAAATTACGATAAATTCATTTACTCGACTATATTTAAGCCGCCCAATGATTGCTGCTCAAAATGACTCTGTATTCAAAAAATCCATGAGAGTCTGAAGAGTCCCTAATACATTATTTCTATAACAATGATAGTGGAGATAAATTAATTTGTATTAAATCATTCTGATTGGTTTATTGTCTAGAAAAACATTATACAATGATTTATTATTTTCAAATGTACGTAAAGGTAAAATAAATAAATAAATAAACTTTAATATTCAACTTCTAATTGAATCTCCCCGTAAACTGATCGGAGTTTCCCCGCGGCCTACATACGCTACACCGCCGTCCACATCAGGCACCGTAGCAGGTTTTACGTCGTCGTAGCAGCATTAGTAAGTAGGTACCTAATAGTAGAGGTAGAATCGCTATACACCACACTACACAATACAATACAATACAGCATACAGTACAGTAGGTACCCACCTACAACAGCTTATTATTATAACATACTCGTATATCAGGTATATATTACTACCTCTACAGAGACGAGCCTCTCAAACCTTTGTTTAGCCTCTCAAAAACTATTACTATGTACTACTATACCATCGTGGCATATCCCACAAGTGGCGTAGCCAGAACACCAGCTGCATAAAATGAACATGCAAGCTGTCCTCTCCGTTCTAACAAAAACTAAGACATTCAGGATGAGTAGCAAATCTCATCACTAAATTAAAGATGACCAATTAATTTGCCGGTTGCTTCACTGAACTATTCCAATGCAATTCTAGTAAAGTTCTTTAACTATCTATTTATTTGTATTGCTTAATGTATCAGCATCTCCAAGTTTCTTCGTCAAGAAACTTGGAGAACCTAACGGCGCAAACACTTCCAAATTTGCAGAAAAGAGGTTCAGCGTTGCGGGTCCAACTGCCTGGAACCGATTATTAGCGTATTTAAGACAGAACCAACCTACTGCAACATTCAGGAGCAAGCTGAAAACATTAATGTTCAGGAAAGTCATGGCGCCTTTCAGATGGTCACGGATCATTAAACGGTACCAAAACAAATTGTCCATAATATCATTATTCTTATTATCAATGTAAAAAAATATCCTCTATAGATTTCTTGACCTTTTTAGTAAGTTCAAACAATTAATACAAGAGGTTTTAATACCTTTTCTTTTTTTAATGATTCTGGAATTAAATATCAATTTACCGTCAAAAAACTTAACACCTATTTAATAGTATTCTCAGTTTTTGTTAGGTGTTTACATAAGTATCTTTAAAACATTATTATTTATAAATAGTTGCAAAAGATAATAATTGCTCTATAATGAGATAAACATCATTATTATTTTTTTATTAAAAACTTTTTTGTGTAGCATACTAAATTGGGGAAATACTGCTAATTAAGAAATTATAATTGGAACCTATGTACACTCAGTTTGATAAGTACATACTTGCACAAATATTTTAATTATTTCATTCTTACAAAACAAACGTTTAGGTAGACATTAAATCTAGCATTAATTACTCATTATGATATGATTATGATCACAATGATCACGAACTGAAAAAATATTATTATTATCTCATATCTCATTTATTAAACAAAACAATATTTGATTCTACATTTTGAACACAATATAAGATTAACAATAAAATTTAAAAATAACATTAAATAACAAAAACCATAAAATATTAAAATAAATTTATGTATATTCAAAATGTAGAACCCCAACATTATTCGAGTTGATTCTTCCATGATGTTCTATGAAATAGTACAATCATGGGAGATCACTTACAGAGCTACAGGGACAAAAGCCTTCTTACTATCCTGGTGGACGATAGAAGTACGGCCTTCTGCATGTTGTATTTGAGCCTGTCATCTACTCCCAGTTTTCTGAGATTGTTTGACAGACTCTTAGGTATTAAACCATTCACAGACAACACTATAGGCACGATGATTGTAGTAGGTGTTCTCCTATTTTTGATTTCGTGAGCAAGATCAAGATATTTTATTATCTTATCTTGCTCAGCTTTATTTAAATTTTCATCGTGCGGTATAGTGATGTCTATGATTTATGTTTTACGGCATCTGCGATCAACCAATACAATATCTGGTCGATTAGCTAGAATAGTTCGATCAGTTTGAATTGGTCGATCCCAGTAGAGTTTAGTGTCATTGTTTTCAAGTACCGATACTGGACAATAATTATAGTATGGAAATTTTGATTCCTGTTCAATTAATTTAAATTTCAAAGCTAAATTTTGATGTAATATTTTTGCTACCTGATCATGTCTTTTCAAATAGTCTGTTCCGGAAAGAAGAGAACATCCAGACAAAATATGTCTTAATGTCACTGATTTTGTTTTCACTAAATGAGTAAAACTCCATTTTTAAATCAAAAAATTTATAAGTAAAAAATACTTAAGAGTTTTAAATTTCTTTATTTATCAGTTACACGTGTTTCGGGTTGCAAGCCCATATTCATACTCATATGATGTATGAATATGGGCTTGCAACCCGAAACACGTGTAACTGATAAATAAAGAAATTTAAAACTCTTAAGTATTTTTTACTTATAAATTTTTTAATGTCTTAATGTCTCTCCCTCCCGATAACAGGCTCTGCATCTATCCGAAATATTTTGTTTCATTATAAATTTAGAATAATTGTTTGTGACTATTACTTGGTCTTGAATGGTTATTATTATTATTATTGGACAATATTAAAGTGTCGTTTACGTGCCGAAGTACCTCAAGGACACTGTACAATTCATAAATTCTAGGACATTACATCCACGTCATATTATAAATATAGATAAATAGGTACATAGATAAATGAGAAATCTTGGATACATAAAGGTATCCACGTCAGAAGTTCCATACTACATTGAGTTACAAATATTTTAGATACAATATGTATCCACGTCAATTATGAAAAACAGAATACAATATTTAAAGTCAAGAATGTAAAACAGAATGCAATATTTAAAAGTAATTGGTAAAATAAAAAGTTTTTAGGTCCCTTCTGAATGTCTTAAGATCTATATTCATCCATTCATATCATTAAAGCATTTTCCACGGGTGGAATAGCCAGCGAATGAATTGCAAGTAAAAAAACAGTCCTTTTCGTGCCAATAAAAGCTAAGACACTCAGAGTTGGAGATGTTAGAAGAACATCGAAGATGTTTAGTTAAAAGATTCCGCATACGGGGGCTACTTCAACCGGACAGCCCTTCATGCTGTCTAATATGGCGTATCCGGTGTAAACATAATTTGATTGGTGTAGATTTTTACAAAAAGAGAAGTCCCCGCATTTTCACGCTATACAGTTAATCAGTGAGTCTCCTTCAATAAAAACATGATTTTTCTTGAACGGGAAAGGAGCGGGATACCTATTTTTGACATTACAATTTTTGAATAGCGCTGAAGTAGAATATACCTACCTACTTTCCACACAAAATGCCTCAGTACATTATATTCCTACTGCCTACTTAGTGCTATGTATGTAAATGTGTTAGTAACCATCCTATAAATCCACACAAACAATCACAATATAATACACAACTTGTGTACGTCGCAGGCTTTTCAAGATACGAGTATTTTCAAACTATAACCTAGATTCATTTAAAACTATTACTGAATTTAGGATCAATATATCTTTTTAAATTTATGATGAAGCAGTTAAGGATATGATCCTTATCCTTCGTCACTGACGAAGATACATTTATCAGAAGGAAAAAGAGAGATAATTGGAAGTTCGTCTTACCAGGTAAAATGATCACTCGAGTATACGGCTTTATACTTTTATTTAAAGAGTTAAATGGTAAGTTCCAATTAATTCAATATAACATAACGCGAAGAAAAAAGGAAGGTACTAATATATAATTCGCACTAGTTAAGTTCCGCACCTGTGGAGATTTCGAAAGAGAGTGAGTCTCCCCCCGCTCCACAGGGCCCTCCAAGGCGGAGGTCAATCCCGGTGACAACACTTTATGTATTGTCACTAGGGCTGTTTTACTTGTGATAACAATTTTTAAGGAGGTATCACACCCACTACAATGACTTATAGAATTTTCGTCAATGAAATATTCTTTGAGTATTTGAAATACGAGCTAATTTATATTATGATATGACATTTATGCAATACTTATCGTTATAGAGAAAATGACTAATATATTATAGAAGAATTGATTTATTCTTATAATGTAAATATTGTGTCTTAAGAATAATTTTAATTAACAAAATAAGCTAATCTTCATTAATAAAAAAAAGTAAGAAATTGTTTATCAAGGGTTACTACTTAAGAAAAAGCACGTATTAAAATGACAAACGCACTACCAACAAGTTAGCTTTCTCATAAAAAAGAGGGATTATTTTCGAAAGCCTTACAGACATCTATAATAAACAAATACACTTATTATAATAATATTATGGTTAACGCTTCAAACAAAGCTTATATTGAGCACTTACGTTAGGTACGTTTACCAAAACAACTACATAATAATGGGTACAATGTTAAAATATAATACATGCAGAGGTAAAACGCGTGTACCTACGAATTATTATACTTAGATATACTTTATTCAACAATACACCTACATATACATTATTCACGACTTAAGATGACAACACCGCATGCGACATTATTATTATCATTAACAGATTTTTATTAATATTTTACTACTTATTATATTATTATTATTCAGCGCTGTAATTACTTAATATAGTAGTTCCCTTTATTATGTGTCTGTAATCTACACGTGAAAAGAAATGACTCATGATATTTAAATATTTATAAAAAAAGTTTATACTATATGTATGTGAGGCAAGTACATATTATTTAATATATTATGTAAATTTAAAGAATTTTTTACAATTTATTGTTTTAGTTTATTCTAATATATTTCAAGGTTTTATTTTCATTATTATTTTAAATAGATTAGAGTCGCATGACCTCACTCATTATAAGTATCAACCTTATTTTAATTTTTCGTAACGTAATGGTTTTAGCTACCTACCTTTTGTAAAAACGTAAGAAAATACATATATGAATAATATGTGCGAAAAAAACTACAGTTTCTCGTGTATCTCTATACTGCGAGTATTGTGATTTTTTAAATCCTAATTCATTCGCAGCAAACGAATGAATGGACTCATAAAGAATGGAATAGGTGAGTGCATAAACAAAACTTGAGGCTTCATATATTGTTCGTAAAAGATATATGTCCTACATATACATAATGATTTGTATGAAAGGGTGATACTATGGCCATAACATCCAACGGGATGAGCCGCCATAAAAAAAACAATATAATATTATATCCTATCATTCGAAAGTTACCGAATTCAACTCTCGATATTTTTCTCGATTTTTTCTATTTTTAGCCAAGAAATCAAATTTTCCCAATAAGTTCTAGTTATGCAATACTATGCTTTACCGTCATGCCTTATCTCAAGTAAGATAGGTAGAGTAGAGAGTAAGCATATTTATTAAGTTTTTATATGGAATGTGGTTACAAACACGTATTTAGGTATTTTTCAAATACATATAAATAATTATGTAATATTGCTGTTTCTTTCATTTGCAACTTTCTAGTGTTTTAGAGTATTACATATTCATCCATACTAGACAAGTTTACTGAGAGGAAAAATAATAACCTCTAGACGAATTCTCAAGCATTGAGCCCATTTTGGGACTTTACAATTATCCAACTGTGTAAATAAATAAATTATATCAGACCTCACATATGGACACCAGATTTGTATGCTCACGAGAACGTGAGATCAAGATTACAGGCAGCAGAAATGCGGTTCCTCAGGGGAGTGGCTGGTGTGTCATTGAGAGACCGTATAAGGAATACGTATGTTCGTGAGGCTCTCAACGTGGAACCAGTACTCCTGCATATAGAGAGGTTCCACCTATCTATTCAGTGGATAGGTTCCTATTATTTACATACATTTATATATAATGTATACGTATTGCTAGCCTTCAAACTCATCCATGGTCTGTTCGTTGATATTGAGTTGGAATCACTAGGAATCGACGTACTTGTTTTTGAGGTATTTTTTTGAATAATAATTATGAGGTTAAGTTTTTCGACCACCATTGTATCAAATTAATCTCGTTATTTTATTCTAGTAGGTATGTATTTTATTATACATTAAAAGTTATATAATTCATGTTATATTTGAGAGAGAACCATACAAATACCAAATACCTACAAGTATGTTTAGCATGCGTTTTTAGCAACAACAAAAAAGCAAAAGGACTTGAACATGGATTATTGCTCATTGAATATAGAATAGTCTAGCCAATAAAGGGTCTAAAATGAAAAACGAAAATGATTTCCAGAGTTAATCTACAAGAAGAATATAGACTATAATAATATATATTATCACACCGAGAGTTATGCACAACAAAAACTATGGCAATCTCATTATATCTATCAACATCCAGTGTGCTGGCAACATTTTGCTTATTACATATGCATGCAATACTATGCAACTTCATGTAAAGAAAAATATCTCTCATGGTATGGGCATATATTTGTTTTAGTTTTCCCACAGCAAAAGTGCAATTAAAAAGACATCATTATTTGAATGAAAAGTTTCTTAAAATGTATTATAATGGTATGTTCATTGTAAAATGTAACATTTTTGTGCCGATTTTCACAGGTAACAAACTTTTCATGGTAGGAGAAAAGAGAATTAAACTTCTTCTTTTTTTTTATTAAAAAACTCATAGATCAATACGACTAGAATTAATATTTTAACATGGAACTGAGATCAATAATAATATGGTGTTTCGTCCTCTCTGCCCACCCTATATGGAATATAGCATGTTAACATCAAACATGCTTCTGACGAAAATACTTACGATAAAATGAGGATATTTGACCAATGTTTCTAATTTTTTGCATATAAAGGAATCATGCACTGAGAAAAATATTAACGAAATTTCACAACGAATCATTGGTACGTACTATCAGATTAGGACCAGAGATCGTACACACGATTCACTAGTACGAATCTATAATATTAACTCTTCGCAAACAACTCGTTAGTAAATTTACCAACAATTTGTTTGCGAAGAGTAAATGTTATAGATTTGTACTAATGAATCGTTTGTACTATCTCTGGTCCTAATCTGATAGTACTTAACAATGATTCGTTGTGAATATTTTTCTCAGTGTGTGAGTATTAAGAATTTCTGAAATCGGATCTCGTGTTTTGGTGTATATTGTACATATTATGTATAGGTAATAGTAGTTTTAGCGACATGGTATTATCATTTATGTCATCTCACGTACTGTCGATTATATATATACCAAATTAAATACAGAAATAACACATATGCGAATGAATTTGTATTTATTTAAATATTGTATTGTACAATATTTAAATATTGATAAGACTTTAATCACCGTGTTTTTACTAATTTCCTCTGATTTCGCTGTTTGTATAATATGTATTATAATTACTTATATGTAGAGTTTATGAAAATAGGCCAAAGTATAATATTGTATTATTCAAACCAAATCCGGCGCCAATAACATCAGAAATAGATACGAGAACGTCTCTCTTTTATAAAATAACTACTGACAGTATGGTAGTGCATGCCAACTTCTTGTAACAGTAAGTACATAATAATATTAATAATATAAGCCTCCATGTAACTTTACATTCAATAAAAGTAGGACACTGTGGACTGTAATAAGTAGGATGATTAAATCCGCTTTTTAGGTACCTACCCATAAATAGTATTATGTATATGCTTATATAAACGAAGCTCAGAATATAAATAACCTTTATTTATATACACCATCATGACCTCTCTCTTGTGAAGTACCTTCCCGTATTGTGATTATTTGTTTATAATTTTTTTTTTTATTTTTTTTCTTTATTAACACAACAGCACATAATATGTAATAAAAATCATAATAACAAAAAAAAATATAAGGCCAATTACAGTGTTATACATATATAAAACAAGAATACAACGAGAGAGAGAGAGAGAGGGAGAGAGAGAGAGGGAGAGAGAGAGATTAATATTATAATGCTTTTGTTTTTAGCAGTTTGAAATTATTGATATCGATCATATATTATTGTTTTAACTATTTAGAGAGAGAGGGACATGAACTGTGGCTCATACGTAGAGCTTAAAAGACTGGCTGAGAATAGGGAGGAATGGAGAAGAAAAACCAAACTCGTTGCAGACCAATCCAATGGATTGTAACTAAATATATATATAACTATTTACTACACACCAACATATTTCACTATCTGAAAAGTTTATTTTGTTCATTGATTTTATAATTCCCAATATTGTCATTTATAGTTAACATATATACTTACCATGTGTACATATATGAAGTATGTAAACATTTATTGTTTTAGGCCACTGTGCAATATAATAATTATGATGAATCAATAAATAGTATGACTTTTATCAATGTTTTAATACATGAGATCAGCTCAATTTTAAAGGATTGAATTATGGATACTTACTGTGTGACATATTATTATAAAATGTGTCCATCAGTTGTATTACTCTTAAATGAAAATATCTTTCATTACTGGCGAAAAATATTTAGGACTTTTCATTTTCTTTGCACACAAATCAGCTCATGAAGGTTAAGTTACCTTACATATACATTAGGGTGCTTCTTATTTGGCCGAAAAAAAAATTTTTTTGAATTTTTCAAGGGACACCCCATTTTTTTGTTCTATGCTATAAATAAGCGCTACCGATTTTTTTTTCAGATTTTTTCAACAAAAATTAGGGGTCGCTACCACGAGAAAAAAATTTAATAAGTATAAAAAAAAAACAAATTTATTTCAATCAATTTTTTATGTATTTTTTTTTATAATCAAATACTACAGCCATTTCAAGATTAACAAAATATTGAAAACATAAATTAAAACAATAAAAGTGATGATTTTTTCGTGTTAGGACACTTTTTCCGATATTCTTTTACTATCAATAACAGGTACTGTTTCTGATTTTCATCGGTGGTATGTAATTTGTTGTACTCTTCCATAAGTGCAACTCCTCTTTCTGCAATGTCATTAACAACTTGCATGCCGTATACTATAGCCTTATTGGCTCGGTAAATGTTATCCTTACTCCAAGTTTCCACGTCAGTCTTCAAAAATTCAGATGACATTCCAGTTAACTCGAAAAATCGGTATGTATTGCTTGTCACGAAATCTTCAAGGTTTTTGTTGATAATCAAATCGCTTTCTAAGGTTTTTCGTTCAGGACAATCCTCTAATCCTTCATTGCTTAACGCTTTTACCATTTTCTTTTTAGTTTGTAATGTCACTTTGTCGTCGAAAAAGGCTAAGCCCACAAGTTCTTCTGATAAGTACCACAACTGACCCATTAATTTTTTCAAGCTCGCTTTTGATATTTGTTCATCGATTTCCTCGTACAGTTTGAGATCTTTTAAAAGCTGCAAATCATTTCGCGGCGCAGACGGTCCAGAAGGTGCTACAAACCAATATTTAACATAGACGCGAACTGTGAATACGCAAATATCGAATATTCCCTTTTGTTCTCTTTTGGACATCTGGAATTGATCTCTGAATAAGAATATTTTCAAAGAATAAATTGCTTTGGCCATCCACCGAGCCCGGTGTAAGCCTGCGGGAGCTTTAAATGATGTAGGCTTTTCTAACCTTCCTCCCAAAAATCAAATGACAAGCTGTAAAAGTTCTTTGTAGTCGTCTCTAGGTTGATACACCGTCAGTTGTTCTTTGGCAAAAGTAATTATCTTATTTGAAATACTTTTGAAATCTTTAGATAACGATTTATCAGTGAAAACTGATTTGTATTCGTCTTGATTTATATTCATCCAAATGCTTCTAAATCGCTTAAAAATCAAAATATCAGGTCCACTGGAAGGGCTCAATGCTAAGAGCACGACTGCTTCGAGAACTATTTCAAGTATATGATGACGACAAGCAAGCCAGAGTAGATCTTTTTCAATTTTTTGCTCCAACAGAACGCAAGCCCCATTTCTGTGACCTGTGTTGGACGCCGTTGTATCAAAACACATGCACTTAATCTTTTCAATCAAATCCCAAGATAATATTGTTTCGAAAACAGCTGCTGCAGTTGCTTCTCCTGTTCCTCGGCTTAATTTCGGCACGGCAAGAAGTTGATTAACGCTCTGACCCGAAACTAAAATAGGCAATCTGTCTACAACTTCATGACCAGAAATGTCTTCAATCATTTTCCCATCCCAGTGAACGGTGAGGGGAACTTCCGGCCTAAATTCCGTCTTCAAACATTGCGCTATTTTCTTTCTATGGTGAATTCGTTGGCGACGAATAGACGATGAGTTTATGCTGTATTTGGATGGGTCACAGCCGGCACTTTTAAGCGCAGATGTTAAAACAACAGCTGCTTTCCTATCACTTAACTTAGCGACGTCAAGACTAACAGCTAATCGGTCGTCTATAATTTTTTTTCTGGCGCGTTTTAATGGTGGAGATACACGAGAAGAAGGTCCCGGTTGTGGCGACATTGTAGAGCCCTCCTCACTGCTACTGCCCATTAAAGACGAAGAAGAAGATTCAAGAATGCATTTTTCAGTTAAAATTTTCACACTTGCCTCCTCACGCATTTTTAAAATTTTTAGGCGCTCTTCCTTTTCTTGTGCTTCAGATATTTTTTTGCGTATTTCTTATCTATATTCCGATTTTCCCTGATCTATTCTTTTTTTGCGCTAACAGAAAATTCTTGTCTTCTTCGATTTTAATGATTTCCAAAGCCCTAGCATGAGCTATGTCGAAAAGTTCTTCTATTTCAATTTGCCATCTTGTCTCTTTTAGTTGTAATGTTACAGTCCGCTTTGCTGTATTTTCTTTGTTCTTTTTTAAATATTGCCAATGCTTGAAATATTTAAGTATTTTCTCCTTTACGTGTTGTTTCTTCGTAGTGGGTATGCTCGCTTTTTCCCATACAATCATAACATCTCTGGTAGTATAATCCGCTGAAACACTATTGTTTTGTTTTCCTTCTATTTTATAATAAAAAAATAATTTCAAGACTTCTTTAATTGATGGAAGCTTCGTTTCTACTAGGACTGGAGATATCTGTCCAATTAACCACACGTCTGTTTTACTTCTAGTAAATGTTACACGACTACTTGTAGATGCCATTATGGTATGTATAAAAATAACAAAAAAATACGCGAACTCTAAAAATCGTGCGTGCGGTCGACTTGCAAGTGTTTTTGACACTGAATGTGAATTTCAGTGTTGATCCAGGGTTGATGTTACGGGTAGCGGGTGGTGAGGGAGGGCTGTTAGCCCCCCTTCTTCACTATATTATACGACAGCAGGTACGCAGAGATATAGTTTTCACTTTACCTTTGTGGTGATTTGAAGTATATGTATTTTTTATAAAATTATTATACCTACCTATACGAAATACCAAATTATTAAATATTCAACATCCGGTAGCGACCCCTAAACCATGCTTAAAAAATCTGAAAAAAATTGTAAATTATTTTTTTATATAGGAGAACAAAATAACAGGGTGTCCCGTTAATATTTCGAAACTTCAATTTTAAGAAGCACCCTAATATACATATATATAAATGTTCTTTGCAAATGTGATATAATCATTACACTTAAAGTTATGAAAAGCGATCGAATAAGAGCTCATACTAGTTTTGTAAATTACTAAGTGGATATATTCTCTTCAGAATCAAAGTTCCACTGTATTATATTCGGTAGGTTACAGAATTATCATTATAACTCGAGTGATGAAAATATCAATTAGTCTAATGGAGTTTCTAGAAATTATTCTCGATAATATACTTGGAAAATAATAATAATAATACATGGGTTTGTAATAATATATCGTTATATTGAAACAAACATTCATATCTCATATACTTACACATCTATTGTTTCTATGAAGAGTTACGTGATATGTATATAAAACTGATTTTTCATACTCCTAATGTTCACATCTACTATTTATCTTGCGACATTTTATCTTCTTTATTTGAAAAGGTAGACTAATAATAGTAATGAAAACGTCATTTGAATTTAACTACACGCAACAGTATATCAATTGCGCATAAAATGGAAAGCCTCAAAACATTGCACGTGTCGTTTGTCCCAAGTGTTCAACTCGCAAATAATATGGTCCCTACATTAGGTACAAAATCCATATTGACAGCATTGAGTAGGTTCAGAAACATTTTCATTGAATCTTATCGTATCGTGCAGGTAAAGCGAGATATCTTAATAATTGTTGTCAATATCGCATAACTCACATTAATCTGGACAGTTTGCACAATAGATGTATTATGGCCGATCTATCTCTTCTTCATAAGTAAATCATAGCGTAGCGACTACATCATCATTTAACTTTTACACTCCAAATCCTCGTCTCCGTAGCAACAATACATTCTGAGTTAGAGTTCACAGTTATCGGCCACCTGAGCCCAGTAACGCTACTGTGCAGATTATACAACATTTTAAATGAAAATATGATGGCAGGGGTTAACGTTTTTGACGATTCGTTAACTAAATTTAGGAAGAAGGTGAGACATAATGTGGAATCACTAACTTAGTCTATTCCGAATAATTCATTTTTCATCCATTGCATGTAGCTGTTTATCGTACGTATTTGGTGCAAGATACGCTAGATATTCGACAAGGGATTATTGAATCCTATTATCGTAATGCTGGGAACTCACTTTAGCTGTGACTGGAATATGTTTTAGATTTTTTTATAGTGTTTATTATTAAATTTTATTTATCTAGTCGTGCATGCGGTAGAAACTCTTAATTGGGGCTTTGGCCAGGTCTTTTTGTGTTGTATTGTCTGTTTTCTATAAGTGTCCCTTAAAAAAATATGTCTACGAAAAAGGTGGGTTTATCTTAAAGAGTAGTTTGCACCAACATTTTTGGTAAGTGGGCGCTAAATCTAGAGTGCTCCCTCGGGGCAAGATTTCTCGCTTTAATGCAACATTAAATCCTGTTTGTGCAGGTACGTGTCGTTATGGAGATTCATACCTCCAGGTACGACACGAGGTAAGAGTAATTTATAAGCCATTTAGGTATGTAACTCGGTGTGTGGGATGATCCCCATTGCAATCGAGTAGGAGGTCGCAAAACATCAATATAGAATGTTACTGTCAATTGGACGCAAACATCCCAGGATCGTTAACATAAGGGGCGTTCACATTTGTTCACTTTCAGTGATCACTCCGGATGATCCTCCAAGATGAACAGGTGTGAACAGGCGTTTCATCGCTAGTGATCACTAGCGATGACGGAGGAAAGAGATTACCACTCGTCATAATTTTAATGAAAGGTCCTTTCACTGAAACGACCATAAACAAGTTTTTTTTATTACGCGGCGGCAGAATTGCCATCCACACTTCTCAGCATTATACAACCAGATAAGTCTCCATATGATCAGTCATGATCACACAAAAACTTAACAGTCTAATGCCGGGAAAAATTCACCTATCCAGATATACAGGATATCAAAGGATTAGGCTCAAAACGCGGGATCAAAATACCAGCATTGTGCCTGAAATATCTGTGTTCAGAAACTTTTTTACAATATTACAAGTGTTTATTATAATAGATTTTTGAATTTTAATGTACAAATTAACCGGTAAATCTAATTTTTGTAAATTATTTATTAAAGATTTCGGAGTTACCCCTGTAGCTGACATGACTAAAGGTATTATATAAACGGACCTAGAATGCCAAATATATTTTATTTCTCCTGCTAGTTCTGTATATTTACGTATTTTTTCAGCGACGGTTGTGTGTATATTATGTGTATTTGGGACAGCGATGTCGATTAGGTACGTTATTTTATTACGTTTATCATGTAATACTAAATCGGGTCTATTATGATGTATTTGTCTATCTGTTATCTTATTATTTGTTTAATTCTCTATGAATTTGTATTGAATGTCAGAATCATGTACAAAATTATTGTGCAGTCGAGAGCTATATTAATTTATTTTAAGTGTTATTTTTCATTTTTCATTTTTTTTAATTATTTTTATACGAAAATACGTCAAACTACATACAACATGAGTGAGAGTTTTGACATGGCAGTGAATGCATAGGATGAACAAATGTGAACAGACGTGTTCACTTTCGATGAACAGGTTTGACCCTGACACTCTGGATGATCATCCAAAGTGAAGCAATGTGAATGCTACTATAGAAAGATAAGGAGAAGACATTCACTCGATTAATAAAATCAAACAAATTCAATGTTAAATTTCCTGATGTTAAAATAAATATCAATTAAAATTAATTAATATTTTAATTAGCGAAACAAATAAAAGAAACTCAAATAACATTGTGTAGGTACATTTTTCTTCTCCACTCTTGAGACACTAAAGTTTATCACCGTTTGTGATTGTATAAAAACTTTTTCCGATTTCTTTCACCAAAGGCTGGATAATAATAATCGAGTAAATTATGGGTTAAGTGAACTCTGAACTGTTGTTCATTGACTACATTTGTGTTTTCCTATCAGAGCAACAACCTCAAGCAATATTCGTACATAATTTCGTCGAATAGTCGCAGCAATTTTATTGGTATTATTACTCCTTCTAGGTTACTTGACGACAACTCTAATCATATGGTGCGGAAAAATATATATGTTTTTATTCTTAAGTTTCTTTGACTTGTAAAAGAGATCCGTTTAAAGACCGTAACATGTTTTGAATTGGTTACAAGTGATATTACTTAAATTATGGAAGAATAATACATTAGATTTAAGCGATGAGGTATGCAACCAGTATTGAATGTATTAATTTTGTTTTAACATGGAGAGAACAAAGTGCATGTTTTGATACGCAGTTAGTCTGCTGACTACCTCATTTGTAGAATATGCCGTGATGGTATATATAGATTTAAATCTTCTGTTATTTTGTAAAACTAAAAAAAATATATTATTATTATAAGTTTTAAAACTCAGGAAAGTGAAATATTAGCTTTCAGAACAATTTTGAAAACAAATAATATTTATTAGAGCTAGGTTTCAACATCTAGTCTTTTGGTAATAAACTAAAAAATTATCGAACACTGGGAAACACCAAACAAAACTGCATCACAAATTCAATAATGGATGAATTATTCAACCAGGTAGAATAAAGGTATCTCATTTCTATGAAAATATTATGCATCTGTTATACTGCAATATTAGAATGGCACTCTGAAACATTCGTAAATTGCCCAAAAAGGTGTTTTCTTTATCTACCCGTCTATATCATTACGACATATTGCACGAGTGGGGTAACCTGTAGACAAATTGCACATAATATTATTGCCTTTGCGATAAACTCGCCCTCTGTATATTGATTGTATTTAATTTGAATGTATACCTTTTATGTAATTGTTTTTAATCAATGTACAGTAAAGAATGAATAAATAAATAAAAATAATAAACTTGTCATTAGTGCTATACGTGAATATAAAAAAATATGTTTTCATAACAGGTGGCATATCCCATCATTGAGTTAAAGATGTTAAATGGGTTAAAATCGATGTTATACTTTAATAGGACACCCGAAAACTTACAGAAACAAGTGAGAGACCTTTTTTTTCGGAAACCCCTCGGCATAAAAGATTTAAAATAAATAAAATAGTTTTTACTGTACATTCTTTTAAGTGATACAATTGGCGGGTGTATTGCCTGCAGGCAATTTCTGACAACCAACCAGTAAATTTTACATTTCGATACATGAATTTATTTGCTCTGGATGTTCTGGATGTAGGTACGTATGAAGTATGATACTTATGATTTTTAGAAAATAAACACTACTTCGGTTCGGAGGTATTTTTAACTTCATGCATTTTCAAAGTAATAATAATTACCTACTTATAAAACATTTACAATAGTAGGGTTTTATAGCAATTCTGCTGAACGTAGAGATGTTTACTCGTATTATAATAAGTAGGTATTCGTCGCTTTCACCGTTACTATCATTGAAATTACTTTGAAATTAAATTATTTTTTTACGTCTGAGAGCGATATTCACTATGCAAAAATATAATTTTATTTTGCAACTAAAGGTTGAGTACCTATATTAATTAATTTGCAGCGCGTTAGCTAAATAATATTCATTCAAATGATATTACGCCGTTCGTACTTACGTACGTACGTACGTAAAAAATTACAATGTTCGAATAATTTACCTATAACCGAAGCGTTCTTAACCATAGTGGATCATCAAGTTCATGTAACTTAAATTTGAGCTATTTGGAGATAAATTCACCGTATTATACTGAATTGTTGGAACACCATAACGAGATAAGAGCCATTTGTGGCTCGAAATTCGAACTTATGGCTTCATTTGTTTCAGTACGGAACAAACCAATACCTATAGTTTGAAAATCCACCAGTAGCTCATTTTTCAATTATGGTTCTGAATGTCTCAATTCATTAAATTAGTTTGTAGTAACATGACGTTACATCTCAGGGCCCGTAGTCAAAACACATTTAAGCGTTACGTTTTTGTTCAAATATAGACGACGTTGCGAGAAAGAGTCAATTTTCGTAGCTAAAATACCAAATTGTTGATATAGGTAATCTACAACATTTGACATTATTATTCTCGGTGTCGTTTACATTGTCATTCGTGTCATTTTCATCACTTTTTTATATCTCCAAAAGATATGGAACACCTGCCAAGTTATAATTGTTTGCCTCGCAAGGTAATACAAGTATAATGGTAGTACACAGTTATTGCATATTGAATAAGTATAAACAGGAAAACTGACCCCAATGTCCACGGAACCGGAAGTATTTGAGAAACTTTTATAGATTCAGATGATAAAGGAATGTAACGTCATTACTTCTGTAGTCGTGTTTTGAAAATGTTCACATTACATACAAGTACCCACCTCTCTACTCGGAGAATTTGTACACAAAGAGAACTTTGCAAAGTAAATATTTTTATATCGCTCTCTTCAAAAGTGCACTTAAGAGATTTTTTATATCACAAAATATTCTTGTTTTTACTGAATAACGGTAATACTTTATTTTGTAATGTCTACTTTGGTGTAAGATAAGCTGAATATAAAAATACTTCGCATATTACGAAAAAAAACTTAGATCATACCAATAATTTACTCCCAGAGACAGATATATTTCGGTGAAATGGATCTAAAAAAGTTCTGTTTTTGAACGTAAAACTAAATTGCTATCCACAAGATTTAGAAACATTTTTTCAAAATATTTCTTTGCATTATTAACAACATTATAATGAAGTTCAAAATATTATCATAAATTTACAAAATAATGCTAATAGCTATTTTCATGAGTTTGCATTTTTTTTCTCTTATGTTGAGTTTTCATTTTGAAATCGCATATAATACAGAAATTTATGAACATTGTAAACAATATTTATGTTATTATCTGTAATAATTTATAAACGTACTTCAAACAAATACTTCTTATGTTTAAAGAAAGTTTATTCATTAGCAAAATTAATTAATAAGTTTAATTTAACTTTCTATAAAAGTTTAAGCATCACGTGCGTTCAAATAGGTTTCAAAAATTTACATAAGAAGTAAACAGTTTTAAAACTTGAAATATTTATTAAGTTTAGTATAACGACCGTTTGTAAGACCGCGGAAATGAGATTTGCAATTACGATTTTTGCAAAATTAATAATGTAATAAGTAAATGAAACTTATTCGATCTAAAATTTTCCAGTAACAAAATAAACCTTAGACGAACGCGGCTACGATTATAATAATAAGATAAAGTTTGGTTTTCTTTTGGACTTTTTAGGCTAATATAAATTGCTACATTAATGGTTAACGAAATTAAAGTTCAATTTCTTGTCACGCTAATACAAATACTTAGAGCTAATGCAAGCAGGCATTGAACTTTCATAGAAATAACATGATTTAATATTTTTAGAATACTTAAAACAAGGACCCCCCCAGGGTTTTTTCTAGAGGGGGGGGCGGCAGTTAAGAAATATTCAATTTTGCATAGAAATTTGAAATGTTTCACTATCTCTACCATATAAGGTTAAGAAGAAACAACGTCACCTAATTCGTTAGTGCCCTGGACGGGATTTGAGCTCACCATCCATCCTTTATGTGAGTTGTGCTTATACCAATTAATTGGTTTGCAATTTCAAGTCCCGTCCGAACCACTACCAAATAAGGTGACGTTGCCTTTTCTAATCCGTATATTACGTTTAATTTTAAAGATTCTATTGCTTAAGTTTTAGAAACAATATACCTAAGTGTTTCGAAATTAACACTTGTTTCCAAAACAGATTGTCTCGTAATGAAAATGTTTAATTAGTTTTATTACATAACATTATCATTCTTAATCTTGTAATAATATCAAGTATGAAAAAAGTTCTTCAATAAACCTCTAGTTGATGGGCGAGCAATCAAAAAACTTTTATTATTATCTAGGCTCGTCATACTTGTGTAAGTATTTGAAATAAAAGAGTATTTTTCCCAGAGGTTTTCTTGTAAAAATCTATTTATAACTGCAATGAATATAAAATTACATTATTTCAAAAGGAAACAATGATTTCTTGAAATATAATTGTGTATGTAAAATTCATAACTAAGATATCTTGGGACACCATGAAAATTTAGTTCTAATAAAATTATGAAACATTAGCAGGACAATATTATTTTTTAATGTTGATCTCAAATTGGTGTAGCTTGATTCATTTGAGAAATTCATCAAAGCTTTTATAACAACTCTAAAATTATCGCCTTGAAAAATGAAAATTATAAAATAAATTGATGTTCCACAGGTCAAAACTTTTTGCAGGTATTTGAACTTCACTTGAAAAAATGTTCACTTTATGTTATTTGAGTTTGGCGTATAGCAAAATCTGGATAGCAAAATGTGCCATCTTTTTTCCAAAATTACACCAATTAATTTAATGATACACTCATCAATTTTTACATCAGAATTATGATACTTTATTTTTATTGATACACAGCAGTTAAGCACACGGTATTATGGTCATTATGAAATATATTAAATACTCAACCCCAATTATTTTAATTGAGTTATCATACCCTTTTCATACTTGTTCAACCAATTTAAGCTCATTTTTAATAAAATATTTTTGGTGTTATTTCAAGCTCGCAAATTTTCGATCATCGCTAATTATTACAACCTTTTTCAAAGTGTGATAAATTGAGATTTTTATTAAAAATAACATAAATGTAAAAATATTGCAGTAAAATAAATAACAAATAATGGTTTTTGGTGTAAAAAATATTCAAAATTCCCAATAATTTGAACGACCCTTAAACGACACGTTCAAAACATTCCGGCATTTCTTTGAAGCAGTACAAAGAGGATGACAGTATTTTTGTTGCATAAAAATGAATTTTTATTTTATTTATTTGTTTCATTCTTTCTGCACATCATTAGTCACATTAAAAATCACAGCGCCAAGATGATCACTACATTAGTAATTTCTTTCATCTTACCACGAGCTAGATGATTAGCTATCCCTACTGATTATCTCATATATGCAAAATGCCTTAACGGTTCATGTAAAAGGTGATGAAAGTTCTTAAAAAAATGTTTTTTGACGTAAAGATAGACAAATTAAAAACTGTCATTTTTTGTTTCGACAATAACGTTGCCTTAGTTTCTAAACATTTTGATGAATATTCGAAATTATAAACAGTACTAATAATATCACTACTATTTTATTCTATGCTCCTGTGAGTCAAATATTTTGTTTAAGAACGACAATTTTTTTTTAATGTACTGACTGATATGTGTTTTCGCATTCTTCTTATTGTAAAAAAATAGATATACATGAAGAAATGATTATTCTATTTTAATCTTTCAAATAGACGGGTGTTAATGTTTTCTTGCGTTCGAAATATTCCTTTTTCTTTACATTCCCATAGGACATGGTAGATTTAAAAGTGTTTTGCAGGTAGAATTTAAGATCCCTCAGCGCTGAAGCATTTACCGGGTCGGCGCTCGTAAATTGCTACCGGGTTTTAATGGACAATTGTAGCTTCAATACAAACAAGTTCTAAATCAAATATACCTACCATTATTACAAAAAGTTCTCAAATTTGCCTCTTCAAAAGTTTTTTAAATATTCTTTAAAATAAATTTATTGATGATAAATAATCTGCGTGAAATAACAAATGAGAATCACCACAAGTATGCGTTTCAGAATTTTCATGATTAATATAAAATTTTGGTTTCAATTTTAATACAATTATAATTTTAACAGTGTGTTGTTAGTAAAAAAAAATATGTTTATACTTTCACATAACTAGAGTGGCAACCTAAAATAGACAGGAAAAGTTTTGGAAGACTTTTGATCGTTAGACAATGTGCTCAAAACGATGAGTGGAAAGGGAAAGTCTATGTCTAAAAATGGACTCAAAATGGTTGAAGAAGAAGAAACAGGACTTTTAAAGTGTTCCTTAACTAATCGTGAAAGTTTAGGAACTTGAGGTTTATATAATAAACACAATTTTACCTTTTTCTTCGAAAAACAATAATAAAATGTGAGTACCAACAAGTGTTTATTTTGCGTGTAAGCTTCCAGTGTACTTTTCAGGTCTATCGCCTTCCAAACAATAACATTTTGTTGATATTGTTAACGTGAAATTTTTCATCCAAAAAACTCGTTTATAATAAAATAACACACCTGATAGATATAATACAATATATTATTTATATTGTCAACCTTCGATATATACCTACTATATTCTTAGAATAAAATTAAATATCGCGATTCCTTGTTATAAAATATGATGATTTTTTATACATTGACTCCCCTGTTGTTTCCGAATATGTTGTACTCTTTTCATGAAACCGAGTGTCTTTTGAAAAGCATGAATTAAATAAAGATAATGAATTCGTAAAACTTCGTCTTTTTGGCAGTACGACTTGTCAAGCTTCTAGAATGTACTTTTGCAGTAGGACTTAATGTAAGTTAGGTATATATTCAACGTAAATATTTATTTTAGATACTTTTTCAGAAACAGCGATCACATCAATCTTAAGTCGTTCTATATTCGATCTAAGATCATATCTCACCCCGAACACTTTATTCCTGTACAACTGGTGTAGCTTACATATTTTCTGTAATGCAGGATACAAGACCCAGAAATTCTAACTTGCATCTTTTAGAATTACTAGTATAAGATCAGAAAATAATCATACAGGCATCTACACTTCTAAGAAAAGAGTTGGTGTCCATTCGTTATTGTAGTGTATGGACTTTGTACACTGCACCTTAAAGTTGTACCTTGGACTTGTTTACAGGTTAAACAAGGGATAATGAGTGAGTAGCAATACTCAATTGTCTATATAGGTTAGCTTCCTATAGGGAACGGCGCTCACTATAGATACAACCTTGACTTGCACTGGTTCGCTGCGTGATTGACAGGTTATTGAAACCGGCCATAAGTTATGTTCGACATTATAAATAGGATTTATTATTGAATATATATAGGTATTTGTGTTAATATAAAATCAGTGTTCGTTATTGAAAAGAACCTACAATATTGTAGTACTTACACAGTATACAATAGTTATGAAAGCGAAAAAAATTAAAAAGAATTAAATCTCTTGCTGTTACTAAAATACTTATTTTCAGTAGTCAAATAATACGAACTCGTTATTTGTACATTATGTATTGGTTCAACTCTTTTTGCTGAAAATTCACGTTTCATTTCACATTTTTCTACTTTATTATTTCATCTAGCTGAAAAAACACTATAATAAAATAAAATTGAAAATAATATTCTCCTTATTTATATATTAGAATATGACTGTAACTATGAACCTTCATTAAACAATATTGTATTTTACTACGCATAAGGGAATTTTCATGTTTCGTTTTAGTAGAATACTGAGTTATATTGAGAAAAAAGAATTTTCACACAAAAAAGGTCACATTTATGTAAAAATATATTTTTATGAACAAAATTAAATTGACAGCAAGATATTATTTATTTTTTCGTGCTATGATAAAGTAGTTATTTTTATTTTGTTGTGTATATTTTATTCCATAGACTCGTAGTACACCTTAGATGCCATAGAATATAATACTTGGCCCATTTCATTTCCATTCACAAATATATAATAAAAAAAATATAATATGTTTATATATCCACCATAGCCACATTTACCTAACAATAAATAGATAAATCAATAACTTTACGTAATTTTGCTTCCATTTAGTGTATTTCTGGATAGATAATGAAATTATATTATAATATTAATGTGTAGAGATGTGCATTCCTCAAAACATATTTTGTACCTTCCATACACTTAGCATAATATTCGATTTTTTTCTAAATTTAACCATCAAGTTTTTCATCAGGCTATTATTAGTATGTGACGATTACTACCACCATCTGAACAAAATCTATAAAATCAGTAACACAATAATCTGCCTCGTTAAAAAAATTGATAGGTATGTATAATTTTCTGATAAAACCTTACTTGTTCTCAATTTCAGTTCTTTTATAATGAATGAAATAGAAATTTTCTCTTAACATAAAGATAACAGTAATATATAATGATATAAGTACTTGAAATAACCATACCAAATAAATATAATTATTATCCTTTTCTAACTAATCCCTTCCAAGTTCAATCTAGACTAAGTTAATTATTTAATTCAATTTTATATAACAAGCTTATTTTTACAAAAACCAATGTACCTACATACTTCGTGATACGCATTGCATCATATTTTTCAATTATGTTTACCACCAAATTCGAATCTTATTTTATCTAGAAATTAAGATACATCTAAATGTTTCGAAATGTAATACTATCACATTTACTAGGGCTACGAGTCCCCTGAATTTTTCCTATTCTATCGATGGAGAGTCTTTATCTCGATGCGTTGAGGTTAGAGATTTGGGAATTATTCTTGACTCAAAAATGCTTTACAGGGCTCATGTACATACGATTCTCGAGAGAGCTCAAAGGATGCTGGGCTTTATATTTAGAATATGCAAACCATTTAGATGTCCATTCACTCTGAGAGTATACTGCGCCTTCGTGCGTAGCAATTTAGAGTTCGCGTCGGTCGTGTGGAGCCCTCAGTATATTACTTATATCGACAGAATTGAGGCTGTACAAAGGAAATTCATCAGGTGCCTTAGTTTCCTGAAGGGCCAATATTTTGAGAATTATAAAGAAGCGCTTACTTTTCATAAAATATCATCACTTAAGAGTAGGAGAACACAGAGTGACTTATTGTACCTGTTTAAACTTGTGAATAATGACGTTGACTCCTCAAAACTCTTGGGAGAATTGTACTTTAACTGCCCATCGCGAAATACTAGAACTAACTATCTTTTCAGATTGCCTCCATGTAGTACAAACTACATACAGAGCTCTTTTCTCCAACGTAGTTGTTCTCTTTATAATACTTTCTTCAAGGGTCTCGATATATTTAATATGACCAAAGACCAATTCAGGAATGGCGTTATCGCACTATTGGCTTCTCCAGCATTGCATTAATTGATGTCATTGCATAAATTATTATTGCATTAATGTACACCCACGTACTCTAAGATCTCATTAGTAAGTTTCAATCATAAATTTTTTGTAATAATCTTTGTTTTATTTTATTTTATGTTTTTGCATATTTTGACCATTTTATTATGTATTTGTATATTTTAACCATTTTATTATGTATTTGTTGTTGTATTTATATTTTTATTCCTTTATATTTTAAATATCTAAATCCTTACATGTATCTTTACATATTTATATTTTTTGTGGATATTTTAAATTATCTTGCTTGTTCCTATATTTATTAATCTTTTTATGAATTTTGAATTTTAGCATAATCATATTGTGTTTTTTTTTATTTTGTTTTATTCTTTGTATTTGTTTCATGCTTAGGATTGTTTAAATTTACATGTCTGGCACTGTTGTTGCATTCATTGTTTGTATTACATATTGGTAATGATAGGGGACTTTACTGGTCCATTTATGGCTTTATATGATTTTGTTTATTGTTACCTATTATGACTGTCTGTATTCCTGTAAAATGTATTAAATAAATAAATAAATAAATTAAAAATAGCTCAAGCAAGGTTAAAACCAACATTTTTTTTAAATCTCTTTTTTAGTTCATCTCAACACACCTATTGTCTGGTGAATTTTATACTAAATTATATCGTAATACCTTCAACCTGTGCTGTGAGTAATCTGCTGAGACTGTTGCAACCACGACGACACCATTATGATGATGGGTGACTTGATTTCGAAGCCGTTTTTCATTACTTAGATCATCTCAAAGTTGCCAAATGAATTCGAAAATATGAGTATCTGATATGTAATCCAGCCAGAAACCGAAATACAAAACATCGTTGATACTTGAAATGAAAAGCTGATGCAAAATATGGCCAGATATCTAGAAAAAAATATAGGATAGCGAGGGAATCGTGACTCACTTTTGTCTTGAAGTGTTAATTGGGAGTAAGACGAATCCATTTTCCGAGCGATATCCACATGAATATTAGTGGCGCTAGAAGTAGTAAGTGGATAGTTATACAGACATTACTGATGCACCACTAATATTGAATTCCAGCGTTGCACCTGACTGCTTGACCTACATTCCTATTCTGACTGGAGGATATACCCATCCTTTATAGACTTAGTAAACTAGGTATTCACTTTTCCATTTTATTTACCTGGTTTTAATTAAGATTTCTGGCTAGAAAATCACATATTACTCGTATCAAAGGAATTTTCATGACCTGATTTTATGTAGAGCTTTCTTTTACGAGTATGATATGAACAGCGCTCACTACATACAATATAAATTACATTCATGCCTTTAACTAATTTTATATTTCTGTAGTATTAAAAATGTAGGCCAAAAGGAGGAATGATCTTTCTTTCCACAAGGGATCCTCAATTCACATTCTATGAAAACAATATCACTATCATATTTATTTATTATTTGGCATTTAAGAAAAGAAGACAAATAAGAGGTTTAATTATTAAAGTAAATTTTATAATACAGAGTACATCATCTTAAAGCGATATCTATTGAAAATTTCACCAACCCCTAAAAATTTTATTAAATTTTCCGACGGAAGCAAAAATTCTGTGTAGAAAGTATTTTATCGGTACCTATTAATTGTGTGTAAAGATTCACAAATAGACTCACGTAGAAGAATTCTACATGCAAGTAAATTGGCGTGATGACATGTTGAATAAAATACAAATTATCAGAATTTAAGTAACGTAATATAGTCATAAACTCTGTATATCGAGAAACGATTCACTATAGTATGTAATATTTTATTAATTATTTATTCTTCACTGTACATCGAATACAAAAAAAATTATAAAGAAATACGGTCATACGAAATACAATCAATATACAATATTATGACTCCGCTTAGGGTAACAATTACTCTTCGCTAGGGCAACAACCGTGCAATATACATGTAGGTGCTTTCATAGTATATGGACATGTGTCCATTATTTATTTATTTATTAATCAGAGACACAAACAGAAAGTTGACAAAATACACACAAAAAAATTAAAACAACATACATTGATTCGGCCAGGCCAACCCCCCAATTAAGTGTGTCTACAGCATACACATATTAATGTTAACAAAAGAATGATAGAAAAAAAAACAATCAAACAAAAGCAGAATATATGTATCACTAGATTTCGAACCAGACTACGTTGAATAAACTTAAGATTCCACCGTTTATCATATAAAAAAATGTTTCTAAATTAAACAATTTCGCTTCGCTTTTTTTATCTCCTTTTAAATTATATGAAAAATTGCTTGACTTAAGAGCTGTTGAAATCGCCATCTGTCTAAAAAGCTTAGTTAAAGAAGCAAATGGAATGAACTATGAATATGAAGGCAATCCTCAAAAAATATCTTCACATTTTATATCAATTATATCTTATAAGTAAAATATACACATTATTATTACTATCCATAGATACAGTTTAAATACCTCGGCAGTATCATAACAAATACACCCGACCCAGATACAGAGGTAAAATGCAGGATAGAAGTTGCTCGTGCTGCATTTAATAAAATGAGACCCTTCTTCTGTGACGATAATTTGAATCTAAAACTTCGACAATGAATGATAAAAGCTTATATATGGTCAGCTCTATTATACGGATGTGAAACATGGACTCTGAAAGTAAACGAAATGAATCGGTTAGAAGCATTCGAAATGTGGGTACACCGAAGAATGCTTCGTATACCTTGGACCGAAAGGGTCAGTAACATCGAAGTGCTTAGGAGAGCCGGAGCCAAGAGAGAGCTGTTGTCGATTGTCAAAGTGAGGAAGGTCTCATATTTGAGTCACGTGCTGCGTGGAGAGAAGTACAGTCTCCTCCGCCTTATATTGGAGGACAAGATAGAAGGAAGACGGGGAGTTGGCAGAAAGCAGATGTCCTGGCTGCGCAATATTAGAGAATGGACCGGAATGAGGACAGTGGATGACCTGTTCAGAGCGGCACAGGACAGGGAGGTTTTCGCCGGAGTGATCGCCAACGTCGGGGGGACCCGACACGACACAGAAAGAAGAATAGATACATTACTCTCAATAGTTGAAAATTTTCGTAGAGGGCAGTTTCCGTAGAGTACTTGACAAAGAATGGTTCTCCCACAGTTTTCGAGTACCTATCCTATAAAAATCATATTTGTGAAACATCACATAATTACAAGACTTGTACCTTAATTATTCAATGCAGTGATTAGGTTTTGTCACCGGTGCTTTATGTCTTATTTTCCTATGACATATAAATGAACCTATGACAGAGGTATGTAAACAGATAGGTAAATAATTATATTTTCATGTTTACGAACAAACTGAAACGCTTATTTAAAGATTATAGAATATCTACTTATGTATGTAACGATAAACTAAATTAGAAGGAATCTGCTTAATATAGTTATACTAAGAAATGTAATGTATTATGTAAGCTGAGATAATTTATATTATATCTACTACCACGACAAGTCGTTCCTATTTCCGTTTTGGTATATTTCTTATCAACTGTAGGTTATTCGAAAACCGTAGTGGCGACACATCGCTGATAATATGTTAAATTATACCTCTTGCGGTGGAGCAACTCTTTAATTTATTTTGTATCCCCGTGAGGTCTGAAAATTACAGTAATATAATACCTACCGCTGATTATTTTTGAAAAACTTCCAAAAAATATCTTCAAAATACTGTATTTGGAATAAAGTATACATATTTTTACATTTTTCGTATACGTGATACAACTATATTTTTATTTGATGTTATGTTATAGGAATTAGAGATACGTTGAAGAATTAGAATTATCACAAAAAAGGGGAATAAGTAAGAAACTATTAAATATGAAACAAACTTACGGAAGCTTGTTGAAGGGCCTTAGAGCCATCTATGCCTCTACTTCGGCAGATCCATGATTAAGGCACCCTTTACTATTCTTTTAATTTTATTATCATTTCAAACCAGTTTAAGAAACATTCATGATTTTTTCATGCTCAATATCTTTTGAAAGAATATTTTCCTTGATTTATTAAACTTGTTTACGATATCACAAAGTATTTTATTTTTCAGTTACGAGTATAAATACAAATAAGCAATTACATATTCTTACGAACTTCGTGGAAATGATCAGAAGTAAGAAAACCATCAGTTTAAATAAAATACAGTCAAAAATATTTCCACTTGTGTGACTCTGTTATTAGCTTTGAAATATTTTATTTACATTGCAATAAATTATATTTTTTCACTAGACAAACTAAAGTAAGTAAGTTTATTGTACGTTTTTTCTCAAAAACATCATACTATTTACTTAACTCAATAATTTATTTGTTCTTTCTGTGCTTCATATCTCTTTCACTCTCACGAAAGTTCAGAGAGCAAAAGAAAACAATTTTGGTAATTTAATACTACAGAGATGATTCGATTTAAAACTATTTGAATTATAAGACGACATTTTCATATTATTATTTAAGCTCCTAGATCTCAACTGAATTTCGTAGACGGATATGGAAATAAAAGAAAATTGTTAGCCTAGTAATGAAAATAAAATTAATTGTATTTTTAGAAAAGAACTCTCCCACTATCTATCTACACCATCACGGCATCTTCCACAAGTGAGATGAACAGTAGACTTAACTGAATTTAATTAAAAATAAGACATTCAGGACTTGTGAAATACCTTATCACTGAAGTGAAGATGTGAAATATCTTATACGCCATGTTTTACAAATATTTACCTTTTATAAGGCACTCGAAATATGTATTATAAAAAAATTGGAGAACCTATTTTCTTTCGGGGATTTCACGAAACGTGTTTATACTTATTTCCAAACAGATCTATTCTTTCCAAAGCATTTAGTTTACGACCCTTACCTTCCGAGTGTAATACCATTACATTGTCAGGATGGAATGAGTGATCCTGTTCAATGCAATGATCAGCCATCTCAGAAAGTCTAGATAATCCTCTAAATCAAGGGTGGCCAACCCGCGGTGGTAGCCTGCGGGCCGCATGATGATGATGATGATTTTGGATGATTTTATTTTATTTATGACGCCGTTTTACAGTCTCTAGACCGTCTCAAGGGCGCCAGTGAAGAGTTTAGTTTTTAATTTGCCTCTGAAGCTAGTGACCGTCTGACGGCCCGTTGGGTGTCTACGTGCGGCCCGCGAAGCATATGCACACTTTTTTTAATAATAGTCGGTAAAGGAACCAACCCGTTACTTTTTTGAAAGAGGTATTAAAAGAAAATATGCTTAAAGAAAATCGAGGAGTTTTGAAACATTTCAAATTCTTATACCATTTTGAAAATTTGGCGACAGGGAGGTAGAAATTTTAAAATTATCAAATGTTCCATATATGGAGTATCAATATACTTGTGCGGCCCGGTAAAAAATCTCATTCTGAAATTTGGCCCGGCTGTTGAAAAGGTTGGCCACCCACACTGAGAAAAATACTAACGAAATTTCACAACGAATCATTGGTACGTACTATCAAATTAGGACCAGAGATCGTAACAACGATTCATTAGTACAGATCTATTGACTTCACAACCAATTCATTGGTACATTTACCAACAACTTTCTTCACAGTGACGTCATCAACTTGAAGTTGGCTGCAGAACGAATCGTTGGTACGAATCAATTGATTTACTTGTCATACTTACGTAGGTACCTATACATAACCTCAAAATGTAGCTGTCAAAAGTCCAATAATATTAATCGCGTTTAGTTGTAAAATGTGATCTATTTTTCTAATAACGGTATAATAATTTGAAACATACCAACAAAAATAATATTATTAGAATAATTATTCACACTTTACAAATAAACATTGTGATTAATATAAGTAGAAAAAGTAGGTAGGAAATTAAAATAAAAAAAATCTTTTAAGTAGTTACTTGCGTAAAATAATAGTTTATTAAAAATAACAAAGGAAAAAAATAAAAATAAAGACAGTTAATAAAGACACACATTAAAACATACATAAAAATATACACCATATTATAGGAAACCAAATAAAACAGCCATAGACATACTATACTTGTAGTGCAGTACATTTTTTTGGAATATTCCTGTTCCAACACTTCCAACATAATACCCATTAATAACAATAATAATATTGTGATGTCTCACTCCATATCGTTTAGATGATAGTGGTATCTTTGTCTCAGCTCTGTTACTTCTTGTACATTCAATATCAATGTCCATTTTATTTTCTGTGGGAAAACATAAGGAATATATTAAGTTTAGGTCAATGCATCAAAACTTCAATAATTTAGAATTATTTTAATGTAGCATTATATCTGGGAATAACAATGCGGTGTAATATTGTGGTTTTATTAAGCACAAAATTATTTATACACTGATTTGTATGTAGGTTAGGTTAGTTATGTAGTCTGGTGTTTTTTGTGCAAAAGCACATTTATTGGCAATCATTTCATTAACATAACATTTCTTGAGTGAAAACTATGTATATAATTACGAGAATATAAGTAGAAATAAATAAATATTGCACATTAAATTAAAACAATATGACAAACAACAAATAAGTGATGGTAGGTACTTACTACTGAATAATTCTATTTTATCCTCAAATCCCCAGGACTTTAACAACTCAAAAAGATACATAGCTTTGTTTCATTGACAAAACACACTAACTTCACGGTCAGCAGAATAATAAATTCACAATTTCTCAATAACAAAAGATTAGAAATCGTTACAACGCAATATTTTCGATCGAACATTTTTTGTATTTGTTGTTTGTATAGGTACATAACTACATACCGAAAAATGACAGAAAAAACGGAAACGAAGTAACAGCGTAAGTAAACGGACGTGCCAACGCGTTTTTTACTTTATTGTCTTATATGATAAGATCACTTTTTAAATAAACAGAGTACTACTCTTTGAATCCACTAGCGCCATACGGATGTTTAGTTAACTAAAACGTTAGTAAAGGAGCCGAATAATTTCAAAATCTGTAAGTATACACAAAAGATGATGGTAAGCGCCGAGAAATTTACTGTTACGTATAATTAAATGATTGTTTGCGTCTTATTATATCAATAGTAAGGCGAGCAAAATAATTTATTGTTATAGATCAATTGAATTTGGAGATGTACCTTTTCTCAGTGCATGCTCTAAATGCTCTATAGTGTTCCTTCACTCTCGTTCCTTCACTCTTAGATATAAGAACACCCCCTCTTAAAATTCCTTTTGTTCCATCTAACCCTTAGACTATTATAACGTAGGTTAGTTTGTTCTATTCTTTAGTTTTAAGTAACTCTTGCTCTGAAGATGCCGCAAGGCGAAAGCGCTCGGCAATTAGAATTTAGTCTATATATTAATATATGACTAAATAATCCTACGTGAAAATTAAACAGTGTTTAGTTTAACATTTTATAACTCATATTAAAATTAATTTTCACAACGCACCTACTTTTAATTTAATAGATCTATTCCATTTATTCAAATCGAAGTTAATAATGATGACTTTTCTAATACATGATGCTCTTGAGTGTAGGTCAAATGAGCAATAAGTAAAAATATTTACAAGAATAAAATAATATTCAATAATTTGTATCCCACAAAAAGATTCCCAGTAAAATATAACACAACACCTGAAATTCATGATAAAATTTGAAAATATTCTTTGCAGAATTTTATCAAAATTTCTTTCATCCTGATCTGTTTTAAATGTCATAGTACTTAAGGGGATTTATTCTGTAAGGTCCGTATAATGACCCTTCGATTTGTAAATACATTGTCGAATAATAGGTAGGTATCGAAGAAAATTATTTTTAGGATGGTGCAAAAATTCTTTTCACTTTCATTTAAATTGTTATTTTTTTTTATATTATGCCTCTGACTTCTAAGTTAAAAGTCCGTCGTACGAATTTTCCTATAGACTTAGGTAACCATTACTGAGCCCAATAGGGCCTATAAGTCTAACTTCTATGAGAGGGCTTTTGATGTTGTTGGGCCGGTTACATGGAATCGCCTACCAATACCATTGAGAGACAATCAGACTGTCATCAGCTTCAGATGCAAATTGAAAACTGCACTCTTCACCGGCGCCCTTGAGACTGTCTAGGGACTTAAACGGCGTCAAAACAAAATCATCATCATCACCATTTCGCAAATATTATATCTGTACCTGAGAGCCATTTAGTCTTAAGTACTAAAATGCCATTTTCAAATTTCAATTTTTTAATCGAAAAAATCTCAACATTTTACCAGTAATAAGCTGTATATAGTAGGTATACGAGTATACCATACTGATGCGTACTTTAATTCTTATGACCCTAAGCATTTCTGTACTTAAGACTCACGACTGTTGTATTATTTCCGCTTTTTTTGTAAATTTGCCATTTTTGTCACAAATGAACTTGAATCCTAATGGCTCTCAGGTACAGATATTAATTAAAATAAGATATTTTACAGACCTTTAAACAAATGCAATTTAAAACAAATGTTTTTTCTTTCATATTGTTTTTAATGAAAGAGACGTCTTTCGTCTTACAAGGACATTGTCAATCATCAATCGGATTGACAATTTCCAATAAAAATCCGTGTAGTAAAAAAAAACGGAGGCGCTATTTTCACCCATTTTTTTTTTTTTTCTATACAAACAGAAATATTCCGCGAAAAAGTGGTTATTTCTACCCAAAGTACATACCAACCACAGATACTAGATACCAAGTATTTGTTTGACGTTTATACTGTCATTAGACTTGTGTGACGTTTTGTTAGTAATTTCTAACTAATTTGTGTTTTAACTATTATTTTGTTTATGTTAATAGATTGCATTTAATTTTCTCTTAAATATTTTCTACAAATTAAGTGTTTTTAAGTCACTTATAGGTTAAATTTCATAATATCTTGGATATTTCATTCTGTATACTACAAATTAAGTGTTTTTAAGTCACTTATAGGTTAAATTTCATAATATCTTGGATAATTCATTCTGTATACTACAAATTAAGTGTTTTTAAGTCGCTTATAGGTTAAATTTCTGAATATCTTGGATATTTTATTCGATGTACTATAAATAATGTCCTGATTGTTTTAAGTGTAATTTTATAATGTGCAGGTAACATTGCTCACGAGCTTTGTATTAAAACAATTGATCTATATAATAAAATAGATGAAATATTACACTTCGTTTTTGTTATTCTAATGTATTTTGAAGATTTAAAGAATTTCCTTGTGAAATTTTAAAATTAATTTTACAGACTCCATATTACTATATAATGCAAAAAAAATATTCTATTAGACAAAACACAACAATTTTATTGAAGAAATGGCAATAGTGCCACTACCATAGATTAACCATAGAGTAGTGTTTTAATTTGGATTGTTTTCACAGTTTTTGTTTCATTTAGAAAAAGGACAGAAATACAGAAATATATTTATTTACCTCGGGTTGTTTATGGTAAAAAAGAAAAAAAAAAAAAAAATGGGTAGAAATAACCTCAGCCAAAAAAAAAAATTTTTTTTATTACTAAACAACAACACAGTGAAAAGCTTAAAAACAAAATTACTTCCTCATTTTTTTCAGTTAACTGTTTGGTTAATATTTACTTCAGTCAAAATTATTTACATATAACACTGAATCTCTATTTGTACTGAGATCTTAAAATCCTGCAGGGCTACTCTTGAATTCAATTAAGATTAGATTCGATCTTAAGATCAAGATTAGATCAAGACTAGAAGATGGCACTCCCGACACAATCTAGTCTTGAACTGAATCTAATCTTATCTTTAAGACGTCTTAATTTAGAGATGTATTTCCTAACGCCGTTATCTATGGGTACCAACCTAACAAGGACGACAACTAAATTATTAATTCTTAAAATTCACGTGATATCACCGTATTTCAACATTTTTTATAAACCTAAAATAATTTTTTGATAAAAAGAAATGAAATTTATACTATATATTGATGTATAACAGTGCAATTAACTTATAAATAATATTTTAAAATACCTTTGCACTGACATGATTTTTGTCTATGAATTCTACCACTGACAGCTCTTCTTTCGTTAGCTCGTTACTGTCATATTCGTTTGTGTACTTTAGTATAATTATATGTTATTTTGGTATATTTATTATTCTATGAACGCGTTAGCAATTGAAAATAATACTTTATAAGTTATATTTATAACATTATATGGTGGAATTATCTCAACAACAGTTTGTGTGACAAAGCAAACCATATGTAAGCCATTAATGTTGAATGTTTTAGCTATTCGACATGCCCATCGAAGCATGTGTTTTATCCATTTTTAATATTATCCAAAATAATATTTAAGTCTCAACACACAATCAAATTGAGACTTTTTTGTAATAGTTTACTCAATATGTGTTAAATTATTGAAATTTAATTCATAGGTTATGAATACACCTATCTAGGTTGGAGGAATACTTTTTCACTTAAATAAGTAGTTTTTTTTATAATTATGTACAATAAGTAATATTATATTTTCAGATGCCCCGAATTTGTTACATGCTTGGATGTAAAGCAAACTATGAATATTTGTGTTAACAGACAATCACAATGTTAAGCGGATTTTAAAAAGTGGGCACCCCGATAAACATATGAAGATAATTAGAAAAATCGGGCATCTAAGTTCATATTTTATGCTCTAGCATTGGATTGGATTAGAACAGCGCTCTTTTTGGAAACTATCATTGGGCATTCTCAGAACATGTTCCAGCCAGGACCGTCGTCTCTCCAGTATTACGTAAATTACAGGTCTCTGCCGGGTGCACCGGCGCGCAGCATCATACCCAAATAAAAATGTGCTCACATCTCTTTTTGAATATGCAATGATGATATGCATAGTGTAGCTGCTGTTATTATCAACACGTTGTTTTGTTATAATATTAGTTTTGTTAGTTAAAATTATTTAGTATATTTTACTCTATTTATAATAAAAAATTATGTCTCATTATGAAAGTGAAGACAAATTTGATGAGCGCCTGAACGTAATGATTGATAGACCTCGATATTTATTTCGTCGCCCTGTGAAAGACTCGCAAAATCCATTCAGTAGTGATTAATCAACGATTGCGAATTGACTAATCACGAGCAGTGTGTGGACTGCACAGCTAAGTGTTGTTTTAGAATATGGTTTACTTCGCATAGCGATAGATATTTACTTAAAATAGCGTTGGCGGTCGCTATGCGTAAGTATTGTTTTAGAATACGAGCTTAAGTCCTGACAAACAAAATCAGACGTCTCACTGAAACTTACTATTTATTTATTCTTTTTGCACATCATATTATATAACAGTGTAAACAAAACAATATGAAATTTAAAAAATCTAGGACGATATGCAGTGGCGAGATTATCACTATAAAGTGATTACTTCCATCTAACCACGACATTATATTTTGTTTATTTATTATTTTTGTATTGCCTAATTCTCTAATCTAATTAATAAATTTGATTCTCATTTTTGTTATATCTTCTTAAAAAAACAATATATTTCTTGTTTGCTTTGAATAATAAAATTTTGTTGTATGGAAAACTCATTTCTAAAATCTTTCCCGGCTGTTGAAAATATTTTTTTTTTAAATAAATTGACATGTTTTGACAAAAAATGTTTTGTTTTTAACAACCTTGCCAAACAAATACTTCTAAGATTCCACAATTTCCTTCTTTCAATGTCCCTAAAGCATCTTCCATCCCTTGCAAACAAACTTCTCAAATGTACATACTCGCTTACTTGCTCCAAACATTCATCACCAAACTTTATTTCGCAAATTGCTTTATTGCACTCTTTCAAACACTATATTATTTTTAAACTAAAACAAATGTTTTTTTCCCAATATTGATTCTTATAGAGACATCTTTTGTCTTTCAAGGACATTGTCAATCTGATCGATGTGAAAAATCAATATAGCGGAAAAAAACATTTGTTTTCTAATTTAATCCTTGGACGGCCACGTTTCTGAGCATTATACCTCAACCATATGTTTTTTTTTTATTATTCTGTCCTCATTCATCCTTCCCACATTCACAACTGCCATAGTTTGTTCACCTTCATTATTGTTACTACCCAGATTTCATTTAACAATTTTCAAGGATCACACTATTACACAATCTGTCCCTCAGACTTTCACCACACATTCTTCTCAATGACTTCACTTCAAGTGCATTTATACCATTTTAATTCTCCTTCAGCTGAGTCCAAGTCACACTTGCATACATTAGTGTTGGCACTAAGTTAACCGAGTGCACCAATCTTTCAGCTACAAAAGAAATATTTCTGTTAGTTTTCCAAATTTTCTTCTTTCAATATCATATCATTCATCTCACGTAAATAGACTACCCAAATATACACATTCATCTACTTATTCCAAAATTTTATTATAATACAAGCCTGGAAGCACAACTTCTTCTCAGCCCACTCCTGGACGAAGGCCTCCTCCGTTTCCTTCCACGCCATTCGATCCTGCGGCGTCTGAATCCTGTTGACCTCAGTTTTTCGAGTAATATTATCCTTCCACCTCATTAAGGGGTCTTCCTTTACTCCTGGTATCCAAGATGTAAGAGACTTTAGGCATTTGTCATCTGGGCTTCTAGCTATGTGTCCCACCCATCTCCATTTAAGAGTTGTGACACATTGTGAATACAAGATTTGAAAAAATTGTCTACTCATTGACTTAAAAACAGTGCGTATTAAAAGAGTTACTTTTTTACTTTCTACCAATAATAAATACTTGATATATTTAAAGTTTCTCAGTTTTATAGGAATATATTTGACAAGGATGTAATTTAAGGGAAAAAACATTGTAATTTCAAAACATAATGTCTATTTATTTCAAATAAATAAATAATATTCAGTTAACATATATTTTATTGTATTAGTCATACAGTTTTTGTTCAATACACAATAAGAATATTATATCGTGTTGCATATTCAAAAAGAAACATGTGCACACATTTGTATTTAGGCATACTCTTTTAAAACTGTTCATTAAGGCATTAAAATTGTAGTTTGGACTTTTTATTGACATATGATATTATTCTTTAAGCATTGAATTTTAATATTTGATACTAAAAATCACTTTATAAAATGGTTATGATGTCATTATGAGCAGTTTAATCTGGTAATGTCAAAATATTTATGAATTCACATGTTCCTTTTTGAATATGCAACGACGATATGTTATGACACATGAACCAATCAAGACTACATCTGAAATGCTACAAAGACATCAAATCAAAAAAGCTATGTAATATAATAAAAGCTGTGATGTGATATAGCATGTTTGAAATGAAGAAAAATGAATATATTTATAATAGAATACACACTGTAATTACAACATACACAGAATGTACGCAGCACAGAGTTAAATATAATAAATAATTTTGGGTTAGCTGGAAAAACTATACCCTCTGTATATTGATTTAAATTTATTTTTAGATAAATTTGCTTGTAATCAATGTACAAATAAATAAAATATAAACATTTCAAGTGATGACAACAAATATACCATCACGTTATATCCCAAATGGGGTAGAGAAAGAGTAAAGTTTAATTTATCGACCGACGGTTCTTGGTGGAGGTTCATATTAATAATTTTTGAATTGAGTTATTATCGTGTATCTTCAACCATATTATTATAATTTTGAGCTGCTGTGGACGGTCAGACGATGCTATTATTTTAATCTATTGTTTTCTATTTGTCACATACCTAACTTGTAATGAAGGTTCATTTTGGTTTTGCCTGACGATCAGAGCGGAAGTTCTTGAAAGCTGGTTCGCAAGAATAAATAAAGTTAATAGTGGAATAATTATATATTTTGTTTCATTTTAAAAATTATTAGAAGTGATAGAGAATGTGACGTAATATTAACAAAGAAATTTTTGTAAATTCTGACATTATTGTTAATTCTTTAAAAAATACTAGTAATTGGAAATCACGGCATGAAAGCTGAAGGTAATCATTTCCAGGCAGTTGGCCCCCGTGACACTGAAGCTCCTCTCTGCAAATTTGGAAGTGTTTGCCCTGTTGGGTTCTACAAGTTTGTTGTGGTGGAAGATGAGCGCTGTGGTCGCCTTATAGAGTTTCGTCGATGGGACAGAGCTCAGTGAGGTATAGATGTGCTGCGCCGCTCAAGGCTTTATGAACCGTGAGGCACAGTTTGAACTCTACTCTCTTTGGGATTCTCAGCCAACGTAGCTCCTTATTATTAAGCAATGGTGTGATGTGTCAGCGCTTATTCTCTCTGTAAATGGTTCCAGCAGCAGCATTAAAGGCTATCTGGACAGTTGAGAAGGATTCCAAGAGCTAAATAATATCCAAATATAACCTGTAAACGAAACATTATTTAATAAGGGAAAATAATGTGAAATTTGTGTAACACAAGTAAAAAGTATTTGTAATTTCTTCTCCATTTCTCCCTATTTTATGCTAGTCTACATTTAAGAAAAGGACTCCCACCATTTACCCCTGGATGTTTCAAGAACATCAGTTCTAATATCATCCAAATTCTGCTAGCATCTTCACTACTACCACTACTACACCATTATAGCATATCTCACAATTGGGGTGGCCAGCAGACCAGCTGCGTGTAATAAACTTCCAAGGTGTCCTCTTCATGCCAACAAAAATTTAGGAAAATGTGTGTCTGGCGTGAACACATAAATACTCCATAATTTCGAATTATTTTTATGTAGTTATGTAGTATTTATTTTTTTAAAAGTTCATGTATAGCAGAAATTCACCGAATTAAAGAGACCAATGTCCCATCCATCCTGAATGTTTAAAATTTTTGTTGACATGAAGAGGACACCTTGGAAGTTTATTACATGCAGCTGGTCTGCTTGCCATCCCAGTTGTGAGATATGCTATAACGGTGTAGTAGTAAAAAGAGGCTAGCAGAAATTGGATGATATGAGAACTGATGTTCCTGAAACATCCAGGGGTAAATGGTGGGAGTCCCTTTCTTAAATGTTGACTAGCATAAAATAGGGAGGAATGGAGAAGAAATTCTAAATACTTTTTGCTTGTGTTACACAAATAATACATTATTTCCATATCTTGTAATGGTATACAGTGAACGACAATAATAATAAAAAATACAACTATGATCATCAATTTATATCTTTTCCTAATGGGTACTACTGGATAACCTATTATAGAAATTAACCTTTAATTCTACGTACGTACCACAGTTCATATCATCATTTGATCCATATAGGTGTCTCTTGGTCGGAATTTAGCATTTCTGCCTTTGGTCTTGCCCTCCTCGAAGGTGATGAGGGTGCCTGATGTTATGGCCAATCCAGTTGAGTCATTGTAGAACAATAATGTAGTTTTGAAATAATATTTTTCACTCATCTTCTTATAGCCCGCTAGACTAGAATCTCGAGGGTCCGAAACCATGTTCTTTGCGTCGCCTGTTACAGGATGGAGGCCTTGTATATCTCCAATGAATGAGAATATAGGACAGTGGTCAAATAAACAACACATTCACTGTTCACGACATAATTCCACAATGTATTATTCGATTTAAAACTAGTTTCACAACTACACTTCAAAACAAACGACTCTGACAAAACTAACAAACAACACCAAATTTTATTTGCGTAAAAAACATAGCAAGATAAAAAAAAAAGTATTGGAAATACACTAAAATAAATATTATTCTAAAAAATAAACAAACTTGCGTCGCACATAAAGTTTAAAAGGTGGAAAAATACTTTTAGATTGCTAAAATGTACCTCCATAGCAATCTTAAGTTTTGACAGTTGTTAGATTGCGTTTAAGACGTCTATTAAGATTTGACCTTGGCAATGTTGTGTCAAGAGTACCGATTTCATACAAATTTTAAGATCTTAACGAATTTTTAAGACATCAAAGTAGATCGGTCTAAAAGTTAAGATTTAGATCGTGTTCAAAAGTACGAATTCGCCATTTTAAGATGCAAACAAGATTAGATCGTATTTAGATTGTGTCGGGAGTAGGGCTGCTGGAAAGAGATGTAGATGTAATATTCTTACACAAACAACGAAATTAATATTCTTTCGTCCTTGCTAAGTCACTACGTTAATATATTATTCTATTTAATCGACAATTCATCTTCTCTGGCATAAATTTCCATCGCTATTATATATTATTTGTTTGTAAAGAACACATTTCGTTACATTGTAATATTCAGATTTTATAAAAAAAAACATTTAGTATAAAATTTAGGAAAAAAGGTTATTGTTGTATCTTTTGTTAACAATAAAAGATCGAATCACAATAGATACCTTTAGTTTCCATGAAACTTTTATGAAGCATAGAAAAAATATTTTCAACGCAGTAATGATTTCATACTAATATTTAAATTTAAAAATGCTTTATGTAGTAAGTACATACATAAGAACAGAAATATTTTCAAAATATATTTTAAGGTACCTACTTATCTTGCTTGACTCCAAGGTCTCCTGACAAAACTGAAAGGAGGTTAAACGAATGTTTATATACAAAATTCAAATTGCTGTAGCTATGCGTATATTCTTTGCTGTCGGTCCCTCAGTGCTGAGGACCGTGGCCATTATTTGTATAGGTGTGGACAAGATGCTTCCAGCGACTCCGATCCTCCGCTCTTCGCAGCGCCTCATGCAAGGACCCCCTGTTGCTCCCTTCACCTGCTCACTCCATCTCATTGGTGCGCACCCCCTAGCTCTATTGCCCTCCACACTTCCAGTCATAAATATGCGAATATACAGTCTCATAATAAACTTATCAATGTGTGAAACTGCCTATATTATTAATTCTTCCGCCTTCATCTTGAAAGCATCATCTTGAGGAATAGATTCTGCTTCGTTCAGAGCGTTTTTCACCAATAATAGATTGAGTCGTCTCATACCAAAATATTAGTAACTCTCTGATATGGATGTCGTATGAACAGCAAATTGAGATTTTTTTTTTATCTAAGTCATCTAAAAGCCTGTGGGTAAAGATCATTTGTTTTTTAATCTATATTAAATGTTTAAAGCATGTTATTAAAAGAATACTCTCAGAACATTTTAAAAAATAGGTATATGCGGACAATTCTTCGTAGGCCATATATTCAGTGAAAAAAATCTGTAAGTATTTATACAAAATTTTATATCTATTCTTTTAAGGTTTTTAAATTTAGGCGTCAGTAATACTCGTACGGTACAAATCTATTATTAGGCAAATAATGATAGCACATTACACAGTAAAAATTAAAGCAAAACGCGAATTTATTGAGTCGAAGAACTTCCATCGATTTCTACGGTGAAATAAGCATAAATTGCTTCAGAAATAACAATTTATATCAATTATAATCCTATTCAAGGCGTAAGGCGTTTACGACTCGTATATACCTACAATTTATATCTATGTGTAGAGGTACCCATTACAATCTCACGAATTCGTAAAAAAAGCACACAATTAAGCTAAGTAATAACAACGTGACAAGTGATAAATGAATTCTTTCATATTTTCTATCCAAAAATATGAAACAAGGAAGCACTTCTAAAAACTATCTTAATAACTTACAGCCATATGAAACGTGTACCTACATATTTAATTTACACGACACAAATGTTTTTCACTTTCATTTAGGTCAACGCTCTACTGTTAGACCGCCCAGGACATTCTCATAATTATATCATTACAACGCCTGTACATCATAATTATCACATGATAAAACTACTTAATATGTTGTACGAGTATATTATTATTATAGTAACAGTTCGCCATCAAATTCTCATTTAGAAACACGTTAATTTACTACTACAATTGTAATTTATTAAAGTGTCACTAAAACCAAATATATTAACTCGTGGAATATTTAAATATATTCACATTTTAGTAAGTATCATCTGCCGTGCCTTCTGCTATCTTGGATAAGAATAGGAGAGATGCTCATTTGATATCTGTATCAAAATCTAACATAGAAATAAGATATAGGTACTTATCTTGACTGTAGGTGAATTAGGCAATATCTAAATGCAGATATAAACTTAGCCTTCAATGCATTGAGTAATGTTTTTATTGTTTTTGATATTGTATTTATATTATTAAAAAAATATAATAAAAAAAATGTATCTTTTCACCGTTCCTCTTTCATGAAAAATCTACTGTTGAAATTAACAAGGGTTAATTAATTGAAGAAAATGATTGGAAATAAGTACTAATTTATGTATAAATAATGCTAAAATTTATTGTATTATAGCAGTTTGTTTTTCAATTTTAAATATGAATACATTTGACATTAATTTATAAATTAATAAAATAGGCAAATACATCGTTTTGTAGGACAAACAATATCATAAAGACTAAGAAATTTACACATTATTTCATGTAAATCTTTAACTTTTTCCTCGCTATAGCAGAAGAGCATTTCACTCGCGTAAACTCATCATTTAGCTTTCTGTAAACATACTTGAAAGGATTGTATGTAATAGGATTTCTCCTGTCCATAAAAGGAATGTAATTTCTCATTGAATTATCATGTTTTGGATAGCACTCAAACCAATTTATACTGTCTAGCTTACTCTTGATAGCTGAGACAAGATATTTGCAAAGAAAACATTGACAGTTGCTGTATTTTCCGTCCAATGATAATGTCAGACCGCAGAATACAAGAGATGTTGCGAATAACAAAGGAAACAGAGATATGATTCCGATAATTTTAGACATACTTAATATAATTTAACTTAATAACTTTAAATATAACTTAACACACCAAAACTTATTAATTTAAGTATTTGATTAATATCAATAGCACGTCAAAAATTTATAAAGTAATTTTCACCAGCCAATTCAGTTGACAGATATTTTTGTTAACGTTCTACGTTTTTCAATTTTATTTATAGTTCAGTCACGGGCATAGGAACCTACTCGTTAATATTGTATGTAATGCCACCCCGCGTGTAGGTAATAAACATAGAAATCGCACCTATGCGATATAATCGCCCTCATAATAAAATTGACATTTAAAATTGACGTAAATCTTTATTGGCCAAAATTTAACATAATTATACAATAAAATACAACATTACACAGCAATAAAATTAACAATACCAAACATTGTATGGAAAGAAGATATTCTTTTCAATTTTTCTAAAGGTTATCCACTCGTTTGCGAGTAAATTAAGATGAACTAGTAAACCATACAATAAATTCGTATGTTAAATCAACGTTTATCTAACTTCGAAATATATCTTAATTATGTTCTATCTCTTGAAGTTAGATAAAAACATAATCTCAAGATTAAAACCCAATATCCATACTTTGTCGATGGATTCTAAGAAAAACAATATTTGTAGAATACTCATGTACCTACTTATGACGTAGGTCGGTAGGCACTTACTTAAATTACTTTAATGATAGCAAATTCGCAAAACAACGAGAGTGCTTCGTTATTATGATAAGTACTTGAAAGATAAATTGATTTAATTAACATCAACAAGAAATTAGTTGATCGTGATTATTTCATTGCATTTATAAACAAATTTATTTATACAAATAATGCAGAGACAACTACAGCTCAGCAAATAAATATGTCTCTTGAAAATATTCTCGGAATTTACTGGAAAATGAAATAGGAAAAGCACAAATTGCTTCTTTTGACCAACGATTAATTTACTATCTCATAGGTAAGTCTGAGAAGCTTCTTTAATTTAACGTAAATATGACTCCAGGTATACTTCAGAATAAAGTCAATTCTAACTGTGTAGTTGAATTTTCTTTCACGAGTATTTTCGTGGAATAAGTGAGTCATTGTAGTTACAAGTTATTAAATAAATTAGATAAATTAGAGGAAGGTATAGTTTTTCTAGCAAAACATTATATCTATTCTGCATATCTGTGTTGCATAAGAATTATTGTAAAACATAAAATACAATAAAACATCTGTGTGTTTAATAAAATTATATAAATAGATAGAGATAATAAAATTATATTTCATTGCAATCCTCTATATGGCTGTGAGTCTTGGCACCTAATTAAGATATGGAAGTGATAAATAATAAATTAGGGTCTTAGAGGATTTGAAGGGAATTGAATATAAAGCCAAGATCAGGATGAACAAGTCACAAGTGATCCTGTCAAGTAACAATAAAACCAATGCTCTATAAAAAAAACATGCATTCTGTGGGCGTGTTTCCAGATTGTAAAATTGAATGTAATTTATTCACAAAGGTAGTGTAGATAATTTCCATCCATGTTATTCAAAACCAGTAGTTCAATCATATGAATGTACGTTTACCATTCGTAATGAAAATATGATACCACAACTTGGAATAATTCAAACTTTGAATAATTCAAAGTTTCCAATAATTTATTTTCACCAGTAGTAGTTACCCATTTGCATACATTAAATTTTAAATTATTCGAAGTTGTGACGTCACACTTTCGATATGAATATGTTGATATTCAGCATAAAGTGATTTTTAATATTTTCAGTTAGTACAGCAACTCACCTATCGTGACTTCCCTAACTTTTTTTGGTAAGCAGAGAACGACTTCCATGTTTATTACAAGCATTTGTTCCGCTGGCTACCTCATTTGAGGGAGATGCCATGGTGGAATGTAAAAAAATATTATCTTTACTTTAATTGGTAGGTACGAAGAAGACCACCTAGCTGGCTACCCCTTTTGAAAGAAATGACGTTATGGTATGAATAAATGAACATGATTTTTAGATAGATGGCTACTAGTCATTGGGTTCTGAAAACTGAGTAAGAAGACTATTCATCGCATCGCCTAGTGCATTAGGATTAACATCCGCAATATTAATATCACATCTTATTAATTAAGATGAAATGACTTTTAGTTTTATTAGTAGCTGCTATGTTCTGTTCTTTATAATACTGTTCTTTATAGTATGCTTTTAATTCCTCTATCTGTACTAGATATTAGGTAGGTATTCCATCTGGCTTCCTTAGTATTATTTTTCTACATTTCATAGAAGCAAGCAAGAGAACAATAGTATGTATTTTATTACTGCTGTCTATTGTTTGTACTATTATAAGATATTTATATCCATATTATTACTACCATTATTATAAATATATAATTATGCACTTATAGTAGGAAAATACTATCAAGCTAAGTACTTCTGTACTGTAGCTACAAATATAAATATACTACCTACTAATGACTTGATACATAGTATTGTAATTAATTTTATCATAATACCTAATTGTGACACTAGATGGCGATGGAAGTTGCTGTTTTTTTCTTAATTAATCTAAATTGTCTCCACTCATCCTAAATGTCGTAATTCTTTTTTGGCACGGAGGGAACAACTTGCATATTTATTACTTACAGTTCTTCCGCTGGCTACCCCATATATAGATACCAGATCATCATCATCTCGCCCTTTAACGTTCATCTCGAGCAGAAACCAGTCCCCTCCATTAAGGATCGTCTCTACATGAGTCACCACTTCCCACGACATTCTCAGCGCTCTGATGTCGTTATCATAGGAACAGTTTACTGTGTAAGAGGAACTCCCAGGCTGTCAGAATCCTTGTGCATGAAAGAAAAATGTTATTTTTGGCCAACTATCATTGGACATTCTATACTGTATTACAGAAACATTAGATCTTTCATTTCATCATTTTGTGACATGCTCATTGCTCATACCACCTAACATCCATATTCCTTCCAAGACACTTCGTTTCGAAACTTTGTGTCTTCCGCTCTTGAGCCTTGGTTAAGTGCCAAGACTCACAGTCACAGATACCAAATAAATAGAGAAATAAATATTTACCATTATATAAATGTACAGAAAGTATAACAGTTTCTATATCCTGGTACTGTATGAGATCGGGTAAGATGAACGAGTATAATCATGATAGTGCATTTACAGAGCACAAAGACAAATGCTTTTTAATAAATATAAAATATTGCTATAATAACATAACATAATATATTATTATTACGAAGCATATCCCTGTCCCATTCCATAATGTTCCCCTTACTTAGAACTGAACTGTAACATGGCGAGCGGATGGAACGAATATTATTTCAAATTGTAAATTGTTCTTTTTACTTCAACCATTATTATAATAACACAGTTGGTATGTAAGTAGCACTCCATTTTTCTTTTTTTAATCAGGCAATACTTAACTGATAGTGAATTTTTCACATCAAACCATGAGTTGTGACTTTATAATTTTTCGATCTTTACAAATATTTAAACTATCGTCGCTCACTTACATTTAAGTAAATGATAATAATATAATCATCATCCGTTTCACATTAATACTCTACATATAATATTTACATACCAATATAATATATTTATTGCCAAAACAAAAATTCCATTGAAAAAGTTCTTAAAATTGGTTTAGAACTGCCATTATCGGTCCATTTACCTATATTTTTATTTTCTCCCGAATAATATACTGCAATAAAATAAATGTACGATATCCCAATATCACAGTGGGACGTGTCAACATTTAAAAAGAGCATAAACCAGCAACACACGAACATTTCGAAGTCTACAAGAACGATAAATGCTATGACCTCATTTCGACTAGGTACCATCCTATTAAATTTATTTCAAACGACATCCCTCGAATGTACTACATCGTGTGAGCGGAACGAGCAAGCTTTCAATATTTTACAATATTGCTGATCTTACTAATAGTACAAACACTATTGTCATAAAGACTAACGAATCTGACTTCCTCTACATACCAATTGCATTATAGTGGATTCCTTTTACTCAATTATGTTGTTATCTTAAACTCCTGCGAGTCATTCGACAGGTTCAGCCACTTTTGTACGTGACCTCACAAATCTGACATGTTTTGTATAAAAAAACTCACTAATCAAACATTTATACATTCAGGCATGAAAATAAATCGATTCAACTTGTTCTAGTATATAGTTTCAGTAATCCGATGATCTATGAGTCATAATGGTTAAATTTGTTCCTACAAGTGGGGTAGCAGGGGATTAACTGCATATAACAAACATGCAAGCTGTCGTTTCCGTGTCAATAAAAATAAAGAGATTCAGGATGGGTGGCAGACCTTATCGCTGAACTGAAGATGTTAAATGTCTAAATTGTAATAAATCAAATGTTTTTGTGTTAACACTTTGGAAATTCATTATAATTAAAATGATTTTAAAACACTGTATAATTTCCAAATTAAATTTATTCACCTCAAACGTTTTCGCCAAGGCTTCTACTTGGCATCATCAGGAGGACTAATTAGTTTAAGTTCATATAATCAATATACAGAGGGCGAGTTTATCGCAAAGGCGCGATCTCTTCCAACTAACCCAAATAGAAAAAAGCATGAGACCTTTTCTTTGTCGGGACTCGTATAGTTATCTATCACTAAAATTCTAGTTCTAATTCAATATTTTTACTAAAAGTACAAAAACTTTACGAAAAAATACGACAGTCAACCAATTTGATATTATGATACACTAGTAAATCTCTCAAATCCTACAGGTCACTGATCTGAAATGATTGGAGTTAAAATATTATGATTGCTATACATTATTGACACTGAATGAGGAATGAATTATTGTCTGTGGCTACGCGAATATACTAGAAGCCATTGACACTAGACGAAGTCTAATAATTGATGAAGTTCACTGTGGTTATTCACTTGAATCTTGAACTCATTGATTTGATATTAATCAGTGCATGAGACAAAAATCATAAAACTTTATTACTTACATATAATAAATATTGATAAATCACATCACTTGACAATCTATAGATATACTCGTACATCCTATTCTATATAACATTGTTAAATTAAAATTTTATATAGGTGCATTCTCAACTCAATCAACCTTCAACGCTATTTCCAGGAGTACGGGAGACAAACCAGCCTCCTCCTCTGGGAGTGTCCTTGCGCCAATTAATTTATTTCTTTATTTTATTTTTACTTATTTATTTTTATTTATAATAACATATACGGCACAAGGCCATTAAACATATACAAAAAATTCACAAATAGTTCGATGCAATACAACAATCCTTTCAAACGCAATCACATTTACTTATCACACACACACATTCACGCAACTATACAATGCAGCAATATTAAACTATAGCATCTTCCCACGGTATTCCTAAATAGCTCTGGTGATGTTTTCATGAGTATTGTGAAAGAAGGACATATAGGTCGGCGGGATCTTGCAGAACTTTAGAAACTGACTTAATTTTATTTTAACTATTTTTTATTATATCAACGCCATTTTTTCTGAAATTTATAATAAAATTCTATGTTTCTTGCTCTAGGTAATATGTTATTTCACTCCTAAGTACATACTATCACTTAAAATTTTCCGATCATTTATTATCTCAGTTGAATTGACACCAATATAATATTTGCTAATTTTTTTCTTCCTGTTTTGGCCTAGTACCTATTATATTCTTGAAAAAACTTGTAAAATTTTCCAATGAAAATGTATTACACTTACACAACCCAACTGTCAAATAGGTACCTAAGTCTTTATACAAGTGTATTATTACATACTTACACTTATACATCCACTTTTAGACATATATGTATTACGTTACATTCTGTGCGCATTTTCCGTTTAATACGTACATAATAAGTAGAGATGTGACGGTATAACTGCATTCAGGGCGTAGAGCAAAGGAACATGTATTGAATGCTAATAGGGTCAGAATATTTTGGTTTATGTTGAGAGTACCTACCTACATATTTTAAGTATAGTACAACCATATGTAGGTACTTTCGTTCCTGCAAGACAACTAAGATACCTTACTACATATACTCGAAGGAAAGGTTCTCTAGAAAAGTTATTAGAAACTACCTAGTTTCTCAAAACGTTCATATATTTAATTAATGTGTAGTTCAAGTAACAGGTAATAAAAAGCATAAGAAAGTTTGACACTAATATTCTTATAATTACCGTAGCATGATGAAAATGTTTCATATTTGCAAACGGTATGTAGACTCAAATGGACGTTTTAATTACATATGCTTTGAAAAAATGTGTTTCCTGATCTTCAGAGTTGGCGTAGTATGCAGGGGAAGGTTACTTCAGCTTATAAGAGAGAAATTCGGTAGTCATTTATAGCTAATCGGTTGTCTAATTGGTAGCGCTGGCAGCTGGAAATTGAATGATTTAGGTTCTATTCAACAAAATCTTATATTGTTGTTTCTTCTTTTTTGAGCTTAGGTGGTTACTTCACTGTGATGTGTCAAGCCTCAAACAAAGATAAAGTACCTATAGAGTATATAAAAAATAACGTAGCTTGTGGTTTGTAAAAATAGCTTCTCCAATTGAATATAAAATAGAATTGAATTCACCTAAAATTTATCGTGTCACAATGTTAGAAGTATTCATCAAAGTAAAGACATAATACAGTATAGGTGATAAACACTAAAATTTTACGATTCCAAATGTTTTGAACTATTGATGTTATCTAACGGTGACACTTGGAAAGCACCTTGACATGATTGTAAAACTAAAACATGTCATCTGTTTTAATGTCATCAAAAATGTGATATTGATGAAAGTGCATATCAGAAAATGTTGTTAATCATTAAATGTATCTTTTCTCGACATACCATTCATGTGTGCCAATTTTTTTCTCCATTACGAGAACATTTTTGTATAGCAGTGACATAGTTGGCGCTTGTGTGGCATGCGAGGGAAAGTACATAGCTACATATTATAATACTCGTAGTTCTGGCTAGTGTATCATTATGGAAAGGGAAGAATATCAGCGATAGTTCTCTCTTGGCATTGCCAATAGTAACCAATGCCAAAATTTCCTCCACCCTCCGAGAACGAAGGCGAACTGATTTCAGATAGTGAGAATGGAAACAGTAGGTAGTTTTTACTGCTGCATCATAACACAAGAACACACCTAATTTGCTAAATCACATCAAGAAATTATTCTAAGATTCTCAAATGTTATTCATCTCATTAGCCATTTACGAATATACTTTAGTCTCACTTGCATTGCTTGTGGGATAGGTGAAATGTGAACGTTAGATAGGTAGGTATGTATTTCATAAAGAAGAGTCAACTGGCATGAAAGTTTTTAAGCACTCTGTAGTCTGATATTAGTATTTCGAACTTTTTGTCTGAATATCCTGAATTTGCACCTCTGCTGACCTACTCTTCTTCTGTTTTCGCGACAGAAATAAGTTCAAAGTTTACTGTTGGTGCGATTTGGAATGTTTATCGAATAAATCTATGCATTTTAATACATTTTCAGTGCTAAGAACTGTTATAATACAGAAGATCAGATGAATCCATACACCTACATACATAACAATACTTAACTATTTAGGAATCATAATTACGGCACAAAGTTTGAGTATCTTATCTAGATTGTTACATCAGGCCGCACCAGCTTCGGAAGTAGAAAACATCCCACGAGCCAAAATGTTACTTTAATCGAGATTCTCGATTTTACTTCATTTTATCAAATGCACACCAATAATGTACCTAAACATCAAATAGATTTTATCATTATTGAACAATTACACCAAATGCTAAATACACTTCTATTTCACATTTCAAATATTCAAATGATTCTAAATTACAATTTTTAATTTACTATACCAACGTGATAGAAATTACAATTTTTCAAAGAACGGAATTCAAATATGTATCAGCTTTTATTATCAGTGACAGATTATAGATTTCTAGTCAAAAAGTACCTACCCATACCTACCGCAATTGATGATTGAACTAGGAGTAATAGGTGTCCAATTCATTTCAATAAGTTTTCGAGTGTTTTGTTAAAGACGGATATTCGTAAAAAATCACGAAATACATTTAAAATCTTTAATTCAGCGATGAGGTTTGCCACCATTATGTACCTGTGTGTTAATTTTTACTGGCACAGAGAGAATGAGTGCAGCTATTTTCTAAGTCTCTTTTTTGTGGGAGATAGATAAACTAGGAGCAAATCGTCCCAAATATCATTTCGACTTTAATAAGAATAAAGCTCATTTTAGTTCACATAAAAATATTACTGTTGAATAAATGTTTTCATACAAATCAAAACAAAAAATTTATGAAAAACCAAAAAGTTCTTTAGTAATATAATACGAAACATGTTACATGTCTCCACTAAACCGGACGAATATTGTAGTATTATTTTTTTATAGCTTCATCCATCTACACTACGATATAAACAAACACAAGCAAATATTTAGGGTAAATGTCCTAAATTCTCAAATCTTGGCAGCTGATTTTACGAATATTTTGATTATGCATGCGTATGTTCATTTATTTACATTAGTTATAACATATTCAAGTAAAATAGTAATATTTATGCTGCTTTTATGAGAAGGAATAAAAAGGTCAAAGAACCAAAAAAATTATATCTAATAAAAGTAATGAAATGAGCAGAAATAATATTGTGTATACCATAACTTGTCTGAAAGAAAAGGTGTGAGGAAGCGCGGACGTCCGAGAACCACGTGGCTTGATCACGTGGATCAAATTCTCAAGGACGGCCGCGTGTTGAGTAAGAGGAATCGACGTGCGTGTATGAGAAACTGTATGAATGTGGAGGAAGCGAAGGAAGTGTGTAAAGATAGATCTGTGTGGCGTTCCGTTCTCTCTGCCTACCCCACTTGGGATACGGCGTGAGGGTATAGTATAGTATAGTATAGTATGTATACCATAACCAAAATGTTATTATTTTCATAGGTTTTAATACTATAGACTTTCTGAATTTTTATGATTGTGTTGAATCTCGGAGAAACCACTACATAATTTAATAATACCAGCCCACTAGTACTTACCTATGTATATCCCTTATTGATATAACAATATTTTATTAATTTCCGAACTAATATACCAAAAACAATATCTCTACATGCCTGGTCACAATAAAGGTGTTCATTGTTGTCAGTTTTTCTATCCCACGTTGAATTCTTTTTACACAACTTATTCGCTGTGAAGAATGTTACCGAATTGATAAATATTTAACCACCATAAACAGGACACCATTGGTCTCAAAGGACGAAAATGCAATAGCTTCCATACATATTGTATACATACGTTAGAAAATGCTATATTGATATGTGGTTTTGTCTCCAAATAGCGTTCGTATAAGAAATTTGTCCGAAGATACAAAAAATGTATGAGCATTTCTTATTCTACGTTCATCCTTTTTGGTCAGTTATATTGGTGGGGAAATAATATTATATTATATTTCAATATCATGGTTAACTTACTAGTGAACTAATACTCCCAAATCAAATTTGTTACAACTAATTATTCACGTAGTTTTATCATGCCAGTCAATCTTGTTCACGTGGGTACAAAACTTGAAGGATTCGTGAAACATGAAAAAATATATCTACCTTATTGTTTCAAAAAAATACATGTCTATGATTAATACTTTCTGTGATTTTTACGAAAATAAATTACTCAATAAATAGGTAAATTCAAATTAAAAAAAATGCAATGACACCACTTAAGTGCACTTCCTCCTATCTACAAAGTGTACTGCATGAATGAATACTAATGATTTACTTACATGTATTCAGAAGTTTTCATTAATCGTAGGTAAATAATAAACATTTTGTTGTGCAATAAATACTCCTGCCATTTATCTACATTACATGATACACTTTGACTTTATTTTTAATTCAGATTCATAATGGGGGTTTCCTTGTTTATTTTTTCACAATATTAATTCTGTGTTTATAAGTTTCCTCTTTATTTTCCATGTCAATCAGAGCCATCTTACGATAAACCACGTAAGACAAAATATTGAAATTCCCGCTAATATAATCATAACGGAAGTACATTGTCTATGGCTCGGTTTAATTTTAAATGTTTCATCGAAATAAATTTGGCCAACATCCAGCATTTATAATTGTTTAAAATAGGATTTCGTTTGGACGTTATTGTGTTAAAAGACAATCTAATAATATAATTGTAAATACTCCAAGCTGTTCAATATCATATAAAAAGAAAAAAAATCTTAAGAATCTATGTCAAATCATAAAATTCGAGCTGGCAGCACTGGTTCAACAGCTGTCACTCATCTATGGCTCTTTTCGTTTCCGGCTAAGTGTGCGTTGCGTACATTATTGGCACGTGTGGTTGAAATAAATATAAAACAAACACAAAATGGATAAAACTTTTGTACGAGCTCGTGTAATTATGGTCCTTGGACGTACAGGATCCCAGGGACAATGTACCCAAGTCAAGGTAGAGTTCATTGGAGAACAAAACCGTCAGATCATCCGCAACGTCAAAGGACCTGTCAGGGAAGGAGATATCCTCACATTGCTTGAGTCTGAGCGTGAAGCTAGGAGATTAAGATAATTCTATAGGTCAGTAAAGTGTTAATTCAGCATATATTGGGAGATCTTATTGTGATATGCTAGAACCATCAGTGAAATATTTTCGCCAATGGCGCCCATAATATGGAACTGTCATTTCCTGGTGTCAAATCAAATTTGTCTATATTCCTTAAACGTCGTGCACTCAAACCAATTAATATTGATCAAAACTTTAATATATCTGATATATATTTATAAAAGGTCGTGTAATATGTCTGCTATTGCGATTGTTTATAAACAATGTGTTATAACCTGTGGTAAATGTTAGGTTAGGTGTCTGTAATATGATAGACATTGTGTAACGTAATAATGTGTAGTTTTTATGTCTAGTGATATTGAAACAATGTTTCGATCTTAAATTTAACAGTCTTGTTAGTAGTAAGTGTACAATTAAAATATTGTTGAGTAATGGTTATGTGGAGTAATGCTAAAACATTTGGTTTGCACTAGTAAAATCTGGTGAGTCACTTAAGCGGCATTCAGATTTGTTTGCTTTGAGCAATCGCTCATTATGATCATTCAAATTGAAAAGTGTGAATAGACGTTTCATCCTGAGTGATCACTTGGAATGACTGATGAAAACGATAACCAGCTGACTTAATGTTGATGAAATGTCCTTTCACTGAAGCGACCATAATAAAAAAAATCTTATTTCCATGAATTAGTAACGCAGGTTCAAATCGTAAACAAAACGAAAATGTGATTAACAGACATGACAGTGAAAGCATAACATTAACAAATTTTAATAGACATGTTCACTTTTGACCCTTTCAACTAAGGATGGTCATCTAAAGTGAAACAATGTGAATAGCTCTTAAGCTGATGTTTTAAGTAGTGTGTTTGTTCGTATTGTCTACTTCCAGACTAAAAATATATGTTCAAAAACTTCGTCATTAATTTACCAAACGTTAGCAAAATTGATACTATTTCAGAAATGGATAAAAATTAATCTACTAATAATTAACTAAATATTATCTGCCACAATATCAACTCCAGAGGATTCAGTCCGTTTTTAATGCGGCTGCACGTTTCATTTATCAACTGAATCGCTCTTCACACATATCTGCCACCCTTCAATCTCTTCACTGGCTCAGATGTCCGGAGAGAGTTGAATTTAAAGTGTGTTTGACAGTATTTAAGGCACTTCATGCTATGGCCCCAGAATATATCATGGAACTCTGCGGTAGACAGGCGTTAAGTCATAGACAGACAACACTGAGGTCTTGTCAAGATATTACAACTAAATTGGAGGTGACCAGTACTGTATCGAAACCAGTGTATGTGGAGCGTGCTTTTGCAATATCTGCACCTGTAGTCTGGAACAGGCTTCCACAAATGATCAGAGAAACGCAGGACATATCTCGTTTCAAGAACCAACTGAAGACTTCTCTATTCAAGAAATCTCACGGAATAATCCAGATACAACCTTAGTTAGCGAAGAGCGCCCTTGAGGTGGATTTTTTTTCACAAAACGGCGCTTTACAAATCATCCAAATAATAATAATAAAATAATAATAAATCACAAATTTGTATCTCATAATTATTACTATTGATCTAGACAATTTGTTTTGAAATGTGTAGTTTTGTGTACTATTAATTTTGTTTCTACCATTTATTTTCGTGCATAAATTTCACTATTTTTTTCCTTTTGTTCTAGGTTTAAAATTTCCCTGGTCGTTCCACAACATCAGTACAACACAATGTAATATAAAATTCATATTATATTCCGTTACAATAAACATGGATTTGTAACACTCAAAGTTATCTTTTATTCTATCTCCCAATTTATTAACCGTTTATTATTTTTGGTAAAATGTATTAACAAATATATTTAAAATATTTTTAAATATATTTGTTAATACTGTAATATGGCATATCCAACAAGTGGGTTAGCCAGCAGTTTACCAAAACAGGCTTTGGAGAGAGAGCGTTTAGTGTTGAAGGTCCTAGATGTTGGAACAAGCTGCCTCTGTGTCTGTGGGAGGTGAATGGAGAGAGTTTTAAAAGAGGGCTGAAGATGCACCTTTTTGCTGGGAATTTCGGATGATGGATACAATATACGGCATCCTTGAGGTCATGTTGAGTAAACGGCACTTTACAAATTTGTCCATATAGATATATCTGTACAAGTTGTCCTCTCTGTGCCAATAATCGTTACGACATTCAAGATGCTTGGTGTTTGCGTATATCATCTCTGAATTGAAAAGTCTTATAATGTAATGTTTTACAAATGCTGCCTTTTACAAGACACTCAAAAACTAAGAAAGTAATGAGAGACTTATATTCTATGTTGGGAACTCCATGGATTGTATAAGGTATTTTCAGTTAATATTTTCCTGTTATTGGCTACTTACCGAATGTTGAGATTTAAGTGACATTTATTGAGTCACATACACACCCCTGCTTAGTGTAGTTTGTTTATTTCATTATGAAGCTGAGTTTGCAATAATCCCAAATATGTCCATATAATGTAATAATTAGCACAGAAATGGGCAAAATGAAGAATGACCTTTTTCAGATTGTCCTGGGTCTGGGTGTTACATGTATATGTGTTTAGTGCATTGTATATGTGTATCGCCGTGTTAGTACCCATAATACAAGATTCATATCTTAGTTTGGGACTAGCTCGATCTGTGTGAATTGTCTACACGTGTAAAAAAAAAAAATAATTTGAATCTGGAATGTCAATTGTTGAAAGTTCGAGATAATGAGACAGTGGTTTAACAGAAGAAACCGAAGGCTCTGAATAGATGCGATGAGTAATGGGTAAATCTCTGATACTTCTTTGGAAATCATGCTGCCTTATTCTTCATTTGTACATTTCAATTCTCACAATACAAAGTAATATTATCATGGTGACTCAATTACCATTACTTGCAAGTTGAGAATGCTCTTTCAATCCTCTGATCCTAGAAGGAGCTGAGTAATAAATATCATGTCTATAAGGATTATTAGGAAAATTTGAGTATAGTAAAAGAGTGTTGATATGGTAAAACATCAATATACTTACATCAACATTAGTTAATAATACATTCAAAACAGACAACAATGCAACTTCATAATAGTTTTCATTTTACAATAGATAACTTTATAATTATATTTTATTATAAAGGACATCTTCTATTATATGTTTACATATTATTATTTTATTACTGTATGATGTGTTTATTCAAGTCTGTAGTTTCAAATAAGAATATTTCACCAAAATAAGATGATATTTTATGAATGCATATGACAATGTTTGTATTAAATAATTCATGATTAAAAAGCAAAACAATGTTTGCCGTAGTTAAAGTGATTACTTTTAAAGTATTTCCCATTTAAGTTTGGTTATTATAATAAATAGTTATTCTTGAATACACTTTATATTATGCAGTTGCATACTAACAATAAATGTCATAAGAAAAAATATTATTATAAAAATTACATATTTAGGCATATTCTGTCTTGATATATTTTAAGATAACGGACTCACAATGAAACACTAAGGGTAATATTGTCATTTACTTATTTATACAATACATGGCACATTTCAAATATTACACTTCAACTAATTAAAAACTAGAGAATATTGTCAATTTTTTCATGATAAAAACAAGTCATCAAAAATAATATTTATTTATTTATTCAATAAATGGCTAAAACCTTTTAGAAACAGTTTATAAAAATGATGCATTTCACAATATATTAAATAAACACAAGTTTTAGTATTGTCATGAAACTAATTTATCAGATAATATATATTTTATTAAACATTATTGTCGTTTGTTTTGTAATCATTGTTTTCAATAATCATTTAATTATTTACTAATATTAACCAAATGTATAATTTTTCCAACACCTATACCTTCATCGGTTTTATTCACATTTTTGTTACATAGTTTATTAGTGAGTGATATTACTAATGCATTTCTATTGTATATAAAATACTTCCACATTATAACTAGTTTGTGATGGCCAGTTAAACCCACACATTTGATTTTTTACCTCTTTTTTTGTAAAGTTTCTACCTCCACAGGCCATAAAATGTTAGAATAATATAGTTTAAATAGATATGGCATTTACTATCAATTTCATTTGTATTATTGAAGTGGAAAAAATATGCATTATATATTACTGCATTATCAAAACAAACATTACATATAATTCATAAATGTAATAGCACAAAAATTTGGGTTCGTTTAATCAAACAGCAGGACAATATCCATGCTCTGTCATAAAACTTGTATTTTTTTAATATTTTTGAAGTCTTCTTCCAAGACACTATTTTTTGATAATACTCCCCACGTATAATAAAAATTACGAATATCCTATGATTTTTTTCCGGTTTATCTGAGTTAAATCTCCCAGTGCACAATACAAACTCAACAATGGCATATTATCTTAAATATTTTGTATAATTTATATGTGAAGTATTTTAAGACATTTTTAGAACATATCCAACCTTTTATAGTAATATGAACTATTACTAAGCACCTCAGATGTGTCTTGTAAACTGGATAGGTACCATCCTATTATTTTTTTTTAATCATTGCAATACATGAAACTTTGTCAAAAGACCAAAACCTGGAAATGAGATCAATTAATTTGCTGTATATGGTATATTTATTTATTTCTTTATATTTTTTGACTATCCATGGGTGCCAATATCGCAAGACAAGGCATTTTGCGAAACAATATTTGGTGTGTAATGCCTCTTTTTTGACGCTTTATAAATGTTCTTAGAATATTTGCCTCAGATGAAAGTGATACTTCTGCCTCTGCATATTATCATCACAATATACTAAATATCTGTACGCGAGAGCAAAAGTACACCATCTCAATGGATGTCATTTTTCAGTAGGTACCTATGGCTGTTCAATGTTTTTTCAACCAATTTATTTTTGCTTCTCACATGTTAGATAACACGATATTACTCTTAAAAATTAAAGTGAATGGTTGCTATTTATCATATCTGACACTTTTTTGAAAAATTTCACAATATAACATTAACAAAAATTTGGCATATTTTTTTTATTTATGGATATTTCGAAATATAACTTGTTTTCAAGATAGATGAATATATCATCAAAAAGAGCATAACAAGTACTACAATTCTATATTTATAAGTCAATTTGGCCAAAATTCGACAAGGTGTAGTTTCACTCCCACGTACAGATATTTTTATTTAAATCATTCTTGTTCTACAAATAATTATTATTATTGATGATGTGTGGATATTGGAGGTTAAGGTGGTTTGGTGGTTTTTGGCCGGCCAGCCCCTCAGGCTGCCCACTATGACGCCTCCGGTGTGGACAAAATTTGTGTAGTGTAGAATTCGGATAAATGGAAGTCCCCAGACTTCTGCGCTATCTAGGTGGTCGGTGGGTTTCCTTCAATGTATTGATAATGTGTCAAAAAGAATGAATAAACATGAACAGCCTTTGCAGTACTTTTTATACTCTGTTAGATTCCGCATTCATTTTGATAATTACTAATATTGTATAACAACTGCAAAAAATTATTGTCTGTATATATCTTACAATCTAATCTAATTATTTCCATACTCACTCATTATAATACACATTACATTTTATCTGTGTCACCTAGTTTCTAAATCTGCTAGAACACATTATCACGAAAATTGAGTTATATATATGTTGTTGGATTTGTAATTCAATATTCTTTTACCGTAGAAAATTGTTTCCTTCAAAACATTCACCATTTATGCAAAAAAATGAATATAAAATGGTGATGAGAAAAGAATCCCGCTATATCCCTTTATGTGTCTTTTAATATCCTCAGTAAGTCAACTAACCAATAGAAGTTATTTTTATGTATACGAAATGAACAGTTTATTTTTATTCAAAAGCAAAATTTATTTTAAAATTGAACTGTTGTAACAATCTTATAATAAACAAACTTGTTTGACTTCAGGAAAGTATGTTTAATACTTGTATAACAGTTTTTATCGAATTTCTCCAAATCACAAAAATGTGTTAATAGTGGATTTCGAAACTCAGCGACACATCTCTCTTTATTCGATAGTAGTAACAAACACTCATAGATGGTTCTACAATATTTACCATCATTCTTGGGGTTCAATTTATATCATAGAATCTTTCTATATTTATATTCTATATTCTTTCTTATAATAGTATCTTTATACATTCTTCAATTGTATTCTTAAAATTAACGGTAGATATTATATTAATACATAGTAATAATAGCATTGAGACTTTCATGTATAACAGAAACATTAAAAAATATTAATAAATATTTTGATTTTAATAGAATTAAGAATATATAAAATTTTGTAACGGTAATAAAATTTTCTTGTTAAAACTTTAAAAGCAATCTAAAATAACAGTTTAAGAGAATGAATATATTATTATACTTTGGCAAATTATTTTTAACATATTATTTTATGAAAACAAAATTACATTTCATTGATAAACTTTAATTTTATTGTCATAATTTTGGTAACTAGCTTTTAATGATTTTAATTTTATTGTCATAATTTTGGTAACAAATTTGCAAATTCGATAAATATGTTTTACTTAATTAAATAGTTAATATATTGTAAACATTTATAAAATGGAATACGAAACTAATACTACACAACAAGATATAGAAAGTTAACAATTATTATAAAATATAACAGATTTTTATAATCAGTCAATTAAAAGAAGAATAGATATAATTTGCAATCATCAAATATTGGAAATATTATATAATTTATTTTAAAAAATCATAAAAGATTAACAAATCTCTAAATTTTTTAAAAGAGTTCACAATGTATTTTGGATATTTTAATTTAAAAACTCTCTTAATTATCTAATCAAATTAAATCTATAATAAATAAGTATTGTTCTATTACTGATGATGACTACATTGTAGTTGAAAACGTTCTAATAATTAAAACAATCTCATAGTGGAATGAAACAGTGTTTGATTTAATTTAAATATTATCTTTTATAATGCATTTCCACAAAGTTACACTTGAAAATATAGAATATTAATTATTTATAAATTTTAATAGTTCAACAAAATATTGATGATAACAAAGTAAATACATTAACGGGTTGTTTCACCACTTCTGGATAAAGTGCCGGATAGCCAATCCAACACAAATCTAACGGATAAAACGAAAAATGCGTTTCACGACTCCCTGACAGCGCTATCCTATCGATAAAGGTCTATCTAAGACTTATCCGGCGGATAAGTCTTAGATAGTGTTAAACTGTCAAAATTTGTTTACATGTGCGTTGCCTAGATATATTCCTACCTACGTGCATACATTCATGCAACAAACGCATGAAATGACAACGTTGCCACTGCTATCTGGCGGATAGCAATCCGTAAGAAATCTGTAGGTAGTGAAACGCTCGCTTCAGTTTATCTTGTAGATAAATTTATCCTAGGGATAGTTATCTAGAACTTTATCCAGAGGTGGTGAAACAGCCCGTTAATGTCTAAAAATATTTTCCATCTCAAAACGCCACACTATTTCTTTTCTCAAATGCTTAAGTTTAGGTTCAGTACATAGAACGAAATTTGATGTTTTCAACGTGACAATAATAAAATATTGTTTTTTGATCACTCAAAAAAATATTGTTTTATTAATTTTTGAGTATCCATACTTAAATAATCAAAAAATTATGATTAGTAAATCTTCTTTTAAGACTTCAAAAAAGAAACAATATTTTAAGTAATTATTATATATTATACAGAAAATTAACACTGTTTTGTTTCACAAACGTGTACACGACTATAGGACTAGGGTTTTGGGGTTAATTTTATATTATTATATTTCAAGCTATTACTTTTGTTGAGTTGAATATAAAATTAAAATTCAAACTTTTTAACAGATCAATTTCGAAAGTTTAAAATTATAATCAATATTTTTGTTAAGCTTAATCTTTAAATTGTAATATCAAATACAATATAATGTTTATATTTTATTATCATGTTTAAGAACACAGAAGTTATGATATAATTATTGTCATCGAGTATAGTTTTCATCAAAAAGATAGAAATATCTAGTTATAAAATTTAACAGATCAAGTCAAAAAATATGCACCAACAGGAAAACTACAACAATATAAATATTAAATCCTCAGTTTCAACCTAACTTGTATCATTCTATCAAATTTCAATGTGAATACTTCTACATCATACATATTATTGTTTATTATTGTATAAGTGTTTCAATATTTATAGTATATTCTTTAGCATATTAATTTAATTTTTCCATTCACAGCAATGTCTCGTCTTTGTGACTCAAAAAAAAAGCACACAACCATCATTATAATATATTATAAGCAATGATTATTCAAATTTTAATACACAAATACTCAAAACATATTAGGAAAGTAACTTGTATAACTAATCATCCGACAATTATATCATTTTGACAACTTTTCAATAAAGAAAAACTGAATTATAAATTTGCAGTAAATGTGATTTAGTAGATATCTTTCACTAATTGTTTTAATGTTATGCTTCATTTTAGTTTTTGGACTCATAACATTCTTTGTAAGTACTTTATTTTTTGTACACTATTTTTCGTAAATACCCGTATATCTACTAATAATCATTTCGTTATAATTTTCCTTCGTTTTGAAATATTTTTTAATATGGCAATAAAATCATATTTTAAAAGGCATAATATTATAAATGGGGCAATGTAATAACAAATTTTATACTTAATATACCTAATACGAGAAGACCATGGAACAAGTAGATATTAATTCCTTTTATGTGAAATTATTTTTTAAGAAAATACTGGAATAATCATTGTGCTTTTTGTTCTACATCATACATAGTGACAGTTATTGAGTATTTCTTAATATTTATGTGTATTAATTGACCAAAACTTTGGTATATTTATATGTTTATTATGACTGTAAAAGAATGAAAGTAAACTTTCAATCAAGTTTTTAACTAAAATAAAAAGTAACAATTACCTTTCAGTTGAAGAAACATTTATTTTGACGTTCTATCTAAAATGCAATAGTAAAAACTCAAACAAAATGTAACAAATCAGTTAATGTCTCTAAAATAAATCATTAAAGATGAAGTATGTCTCGTTATTCATGAAAAAAACTATAAGTAGAGTATACAAGTGCATTTTTGTTTACATCCAATTTAAAATTCTACTAGTTGTTCGTTAATGGTAAATAAATCATTGATTATATTGTTGTGATGTGTTAAAATTGGTTAAATTGTTTACTACCATGGTCTTCCAAACATTAATCTAAAAGTATAATACCTATTTATATGGTAACTCTAAGCTGTTTAAGTCTTCAAATATTATTGATATTGATTACTGATAAGTATGAAATTCAGCTTAAGGCAGTTTTCACATAATACAATGCATATTTCCAATACTAATCAGCAACCATGACAACACAATTACAAAGGGTATAAGGAAAAAACAATATGTCAAATATGCTGATTTCCAGACAATAACAATTTATACCATAGTATATCAACAGGAGTTAAAATATATTATTATTACCGTTATTATTAATCACTATCTTAAATCGACAATAATGGATGTCAAAAGTATGGATTACTAGCTCCAGCTATTTTTTATGTTATTGTATTTGATCATAATGTTAAAGATCCGAGTTATCATGGATACTTATATTATATTGGAAATATTATACTCCATATGGAATGTGCCTTAGTTTTCATCTTCATCATCTTCGTCTTCCCCTCCTACGCAGCACAACCCCTCCCGACCATCAGGCCTAATGCAAAAGAGAAGAGTCTCAGCCATGGTCACCTCATGTTCGACAATTCCATGGAATTCTTTCAACTCATTTCCAGGGAACCAAGCTTTCTCGTTGTCTTCAATTATGATAATTCCGAAAAACCTGAAAGAATATAATCATTTAGTTTTAAGAAAAAACAGCACCATTAATATCTTATCTACAATTTTTGGATATTACGCTGAATGCATCTATCTATTAACAAAATTTCGGCCACAAGGTGTTTAACAGATATATCCAAATTCTTTTGTGGTACAATGCGATACTAATTCCATCCTAAAAGTGTGCTAACAAATTATTTTATTTTGTTAAAATTAAAAATAAATAAGTAAAAAATATATAAGTAAAAATATTTTGTGTATTAAATAAATAAATAAAAAAATATTAAATAAATAAGTAAAAATATTTTGTGATATTAAAGAAATACTCACCTGCAAATAGCTACAACTGGGATCCAAAGGACGGAAGCTAAAACTAAAAGTGATATTAACATCACAGCCCACACAGGCCAAGGTCTCTTCTCTGTCTGGCCAGTGGCTGCCACCCAGGCTTGGTATCCAGAACCTTCAGTGGCTATTTCTACAAATGAAGCTACTAAGATGCTCAACATTGCCAATGGTGAGAGATATTTCCAGCAAATCAACCAATACAACCCTGGCCTCTGACCTGTCATCTGTTCAATATCATCAGCAAATCTGAAAAAAATTAACTCAAACTTTAATAAACATAATCATCCCCTTATGATATATGTGATGTTTACAATTTAAATTTATATCAAGGAGTACTGATTGATTTTACTTATTTATTTTAAATTTGCGTCACTACTTTTTTCTGTTGAAGTGTACAACATTCAATAAGCTATGTTAACCAATTTAGGTAATAAGTGTTAAATTTTATCATTATCATATTTATAGCCATTATCACACTCATCAGCGTTGGCCAATGCTCGCACTAGAGTAGTCTTTACTTAAGAAGGTAACAATAAACAACTAAAAATGTCCAGTTTTTACTTACCTCTTGAGTCCATACACATAAGAGACTCCAATACATTCGAAGAAGGCAATAATTAATAGAGGAAAGTTCCCACTATACATATCAAACAATAAAAACACATAGCTCCCTGCTCCATGAGCAAAGCCCATTGAGAGAAGACAACAAGCTAAACACAATCCTCCAGTCAGGTACTCTTTACGTAGATTCGGAAATAACTTCATATCCACAATAGATGTGACGACTCCTTCTAATGTTCCAAACTGTGAATCTATTCCCAGTGTGAACAGCATTAAGAAGAATAGAACAGACCAAAATTGTGCTCCTGGAAATTGGTTGATAGCTTCTGTGAATATTATGAATGCTAGACCTGTACCAGAGCCAGACTAAAATGAAAATAAAAGGACAGTTGGTTAGTGTCATGTTTGATATTTTGTGAATTATAATACGACACTAAAGTTTGATGAAAATATGTTTTCTTGGACCACTATCGGTTATGTAGTTTTTATTATGTTTATTTTAAAACAGGTTCTTAGTAAACAAAATACAAATAAATTATTTAAATTGAATTATCGCTTACATTGTCCAGTTCTTTTTGCAAATCACATTCTTTTAATGGTGGCATAATAACAGCATCTATTCCGCCCCCTGTATTTGTCACATTCACTATGGACCCTTCTGCTGGAATATGCAGAGGATCGTAATTGGGGCCGAGTAATGATATAAGTGTAGCATTCCTCGATTCTAAACACTTCTCATACACCATTGTTGCTTTGAAGCCAATTATAGAAAACACTACCACACCAGCAAACATAGAAGTCAAGCAATTTGTGAGTGAGACCATTATAGCATCTCTGTAGCAATTGTTATTCACTGGGTTATATGAAGAGAATGCTATAAGTCCTCCAAATGCTAGACCAAGTGAAAAGAAAATCTGTGTCCCTGCTTCTAGCCACACCACAGGATCTAAAATCTTGTGCCAACTCGGTGTTATGAAGTGTAATAATCCATCTGACATTCCTTTCAATGTTATGCCTCTGAAGAAAAATATCACAAGAACTATGTAAGGGAATGTGGCAGTGACATATACAACTTTCCCAGATGAAGCGATTCCTTTTATCATGCACATGTAAACCAAGATCCAGGCAATCACTAAGGCAATGGCTATCTTCCAATTGAACACTTCTGGACTGTTGATATCTGGAGCTATCATGAGAGTCGTACGATACCAAAAGTATTGTGTAGGACTACTGGCCTGAAATTAAACAACCATGATAAAATAAATACCTTATCAACCAAAGAACTTTAGAGTAGGTACTATAAATGTCTTTGACATCAAAAGAATTATGAAGATGACTTTTTAAACTAAATACAGTAGTACAAAAATACATACCGTACATTCTGGCTCTGGGGTGTAAGATCCATTATTAAAATATTTGTTTGGACATTCAGACCATGGAAGTTCCGACTGGAAGCTTTGTGCAAAATAAAATAAACACCAAGCAATGATGGTGTTGTAATACAGAGCTACGTTGAAAGAAACGACAGCACTGCTGATACCAATGCCACCGAGATATGTAGACACTTGATTCCAGACTCCAATAGCACCTTTCCTCAATCGTTGACCAATAGCCAACTCCAGATAGAAAATAGGAATTCCTTCAATGGCTAACATAACGAAGTATGGAATAAGAAATGCACCACCTCCATTTTTCTGGGCAAGATATGGAAATCTCCAAACATTTCCCAAGCCCACAGCATATCCAACAGTTGCCAATAAGAATGTTAACTTGCTATCCCATGATTCCCTCTCTTCCTCCACCCCTTCAGGTTTGAAAATTCCTTTTCCTTCACCCGATCCCATTTTAGAAACTGGATCTGGAATGGGTTCTAGTTTCTTAACTGATGGTGGACTTGTATCTTCAAAAGCTGCATTGGTAGCTCCATACTTTATTGGTGGCTGGAAAAAATATGACAATGTATTTAACACCACTCTTTTTAGCAAACTTACATTTTTCAACTGGAATGTAAGAAATTACCTTAGCAGCGCTTTCCATCCTCACGAGTCTTCCCCTCAACTCCTTCATCTCCATCCTATCCACAGATCTCTGGGCATGCAGATCTCTGCTACTCTGCCTCCTCATCAAATGGGCTGTGTTGGCCATCTTTAAATCTGGATTCTTTTACTTTTTCTAATATCTTAGTAAGTTTGGAATAAAGATGTATGTATCTATCAACTATGGTGATATTAGATATTATCACTGGATGGTGTTATGGATGTGGCTTATTATGGATGGTACTTGACTATACTCCGTCGCTAAGGGGAAGTTGATCCTGGTCGCCTGGCCACGTCATGGTTCTGAAAAACAAAAAACGAAATAGGTACATTAATTCCATTGTAAAAGTAGATATATTAGATATAATTAAATTATATATGGAAGAAAACGCAAATGGTTTTAGTATTACTTTATATTTGATTTGATAGTTACGTCATTGACAATAATGACTTTGTAAGTCGAAACGAGGTCACTATCAAATAAAATACAAAGTAAAACTAAAACTTTTACAAAATAAACCCCAACTCAATTAATAATATAATTACATTTAAAAAAGTACTTCTTTTGAATATGGTTCAACTGCCCAAGATCTATATTTTACATATTTTTTTCAAAATTAGACAAGTAAGGCTTCCCTCGTAATAATGAAGGTTAAGTGGGTATTCTAGTCATTTTTTATACTTGAACTTTGTTAAAATTAAAGAAGAATTCTGAGCCTTTTGAAATTTACAAAAAAAAAACTAAATCCGTAATAGTTATCTCCAAAGATTTAAAAATTATGGGCAAAATGTTATTTTCTACACTCCCTCTGCCTTTCCCGAATATTGATTTTCCATATCTCTTCTTTTAAAACCACACCGTAATAAAATTTCATTTATTACCGATACTTATAGAAGATATTGTCGACCTACAGTAAAACAAATTATACGACAAGGCTGGAAAAGATATTACAAGTTTCATTTTTCATGTTGCCCACGCCGCGATAGTCACTTTACTTTATTAAGACTCAAGTTAAGAAGAGAATTATTATGAATGTAAATTATATCTATATATTTATTTCACTACGTTGTTATTTAGGTATACCTTTTATGATCAGCTTGTGTATCCAACGAGATAATAATGTAATGTAATGTGAAGATGTTCGGGAGAAAATCTAAGTATAACGGATTTTTCTTCCAATATCTTGCGCTCGATTAACCTCGAAGACTTGCGAAACAATATCAATGTTTACATAGGTAAGTATTCTAATATCTAGGTTCAACCTAGATAAGTAATCATTCATTCGACAAAAAAACAATATTTGCGAAAAATACTTAGAAAGCAAAAATGTACAATCTCTCTCATTTTATACTTATAAATTTTAATATTTCTGTGTTTTTTTTATCTGCTTTTGATGACTATATATACATATATTGAACATTATACCTTATGTGTAAAATGACTTTCAATTTGAATTTATTCTCATTTTGCGGTAATTGGGGGTAAGAAGGTAAATACATTAAAACAATACCTAAATATTTCATTTACGAGTATTGAGGAATGATTTCACATTGTCATATTAGTATCTATGTAAGTAAATGAGATTGGTACGATTTAATTATTCAGAAATGTACATTGGTTGTTAGTTTCCACACAGGGTTTCGCTGTTCTTTCTATAATTGGTTAGCGTGTTTATAGTCGATAAATGATCACACATACCTACATACATATCGATATAAAAAAGCGGGATTTTGTTTTCGGAAGATTATATAGAGAGCATTGATGTCCTTGTTAACCTATACACGTAGAGATACACATTACCTATTGTGAACGGACTATAAACATTATTTTTTTTCGGGCTTTTAGCGTCGTGATACCTAATCTTCTCTCGGCTGGAATCGACTCCCCTAGGAACTTCGAAAAATCAATCCATTAGTAAATTCAGGCGCAAATTGAAGACATCGTTCTTTCAACAGAACCACCCTGGATACTACATTAAAAGGTGCCGAAGAAATCATCTGTCATCATCATCATCAACGTTAGAGGATTAAATACATACTGACACACAATCATCAAAGCTAAGATAAAATGTTTAAACTGTCTGCGTGTATGTGTTATATGTATGTTACACACATAATATTACCTATGTAGGCACCTACTAGATGTTATTATGAATTACTCGTTAATAGTATATAATGTATGTACGTATGTGTGAGAGTTTAGGATCTGTTTGACGTCAGAGATGCTTTCAGAGGAAACGGAAGAAAAACTTTGTAGTACATACTCGTACATATTTAGAACACGTTCATAGATTCTTGCTTAGTTCAAATGTTCATATTATTATTATGTTCTGACTGTTTGCTTAAACTGAGAAGCAAACACTTTGAAACATATCTGATGAAATACATTATATAATACTCAATATAAATGAATTGTATATAATTTTTTTATTACTGGAAGTTCTAAAGTGGGTAAGCAAAATTGTGTAGTAGTAAAATTTGTAAAATAAAATATAATAAAATAGGACCAAAATCAAAAGCTGCTCCCCGCTCTAAAAACGAGTGTTAATATTAAATTATGCAAGAAATGAAAAAAACGTTATACGAGTTGCCTCAGGTGCGATTTATAATTCACTATACTCTCACGCCGTATCCGAAGTGGGGTAGGCAGAGAGGATGGAACGACACACGCTTCTATCTCTATATACTTCTTTCGCTTCTTACAATTTCTCATACACGTACTCTGATTACTTTTGCTCAATACGCGACCGTTCTTGAAAATTTGATCAACGTGTTTAAGTCACGTAAGTAGTTCTCGGTTCTACAATAATTCAAATGATGATGAATGAAAAGTCGCAATCAAGTCGACTGAAAAAGTATTTGAACAGTTTGGGTACACGTAAGTTTCAAATCAACTAGAGAAAAATCAACTAGTTGATTTTCAAGAAGAAAATCAACTAGTTGAGTAGAATCGTATCCAATCGAATATTGAAAACCCGGTTAAATATCTTATTCGGTTACGACATTCCACCCCTGTCAAAGCACTTTAAGTATTCCGCAAAAACTTGTGTTATTTTATTACATAGATTGATTCAACCCTTCGGGTATCTTGTACGTCTCTAGAATTTTGATGTAGGTATATTTTTAGAATCATAATATTATATCTTTTCACTTTTTCAACACTCTAAAAGATTGACATGAATGAGGAGTGCGCAGTTGTAAGATCTTGATTTATTTGAACAAGCTGTACCCGCACTTAGCGGCTCTTTGACCGATGGACGACTCACTGAAGCATACAAAAATGTTACTTTGCCTTTAAATATTTTATTTGAATTCAGAGGATTTTAAGCATATGATCATATTAACTGCATCAATGGATACTTAAGCATGTAAATTCATATTGTGATTAAATTAAACACATGTTTTTGTGTTAATAGGTACTTGTAAGTATTTTCATGACTAATTATTATTAGGAAAGATACATTTTGTTTTTTTAAGATGAATTAGTTTCCTCGATATCTAAGAGGTTAAAAGATTGAAAAGATTATATTTTACAAATACTATTAGAGAGTTAAAAATGTCATGGAAAAGCTAGAAAACTTAATAAGAACACAAATTATCTGAACAGAGGATGCTGGCTTCCATTCTGTGCCCTCGAAAGAAACATTAAAAACCGAAGGAAGATAAAAAAGTATATTTTAATTAATTAAATGTAGTCCAACAAACATTTTTGTTTTTCTCGGGGTTTGTTTATAATATTTTCCTCTCTTAATCCTTTTATGCAGAACATCTTGTTTTAGCAAATATGGTTGTCCTTCACTGATCTTTGACAATTTAATGTATTTTTTTCAGTAATAGTGTAGGTCAAAAGTTTTCATTTTCACTCATCAAAAAGCAATGTAAGGCTTTTTAAAACATTTCGTTGAATTATGTATATTTCATATTCAGTATAATGTATACGTGTGTCGATTTTGATTTATCTTTTAGAATTTTTGATTTTTTAGAATTTTGGGGATAAAATTTAGTATAGGGATGGTAATTTTTAATAAGTACCTAATTGGAAATATAAATACTTAGGATTCAATATTTTTTTAAGAATTTAATCGTGCCATCGCCGATTAGAATATTCCAAAACAAAATAAACAAAAAATTAAGGTATTTTTAAAGGCAGCAGTAAGATTACAAGGTACGTAAAAACTTTATTGAAAAATAAAAAAAAACGTGATTTCATCAGAAAGCGTTTTCAAGAAATTTACTTGGGTGGAAAATTTCTCATTTACTATGTGTCTTCTTCTATATTTGTGTAAAACGTTATTACCTAAGTAGGTAAATAACAACGAACCCGAGCGTCAAGGTAAACCTACCTTGCACCTGCCATCTCGTAATAATTAAAACTGTCTAGACATGAATTTATACTATATCTAACCGTGAGATTGAAAATTTTAGAGAAGAATGGAATAATACAAAGCTTAATAATAACGTAAAACATACATTCTCAATTTTGAAAATAAGTGTTTCAGAAAAAGTTTATTGAATGACAGCTAGGTCGTATAAATAATATATGAATGGTACAGTCAAATCCTTTATAAAAAGGTTGGTAAAGGGTTGCATGATAAAGAGAGTGATTAGGATATTACAATGTGATAATATGTTATTATTATTCATTTAAGGCATTCCACCCGGTACGAGTGATTTGTAATGTGCAAAGTTAGAGTCGAGTCGAGTCTGGAGGTAGAGTCTCGGCCTCATACACAAGAGTTTTACGGTTTGATCCCAAGTGCCCGCAGACTCCCCATTCACGACACAAGTTTTAAGCTTACTGTGAAAGGTGTATAAAGTTGTATTTTAGTTTATCACAAAAATCCAAATACACCTTTTTTATAAAAAAGTTTAAATACATAAAATATAAATAAATAAAGTCAGTCGTATTGATAAAATAATTACACGCAAATGGGAGACATATTATGTAAATGTTTATTATCTGTGACAGACGATAGATCCAAATTATATCCTTTATGTAATTGACAGGCAGAAGATGGATTATTTGTGAACATAATGTATGTAAAATCGAATGACATTTCGATTGTGATAGAACATCGATACGTATGTTAAAATTGACAGTTCTATATTATATCCATATGTTATCAATGAATACAATACATGGTATAACGTGGATTCCGAGGATTCACTTGTACTATATTTATTACCATCTACATATATCCAAAGTGTAACTGCATTCCAAGAACAGTCTCGATTATTGGACGTATAAGACACTAAACCACCTCAGAAACGGATTTGAAAATTGTAAAGAAAACTCGATGAGATGGGATTTTTTGAAGAATGAGCCCAATGGGTAGGTATATGTAACTGTGACGCTAAGCAATCCATATTAATTAAATCTGCTGGTGCCCTCGATGTCTGTTTATTAAAATATGTGGAATAGATGTTAATTTAATTTATTTCAAGCGTACTTTTTTAATTTGGAACGTTTACATACATGTATACTAATACAAACATAATTATTATTTTACACAGACTAACTCCTGCATTCTGAACTTTCACATTAGGTGGGGAAAACCCTATTGTCCTCTGTGATCAAGCTGGAATAATTCTATGAACTTAATCCATTCATCATACTACAAATGGACAAATGAAATACATAATAATATGCTCTTGTTCACACATTTCTACACGGTTAACGAAACGTTTTTCATATTATGCACGTTTTACAGAACCCTATGCAAAAATAATGTATTCTTATCATAGACAGAAAACAAATAAGTATAAAAAAAATAATATCTATCAGATGAATCTGGGTTTTACCAAATCCTAAATATTCTCGTTGTGGAAAATATGTACGCATGGTGAAGGTGGAAGGTGGATATATTCCTTGAATTAAATTTGTCGAAATCTTTTTATACTAATTTTCACCAAACCCAATCGCTTTTTTCATGAAAAAAGACTTAATAAAAAAAAACTGAATACGGTTGAGAGTATCGGAAAAACAAAATACTATAAAAGTGTTTATACGAATACGTATCCCAGCTCCATAACTTTGATAACTTATTATTAAGGCTGAAAATCTAACACTAAAAGTGACTAACGTAAACATACATTTATTTTCAGTGCCGTAGAAGTACCTAACTTAACAACAAAGTTACAACTATCGTTAAAAATTATGTGTTCATTATTATCCTAGTCGTTAGCTGATGCTAATTAAGAAGGCAATATTACTAAAATTATTATTGGGTGTTTATTAACTCCTATTTACACTTAGTTTGCAAAACGTGACCATCCCAAAGACAATCTCATCAAATCAATCTCATTATGTAGTTACATAATTATTATGTAAATATTGTGTTCATAAGTTTTTTGCGACGAGGTATACTTATATGAATCGATACATTTTGCGGTTACGTCACGCGTTGATTTTTGGTGGTAAGCTTTCGACTGCTCGCGGGCCGTCATTTTCAAGCCTATAAAGATAATATATGTAAATATTGTTTATTCATAATATGTTCTTTTTGAATAAAATATTAAAATCGACTCATTCCAATAACTAAACTTATTGGCCTTCAGCTGCAAAGATTTCAGCAAGAATGAATGAATAAACAAAATTTTATGGGCGATAATAAAATACACCTGCATATAAAATACCAAACCAACAGTAAAGTAAAGACAAAAACAAGGGTCTATCTATCGCACATGTGGTATCTTTAAACCCAAATTATACTCTGAATTATTGAATATTCACATATAACGAAGTTCAGTGGGCCTAGTCAAAACACATTTAAGCGTTAAGTTTTCGTTTCGTTTTCGTTCAAACGCGGACGACGTTGCGAAAACGCGTCAATTTTCGGAGCTAAATTACACAAGTAGCTCCGAAAATTGACGCGTTCTCGCAACTCGTCTTGTTTGAACGAAAACGAAACAAAAACGTAACGCTTAAATGTGTTTTGACTAGGCCTAAACTAACTAGAATATCAATGTTGCCTTGTATACCTAATCATATAGTTAATATATTTTTTTAATTTTTCATTATACACTGTTCGAAAATATCTGTAAGTATATTTAAAATAAATATTATAATATGCGGATCGTGTTTGTTTGAAATAAATTGGATTTTCAAGCTATTTTCATTCTTGTTAAAAATAATTAAATTTATTTTCCATGTTTCCGCGCACAAGCAATATTATCAAAATAGAAATACAGTATCGATTTCAAATTCAATTTCGTTAAATCAATACTCGAACATAGGGGATACTGATATTAATTTGAGAGTTTTTTGTTGTTGATATATTGATAGAAATTTTGCATACTTACATATGTTGCGTACTGTAAACAGTTACAGTAGGTATACAATGTAAAAATAAATATGAATGAATCCACTTATTATAGACATAGATATTATATGGAAATAAGCAACGTGTTTACTACGTTTTAAAAGTAAATAAAGCTCTGTTGAAATTTCATACATGAGTATTGTCAGTATTTTGAGTTTCAATTTAATTATTTATTTATTATTGATGTAACATGTGTGTACTTATATTGTTGAAAAAATCGGATTTACACTATACCTTCACGCCGTATCCCAAGTGGGGTCGGCATAGGGAACGGAACGCCACACAGCTATATCACTACACACTTCTTTCGCTTTTTCCACATTCATACAATTTCTCATATATGTATACACGCCGATTTCTCATACTTGACACGCGGCCGTCCTTGAGAATTAGATCCACGTGAGCAAGCAATGTAGTTATCTGATAATAAGATGACAAATAAATGTGAAAAAAAAAACAAATCAGCACACATGCATGGTAAAGAGTGTGAAAGGGGTAGGAAGCGAAAAAAAAGCACATGGACAGGTTGGCTTAACATAATGTCTTTTCTGTCTACCCCATAAAGGATGTAAAAAGATGAAATATTTTTCAATTATGATAAAGTTGCTATTTAAAATAGATTCTTATATTAATAAAAAAATAAACAGAGTAATAATATCAGAGATGAAAAAAACAAGCAAAAATAAATTGGCTTTGTAGGTAACATTAGAATCAACAAGGTCACTATTAAAGAACATAGATCTGGAGGAAGAGAAAAAAATATTATTGTATGTATTATATAATATTTTTATTTACTCGTTCAATAGAGGGAGAGAAAAAAATATTGTATGTATTATATAATATTTTTATTTACTCGTTCAATATCCTTAGGGCATTAAAATATCGCTTGAAATGTCCTTTATAACATGACAGATTGCTATTTAGAGATAAAATCATCTTTTTAAGGGTAATAATTTATGAATAATAACGGTTTTCGGAATCAAATGGTCATGTAACCATGGTAACCGGTTTCACCCTCATTCTAATATCAAGGCTGATATGAAAAAAATGTGTACCTTATGTGGTGTTCTCATTTTAGCGAATATCGCCAGGCACCAAAATATCGCCAGCCATTTGAACCGTGTGAACAAAATGACAGCTAGTCTGAAACGATAAAAACCAGTAGAAACGATATCGTCTCGAGTTGACCACCTTCCAACATTTTCGGACGATTGAACGATTCGCGCATGCGCAGATGTGCGCGGCGTTCATATCTATGGTAAAAACTTCATAACCTATAAATTTTATAAATGTTTTCCGCTTCGTGACAGCTGTTATCTTTGTTGTTGGTTTGTGGCGTTTGTTTCCTTAATTAAAAGGCGCCTTATAACCTCTACTATAACATTTTCGACTAAAAATAAACACTTCGCGATCTCCATCTCGACGCCATTTTGAAAACAGTGTCAAAATCAAAGCGCATCTGACAGATCGTTTCTATATCGGTGGACTTGTGTGAACAGGTGTGACGATCAATGGGCGTACGACGAATTTTGTTTTTTCGCCTGGCGTTATATTTTGAAATTCGGCTGGCGATATTCGCCAAATGTGAACACCCCATGAGTTCTCATTCTTAAATCATTTTATGTCCGATAGAAAAACTCCTACAAAACAGGACACACTTTCAGACCAGAGAACTGACCATAATATTAAAAGAACCAATACACTTCCGGATATCTTAGAAGTCGAAGATTCATATTTAACCACATTTTCAGGTACTCCTTTTTCCCATAGAGGCAGCTTAAAAGGTAAACCAAGGAAAGCCACCTCATGGAAATATTGTGCTTAAATAAATTTAAAAAATCACGTATGGGAGAAAAAAATATAAAGAACATAACCAAAAATATATTATTTTTATTTATCATACATTCACGGCATTTGCCTGTGACATGTTAACAAGAATAATATAAAAACAACAACAAATATTACAAACAGAAAAGAAAATAATAAAAAATAACAAAAAATACAAATATCTGGGTCTGGAGGTGCTATCATTCATTTCCTCTAGAATAAGAACATGGAGCAACAAAAAAATGTATAACAGAAGATAGTATATTCCTAGTATTCTTTTTATGTCGTAATTTTTTTACACAGGCGGCACAAAGATTTGAGTACCAAATATGACAATGAAATAAATAAAAATAAAATAAATCAGGTTTAATTTTTAGTCGGCAGATGACAGAAATAAATGGCATGTTATAAAGAAGCCTAAATTCGCGGATATAGGACACAGGATAAAGAAGAACAATTATTTAGTTTATTTCTACACATCGGTTAAAAATATAACGTAGTAGGTACATAGTAAGAATATATTTCCAATGTGTTACGATATTTTCCAACTGACCTAACTTTTAACATTCATAGATATTGTTGTAAATTTAATCAAAATTGAAATGGCATCGTTCTCACTTACTCGTATATTTTTCATAAATATGATTATTTAAAAATATTTTTATTATTATTTTATTGGTATTTAAGTTCAACATTCCTGACATTCAAATTCCTGGGGCCGTAGACAAACCGTAGATATTAAATTTAAATTTAACAAATATTAAATTAAATTAAATTAAATTAAATTTAATTTAACAAATATTAAAATTATTAATAAAGCCGTAGACAAAGCATTTATTGATAATTTTAATATTCTTCGACCTCCGTGCTATTACATGAATGTTTCCTTAGAAGATTTGTTTTAAAAAAAACTTATTGGGCACACTGCCAGAATGGAAACAGATGAGAAGCTTATAATGTTTGAAGAGAATGAGGTCATTCAAACAAAGTATGAAATAGATATGTTTGTATGTAGAAATGCAACTTTGTAAGCGTTCTAGGACCTGCTTAGGTTTTATTTATAGGAAAGTAAAACTATTCTTTGATAGTATTTTTGGGCTTCATGTAATATGGCTATTTCTTCAAAAATATTGCAGAGATGGAAGTTCTTGAACGAACGACCAACATATTCATTACATAAAATTATTTACTGTACGGTGTTTAGAATTCCATAGTGAAATTATGTAAAAATAAACATTTTTTTTTCACTATATAAAATTTAATTGAGAGAGAAGTCTTATCGAGAGATGTCAATTTGAGACGAAGCGAAAGACATTTCTCACAATTGAAATCTAAAGGGGAAAAAACATTTTTTTTCTTTGCCAGAAACTTTACTAATTTATGTGATTTTAAATAGCAAAAATCAAAATTTTATTTAAATTTTCTCTATTCACACACAAAAAAAATACACAAAACTAACGTTTTAACCCAGAAAAGAAAATGATTCTAGAAAATTATTCCTTTGCCTATAGTGCGACATAAAAATATGCTAGCAAAATTTCTTCAAATAATAATGTTTGAAATATTACTCAGACATGTTTATATATTAAGGCATGTGTAAGTATGTATATTAAAATATGTTACGGCTTTCTTGAAGCTTGCCGTATGCCTTGTGTCTCATAAGCAATAAAATTGTCTGGTACCTACATGAGAAAATTATTCTGATACTTTATATATTTTAACAACATTAGGTATGCCATGTAAATGTAAATTATAAAGTAAATATGATAGAAGATATTATATTAATAAAACGTGATAGAAAACATGTCAATATAATAAGAATATGTCAAGAAAAAAAGTATAGGGGCTCTCAATTATTTATGAAATAATCGTAGATTTATAAATAAGCTAAAGTATTCCTAAAAAATATTCAACGATTCAGATACATTATGTCACATAAGTATTTTTTTATGTAAAAGATGAATCTAAATTTGAAATAATCCCAAATACACCCTCACAGTAAGTTATACGCTTATGTCGTGAAAGTGAAGTAAATCAAAAGCAGGTGGAAAGTTCGAGACTATACCACCAGACTTAAAGTGATCGGCTGAGTTGTCTTCTTATTTTTGTTAATTTCAGCCAAGTTAGATCAATAAAAGGTTTCATTGTATCAGATAAAGATTTAAAGAAAATTGGGTTCATCAGACCTTCAAGATTAAATGCATACTTATAGGTATGCTGTTATATAGAATAACATTAATTTCAAATTATTTATCTATAAAGGTGAAGACATAATTTCTATGAATAAATTTTGATTGTAAATATTACACAAATAAAATTTGTCTTCGTTAGTTACTTATTGACTAAGATATCTTTAGTTGACATTTTCAATTCAGCGATGAGTGATGATTTTTACATAATAATTTCATTACTTTGTAAAAGTTTGAATAAACTGCTTAATTTAATTATTCCTGGCGAGTTTTGTATGAGTTATATAGATGACTTTTAATTATTGGATTAATTATTCAAGTTTTTCTTTAAGTAATACTAGTAAAACGCACATTCAATTTTTTTTGTAAGGGATAGACTTGATTTGTATTTATCCTTGTAACCTTTATACGATTGGGTCCCCTTGACAAATAATGTAGATATTTATAGTCGTGTTTTTTTATTGAATATTGTGATTCTTACGGATCTATTTGTGGTTCATGAAAATTAAATCGATAATACATAAAAACAATTAAATACCGTGTAGACAGTACGCAGTATGATAAATACTAAGTTTTTCACAATTTTAATATGGAAATATGAAATTAAAAAATAAACTACTATAGCTATAAATTACACTGACAATACGCAAGTAGTTCTAATGAGAGTAAGCCTTGATATATGCCATGGTTTCTAACGATCACTTGGATCAAATTCTCAAACACGACCATGTGAAAAGCTAACATTTATTTTGATTCTCCATTAGGTAAGTATCTATTTTAAGTAATTCTGCTTTAATTGGTTTATTAAATAATCAATACTTTAGAGTACTGTTGGAATTGTTAATTAAGTACAGATTGTTCAAATTGGGATTCAAAAGTTTTTGGTACAAGTTATGTCGTCAACCTTTTAGTTATTAACGAAAATAACTATTTGTTTGAACGTAAAATATTGAAAAGAGGAAATTGACTCTTAGCCTTTAAGACCCTTTCACACAATACAAGGCTCCTACGAGTAGAACAATGATATGCCATCCACATTTACGTATCATTATTTTACTTGTAAAACGAGTAAAATATTGATACGTAAAATAAGATACGTACCTACTACGAATAAAACAATGATATTGTTGGTAGTTATTGGCGCGAGGAACTGATAGACAATATTGTATCCGAATGAATAGCCAATGCCCAATATTAGATGTAAGAACGAGAATAAAGTACCAATGTGCGTAAGCTGTGAATGTTTTATTTTAATTACCTATTGACAAAGAATTTTCCCAAATGTTGACTTGTTACTTGTGATGTACTTTCAATTAACCGTCTGTAAACTTTTTAATTAACAGCGATTTTCAATTAGAATCGTAGTCGTTGCGAAAAATAAACAAACAGAAGATACCTACCACTGTGAAACAAAATTCATTCAACAAAGTTCGAATGTCAAAACCACTTATTGCTTGGTTTTGTTGAAACATGAAAGCAACGTTCTACCAATTTATTCGTCTTTCACCGTTCACGTAAACGTAGTCTACCCACACTACTTGACTGAATATAGAAGTCCCATGTATATATTTGAGTCTGTTCACGTGTATGAATAAAATATGCTTGTATCAGATATATAAACAGGAAAAATAATGCCCTCCATACGATCTCTCATATATTTAACGTCTTTCGAGATGTCTTATTTATTTTCAAAGATAGGTATTAGGTACAACTTTGTGAAGGGTTCGCCTTCACCACAGGTAAATACCTACAATAATATGATGGTAGCTGAGTTAACTCTCCTTAAAGATGAAAAATTTAGTGTAATTACGGGGAAAACCCCCAAAGAAATACTAAAATAACAAATATATTACTAGACATCTAAGGCAGCTGATGATTCAATTACGAACAAACCGATCGTTAACTTAACACGAGTAGAAGAAAAGGTGTAAATCTTGTGTGCTTATGCTTATAAAAATTGTTAATTGAATTTGATGATTATGTCCTCAGCAATATAAGGTTTAGAAGCTAGTCTAAAATAAAGTTTTATTCTAATGGAAGCGGTTATTTCTCTTCAACACAGAGAAGTAAACTCAATGTGGAATGGGAAGGTGCTGACAGTATCATTTTGTACTTTCAAGAATCTCTGTAGATAGTACAATTGAAGAAATTATTAAATTTTCCTTAAAATATGAGGTTTGTGTGTCTTAGCACAAAGTAATTACATTATAAAAGTATTGTTTCATTTGCATTAAAATACTTAAATTATAGTATTTGAGATTATATTTAAAAAGGTAAAACATTTTACTCTACATATATGAGTTGCCTACAGGAAAGCCAGTTTAGAACTTGATTTTTTGTTTCTGCTTACACAATGTGATCTTGGGAGGAGTGTTAGTATTTTGCAATAGACTCGATGTTTTTATTCAGAATGTATAAGGTATAATCTCAATTGAATATGTTCTTATCTTCCAAGAACTACATTCAAGAATGAGTAGGTCCTCTGGTTCTGCTTCTTCTCTACAATTCATAAATAAGTTACAAGCAGAATCTTGAAAAGTAAGTTGCTACTACGGGACGTAAAGTATGCAGATATTGTCGAGAAAATTACTTTCCAGAGTGGATAGACTATTTCCACTAGAACCTATCATAGATTTCTACAAACTCTTTAATACTCTTATTCCGAAATAATAATATTTCGAACATTTTCTATGGCATACTCTCTTTGGAGAAGATTCTCCGATTTAATTACTTGGTTCAACAATTTAATTGTTTTGAGGATTTCCCATTATCGATAGCTACGGTAAGTAGACTTCCCATTAATAGCATGTCAAATGATGAAAATTTATTGTGTTATACGTAACGACGGGTTATTAGTGTAAAACAAAGGCACAGTACGAAATAATATTATATTAGTATATAACATGTCAGTGGCATGTCTAGAGTTTCTACACTGGGTATGATAATATTTAAAAATACTCGCTTCAACAATAATTTCAAAAATCTAATTTAATTACAAAAAAATAACACAATACAATAAAATCTGTAAAATTGGACTACATATTATATAATAATGGTCACATATCCAAGTTTACCGCTCTTATTCAACTTTTGTTTTACGATGAAAAACGATGCATTCGACTACGATCATAAGCCTGGATTATTTTTCTGTATAAATCACGATACCTGCATAATAATGCACAATCATTTATGTGTAGCGTATTATCGAGACATAGGTAAATATAGCAGAAATAAGCCTCGAAGCAAAACAAACGCTATATTTCTTTATACCTATAAGTACCTACAGCTGCACTAAGACACTAGTATTAATTTCAGTGAACAATTCTCGTATCGCTATATATATTCATCATTTTTTATAATTCAAGTTGTAAACAAACGAGTAAACTCAGATACAGCCTGGCTTTTCGACTTGTATGGCAGACACGCCATTGATATAAATACACAGCTATAATATTATAATGTTCTAAATGCGCAGATGTTTACATGTGCAGATGCAGTCAATATTTCTTACCGATCAAGTCATCATGGAAGAAGAAAGGTTGCAAAAAAAACTCAACTAGATTCAATATTTTGAAAGCAAAAAATACAAAAAAAGAATTTACTAAGAATGACTAGATGCCGTTCAAATAATGATGACATGACATTTAACTTTATTCGATAGAATTTTAGCCTTTTTGAAAACATTGACAATAATGTTTAGACGATTTGACTTATTAGAACGACTAGAAATAATTCTTTATTAGTTTTTTTTAAAGATATATCTGGATTTTGTTATAAACCCTAATACAACCTTATACACCTTGCACGATGAATTGAATGAATTGATCACCTGAAAACATTGTTAACAATTTGTTTTCGAATTGTTTTTTTATTAATTGAGATAATAAATAATATGTTTAAATTGCAATAGTTACGGGAGTATTGTAACAAAGCTAGGATTTATGTACTTACATTATTACTAACTAAAAGCATCCCTTCGTATTGAACTGTGTTTCATCACCGAAAGAGTATAGAAATTCCATTACAATTCACTAGGTTTAGTAAGTTATATTAACATTTCAGATAGTATTATTACTTCAAAGGTTCTCTCATAACTAAGGTGCTCAAGCGAAACGAATGTATTTCGACTTTAGCAGAATCTACTTGATCAAGTATTGACATCAGCTTATACTTATTTATTCAAAATCAATAATAAATGTATTTGAATTATACCAAATGAAAATGAATGCACAAAATTTTTCATATAATTTGTTATTTTTGAAGCCCCATTTAAAAGCGTATCTGTCACGTTTCAAAATTACCAAAAAAACAGTATAATTTGAATGTCATTTCTAAATATATTTTTTCTACTACGAGTGTATAATTTCAACATGACTCCGAAACAATATTTTTATCCAGAATAGTTCTTCGAATGAAATAAACCTTTCACCTTTTTCTGTAAGTTTTTGAATGCACTGTAAAAGACAAGTATACATATGTAACAAGATCACTTTAAAGACTATGACATTTATTAATTCAGGGAGATAAGGTATTCCTCTTATCGTTACAATCTTATTTTTTGAGACACGAAGGGGATTACATACATGTTTATATCACACTATTGGTTCACTGGCTACTCTAAATGTGGGATATACTCGGTGTTATACAAAAAATATATGTTTATTCCTTACAAAATTATCTTAACTCGTGAGTGTTACTGAAAGTTAGTGTCAATGTTCCCAAATGCCAACCGCAGCCTCTCGCATTAATTCAACGAAGCGAACCACAGTGAGCCTACATGTTAGTAATTTACTATTATACATAAGGACGTGTAACTTAGGAGTAATATTATTGTGCTCATATATGTAGAATAGGATAGGACAATACATAACGAGTAGTTAAAAGGATCAACTTGAGAGGAGATACTTACTAGAGAATTAATGTTCGGTTTTGAATTAGCAAGAAACCTTTAAGGAATTCATATGTTTACTTACATGGAGACTGCAGTGGTCAGTTTTTTGCACAATTGTACAAGTTATATTATAAATTGTCACAGCATTTCCCTCAAGTCTCATAACCAGCACGTCAACTTCATGTAGTAAACATACAAGATATCCACTTTGTGCCAATAAAATTTAATAAAACTAGGATAGATGGCATACCTCATCGCTTAATTGATATGTTTAATATCTTATTAGATTTCTAATACATTATAATATTCTCCATGTTTCTCCATATGTCTGAGGGACCAGTTGTGGGACATGACATGATGATATGAACATAAAATAAGAGTGTATAACGTAAACCTAAGCTGCAGACAGCTCATAAATATCTATAAAGACAGGATTTTTTTCTCGGATCACATTCCATTTCAATTAAATTGATAAAAACCAACCTACAGCTTAATATTATTTGATCTGTGACTCATTTGATAGCATTTGTACTCAAGTGTATAACAATAAAATAGGACCAATGTTGAATCCTCTGTATAATAAAAGGCTTTTATGATCATTTTAAGAGAATATTATGTCATTATAAATACGAACGGAATACATATTACGTTGAGTAAATAACACGTTTATTTTTTTCGCTCACGTTTTTCTGAAAGTAATCCATGGGAATTAAAATTATTATTTTTTTTCATTCAAAGAATCTATAAATACTATACCATCACAATATATCCCACTATGAACCGGGAAAAATTAATCTGTCATATTATTTATTTATTCATTATTTAAATATTATTTCATAGAGTACATTATAGGTATATATTAAACAAAGTAGCAATTTTAAAATAATAATGGCCAAAACATGCATGTGACAAGATGCTGAATCCTGAATTGGAATCAATAGAATGGTTAAATAGGAGAAATTCAGTGTTATAAAATGTGGATTGATGATCTATGATTATTTTCATGGCTGAGAGGAAATGGCGCAAATGGAGCAAAAATAACCTAAAAAAGATCGCAAATGGAGAAATATGGAAGAGTACCCTTCATTTAGCAGTAGAGAAATGGCTTAAGAGTCATAATTTATTATAGCGGGAATCTCAGTCCTGTGGTTTAGTTTTTTTTTTTATCAAATCATTTTCAGTACATATTGAGTATAAACAAATATTAACACTTCTTATAAAGAAACTATGGTTTGTTTTCAAAATAAAAATAATGTTTACCTTGTACCTACATAATATCTACGTGTCAATATGAAAAAAAACTTCAGTGTGGAAATCAAGTAACCTCTCTTGAACTCAAGTCTACTTACTAATATAAGGGTCATTTACACTTGTTTGTCAGAAATCAATCCCGTCTCAAGTAGGTACCTACTGTGTTTTGAAACTTTCACACATTATCGAGACAGTCTTACCATACGTTACACTTAATATTTGAGTTTGTACCTAATCTCACTTAACAAGCTCAACTCTTCTCCATTATTCTCAAATTTCATTAAATCCACATCAAACTTATATTAATTTCGTTCATTATTAAGTTAAAGCTTTGAAAGAACTCAAACTTAATACTTGATGAACTTACAATATCACATATTATCACGTTTATCTTCAATATCAATTAATGTTTTCTTCCATTATATTTTGACATGTGGATCAAGTTTTCAACAATCATCGTTTTCAAACATTAAACACGTTAAATAAAGTTTCCAAATAAGAAATAATTTATTAATACTTTTTTGTCAAAACAAAACAATAAAAATGTGACTTCAATGAATGTTATCATAAAAAATAAAAGTTAATTTATGCACAAAACGTTAAAGTTTTCAACGTCTTGTCCTTACAATTTGTGAATAATTTATTCTTTTTGCTTGGCATATTACGTATTTCCTCGGGTAAGTAGGAGTTTTGTAAGAAATATCCATTACATTTTATTTTCTGGGTTATGATGGGGGTGGTAACTTTTCTTATGAAACTGTAACGATTATCATAAACCAACATTCATCTTCTAAATGTTTTCTTGGGGTTAGCTCGTTGAAATATGAAGATAAGAAATAATACTTTTTGCTTTAATCAAGATAAGAAGATAATAATATTATCACCCAATTCCTTATCTACAGAATTCGATTAATTTAAGAACTTTTATGTAAATGAATGATAAATTTCAAATATTTAACCAATGAAAGCGATTGAAATTTTCCACAACAATAATTCATGTTCTTTATTAGGAAGTCCCAGAAATTTCTATTCTAATTTCTTCCCAACTATTATAACATGAATAGAAAATAAATACCTACCTGCAAGTGGTTTTTCAATTTTAAAAGTATATGTTGGATCGAATTTGCAAAAAAGCTAATAAATAAAAAATACTAGACAAATAAGAAAAACTTAACCATATTTGATCAATCTTTTCTAAAGTCCTATAAAACTCATTCTCAAACATCCTTTTCATAAGCAAAAAATTAAATTTTACGATATAAGCGAGTAACATTTCTAAGATGCGCATGTGTCTTGTTCATTGTACATTAATTTTATAGTTAAGAATTTATTGAAAAATTAACATGTAATTTTGTTTTTGATGTTGCCCGATATCCATCAAATTTACACACTTTCGTAATTTTTCTTATCTCTAAGAGATACATCGATGTGATTAAATCAAACCAGAGAGTTTCTTGATACACAAATAGGCAAACATCTTTCCTTTTCACCTCTTGAGTTAATAGCCCAATGAGGGTTACTAAGTATTTAGAAAATTGTGGTATGTGCTTGTTATCAATCATCTTGATAAAAGGAAAAGGAAGTGCTATGTTTTAATCAATGTCAAGCACACAAAGAACGAAATGGAATTAATTAATCATTGATTACTATTTGTTTCAGGTATACAAAAAAGAGCTATTGCAAACATTTGACCTTACTTATTTTTTAACTGGCAAAAGTAAATATTTTGTTATTTCTTCTGAAATATTATTTTCTCTGTAAATTTTTTATACGTATTTCATATGAAATTGTGTGCCTTAAATAGTTTGTATTTTATCTAACATGAAATGTGTCAGAGTTAAACAGCTTAATGTTTAAAAAAATACATTAAGCTTGCGAACTTTCAGGCTTTCAGTTCAGTAGAAAATAACCTACGATTTTTGTGAAATAAAACAAAGCAAATATTTATTTCTCTATTTGTTTTTGTGTTCTATTTCACTATAGAGGAGAAGTGCATTTCAAGAGTATTTGTTCCATTTTTTTCCAATTCGCTAATAACTTTTGATTATAGGTTTTCAAATATCCATTTTTATAATAAAAAAAGGAAACTTATTGTATAAATTAATGATATTATTTTAAAGAAACTGAGTCATGATTAACACAAAAATTTACTCTACAAATTTTTTGCATGATCCGCAGTTTACTATCATTTTACGGTAATGATCGTCAATATAATATAAAAGTCGTACTTTACAGGCTGTTTTTAATATTGACTTTATTGTCAAGATTTTTTTTATATTCCTCTCAAATTCAAAAGTGTTATATAGTACTGAACAACTTAAATATATCCCCAGTCTCGCCGGTAATAAACTCAGCTATTTTATTCTTTCAAGTTTTCTTATTTGAGAAATAAGAAAGGGTTTTCTTAGAAACTTTTCTATTGAATGTGTTTTACTTTGTTATCAAAGTAATTTATTCCTTATAGAAAAAATACACAATGGTAAAAATTCTAAATTGTACAGCGTGCAAAGAATTTTCTGAGAATTTTAGAGAATATTTATCAAATTGTCCAGATTCTTTAATTCCCCAAGTTGTAACCCTCGTGGGTGAGATAAAGAGGACGAATCATAAACTCGATTTAACTTACATATTTCTTTCGCTTTTCATATAGGTACATGCAATTATTCATGCACGCACTGATTTTTCTTACTCAATACACGCCATTCATTGGGTATTAGATTCACGTGATCAAACTACGTAATCTGTAGAATTCCAATATTTGACTAAACATTTTATAATGTCTGAAATATTTCTTTATCACGTGTTCGATTTACTTCTCTTTTTTTTGTCATTACTACATATTCTTTGTGTATTTGATTTTTTATTTGTTAAATAATAAATTTCTCTTTGCTAATCCATAATCTTTCAATTTTTTGTAGGCATTTATGATAATCAGATAATGTACAATGTAAAACTAGACGTATGAAGGATTATCTCTAAAATATCTCACATTACATAATAGTTTTGAAACGGTTGTTTAATCGCTTATTATTCAAATTTATTCCCATTTAATCGTCTGAAAGCAATTTGATTCCGGGATTAACTGAGCGTAACACAAATTAGTAAAATGAGCGGAAACCTGAATGAGTATAGACAGAGTTTTATATAAAGAGTTTGTAAATCGATTAATCAAATTTGAGAATATTTGAACGAAAATTACATATTTTTACAAAACAACAAATGAAACTCATATCACTATTATCTACATAATAATAATTAACATTTTTAATTTCTGTGTGTGTGTGAGAGAGAGAGAGAAAAAAGGTTTGCCACCCATCCTAAATGTCTTTAGTTTTTGTTGGCACACAGAAGACGGCTTGCTTATTAGGTGCAGGTGGTCTGCTAGCTCTCCCACTTGCGGGATTTGTCGTGATGGTGTAGTAGAAGTAGTAGTGAAAATAAGGGGTACAGCAAAGCAGCAGGGGTACCTACGTTAGAGAACCATGTAGCTTGGTAAGACGAATACGAGTATAAATTGATTTGCACGCTTTATAAAATTGACGGAGACATTATTTTAGTCTTGATAACCCATTGAAAGAGGCCCACCATCCACCCGGATACCGCAAAAATCTGGAGACATCCATTTAAAAATCATTTTATATATTCATCTAGAGATTTGAGGGTGGTACGTAACTCTGAAAAAGCTATTATAATATATGGCACCTTTAAAATGCTCTGCATGATCATTATGTGCAGAAGGCAAAACAAAAATTTGATATTTAATGACTTATCGAAATATAAGTTAAAAGCTATGTGTGAAAAGTATAAGCAGACATCACCATTTTACCATTTTTATAGGCTTTTTTAACTCTTTTTCTTTTACATAATATTACACTAGTTTTTATTTTTGATTTATTAGGGATGAAACACCCGAGTTTTAGTGAGTCATAACGTGAAAAAATATCATAAATTTAGTTCATATCGTAAACTGTCTGTAAGATAATATTAATGTAATATTGTACAAATTTATAGCAATTTGTTAAGAATTGTATAAGAAAATTATCTACGTCAGAACAAAACACTGATGTAATTTCTGTTTTACTCATGAACAAAATCTGAATTATGATAATATTGATGTAATGAACAAATTTATCGCTATTTGCTAAGAATTGTATAAGTGAAGTACCTATTTATAACGCCTGAAAATAATCTATGTCAGAACAAAACACTGATGTAATTTCTGTTTTACTCATGAACAAAATCTGAATTATGATAATATTGATGTAATGAACAAATTTATCGCTATTTGTTAAGAATTGTATAAGTGAAGTACCTATTTATAACGCCTGAAAATAATCTATGTCAGAACAAAACACTGATGTAATTTCTGTTTTACTCATGAACAAAATCTGAATTATGATAATATTGATGTAATGAACAAATTTATCGCTATTTGTTAAGGATTATATAAGTGAAGTACCTATTTATAACGCCTGAAAATAATCTATGTCAGAACAAAACACTGATGCAAATTATGTTTTACTCATGAACAAAATCTGAATTTCGTTTATAATGTTTAATTTTCTGTGACCTTTATAATAATATTGATAAAACTAAGCTTCGACTAATACTCTAACAAACTATTTGTATGTAATATATTGGTTTATAAATTTTGCTTCAAATAATCTAAAACTATCAAACTGATAAATCAATACGAATATATTAATACCGAGTCTATTGCTTTGACAAACTTGTATAGATAATACAACTAGTGTCAATTTTCACGAAGGTATCTAATTTCAACTTGATACTTAATAATAATAATAACTAATAAATAATGAAATTAAAACTTGACATTGTTTTATAATAGAAAAAGTTCTTTTGAAGCTAAATTAAATTAATGTCATTATAAATTTTCTTTCCATTAATATCTATAATCACCCAAGGTTCAATATTTTTACATTGTTCATCGTTTTTGGAAATTCAATGCTTTAATCGATTACCTCCTTTATTGGTAAAGTTTCCTTTATAATTGGAGACAATGAAGAAAAAAATCCCATTTAGTGTAAGTACCTGAGATATCGTATGCAGTGGCGGTCATAGAATATGCGGGACCCAGGGCAAATCAATTTGTGCTGGGTCCAAAGGGCGCATAAGCAAAATTCACCAACTAAATTTTAATTCCGATCCTCATTACTTTTTAAAAAGGGCAGCGCCCGCCACATACCTCGTGCCGTACCTGGAGATATGTTTCTCCATAACAGCACACACATGCACAAACAGGATTTAATGTCGCATTAAAGAGAGAAATGCTCCGAGGGAGCACACACCAAAAATGTTGGTGCAAAAAGGGAAGGGAAGAAATGGGAATATGCCTTCCTCTCTATGCAGTATCGTTAGTTACTTGAAGGGGATATTAGGCTACCTTGTGGCCACCAAGTCTGCATGTCCTACAGGTCCAGATAATGGACCACGAACAGCAACGAGCATCTCCTCTCTTTTCCTACTGATGTCGGTGTGGGAACAATCCCACAGAATATGTTCTCCTCATTACTCTTCTATAATTATATACCTATCCTCATTACTCTTCGATCTAGCACAACAGCCGATTCTTTCAACTGAGCTTTGTATGGAGTTTTCTAGGTATACTTTATCTTAATACAAAATTATTATAATATGCCGCACGATTAGCCTACTAACTGTATCTTTTATTTTATTTATTTATTTATTTATTCTTTACTGTACATTGATAAAATACAATTACATAAAAGGTATACATCAAAATTACATACAATCAATATACAGAGGGCGAGTTTATCGCAAAGGCGCGATCTCTTCCAACTAACCCAAATCTTTTCATACTGACTTGTTCTCATCTCACTCATACAACGAATTTTTTAGTGTGCAATAATTAGATACGCACTTGTCATTAATCAATCTTCGTCTGGGATGTATTTGGGTTTATTTCAAATCCAGGTTCATCTTTCTTTTGAAGACTTAATAATTGATATTTTTTCTTCATAAACTTATTTGATTCTATTGTAAAAAATATTGTCAAAGAAATCTGAAGCATAGCCTAGGAAACGTGTTGCTATGACAGCAATATGAAAGCTAGATGTTTTCATTATATGTATCTATCGTACACACACACAATACCTTGAATAACTTGAATTGAAAATCACAGCACAAAGGAGTTAACGGAGATAGCGGGAGAAGTATATTTTAGGGGCTTCCGTCTATATTTCTATTCTAGATTCAACATTTTCCTCGCATTGTTTCAGAATGAAACTGTAAAATATACTACTACCTACCCGGAAACACTATTTCCCGTTCAGAACAGATACGACGACAACTCTCGGAGTTTTATACTCAGAATCAATAGTTTCACAAAAACGTGTAACTTTTTTATTGATTGGAATTGTTTGTGGAAATTTCTATTGTAAACAATACAATGAAAATAAATAAAAAAGAATATTTCATCCTCTTTTTAGACTATTATTTCAAAATAGATACGATTTGTTTGGTTATATTCTAGGCAAAACCTAAACACAACAATAAAATAGTTATAAAAATCAGAATACAGTTTACTGATCTTCAACTTAAATAATAACACAAAAACCTTATATAGTGTTTATGTACTTCTTTTTCATTATGACGGGCAGTCGTATGCCTTTTTCAAAAGCACTTAGCACAATTCAGTATAAAATATTATGAAAATACTAAAGTTTTGGATGCGAATCATGTTGATAATGGAATGAAAACCTCATACACCAACCAAAACCATAGTGTTTAAAATATTTACTAATTTTATTTTTTATTTATCATATATTCGTTTAAAAATTAAAAAAAATGTAAATATTCTAAACATTTGTTGCTGACTGTTCGAACTAGCAGCCGATAAAGTATTGAACTTAACTGTTCCGGCGCCATTTAAAAGGGAGATCGCGATCCATTTGAGATCTGAAATATGAGATCCCAAAATGATGGTTGCTTCTATGGTTTGCAAAAATCATTTCAAAATCTTAGTATAAATACATATTAGTGCTTTATTCGTAATTTACTTGCTTTTGTTTTTTTTATTATTTATCAGATAACTTCTATACAAGCTCTCAATTTATATGGGGACCGGTCAGAAACTATTATTGTCAGTAATTTGTAGATAATGAGTATCAGTAAAGTGACTCAATTACTCTAGTTCCACCTCTGATAAATGATATAGAGCACAGAATATAATATAACATGTTGAATTTTTCCTTTATGTGTGTGATTTATATAATTTCTCAGATGAAAGGTTACACCATTCAAAAGGTTTTAATAGTTCACAGGGTCGGGATAATATCACAAATGTCGATTCTCTTCTAATCAAAAGTTCCATTTCTATTCAAATGACACGGGTATTGTTTTTCACAATTTCCTAAAAGGTCAAATTAAAACATTTATAATGTACGTGTTGGTGGTTTTTTTTGTTACACTCTCGATTTGGAAATATATTTCATTGTGTTAATGTTTACTAATATCCATCACTTGTGGAATAAAGATGATAAACAATTTGATGATTTGAATTTTTTGGAATTCCGTTAGAAATGTCAGAAAACAGCTGGTCTCTGATTCTTTCTTGTAAGTTTTGTGGCTTGTAAAAGGCAGGTATTTGAAAAGCATCACTTTTAAGACATGTTCAATTCAGCGATAAGGTATATCACTTATCCAGATGGCTTATTTTTTATGGCACAGTGAGGACATTTTGTATGTTTACTACACGTAATATCTACTGGCTATGCCGTTTGTGAGAGACACCTTGATGATTTAGACCTACATATAAATTGATTTTTTTAAATTTAATTTATCATATTCGAACAACGTATAAACGATAACAAAACATTTCCAAATAATTCAATATACCAATTTATCGTTTGATTACAATATAAATTATTTAGAGAGAGATGAAATTGAAACTATTTCGTGATTTTAGAAAATAAACTTTCAAAACGAATCGTTTTATTCCCAAAACTAAAAGGAGCAAGTTTCACAAAACATGCTGTCTGCGTTAAAATGAAATGATTGCAATAAATTAAATTAAATGTAGGCCACTACATGGACACTACTTCCAGAACAATAAAAATGTCTACCCTAAGTCCTAAAGAAGAAAAATTACAGTATATTATGGTAGAAATTAAGTTATTATACAATACATTAAACAAGAGGTTATATTGTCGAATACCGTGACCATTCAACAGAGTAAAATAAAAATAGGTATACAATAGACCATTAAAGGTCACGTGGTCTTGTCTATGGATTTGCTTTTGCTTGGGGGGCAAACAGTCAGATTGCGCAAATCATCCTTGTAGGATGTTATGCCATAAGAGAAAAAAAAGAAAGTCAGACGACAAAATAATAACAAAATCGACACTGACAGTTTTTTTTATTATTAGGTATTCTATAGGCGTTCCACCTAATATTACACCGTAATCGTCTGTTGTGTTGGGATGCCTGATGCCCCTCAATGATTTTTCTGTGACGTCATCCTTTAATGGTCTATAGTTTCAATTCCTTTTGACATTACAATTTCACGAATAAACAATTCGAAATTTTGCGGCATAGAATAGTGCAAATTTTTTTACAACTTTTATACATAGCAAGGAATCTCCAGAATAGTATAGGTTTCCCAGTCTTTTTTGAAAGATTATTGTTTTCTTCAAAAAGAAAGTGTTCGCAAAACATCACGAATGAAACGTTTAACTATTCAGTGATAAGATGTGTCATTTAAAGCAATTATTTATTGACACAGCAAAGTTAACTAGTATGCTTATCACATTTATTTCATTTGCTGACATCCGCTTGTAGGATATGACATGTTGGTATAGATAGATATATAGATGGAGTCTACATTATTATATGATAACTTCTATGTGACTAAACGTTTCTGATACAAATAATTTAATAAAACTTTTCATTTTGCGTACATAAACAAGAGTTAAGATGTGGCAAGCCATTTATATGAGCTTTCATTCTCATCATCGGGAGAACATAATAGTCATAACAAAATTACATATGAATTTTACAAACTTTTAGCGTAAAAGCTTTCATGAATAAGTGGTGCTTCTGCATCCCTACTTTTACATAAAAATAACTTATATTATGAATATTTACTAAAAATATACTGATATAACGATTATTTTACTGATACGGTGGTTGTTTTTAAAAGGTTTTATAATAGGCAAAATTATAAAGAAATTCATACAATGTGTATCTAACTATAAAAAGTATGCACGCATCATTAATCACTGTCAACTATATACCCATAGGTTAGCACTACAAAAATAGATTAGTTGGAACGTATTTTTAATGTCATGTTTTTAGCGCAATACAGGACCAAGATATGCAAAAAATATTGAAAAATTACTAATGCCTTATTGAGGTTAGCCAAGAACGATTTATTATTTTTTTGGCAGTTGAATCAACTTTTTTCATAATGATATTGTGCGCCGGTGTATTTCATTGCTTCTTAGAAATAAAAATGACATATTTTTTATTCTACAGGCAGCCTTTCGTTTCAGTTTGATAAACTGTTTTTCTAATACGAATTACTCTTTGAAGTCTTACAAATAGATAATAACGGTAATCATTACAGACCGCTTCTCAAAAAATGTGAGCTATTCCGAGGACTATATATAAAGATTTAAAGGCCAGACCGTTTACTGGTGCAAAATATAAATAGGTATATTGTCTGTAAATTATGTAATCTCGGGGTTACTCATTCTTACTTCCGATGGCTGAAAGGACCCTGTAGGACCTTTGCCTCAAAAACAATAGATCTCCAAGCCTTTCTATATTGAGCAATGGATTTCCAATCGTCTTTAGCATTAAGCACTTCTAGATCTCGGTTGATGTTATCTAACAATCTTTGTCTTGGTCTGCCTAACGGTCTTCTGCCCTCGGGTAAAACCTGCAGAATACCTTTAGTCGCCCTTTCTTCTCCGGATCTAACGACGTGGCCAACCCATGCTAATCTTCGGGATCTGATCTCACTCGTGATGAAAGTTTGGTTTGCTGTGGAGTGAATTTCTTCATTGCTTTTAAGCCTCCAGGTTCCATCTGCAACACCCGGTCGTGGACCCAATATTTTTATTAGAATCTCGACGTTATCGAATTATTTTATTTAAAACAGAAAAATTCCTAGAATCGTGCAAAGAAATATCAGGTCATATAATTATTTCATTTAATTCATCGCACATGATTCTTGTACATTACTACAGCCATTAAGATACTATGTATCACCACACGTAACTATAACAAAATTTACTCTCACAAGAACCCGTGACGAAAAAGGGTTTTACAGGATCTTGTTGAGAGTAAACACTTGTTTAATGACACCATTTAACAATTGATTACGTGTCGTAAATCAAGGAAACTACCACTCTCTACAAAATACAGTCGAAACCAAAATATTATACAACGAAAGTTCAATGTAAACCTAGCGATTTATAGAGACATAATATTGAATGAGAGAAGTATGTATTTAATTTTCTGGTACGTGATCTTATGAAGGTTCGGAGTATTAGATAGCTTACACGAGCTTAGTACTAGTGATTTAGGTATTTGAGTTTATCACTCGTACTGTGAAGTGTAAAAAGCCATGATTGCAATTGAACAGTAAATCTGATTAGTGCAAGTAAACCCGTTATATTTACAGCACTTGCGACTTGCACTTTTATCCTTTTCCTGAACATGTGCAACATATTTGAAAAGGCAAATAAGTAAAGAACTTGGATGTGTGTTTATGCCGTGATAAATATAACTCATTTTGTGATGAAATTCGTAAAAATAAAAATAAAATCTTTCTAAATATATGGACTATTTTGACAATAACTTATATTTTATAGTGTAAACGTATACCTCACAACAGGTGTAAATGACAGTTTAAAAACTAATGGCAAGTTCTAATGAAAACCTCCAAGCTCATGAAATCAGGTATATATTAAAAAAGCACGACTTTATTTTGTATAGAATAAAATTACGGTAGATAAATAAAAACACAGTTGTTAACTTGATGGCAGTGCCTTTCTAAGCGTAAGAAGATACCACGATATTTAAATTCCACTATCAATTTTATCCTGCCATCACAACGCGACGCGATATTATTTCTTTTCGTGAGGGTGTTTAGGATTATATTAAGCTTATCATGAATCTCGAGTCGTTATTTGAAATAATAGTAGTAATATAAAAAATGCTGTGAATCTAAAATTGTATATCAACAAAAGCGTCGACATGAAGAAATGTTCATTCTATCATTTTGATTCTCAGCACTTTATGTTGGATAACTTTTACGTAATGGAAAATATGAGTTAGCAGTAAACCTGGTGATAAATTATTATGGTTAAACATAATGTATGGTATCAGCTTATGAAAAAAACATTTAATGATCTCTAAGTACGTTCCAAAATGGTATGTTTTGACACAAAGGAATAATTGCATTATTTTTGTTTTTTAAAAGTAAATGGTAACCCGGGTAGTGAATTTTGATATTTTCCAACTTCGTCACCACGATGCACATACATAGCGACTAAAGAATGAGTACCATCTTCCTCTTCATTTCTTAAGGCAAGACACCCGATATCGAGCGAATTGTGCCTATATGCTTAGAAGTCAATTTCTAGGAAGGTTTGTTTCATTACACCTTATGCCCATTCACACTGTACAGCTTTTACTGATATTTCTGTGTAATATATGTAGTATTACGTGAATTCAACAGTTACAAATTAACGTGATTGTAATTTATCGTAATAATTTTTATCGTGTTTTTGGATGACTTATTAAAGCCAAGTTCACCTTATGACAATTTTGTGCCAAAAGAGAATGTAAAGAAACAAATTTTAGGAATGTAGGAATGGGCAATCAAATAAAATGTGGTTCGAAGTTTCAGTGTCCACCTCGTATTCGCACACGGGGGAATCTAGTAAATTGATTCTGGCTAAGTAGCCAAAGGCACAATTTTCTATCCTCATTCTACAGGGAATGGATATGCTTACTTTGGCTATTTCGTTTCTTGAAACCAAAATTCAGAGGGGCTTTAGGCTGGATTCCTCTATAGTAAAACCCATATTAGACATAGACTCAACAAAGAAATAATTCCACTTCTCATACATAAATTTACTATAGGTAACACAAAGGTGTTAGGCATTATACCGCAAAAACATACTCTCTCGTTTTCAGTAATGCCTACGTCAGAAGGGATCTAAGCATCTATTTTTTTAAAGATATACCTAACTGGATTTTGTTATAAATCCTAATACAACTTTACACACCTTTCACAGTAAGCTTAAAGCTTGTATCGTGAAAGGAGAGTTTGAATTACCAACTCTATATTCAGAAGGGAGCTGAAAACACACAATTTCGCTGGGAGCTTCGGACTATGTACAGACAATACACGCCCTTGAGGTCACGTTATGAGTAGATACTTAAACGGGGTTTAAGATACATACATATATTTAGACCTTAGAAGAGTTAGAATAAATAGGTACTTATTTTATAGAATATATTGTCAGAAGCTAAAAATTTATCTTAAAACGATTGTGAAATCGGAATTCATAGCAAAAACTATAATGTAGTCAAAGATGGTAACTCACGCTTTCACAGCATCGTTCAAGATCTGATACTACTAATGAAATTCATTGGTCTCAATTTTGTCATGTACAAAGGAAATGGAAGAAATAAGCATCTAGATTTTTATTATTATATTTCTTTTCTTTTTTCCCCTCTAACTCATTGTTACATACAATTCGATGTACCTACTCATTGTTAAAAATTTCAATATCTTATCATCTAAATAGCTTTCTCTTCATTATTCTCTAACCGTTTTTTAGTCATTTTACTGAAAGGGAAAACAAATCTACCTATAAAAAAGATCTATATTTTATAATTATTTATATTTAACCGCCATCCGTTTTTTGGGGCCTCCGCGGCAAAAATCGATTGAAAATCAATAAAAATACTACTAAATATCACTTTATCGCCAAATAATTTTCAGTATTCCTGGATTGATTTGTCAGTAAACTATTTATGAAAAAAAAGTTGGAATATAGTTCTTAGAATCGATTTTATCTAACTTTTACAAAAATCATACGGAGAACGTTCTCTAGGGCCGCTAAAATCACCAACACATTTCAGCTGTTTTGAGTAAAGTGTTCATTTATATTTTATGAATTCCAGCTGTGATGAGTTCTACAAAGTGTTTAAATTATGTTTGTAAGAATTGTTTTTTTTTTTTATTGTCTATAGTCACATTATTATAGGTAATAATTTTACAGCAGAAAATAGTTTTTGTAGTCATTAGTAATATAATAAATCTTCGACAGAATTTATAAAATCTCAACCTTGTCATTATTAGACCTATTTTCAGTGTTACTGACAAAAATGTGGAAAAAAAACATAATTTATTAAATGTGGACATAATATATTATATGTTTTTACCTACATAGTACATATTTACATGTGCACATTCATAAATAAATTAAATTATTCAAATAATATTACGTATTTGTCTGCATTGATTTCAATATAATCATTATTTATTAAGATTTTATGTTCAATAAGATCTTATTTTAGTGAATTAGAATCTTTCTTCTCACGCTAATTTCACATGGAAAAGACAAAGAGGACCAAATGGCAGACGTTTATTTCGAAACATTGTTTTTTCGATCTGTTTCCTTGCATGAAATGGCTAGTACAAGCAATACTTGCAATGAAAATGGATTTTGTCATATGAAATCGTGATACAATATTTGTACAGAATTCAGCGCTCTTTTCGCTAAGAAAAACGATTTGGTAAAATGTGCTAAATTTTGGTAATAAAATTGATATTGCAAATACTATATCGCCAGTTATGATGGAGATTTTTTTAAAAATAAATAATAACAAATGTGTTCAAGTAACAAGTTCAAAACAAAAAGTAACAAATTCAGGTAATGAAAAACTGTAAGTTTTTGTATGTACCTACTCAAGAAACATTTTATTTAGGTGAGTCATACATAAATAGAGAGGGCAGGTGAACATAGAAAACATATATATATTTATAGGTGCTATCAAAATAGATATATCTCACAAATAGGGTAATCAGCAGATGAACTATGTGTGATAAATATACAAGTCGCCCTCTCCGTGTCACTACAAAATTACAAACAACTTATGAATCATGTTATATAAAATACTTAGATGATAGTGTGTATTGTTTTACGGTCACTTGCTAAATTAACTGCATTAAATTATTATACAGGTTTTCCTTCTTGTGCCGTATAAACTACATTATGGGTATCATACCTTATAGTCAAATCAAAAGAATAATGAAATACGGGTAACACGTAGTAACTCGCACTTTTTATTTCAATAATATGTAATAAAAAAAAAAACTCAAAGACTACCATTTAAGTTTTACTAATACTATGTAGAATGTATTTCTAAATACAAAAATAATAATCTACGATAATAACAATAGACTATTCTTTTTTTTAACACTGAAGTGTGCATTATTTTTGAATAATAGTTTACAATGGTTTTTTGAATGCTATTGGATAATCATTTTTTGGGTAGTCTCTAAATTGCGTAACCACAAAGAATTATTTTGAAAACCATAATGAATACGTAAGTCATCCTTCACTAGTGCATTTAACAATTGCACATTATTGTTTCATTTCTTTGTTTTATATTGGTTCTTTATTTTTATTGTCATCATTGTTTTCTGTCTGCATGGGGTTTCATTCATTTTAATGTTTTTAAGATTTTACAATCCTATTTTTATTACTGAGACTCTGCTAAGTACATACCTTTTTTTATAAAAAATGTCAAAAACAATTAATCAATCTATTCCATATTATTCTTCTATATCTATTGTCATTTACACATCTTGTACTGCGTATTATTTCAACTTGAGTCAAATGATGTATACTGTATTGTGTTTTTTGTCTATTTAACGCATTGTTTTTTTTATTCATATTAAGATCTTTGTGATGTTCAAAACCAATAACATAGCATTATTACAAATTTTTAATGTGTCCTTTCTATTATTGAAACACAATCATTGTGTTACGATGTAATTAAATAGGTAAAATGACGATAAATAAATCACGCGGAATGTGAGCATTTGCATAGTATTTGTATGGAGGCCGCACAGGGCGTAGAGATCGTCTGACTGACTTTATCCTAGGGTACGGATAAGAGTTAAAAATAATTAGTGTACACTATTTATTATAGAAAGTGTTTCATTTGCAAAAAAAAAACATTTGACTCATTTGTCTCCAAGCAAACATAAATCCTACTAACCAACTAAAATCAGTTTGTGAATACAAGAAATACTAGTTGTTTGTCTTCTTTTAATTTAGTCACTCCATTCTGAGGATCGTAATCCCCATGATTGTAGTTACTAGTTCAAAATATTACATAAATTGGTAGGTATATGCTTAATATTATGGAGAACAATTCTTTAAAATTACTATTGTTTGGAGTACTCTTATTTTGTCTCTGTATATTGTTTCAACTTATATGTGTTTTATCTGAAGTGTGTCATAGGTAAATAAATAAATAAAAAAATTCAAAGATTTCATCTCTGTAAATATTAATTTGAAGTAAGAAATCATACGAGCATTGTTGGTGTAGAAGCCTAGATAAAGGGTTGATTTCATATAATATATTGTTATTTAAAAAGAGGTAATTTCAGTTTATATGTGAGCATCTTCCAGGAAAACCTTTATCAGTAAGAAGATGAAAATTTAAATTGTAAGTTTTGCATATTATACCTTTACAGAAACTTCTAACCTTCTGGAATTTGAAATTAAAAAATATTCAAAGAGAAGATTTTGTCATTCAAAAACCCTTTTCACGTAAATCCTTATCATTATGTAATATAAAGTGTTCATTATCAAAAGTATCATTTTCTCACCAGCTACTTGGAACCCTTGTTAGACCAGCGGAAACACGCGGAATAAAAGCGAATTACACCAATTATTAAACAACAACGGATCTAATAATACTCGGCACAAAGTATTATTACGTTTTATTTGAGACTTGAGAAACACAAAGAAAACAAAAAAAATACAAATTGTTGCAAAATTTGAAAACAAAAATGTGAAATTTTCGCGCGCGTACCCGCTCCGTGGCGTTCAGGGATCGACTGATCGCCCGCGCTTTTCAGAAAGGAGGGATGAAACAGGGATGAAACGTGACGCACTAGTGACTTATTTTCTAAAATTATATTAAAATTTACAAATCTAATAATCAAAAGAGTTATTATATAAACAAGGAAACACTAGTTCAATGAATTAAGATCGACTGAGTGCATTGTTCTTATAGAAACTAATTTTCATTTTATCGACAAAATAAATAAATAATACTATTTATTAAGCTCACATGAATAAATTTTCAATGACTATTGTTTTTTTTAAGAAAATAAAATATACCTATCTGGGTTTTGTTATAAACCCAAAAACAACTTTATACACCTTCCACAGTAAGCTAAAAGCTTGTGTCGTGAAAGGGGAGTTTGTCGGCACCTGGGATCGAACCGCGGACCCCTTGTTCAAGAGGCCGATACTCTACCTCCAGGCTACCGACGAACTCAAACTCGAACTCTGTCATTAAAGATGTATACTTTAAATTAGAGCATTAAATCATTTTAAATAATAGTAGACGTCTTATTTAATACATCGAGTCTTTCTAACTATTAACTTATATTATTTGTTTGGAAAATTATTATTGAAAACTGTACTATCAGTATTGTTATTTTTATTTATCAATTAAGTACAGATTCAATATTTATAAAACAATCAAAACACGTTAGAGTTTCAATAAATGTGGTGAAAATTATAATAGTGTTTTGATTGTTTTATAAATATTGAATATGAATTTTCACAGTGTGAACACAAACACCCTTCAACAATTAAGTACAGATTGTTAATCTCGTGACATGAAAATAAATATTTGATAATTAGCTTTATTTCGTATTTAAAACATCAACTTTAGTTTATCATCTACGTATAATATTCATTTTTACTTCAGATAGAAATTTCAAGTGAAAAAATATACAAGTTACTATCTATGTTTCCTTCCAATAAAAATTCTCTTAATACAAAATAACAAGTATTGAGTATCAAATAAAAGTTGTAAGTTTCCCAGAAGGGTATTCAATTTCTCAGAAATAGATCAATAGCTTTATAGTATAGAATAATCAGAATCTTAAATTCAGCGATGAGGTTTGCCACCCATCCTGAATGTCTTGATTTTATATTGGCACGGAGAGGACAGTTTTCATGTTTCTTACATGCAGCTGATCTGCTGGCTACCCCACTTGTGGGATGTGCCGTGATGGTATAATAATAATAATAATAATAATCAGAAAAAAAGAAAATCTTATAATAGCAATATTATAAATGACGTATCAACAACGGCAGCATCCTTGTTGTTGTGAATATTGAAAGCAGTATGTACCTCATACTAATAGAAGTACCTAGTAGTAGAAATGTATGAGATTGCGTGCGCCATCATACCACGGACACTGAGGGTGTTCCTATACTACTCTACACAACTCACTGTAGTAGACACAATCAACTTAACTTGCAAACAAAATTATATTAAGACCTTCCTTACTAGACATGTCTTAAGTAAGCCCTGGATAAATGAAAAACCTAACTCATGAAAGAATTTCCAATCGCAGGCTTAATACAAATCTTATTCACGTAACACAATCCGTTCTAGAGTGTGAATAGTTTATATGATATTGTACGATTGCATATGAAAAATTCAACATTTTAATCAGTATGAATATTAATCCATAACGTTATTCTTAAATTTTTCAAATGACAGCTGATGTTCGTTCTATGATCAATATGCGTCAAAATCATTTGACATTTATAAGGAATAATTTTAGTCAGGCATAAATTTAGTCAGAACAACGTCGATTATGTTTGTGAGTGAGGTGCTATTAAGATAGTACCTAATAACAGTTGGAATAGCAGTTATTCCATATTTGAAAGTACGGCTAAATAATAATATTATCATCTCACCCACACACATAAACACAAACTTTTGAGAAGCTACGCAGGCTGTACCGAATATACATTCACTAGGATCTAATGTACATACAGCTACAATGACTGTAAGGTCTACCTACACGGATACCCTTTATAATATTGTTAACACATCATTTTTTATTCCCTATAATTCACTGCACGTGCACATATCCTTACGTAATAATAATAATATGCTCTGTGTAAGTACCTGCTACGATTCCTCTGACTGATTTACATTTGATATACAAAAAAAATTTACTATTTCCAGTGTTTTATTTTTATATAAGGATAATCGTTTTGACAATGATCAAATTATAAAATAAACAACGTCACACACTTGAATTTTTTGGATGTTCAGTGACATATTATGTAATTTTCTAGAAACATTTTTTTACATTTCAACCCATAATGATCAGAATAACTTTAACTAATTTTAATGATAAAACATACATAATTTAATTAAGTATTTAAAATATATATGATTCTAGATTTGTAATAAGCCCAAACATACTCCGAACATCCTCACCGTAAGTAATATACTCGTACCGTGAATGTGAAGTAATTAGGCAGGGGGAAATCGTATCCAGTTTTCTTTATTGAAAGTCTGAGACTCTACCATGAAGCTATCTACTACCTCAACTAATATACTATACTATGATATACACTCAAGCCGAGTCTCAAGTAGGGTAGGCAGAAAGAACGGAACGCCATATTGATATCCTTACATACTTCATTCAAATCCCTTACATTCTTACAATTTCTCATACACGCACGTCCATTTCTCTTACTAAACACACGGCCACCCTTGAGAATTTGATCCACGTAATCAAGCTACGTTGTTCACGGACGCCCGTACTTCCTCCGCGCATTCTGTCCGCAACACTCTTCTTGCGTCCGCTCATTCTTCTAATATCTTTTTTACTTTATCACGATAAACGAGTGTCCCACATTTGCATTCCAAGGAGAATTTCAGGAATTACACGAACTTACGAATGATTCGAACCGGTGGCTACGGAATTTGGAGGTCAAGTTGTGAGCGACCATAATAAGAATGAATGACTTTATCACGCAACGTTTTACCATCCATTCTTCTTAACGATTGCATCTCCACTACAATTATTCCACTTCAAGTACATTAATATTTAATCAATAATTTTAATGAAAACAAATTTATAATTCAGTAGAAGATATATTGCGAAAAATAAACCGCTGGTTTATGAAATTTCCTTACCTATTTATTTCGTTTTCAGCAGGAAGCTATTTATAATTTATACACCTACATCTCAGTTTCAGATAAAAAAAAGATATAATGGTGAATATTCGAGATATCTTCGTGGGAGGATTTGAACAAAACTTTAAAATAAATATTCACTGTCATTTTTAAACAAAATCTTACTATGAAGTTCTAAACTTATTTATAAATTATTACCAGTAGGATTAAGTTTCCTACAATTGAAAATTTTAATTCGTAAAGAAGGAAATAGAATCCTACTAAAAATTCTTGGAAATATTCATAAGCAAGTAGGTTGAATATTAATTTATTTTTGCTTCAAATATAAATTTTAAGATAAAAGCTTAATTATGTATCTTAGTATAGAACACAATCAATATTGGATAATTTTGCAGTGTAGATAAATGTTTATTTTATCAACTTTTCTTCAAGAAAATAATATTTATTATCGTCCGAGTAAATCGAGCACAATAATACTCAGACCATAGAACCCAATAGGATGTATAGGATGGTCATTTTTCAGCGTCTGAATTTAAAGTGTAGAATGTGTTTTTCAATATAACCACCATTCATTTATTTACTCTGACATGCATCAATTTGATTGGAAAGTTATACAGAAGGCACTTACAAAAATAAAATTGTTTTATTTGCTTCACATCGTAAATTTTAGTTTTTGCGAACCACACAAATTTTCTATTTGTTTTGTGAAAATAAGGACAGAGTTTTGTGTTAAATTTTCTCCTATATATTTCATATATAAAACATTAATTTATTGTACAATTCCATTTTATCGAATAAAACCCCTTTTAATTTTTTCGACTCCTTTTTCAGGAACTGAAAAAGATCTCCATCATTTAGAGTATTTTGCCTAGATTTACTACCCAAAGTTGTTCTCTGAGAAGGTTATCATATACATAGAATAATGTGAAAAGTGGGTCGCTGGTTCAAATCCGGCTCGAAGGACCATGTTGAATTAGCCATTGAGAACGGGCGCAAATAATAAAAACAAGGTACGTGCTGGAGCCAATAAGGAGTATATTTGCCAACTAATACATCAATACTGTTACATTGAAAAATATGTAAGATCACAACATAGTAGGTATATAAGTATATAACAGCATCAATAGTAAGTATAGAATCTCAAAACATTTCTAACGCTCTGATATTTGTTTAGAATATTTACTAATTCTTTCATTGTTCTACCGGATTTGGGTGCAGACGACAAAACCAATCAGAAACCTCGATTGGAGAACCATGTCCACACATATTGTGTAGACATGGCTCTCCAATCGAGGTTTCTGATTGGCTCTGATATTTGTATCACAGGAACGGTGTATAAACTACCCCGTAGAGCCCTCGGTAAAGAATATAAGTATCCCATTCTTTTATGTAAGTTTTCAAGTGTCCTGAAGAAAACTACTACTATTACTACTATACCATCACGGCATATCCCACAAGTGGGGTAGCCAGTAGATCAGCTGCACGTAAGAAACATGCAAACTGTCCTCTTCGTGCCAATATAAATTCAAGACATTCAGGATGGGTGGCAAGCCTCATCGCTGAATTTAAGATGTAAAATGTCTTATTTTTTTCGAACACCTGCCTTTTACAGGACACTCGAAAACTTACGCAGAAGAGTGGGAGACCAATTCTTTACCGGGTGCTCCACGGGCTCCACCTGAAGAAAAGCAGGTATTCAAATTCAGAGATGAGGCATGCCACTCATCCTGAATGTCTTATTTTTTCATTTAGGATGAAAATCTGACCATAAGTCATTTATAATTAATACATACCTACAATAAGGAGACAACGCATTCATGCTTGATACCCGTCTAATCGATTTTAACCAAAGGGTAAGTAACCAAAAACACCATAAATTCTTACAAGTCACAATGAATACCTATGTAAATGTATTTAATATACGATTTTATTTGTTTAAACAGGTACCTACAAAACAGTGGGTGATGTAATAAAAGCCTGGTGAGCAGAAAATGAAATTGCGCAAGAGGGCAGGAAAATTATTCGAAAACAAACTATTTTTTTTTAATTAATGTGGTTTTAAGAGTTTTCGTATCGCTAAACTGTTAAACAACATAACAATGCGTATCCTACTTGCACGAATCGATAGAAAAGCTATCGTTATTTTTAAAACAAAATCGAAAATAATGGCTCTATTTACGTTTCTAGAACGAAAGGTTAATGTGAAATCAATACGAGTCTGCAAAAATGTGGGCCTAAAAATTAACGATATTCAATTTTACCTTAGTTGCCAGGGACAAATGTTCATTATTCAACAATGTTTTAAATTTTGATACAAATAACTTTCATTGCGCTGCTTCCCTTTCGGGGTAGGAAGAAAGGATCGAGCGCCACTTATTCCTAACTTTGGATAGACTTTTGCTCCCGTCACTATCATATAATTCCTAATACATGCTCTCCTATTCATTTTGCTTAATACATGTCCGTCCTGGAGGATCTGGTTTAATGGTCTTGTCATTCAATCCTTGGGCGGTCACGTTTCCTAGCACCATGCCTGAGAAGCCATATATGTTTTCTTTTTCATTTTGTCCTTATTCATTCTTTCCACGTGTCCAAACCACCGTTGTTTGTTCATTTTTGTTCTTGTTATTACCCCAGGTTTCAATTTTTCATCTTTATTTATTTGCTTTGCTGGAAAATAGGCATATTTCTACTTGACGTTTTATTATTGATGTCGGCTTATGATTAAACAATATTGTTCAACTTTGTTCTGAAGGCTTAGGAGGCTTAATTAAATAAGTAATTTAAACATTCTTCATCGCTGACTCGCTTTACAATGAGGTTGTACGTATTTACTAAGCTTTTTGTGAACATTATTCAAAAACGTTTTACTTTACTTTAGTCACAATGTAACTCGATAAAAGGTCTTAATTCAAAATGAAACGAGACAGTTTTTGGAACAAAAATTTTGACATGAAAAAAATGCAGTAAGTGATTGGATGTTACGAGAAAAGTACAAAAAATACGAGATTCGTTTGAAAATATCGTAAGACGACAATACGAGATTCGACCTCTGTGAATTAAGTTGTTATTATATCTTACAATTTAGTGTATCTTATCTCCAGAATCAACAATTTATTTTACAGGTAAGAACCCGAAATCAAGAGAAATTAGTCTAAATTTCACAAAAGTATTCGCAATGGGCCACTTGCAGTCGTGGGGGATTTTAATAAAAATGATAGAATTCAGTAAATTTGAGGTCGGAAAATACAAATATGTCAGTTAATTTTTTTTAAATATCTAAATTATGGAGAATATCCAAAAATAAAACCCAAAATTTTTGACGTTTGTCAAAACACTCTAAACAGCTGATGACGTCACGGAGTCCCGTGAACCATAGTAACTTTCGCAACCACAGATTATAATCTCATACACACATGGGACTCCGTGACATCACAGCGCCGCCATATCGTTTTTGACATTCCGAGAAAATCCAATTTTTAGCTAATAACTAAGTAAATAGTGCAAGAAAAAAAAAAATTGTGGTTGTGTTTCTTTCATACTAATTTACAATTTTATGCAATAAAAAAAAAACTGCAAGTGGCCCATTAATTGACAGCAATAGATGTGCCATTCAAGTCGATACTTCTTCAGGTTTTGTTTCAACAGGTTGCAATTTCCAAATAAGGCGGAAAATCAGCTGGGTGATCATGTGTGGCATTCGATTAAGAAGTTAAGTAGGTACCTAAAGCTGACTCAACAAATTATAAGAGTTGAATATCATATGGGTATATTATTATTGATTAGACTTTTTTCGTTGAGTCTTCTTTACTCCAAAATGTTTTACCTACTAATTTTTGTTAATTTTTTTTTGTGGTTTTCAGACATTCCATTAATATCATGATTTATTTTATAAGAACATATTATACCTACCTAACATCAGCTACTCCAAATTCGAGTAAAAGGTATTTTGTTATGACATTATGTACATTGTTATTATCATTATAGATACAAGACAGAAACGTATAGGTCTTCCATGGTGAATAAAACACGTGTATTTTTTTGGTAATTATTTTTACCCCACCAACACTCCTCTTGGGGGCAAAAATACAAACAAATATTTTCGCTCATCGATGTAAAAAAGAAAGAAAATAAAAGAGATTGTTCAATATTTCAAAATGATCTTAAAAGGCGATGAGAGAAAAGCCGTTTTTCCTAGTGAAGTCACAGGGTGATAGAAGAAAACGTAAATAATTAGTAGTAGACGTAATAATATACCTACATAACAATATGTAGGACCTGTTGAGATGTTAAAGTGGTAACTACCTAAGTAGTAACTGAGGACATTCATATTTCTCCCAATAATAATAATAATGCGAAATTGTTAACGTCTAATAGGAATGTAATGAATGAATCAATATTCTCGTGTTGGTTATAGCGCCGGCGCTTAACACATTTTGTATTTGCCGGGGGAGTATACACAAGTATACCTACAGTGAAAACAGAACTACGTATCTATAATATTATACATAGGTAGTCTAATACGTCACAGATCTCTTGACATAATACGCCTTTTTGCAAATTTTCTATAGTTTTTTGAGGAAATTTTGTTTAAATAGATAGGTAAATATTTTATCGAAGTTTTCAGTTTTATAATATCGAATATTCAAAGACGCGACGGAAGGCATTTTTGAGGTTTTTTTTCAAAATTCCAGTACAAAATAAATAGATCGTGAATTTTCGAAATTTAAAAAATTGTGATAGGGGAGGGGGGGGGAGTAGATATTTGAAAAAATTAGGTACTTCCCTATTTTTTGAAATTCCTACACCAAATTGTCGTCAGAGGCCTTGCAAAAGCCAAGACCGCCACTGCACTTATATACCTACGAATGATTTAGTTTTGAGTTAATGTGTCAAAGCACTTAAAATAGTGGATTTCTCCTGAAGATTTAAATTATAGAAAATAGGTAAGTATTATGGAAAATAAGCTGCATTTATAGTTCAAGACTCTACCGTCAATTTAGAAATTACCTCATGTTAGTCGACTTTTGTAAAACAATTTAGATACTTTTCAAAAGATCTTATTTTCTCGATTAGGCTGCAATGTGCATTCTTAAAATACATATAAATAAAATACATTATTGTAGTAGGTATCTGGTATCCATTAATATTGTACAACGCTATCACGTCTAACTAACTGACCTCAGCTTCTAACTACAAAGGGACGGTGTCGTGATAGGAATAGCATAATAAAATGTTTAAAATCACTACTAAACAAATTTCAAATCACGTATTCTATACAAAATATTGCAACACAAGTTTTATACAATCATACTTTTATAATACTTTAATGTTCCTGTAAGAAACACACAATATAGAGGAAATAATTATTAACTTCTACTATTCTGAACGATTTTGAGCAATTTGGATTGAACTCCTATGTACCTGTTTAATGAGTTAGTTGGAAGAAATCGCGCATCTGAGATAAACTCGCCCATTGCATTAATTTATTTGTTCAGTAATAATGTTGTCATATTTCTTCTAATAAAGATTTTTTTATTATTATTACCTGCCTCATTCTTCTTCAGCCCGTGTCTATTTATTATTTATTTATTCATTCTTTACTGTACCTACCTACATAGATAACAATACATACAATTTTATATTCAAATAAGATATTCTAGTTCGTCGGTAGCTTGGGGATTTCTGCCTCATGAACAAGGGGTCTGCGGTTCAATCTCAGGTGCCGCCAAACTCCCCTTTCACGACACAAACTTTTAGCTTACTGTAAAAGGTGTATAAGTTTGTATTTGTGTTTATATCAAAACCCTGATATATCTTTTTTTTTCAATATATTATCAATAGGTATACAAAAAAATAATATCTGGTCACTGCTGGATAAAGACCATTTCATGTAAGGCTGTCCTCTGTCAATCCCTTCTATCTGGCCCCGGCGTGAGGGTATAGTATAGTAGTATAGTATCTCTGTTCGAAACTCATCATCATCATCGCCCTCAACGCTCCTCTCGGGAGCACAGGGCAGAAACCAGCCTCCTCCATTCAGAGCGTCTCTGTGCCAATTGCGTCACCTCTTCCCACGACATTCCTTGCGCTCTGATATCGTTGTCATAGGAACGGTGTATTGTAACGGTGTACTGTTCGAAACTACTGCACTGAATATATATTGAAATTATCATCATAAGTACTACTTGATGATAATAATAGTAACAAATTACTATTGTCATTATGTACTTTCTCTCAATCCTTATCTGCAATACTCACAGTATAGGAAAGTTATATATTATTATTAACGGTATACTACTTAGCTTATCTACGCTTAAGCAAACAATCAACGCATCTTATAGTGACGCACTAATGGACAGCGTGATATTGATACGAACAATATTATTTGGTCAACGTATGTACATATGTAACTATCATAACATTCATGCCTATCAAACAAACAATACAATTAATATAGACATAATGTTATGATCAAGAAGAGTACTTACTTTACTAAGAAGAATAGAAATATAATTATTTATCATCAATAAATATTATACGAGATAGGATGGTAGGAATGGGTAAAAGATATTTATTATTCAAATCAACATACAATATTGTTTATAGATTACGTATTACATACTTACAAGGTACTTATTAACAAAATATCAATATAATATTTTACACAATTAGGTAGGTACATAACATAATGACATGAAATTCATGTTCAAAAATTATACATTTACATATTATGTAGTACCAGGATAAATAGAAACTCACTTTTTTCGACAAGATTTCACGTGTTCCGTAAAATACAAGTATATTTAAAATTTAATTCATTAGACAATTGAATGATAATTAATTTATCGAAGAATGTTTCGTATACCTTGGACCGAAAGGCTCAGTAACATCGAAGTGCTTAGGAGAGCCAGAGCCAAGAGAGAGCTGTTGTCCATTGTCAAAGTGAGGTAGGTCTCATATTTGGGTCACGTGCTGCATGGAGAGAAGTACCGTCTCCTCCGCCTTATATTGGAGGGCGAGATAGAAGGAAGATGGGGAGTTGGCAGAAAGCAGATGTCCTGGCTGCGCAATATTAGAGAATGGACCGGAATGAGGACAGCGGATGACCTGTTCAGAGCAGCACAGGACAGGGAAGTTTTCGCCGGAGTGATCGCCAACGTCAGGGGGACCTGACACGGCACAGAAAGAAGAAGAAGACAATTGAAAAACAATCCATTCTTAATGACTTCAAATAAAAAAAGGCTAGGGTAGGTATAGTCGGGAAAAGAGTGCAAAGGACAAGGGTAATAAAAAACAAATGGGTTGGCCACATGATAAAAATATGTAATTTGTTTACAGATATTTATGGCCTAAGCTTTGTACATGTTAAAACTTTGTATGACAAATTGTACAAGTGTTGAGAAGTAAAAGAAATGTATAAGAACAGATTGGTAAAGGGTTCCGTCTCCTCGAAAAACGTGGAATTGATGAACAAATAGCTACTTTAATTTATCACTAAACTAGAATCATCATTAATAAAACAAATTATACCTAAAACATCTAACATAATTAATACTTAAATATAAACTTTTTGAATTTATTATTTGTGTTTTCAATTTCAACTGTCGCAATTCAGACATGCAAATTGATGCGAAAAAACTTCAAATATTAAAATGTATAAATTTCAAACCATGGAGTTGCATAACAATTTCATTTCAACGAAGAACCCAACCATTATAAGATAAATCATTTATAATGAAATGTCATTGTTAAGATGCAAGTACACACCTACTTTACTGCTTATCAAAAGACAAATATTTTTCATTTTCTATACCCTCCTGAGTCCTGAGACATTTTTTGATCAATTTTTTTATTTTTTTGTGACATAAGAGTCTAAAATAACCTTAAAGACATTTAAAAAATGTTTAAAAAAATCCTCGTGGAAAATTCTGAATTTTCTTTATGTCATATATATATGACAAAAGGTCTCAGTGCAGACAAAAAAAATTAAGTAGTATTTCTATATATTACTTAACAAAGTGAAATTTAGATTATATTGAAACATTTTATTATAATAAAGAATAAGAGAAACTGAAAAATAAGAAAATTAATAGGAGCGGTGACAAAATCTCCATTCCACATGTTGATTTGAGTTTGAACAGGTCTCACGTTTTTATGTCCCCTCAGGTTTAACCTCGAATAAGCCTCCTTATAGTATTTAAAACAGACGCAGTTGAAGATAAGTTTGTGGATTCCACGCCTTCTGTGGACCTATCAAATGAACTGGACGAGGAACAATTGTCACATACAGATACAGTAGTGATATTAAAATCACGATTTTCATCGGATAATTCAATATCAGACTCTTCTAAAGCATTTAAAATATCTTCCTCGTTCAAATTTATAAATAAATGGGTAAATAAAGACACATTTTGATACTAAAAAAAAATTCAATGATGAAATTTCGATGATATAGAGACCTCTTGTAATATCAGTATGACATTAAAAAATTCTCTACCTAGACATTAGAACCTGACGTAATAAGTATATGACATTAAAATATGAAACACAAAACATCAAAATAGCATCACCATTGAATAAAGCAATGATTATAAAATGTAATCCGAATAAAAAATTAAAGAAAAATTCATTGATTACTCTAAAATAAAAAAGATTACTTATATGCCTGCAGAGAGAAACTCGCCTTACATGTCACTTTGTCCGCCATTTTTAAAATAATTGTCACATTTCTAAAACAATTCACTAGTTGTTCCATAAACAATGTGTTAGAAAAAGATTCATCTCCAGGAGTTTTGAAGAATTATGGTTGAAAATTGTTAGATGGCGTTGGAATATTTTTTTGATTTTAATGTAATATATATATGACCGAAGGATTCAGGAGGATACAGTTATGATTAATTTTTTCTAAAACGTTCAGACAATCCTGGCATCAAATGACATTTCAGAAACAAAACCCACCATGAAACAATTGTCTCTAGTGATATTAAACAGGCTAGAGTATAATCTTAATTGTATTCCGTATCCCGCTCTTTTCCCTAAGTTTTCGAGTGTCCTCCAAAAGGCAGGTGTTCGAAAAAAAGAAGACTTTACATCAACGATACATCAATGAGACTTGTCACTCATCCTGAACGTCTGAATTTTTGTTGGCATGGAGAGAACGGCTTCCATGTTGCACGACATACCCCACTTGTGGGATATGTCGTGCAGGTACAGCAGCAGTAGTAGATATTAAACAGCTGAGGGAATGCCATCCTTATGTCCTAAAGAGGAAATATTTTAGATGGTCTGCTACTTAACAGTAGTCTTCATCCTTTTGAGTAAAAAGAGTGTTATTCAAATTCTGTACCGATTTACTACACATTTACAATATAAGCATTTTTTGGCATGAATGTGTTTCATGGTAGATATTTATTATTTAGGTTCATCTAAGAGTTAAAAGTTATATTTGGTATGATCTTGATATTTAAGAATGAATTTGGATTAATAACCAATTTAAACTCACTTTCTTGGTTATTTTATGGCACAGGAAAGAAAAAAATAAAAATAGAATGCTGGAAAAGATTGACACAGAGTGAAATGTTTCAAAGTGAAAAAGCATTAATGTCAAATGTTTTGATTAAGTATTTTGTATAAAGAAATCCAACAAGTGTCTTAGAAGGATTTTGGATGTCAAATGGTATGAACATGTTAAAAATGATGTTGTGCGCCGGCGCACCCAGCAGAGACCTGTAATCTCCGTAATACAGGAGAGACGATGGTCCTGGCTGGGATTGAGATTGAGATTTGAGAATGCCCAATGATAGTTGGCCAAAAAGAGCACTGTTCTTCCGTCGGTTCGGGCTTCCCTCTTTCACAATACACCGTTCCTATGACAACGATATTAGAGAGCAGGGAATGTCTGGAGGAGGCTGGTTTCAGCCCTGTGCTCCCGAGAGGAGCGTTGAGGTAGATGATGATGATGATGATAAAGAAATCCATAAATTGAAATAATTTCAGTGGATCACTTTTTCTTCATATCAATATTAATAATTAACTTCAAAAATACTTCTTAAGAGAAACTGAAAAACCAATGATAAATAAATAAAATTATTTATGTACTATAATTCGGTTTTATTGCAAAATTGTGTCATCATTAAAATTTCTTTCATTCTTTGTTTTGAAAGTTCATCAAATTTATAAAATTCATTAAGTAAAAGAGGAAAATCACATTTATTTCTGTTTGATATACAAATTATCGCATGTTTCACTTGCGTCCAGGCACCGTGTATGAAGTGTGTTCCATCATGAGAATATTCAAGAAGATCTGATAAACTTGGTTGAAAAGCAGATCCGTTAACCAATGTGCTACTTTCTTGGAAATCAATTTCATCACAGAGATTATCTAAGTTTGTCATCTTTTTGTTGAGGGCTTCAAAGTCTTTATGTAATTCATCACTGTAAAAATTGAAAGCACCAAATTATAACTACGATATAACTTTATTTCCTTATTTACTATATTGAAGAGAGACCCAACTATCACAAGGATATCTCAGGAGTCGTAGACTCTTATTTATCCGCACATTCAAACCAAAATTGTCCACATGGGTATTGGTTATCGGGCAGGCCTGAAGGGCCGGTCAGCAAATGGTGGAAATCTTTTATACTACTTCTTTCTTCAATGTCGCTTTTGGAAATGAGTAAATTTATTAAGAAAATAATTTAAAAAGAATTAGTAACACTGTTATGTTTTCACTATATAATGTAGTGAAAATATAACAGTAATTAATTATTTCTAAATTATTTAATATGAATTTTCACAGTTCACACAAACATCCTTCAACAATTATAATGAAAAGAATATATAAACAAGATTAAGAGAATAAAACAAAACAGCACATGAATAGTACAAAAAGTAATAAAACATGAACGACATCATCATTCATGGAGTCTAATAAAATAGATCTTCTACTCTTACTATCCCATCACGGCATATCCCACAAGTGGAGTAGCCAGCAGACCAGCCACATACAATAAACATGAAAGCCGTTCTCTCAGTGCTAACAAAAAAATATAAATACAGGATGGGTGGTAAACCTCATCGCTGAATGGCTATATTAAAACGACAAGTATTTTGTAAAACTTTTATCGGCACTATGTTTCACAAATCTGTCTACAACAATCACTTTCTACTTACACTTCCAATTGTATTGACCAAAGAACATAGCGATCTAAGTGGAATCAAAGAATTTGAATGGAATAAGTTCCCCATTTTGAGTGGCCGTGTATTAAAAAGCGTTAACACAGTGACAAATGTGTTACTGGTGTAGAAAAATGAGTGTAGTTAAAGGTACTAAACTGATATAGAAACGGTTGTATGGGTAATATATATAAAACTGATTATACAGAAATAGATCTAAATTGGTTTGAGTCTTCACTAATTAGCCACACAAATAGACATTTCAAAAAAGAACAATAATTTATGCAGAGAAATTTGTTAAAAATGAAGCAGATAGGGTAGCCCCGGATACTCAATTTTAATACAAATAAAAACAAAGCTTCTGAATTCTAGTGTATATCTTTTTTTGATAAAACATACACAGAAGTATATCATTAATTAAGAGTAAATTAGAATATCAAAAAAAAAATCACATAGATTCAGTAGAGTGATCAAAATTTCAAGGTGCCTTATAATTGACATGTATATACTGTAATACACAGTAACTGTGGCAATTCTTTATAATTGACATGTATATACTGTAATACACAGTAACTGTGGCAATTCTTTAATTGCTGATATATTACGATGTTCAAGACTATCCTCCTTCCGAGGCTATCTCACTTTCTCCTATGTATTTAATTAAATTTAAAAAAGTGTACCAACCAGCTTAGTTGCAGTTCTACAATGAATTTGTCAATATCTTTTTCTATCAGGAATATCAACTTATGTACTAATTCATTTAAATCTTCTAATGCCATTGAACTTGTATTCACCCTGAAAGAAAAATAAATAAACATTCCATAAGCATACAGAAATTATTTTGTTGTTGAAGTACCTAAAATGTAGTATTGTATTTTGACCTCCAGCGTGGACCAGCGTGACCAGATTTGGTAGTTTCCTACTTTTTTGGTAGTTTTTGAGGCATTGGCAACAATGTTTAGTAGTTTTTAGTATTCAGTCGGTAATTGGTAGATAAAGTATTGGGTACTTGGGAAAAGTACCCGATACTTAATGATTCGAAAACAATTGTCGGTACAAATACCGGGTACATTGTAAAAAAAGGTACTGCGAGAAAATATTGTTGAAGAAAACCGAGGAGTTTTAGAAATACTTCAAATTCCTATACCATTTTGAAAATTCGACGACGGGGGGGGGGGGGGGTAGAAATTTAAGCATGTAACATTTTTCGTTCCAAAGTAGTATCTGGTATTGACATTAACAATAGTCAGTACAAATACCCGGTAACTTGTAGAAAAAGGTACTGTGAAAAAATATTGTTTAAGAAAACCGAGGAGTTTTCGAAATACTTCAAACTCCTATACCATTTTGAGAATTTAGTAGTTTTTGGTAGTTTTTGACTTCCTCATTTAGTAGTTTTTGAAAATAAAATCTGGTCACACTGGCTTGGACTCTCAAATATTTTATTGAAAATTGTGCAACACAGCCTTCTCTTGGGGAATAGCAAGACATTATAATTATACTTAAAAAAATAAACAAACCTCCCAATCTTATTCTGCCTTTCTACCAGTGAATATATATTAGATGTTTTTTTGTAGCATTTAGTAAAAATAGTCATGCAATTATCAAATGAACTTCTTAAGAGTGTAAAATAATCCATCAAACATTTCTGAACTTTAACATCAGCCATTTTACTGAAGATTGTAGTTCATTGTTGTAATTATTATCAACGATTTAATACACCTAATACACTTAAACCCAAATCAAAATAACCAAAACACAAGAGATCACAGATAATGATGTATTATGATGTTGGATATTATTGTATACTCGAGATTGAGGTTATGTTTATTTTGACAGACTGTCAAGTATTCTTTAATTTTTCCGCCATTAATTTAATCTATGACAATAATATGGCTATTATTTATGTACACCCCAAGCCATCATATATTTGTATTAATATTTTTTTATTCTTTGTAAACAAGTAAATTATATAAACTAATTTAAAACTACCAATAATATGTTCTTACGTACAAAATTTATTTTTTTATTTAAATAAAGTTAGTTGATGGTTAGTTGGTTCATTGTGTCACGCGATCGATATTTTTTATAATAGCAACACTGGAAATAGCTGTTCGTAAATATTCGTAATTATTTGCTTTCATTAGAGACAGGCAGATGGATTTTGTCTTGAGCGGGGGTGATGAAATCTGTCAAATTTTCTTGTTTTGTTTTTACCGCCAGTTCATGTGTGATTATCGCGCGAGATGTTGTGTCTTTCAAATAAACAAATAACTCGAACGCAATTCAATTCGCGTGTGATGGTTTTATAAATCTGGTATTGGTGTATGAAATTGTGCATTTAGTGCTTTCGATTTCATTTAGAAATGAATGGTAAAATGCACGCAAATCGCGGCTCTATGGCTGCAGACGAAATACGTGCTGAAATTTTAAATCCGTTTGTTCATAATGTGGAATTAGATACAACATTTGATAAAATTAAGGTAATGATCAAATTCTCTTTCATTAGAATATTAATGTCATTGTGTCAAATATCTTGTTTTGTTATTTACATGAGTCGTCTGCGCTGATTTTCAATAAACTGGACAAGTACAAGTAACGTATAATTCATTTGTCTATCTGGGATAAGTACAAAATATGAAAGCAACTATGTACATAATTGCTTTTTTTCTAGATGTGGAAATTTGTTTTTCTCGATATTCTCATCTTGCAAAATAGTGACAGTTTAGACGTCAAGAAAGTACTTAGTATTTACGCACTCGGTGTAGGTACTCATAGTTCCAAACGTTTTGTATATATTACAATATCAAACAATAGCGTCTCCCCTTTCCTACAGGATATAATATAAATTATTTAAAAAGTACATTCACCCAATATGTGCCAACGAAGAACACAGAGAAATAGGTATATATATTTTATGTAGGTACTTAAGAATTGACATATTTTCGATCGCAACCTATTCCAACATATTTTAATTAATTTGTCAAAACGTGTCTCATAATAATATTATGATTGATTGAATAGGTACCTAATTAGTTTTTTTGTTTGTTTATAAGTGAAGTAATAACAACACCTTTGTCTAATATTTATCGGATTTCTCATATGATTTAGATTACGCAAGTGAAAGTAGTCTATTTTTAGTTGAAACATTTTTACCATTTTTTATGTTTACGAAAATAAAATATGTAATACATAGATAGTTGAAAGGTGCATGAGGTTGTATTTGGGTTTATAACAAAACCCAGATATATCTTTTACACAATAAAAATTGACATTATACTTGCAGCGCGGCACATTTTTCGGAATTTTTGTGTTCCAACATCGATGTCCTTTAAGCATTACCAATATATTTATTGTCTTACAAACTTTCTCAACCAATGTCAGTTTAAAACTGGAAGCAAAATTTGATCGGCCGCATGACCGATTTTTTCCATGAATTACTTACCGATTTCGTATATCTTTGATTCAGTACCTACCTATCTTATTTCGAAATTTATTATTCTACAATATCTACATGAATAGTATAATGAATGTCTTGTGAAATTTTTCGTTGAACTTGGTTCATTCTAATTAGGTACATTAAAAATGTGTGCGCCTTTTGTAGTTTAAAGAATTACTACAATTAATTAAGTTAATGAATTAAGAATTACTTGTTAATCTTTATTGTTATCTTATGATATCAACTCTTCTTGTAAGACACAACCTTACTGTGAAAGATGGGTTTTTCTTGTAAACCCAAATACTAACCCTTATACACCTTTCACAGTAAACTTGTGTCGTGAAAGAAGAGTTAATACCATAATATGACAATAAAGATTAACTAGTAATTCTTTAAACTACAAAGGTATTTATTTGGGTTTATAAGAAAAACCCAGATAGGTATATCTTTTCTAAAAAAAATACTTCTTTCATCCTAAATTTTCTGTTCTGTATTACAGTGAGGAAACAAACTTATTTCACCCAGAATAGTTTTGAGTCAAAGGGTTACCTCCTTCTTACCGAAAAGAGTAAACAAGTATTTTTGGAACGTGGAACCATGATTCTGTGATTTAAAAATATGTATGTTTCATTAATTGTATCGGCATTAACTTTGTAACACTTCATTTTAAATTATCAAATAAAATAAAATAAATATTTATTATTTTGTTTTGGGTTACTGTTGACAGTAACATTTTGTAAAAACTGTAAATTGTAAAAACTGTAAAAACATTTCGGTACTTACCCAAGTAATTTCTTCTAACTAACTAAATATCTCATATATTTATGGAAAGCCTAAGTGTAGGTCGATTTTCAACAATGGATGAAAAATAATTTATTCCAACTGAGTAAACATCTCAGGGACTTGTGCGAAACAAGAGTGAAGGACTAAATTTAACAATGCACCATTATTGGCTGAAGAAAAATGAGAATTTCAGAGAACACTCGAGAGAATCGCAAGAGACATACTATTATCGCATCGTACCATCATCTGCATTGTTTCCTAATAATTTTCACAGGTCATTCATCGTCTCAGTAAGATTTTCCAAGTATTTATCTTCTCTGGAACTTTGCCAGCCTCTCATCACACCACCAAGCATATACACATACCTATATTACATTCAGTTCTCATTTAAAATTGATTCATCATAAAGACGTGGCGTGATATTTTAATTTTACGGATTATAATCATTGCATTATGAATAGCTTCTCTTGAATTGAAAGGATCTTCTTCTCTTAAAATAAGTTTTTGGTTGTCCTGTGAATGACAGGTAGGTAAGGATTCGTTAAAAATAACTTTGAAAACATCCTCAATTCATATATGGCAATATTTGATTTTTTCTCTAGGATCGCATGACCAAAAACTGTTTCAAGTCGTGGCGGTATAAATAGATATAGATTTTTCACTTAATGTTGTTATTTCGGCTATTTTTATTACGTACCTATATATGCAATGTTTTATTATGAATGATGTATCATGCTTTTGTTCTGATAAATTTATTAATAGGTAGTTACATTTTTTATTAAATAGCCCCCTCGTGAACGTGCACGTGTTTTTCCTAATAATAATACATTATTTATTTATTTCTTTAATACATTACAACTTTTACATACATACTTATTGATGCCGCCCAACTAGGTATATCCTGTACTAGGGCAAACATCTCACAAACATATAATAATAATAATAAGAAGAAGAACACTTTATTGATCAGGAAAAAAAATCATGAGCAATTGGCGAGCTTATTGCCTGGAGGCAATATCTTCCAGCTAACCAATCAATCATATATAAACATATACACAATTACAAAAAGCATTCATCTCCTAGATTTACACAATCACATTAATAGCAAGAAAAACACTGCTCTGTAAACTCTCCATACATAAAATATACACAAACAAACCATTTCTCCATATAAAACAAGAAAAAAAAACAAGAAGAAACAACATATTGTTTGTAACATTCGAGCATATAATAATATTCATGATAAAAATCCATGGCGCGATTTTTTTAACCCCAGACTCTGGAAAAGTCGGAAAATCTGAACTACTTATTGTTTGTATGTTTTCCTTGAACTTGAATTGTGGGTATCTACGATCAGAATCAAACTCCTTTAACACGCTTATCTAATTTGTTCAAACCAGTTTTTCACGCTATTCAACTATCAGCATGCTAGATTCTATCCAATTTCCATTGGTCAGGGAAATTCTATAATGTTATGTGCTCAAAGTCTCTTTCAAAATTACTATTTCCATTGGTTTTCATTCGCGTTTATTTGTTTACATTTATAATTTTTTATAGATGTTTGCAGTGAAGTAGGTACTAATATTTTTTTAATAATAAAAATTAAAATAATAGTGAATCGATACCAATAACACGAATCTAATCGTTCAATAGTATGATTTATCGTTTTAAATATAAGTAAAGTGTTACAACTTAAAGTAGTCCAACCTATTAAAGGTTATTATTTGTCAAAATAAATGCGTAATTAAATAAAAATTTATCAAAGAAACCTATCCAACGGCAAGGTTAGGGACAGAATCCTGTAATAGGTAGGTTGATTTTTTCGAAGTTCGTGTAGGTATTGTAAGTAATTGATTCGTTCTTAAATATGATTTGTTCTCGGATTTACGATAAACACAATATCGCCACATAGTACGAATTTCTAAAACTTTCATAATCAGAGAATTCGCAGAATATTCAACATATTCACCTAGGTATGAGAGTACACCGCAAAAAGTGATTAAATTATACTTAGAATAGGTATATTATAAATGATGGATATGTTCTTAATAATTTTACCTTTCTCCACGTGATAAAGTATCAAAGTTTTAATATGTTTTACTCGTATAATGTTTAATGAAGCTGTTTATCGAATTATACTTTTATGGTTACGAAACAACACCTAGGTCCGTGTAGAGAAAAGATACAACTTAACTTCATTACATAACTCAATACTAAAAACAAAAAGCAATGCAATGAGTTATGTAGGTACTTAGGTAGGTATATTATACTATCATCCACTTTACTTACACCAAATGTGTATGTAATACCATGTGTAATACATATTAATATATATTCGGGTAGTACGTATTATAATATATGTTATTATTATGTATATTATATACCTACTCAAATAGGTTTATGGTGAAATACGTTCTTCTCTTTCGCATTTTGGCCGGTCCGAATACTCGCGTATACATTAATAAATTTAAAGAATTCGCGACTGGTTGTGTGCTCTTGTTTCTGTTTGTATAATATAGCCCCCTCTTGTTTCTTCATAATGATTTGTCTGCAGATGCAGACTACCGCGATATTATTTCATACTAACGTAATTTGCCTTCTCAATTCTCCGCAAAATTTTCAGAACAATATTCATCAATGTTTTGATGTACTTAAGGAATCCAAACAACTTCTTCCCTCCGAAAATGGGTAGGTACATAAATATTTATATTCTCTCCCTTTTATTTGTTCTCTGTCTATTTTCTCCTAATAAAAACTATTTTCCCGAGTTCGATTGTTGGTCGTTGATCGATTTCTGGTTGAGAAAGATTCGTCAGTAAACTCTTGTTATGCGATATTTTATTTTTTTTCCACATTCGATACAGCTCCTAATAATTCACTCGATATTGCTTTGGAAAGGGAGAACATGAAGCACTACGTCATATTTTAGAAATGATCTTAAGAACCCACGATGTATAGTATAATTGTAATTGAGTATGTAATAAACTATGTTTACTGAATAAATTATGAAGGTACACGTAAAATTTTGATGCCATAATTAAAATTCACCAAAAATGAATCTCGAAATTGATAAATTTGAATTTTACAGTAATACTCGGACATTCCTACTCACGTATGTGTGTGTTTAATTAATTATAGTGATGATGATTTGATTACATATATATAGGGGTACTATTTATATTATAAATATGTAGTAGTAGTGGTAGTACCTACAGTGTGTTATGTATTCTCATTGATATTGGATGTTGGAACGGACGGTTGTTGGGTGACTTTCTCCATTGTCGCGTACCTACCTACCTGTCTATAATGTACAGTGTACCGCAGTATTATAATAGACACCTACATAATATTATATTACATTATATATTATTATTATTATGTACTCACTCAGTATATTATGTACCTTTCTTTATCTTGCGTTCCGTTGCGATGTGATGAAGTAAACTACTTCCTCTTGGGAAATGATACTTAAATGTTTTTTTTTTGTAAATTCACTTAGTCAGAGCTAGTGGGGTCATGGCATTTTGATGTTCTTAACTAGTTTGTTGTGAATTACATGATAGAAATTATGACAAAAACACTGATTATAGTGGAAAGTGTTAGTAGATAGTACCTTAGAATAAAAGCACATGAATAAAGAGTTATTATAGTCTAATTTGAACTACGTATAGGTATTTCCACACCCGTGTGTACAGCTTTTGTTTGTCAGAAGTCCGCAGCTTCATCTTTTTAATTAATTATTAAGTATTAGGGTATTGGAAGATGTAACCAAAATTTAATTGAAAAATTTCTTTGCCTTAGGCCTGTTTAACTTTAGTAAGTTAAGTAATTATCTACTTAATTATTTATTTAATGACGTCGTTTCTCACAGAACATTTTCTTCTTGTCATGAAAGGCCTAAACGATTTCATGATTAAGAACAACTGACACGAAAATTCGTCCAGTATACCTTCTTAATCCAGTTTGTATTCTTTGTTAATTCTTAGTATGAGACGTTTGCCTACTAGTTGATTGTAAAAGGTGTGTAAAAAAATATATTTTAAATATTTCTTGAAAAATATTTTTATGATCAATTATAATGTATAGAATTTACAAAATTCTGTGACGCCTATGCTTATTTGAGCCTAAACTGTTATTTATGATTAACAAAATATCTTAACGATTTCTTTCCAATTTCAAACACTTACATCTAGGTCCATTATTGATTAGACTGTAATAAAATACATTGTTGCCCCACGACTGCTCTCGGCAATTCGCTTTTCCTTTCAGTTGACCTTTTGCTTTGATTTTCTACACTCATAAATTTTGCATTACGTATTATTTCTATTCACTAATTATATAAACGTTATATTAGTTAATTGTATAGATAATAAAACAAATTTTACACCACTTAGCATTGTAAACTGACACCATTTAACTAGGTAAGTATTGGGTCTGTTATTTTGTGATTAACACTAACGGTACAGCAATGATTTTTACAGACGTTCGTGATGAAATATGGTGTATTGTTATTATACCCTTGTCTGTGTAAAATTACTTTGTTAATTCCCATTTTATTTCACTACACATGTAATGAAGACATTACTTCCAGCAATTGCCTATTGGACATAATTATTATCCGTTTCAAGCAGTACCTGACAACAGATAGGGCAGTGACGTACCTACCACATAAGATTGTATATAAATCATTGCCCATAAAAAAAAAACATAATCTCAGTCTATGAAACAAAAACATGCATTTACATAAATTATGCAATATACACCTATCGTGAAGGTAGATAGGTTGGCTAACCAAAATCGTGTCTAATATGAAAACTCCAGAAGCAGAAAAATATATTTTTGTCGTCTGTATTATAATATTATTCTCTTTGATAGAGAAGAAACAATCATCTTCCGTTTTGAACTTTGTATATTTATCTTTCCACCGCATAACAGTGATATGGTTGTCATAGGAATGCTATAATACTATGGGCAATAATTTCAGTTCCATTGTTACTAAGTTGGTTTTAAATTATCTATATTCGAATTGTACCTAGGTATATACTTTATTAATCCACAAAGTCGTGAAGAACTTAATATGTAGTGTGAAATAAAAACAGGTCGCGTTTTGTTAGGTATAACAAAAGAAAATCATATTGAGTTTCATCGACTCGTGTACCTAAACCAAAAAAATAATAGAATATTGTCTAGACAGAAATACAATATATTTTTTTCGAGACTGAAAGGTTGAAATTAAACATTGAATTAAATATGAAGCTAGAGATGGTGTGCTATCTAACTCTCTATTTTGTCTACTTCGAAATATGAAATGGATTAATATTGCATTTGAAATTTATTATTATGATATAGATTATTATTTTATCAGTGTATCTATATATTAAGATTATTAAGTACGGTCAGAACACTGCCCTCGTTTTTGCTCTCCATGCATTACCAATGCACAACACAATTTTACTACGGTGACTAGTTAATAGAAGGTAGTCAGGTAGGTATATTTAGTTACCATTTATACTGTGCAGATTTTATCGATTATTTCATTACACTGCAGCAAGCTTATCCATGCCTACTATGAAAGTTTTGAATTAGATTAGTTATTTAAAAAAAAATCTTCTAATGTAACACATCACCAGGAATAAATACATTTAGGTACCTAGTTATTCTTTTTGCACGTCATCTTCATGCAACAAAGTTAACAAAACTATTTGAGAAAATCAAAATTATCACAGTATGGTGATTTTTTCAACTAAGAATTCTGAAATTATTTGTGTATGTATTTATGTATTTTTGTTTGTTTTTCTTTTGACTCAATTACCAAAAAGCCAGGAAACAAAAAAAAATTGTTATGTCTATCAACAAGATTATCATTAATTTAATTTAATATTTCAGTGTTGATATTGTAAAACAACATTTTGAATAATTTTAAAATATAAAAATAATTTTATTTTAGATTTTAAAATTTAAAATATAAAAATATGATTTTATCGTTTCACAAAAATAAATACAACGTATAAGTACCACAAACAAACCATTTTTTTTTTTCATAATTCACCAGTCGTTTATTTTTCCTGAAATACTTCTTCGTCTACTCATACATTGTTTTGACAATAATTGGTGTATTATACAGTGGAAACTATATAGGTATAAGAAATCTTACCTATCTCCATCGGTAATATTATACCGTGAAAGGTTTTAAATACCTTTGCAAAAAAGTTATAAGGCAGTGTGTAAGCAACAGACTTTGTGTTACAGCACATGACTGTCATTATTTAGTGTAAATACCTACATGAAAAGAATGCATAAAAAATTCCAGTGGGTTGGTGGGTATTATGGTATATAATTTATTAGACAACCTTATAATTTATATACCTCATAGTAATAACAACAAAGGCAATTTATTTTGATATGCGCCGTTTTGTGTAGACAAATATGTTGTGTTTTATGATTATGTCAATGTAATATGACTTTGTCAACTTGTCAAAACAATAGATAGGTACGAGTATTGTCAAAATAATTATCTCGACCTGAATATGAGATTTTTATTTATCTCTATCATATTTTTGTAGTAGGTACTTAACTTTTTTTCACTTACAAGATTTAACCTTATTTATTATTTGTTATCAATAGTAGATTTTTTTTTTAAACATAACATTGTTTTCAGCATTTAATAAGATGAACTAATTCAGCTATGATAAACAAGAGTCCGAAAGTTTTTTTTTTTTAAATATATAGATAATATATAGGTAATTAGTAAAAAAATAGTGTATTGTTTGTATTTTTAATATCCAGTTTCAGTATAGGGTGTATCTAACCATATTTAAAAAATAATTTCTTCTACCAAGTAAGCAATTTTTCTTATAAGTATCTAGTAGGTAATCAATTATCACTCTATCCCATCTCACATCTTCCAAATAAAATACCTGTAAATGATTAATGTCCAATGTCAAATTATGTAATCATTCTCTCTCCTGTAGCGGAACAGTCTGTCGATAAAATATTTATCACTAATTTCAGATATCCGATCGAGATCATTAATTTCCTTTCTTACTTTCTTTTCAGTAAAATTCACTAAGTATCTATACCAAGCAGTGTCCACAGATATGAATTTTCTCAAGGAATGTGGTTACTTTCGTTTTATACCTACTTTTCTCCGTAATTATTTTACCATAATTATCTTAATTGTTGAAGTGTTCCATACACGATTATTTAAATTGAGTTTTTTTTTTAAAAATATCGTAATTAAATTTATTATTAATAAGAAAATATTTTATCATTCAACGCCCATAAAGTGATTTTTTCGCAGTATTGTAACATACGTTTACAACAAATAAAAATACACAATTGTGCACGAACCAATGGACTGAAAAAATAAACGAAAAAGCAGATTTTCATTACTCAAGCAATGACTTCCAGCTACAAATAATTTGCTCTGTGACGAATAGTATGGCATCCGAAATCAAAGAGTTATTTATCAGAAATAAAATATTAGAACGAGGAAGCAATGGATATGTTTTTCCACTTTCTTTATTCGTCCTCTTTCGTTATTCGAAATTGAAATTAAATTTCTCCATGAATCCATATTATTTTACATCCTATACAGATAGGATGATATTCGCATAATTTATACCCATAACTTGTAGATCCGTTGAATTTGCCGGCGTCAAGCGTGTTGATTTGGTGGAAATGACAAGGTTGTCACAACATTAATTTTTCGTTGTCGGGTAGGTACTTACTTATTTATATATGATCAAACTCCATATTTTGTTCCTGCTATCAAAATACATTTTAGCTCCAGTTGCTGTGTTGTGAGAAGACGAGTGTTTACCTACATATTGTATAACATCTTTGACATTAAGTTCCTAGTGCGTAATCACAAAGGTGTTTGTCGACACAGTGAATAAAAAATGAAATATAAATTTAAAAGGCTATCCATCAAAGGATAAACAAAATTATTTCATTTCCCAAGATGGTTGAATAAATCATTATCTACTTCTACTTATAAGCTTCTCTTTCTTTCGTCTACATTTCGCGTAAAATAAGTTGGCAAACGATAAAACATTTCTATAACCCAATGTTTTGTACCAGCCCTGCACACGATCTAGTGACTTTGCGGAGAATGTGTGTCGGAACTTTCTCCTCTGCGATTCCCCACCTCCGTCTATCATTTCGTTGAGTACCTACCTCCCAGCCTCACAGCTGCTGCCGACCTACCTGACAACCTACCGCTATAATAAACACAATACATGACTGCGTCGCGTTATGGCTCTAATCGACGAATACCTATCACCTATCATTCTCGTCTCGTACTCGTGAGATGCGGCACTGCTGTCGTCTCGGAGGCTCAATCAATGAAAAATAATAAACGACTCTAGATTTCGCACTTGTGCGTGATCAAAATGAAATATGTACTAATTATGATGTAACTTCGTAACACAATATAACACTTACATTATCTTCTCTTCGTCATGAGTAATGCGTAATGATACATCTATAATGTCAATGTGTTCATGATATAATTACTAATGAGTCTTCATGATGAATATTTGTTTATATATATTGAACATTTAATTTGATGTACCTATAGTAACTGTATGTAATATTACATATTTTCCATAAATTGCGTAACTTATGGTTTCATACCTTCATCAAATTTAGTATTATTTCTTTGTATATTACTTTTTCGGAATGTTTGGTGGGACAGTATAAGAAACCATCTATAAACAAAATATAACATAGGTGCTAAATGTAATATTTTGGTACTAAAATATATAATTAATAGCTGACCCTGCAAACGTTAATTTGCCATATACTATATAGATTGAATTACTAATATCGCTATTAAAAAATAGGGGTTGATGGTAAAAGGGTGAAAATTTAGGGATGTATGTATTTTTAATGTCTCACCATAAAAAAAATGTTTAAAAAATTAAAAAATGGGGTTGACCACCCTAAACTTTTAGGGGTATGAAAATAGATGTTGACCGATGCTCACACCTACCCAATAAGCACACAAAATTTCATCAAAATCGGACCGGCCGTTTCGGAGGAGTACGATAACAAACACCGTGACACCAGAATTTTATATATTCGGAGGAGTATGATAACAAACACCGTGATACGAGAATTTCATATATTAGATAAATAATATGTTTTTTTGAAGCTGGTGTGACGCAGGGGTCACACTCTTGCCTTTGGGTCACGAGGTCCTGGGTTCGATTCCCAGTCAGGGCAAAATGAAAAATGGCGTTTTTCAAATTGTCCTGGGTCTGGGTAGGGCTTTGGTGCATTGTCTCGTTAGTACCTATAATAAGAGATTCATATCTTTATTTGGGACTAGCTCGATCTGTTTAAGTTGTTCGTATGTATGTAAGCATGTTATTTAAGGCGTCAGTTTGTATTCGGTAGGAATGGAATACTACATCTACGAAATATGATTTAAAAAATCAATAATTACGGTAACACTGATCCGTAAATCATTTCAAGAATCATACGGATGAAAGTGTCTTAAAAAAGTAAGAATGATGTCAAATTTGTAATTGTCAAATATCTATGTATATTGTTTAATATTTGTAATTGTCAAATATCTATAAATGTATATTGTTTAATATTTGTAATTGTCAAATATCTATGTATATTGTTTAATATTTGTAATTGTCAAATATCTATGTATATTGTTTAATATTTAGTTGAGTCATTGGTTATTACATGGGCCTCTATTATAATGTTGCCGATAATTTCTACTCACGTTAGACATTTCATTGTATTGAATTTTGTAATTGTATGTCATTATGTAAATAGATATCAATTACATTTATTGTAGCCCACATTTTTTCAGGAAAATAATTAGGGATATGAAGAATGTTACAGGTATAAATGTGAGTGAAAATATTACATTATCAATGCAAACAAGTTGTAAATAGCTATAGTGAATAGATTATTAGGTATAATTCGCTATAATTTGCATTTGTTCAAAGTCAAATACTATGAGCGGTTAACCTACTTGTAATTTTTGTTTGTTTATTCTTTGCCAAAACACGTTTTGTCGGTAGAGAGCACGAGAAAAGTAAGCATGCGCCACCACTGCATTATAGGTGCATGTTAAATTAATATTATTATACTGTAGTGTGTTTTTACTAGTGATGTAACGAATATTCGCATTCGCATTCGCATTCGCGAATATTCGCATATTTCAAAGTATTCGCATTCGCATTCGCAAAAAAATATGCGAATGTTTTGCGAATATTATTTTAGTAATAAAGTATCTGGTCTGTTCCGTGTTGACCACATTTGTTGTATTGTTTCCTGTGTTCGTTTGCTTGATGATGTTATTATTATTAGGAGAAATATGCATTTGTGGAGATTTAATTTATATGTTTGTTTTAAGTATTACAACTGCTATGAGTATAGGGCCCTACAATAATTTTTTATTCTATTTAAGGAATATTTATATCATACTACAAGGTGAACCACACTAAAGTATTCTCTCAGAATTTTCGGGGCTTGAAGACTAAGAGCGAGGAGTTTAGAGCAAACTTATTTGCAAATAGTTATGATATAATTGTTCTGACGGAAGCTTGGCTAAATTGTGGCATATTTGACAGCGAACTTTTTCAAAACGAATATACAGTTTACCGCAAGGATAGGGATTTCATGTTGAGTGGTAAAAGGGATGGAGGTGGGGTCTTAATTGCTGTGGATCGGACACTAGGATATTCATCCACTCTTGTTTGGGATGATACTGGTGAAAGTTTTTTTTACCAGTATTCGTTTTTCATCGGTAACGCATGAAAAAATGCTCACCGCTACTGGGTGTAGTATATGTATATACCGCCTTCCACATCCTTAGATACTTAAAACATCTTTTTTTAAAGTATATCTGAACGTTTAATTAGCTATTACCGCAAAACGGATATTTGTCTTATTGGAGATTCCAATATCCCAACAATCCAATGGAAAAAAGACCCCGATGTTGATTCAATCTTTGTTCCGTATTCTTATTCGTGTCCTGTTGCGCAGTATTTGATAGAATCTATATCTTTTCTCAATATGTTTCAGTCTAACGGAGTTTATAACAGCAATCAAGTTATCTTGGATTTAGTTCTTTCAACTATTCCGTGTTCTGTTACCAGATGTGACTCTCCACTGGTTGGTAAGGATTCACACTATCCTTCAATGTTGATAGATTATGAGTTTGAAATTGCTGAGGATTTGTCTCAAAATATGATCCAGAAATTAATATACTTTAAGTCAAACTTTTCGGAAATAAATTTTGAACTACAAAGTGTTGATTGGGTCAGTGTTTTGGGAAACGGACCGGTGAATAAGATGATTGAATCTTTTTATGGTTATGTTTTGCCAATAATTGAGAAGCATACACCTACATATGAAGAGGGTGTCACCTAATAATTTTCCCAAATGGTTCTCTAATAGAATTCTGTTATTGTTTAAGAGAAGTCTAAGGCTTGGCGTAAGTTGAAGATGAACCGTAATGATTCTGACTACAATTTATTTTTATAACTAAGAGCTCAGTTGAAGTTGTCGCAGAATCACGATTATAGGTCTTTTATTAATAACACTGAGAAGTCACTTAAGGGCAATGTCAAGTCTTTCTTTTCATTCGTGAATTCCCTTAAAGAATCTAGAGGCTATCCAAGGGTAATGGGTGACGGTGACCAGACTTCGAGCGATCCAGAGGGAATTTCAAACTTGTTTTCGACGTTTTTTGGTTCTGTATTTTCACTGAATAATTTGCATGATTCTAATACTAAAGAATTGGAAAATATTTTAACTAACTCATGTTTATCCATGGTTAATGTCTTGAAATCTGATATTCATAAACGTTTATTAGGTATAGATGAGACAAAAGGAGTTGGCCCTGATGGTCTAGCACCAATATATTAAAGAGATGTGTAAGTCATTTAACCAAACCATTGTATCTGACATTTATTAGAACACCTTGCTGCAGGAGGCAATCTAGACTATGGGACATGGAAAACCCTAAATCGACTGAGATCTGGTGGAGGAAACTGCCGCGACAATAGAGAACGATTGGGTTTCCTACAGGACGAATCCGGAGCGTGTGACTGTGGTGCAGCACAGACTATGCCACACTTGTTGGAGTGTCCATTGTGCCCTGTCACTTGCACTATGGAGGATATTTTTGACGCATCTCCACCTGCTGCGCGTTTTGCGCAGTACTGGAAATCAGTTTGATGGGTTTTTTCTCTGGGTTTCGACACGATAAATAAATTAGGAGTTTACAAGAAGGATGCTTTCCATGCAAATGGAAGATGGCTAGTATTATTCCTTTGCATAAATCTGGCAGCAAATCGGACGTTCGTAACTACAGACCAATTTTAATTCTATCACCTATTTCAAAAATATTTGAGGGTATGGTTCGTGAACAAATTACTTTTTTCCTGAAGCCGTATCTTCTTGTAGAGCAGCATGGATTCATGAGTGGAAGATCGACAGTAACAAATCTGATTTTTTTTCTCAGCTATGGACAATCGTATACAGTTGGATGCCATTTATATCGGCTTTCAAAAGGCATTTGATAAAGTAGAACATCGACTTTTTTCAACTAAGGTGGATTGAATCATATATTTCTGATAGATTGATGACAGTTAAACTTAACGGTTACTCATCTGGCAGTGTCAGTGTTACATCTGGTGTCCCTCAGGGGTCTTCTTTGGGTCCTTTACTTTTCACGATATTCATAAACAACATAAAAAAGTGCTTTGACCACTCAGAGCTTCTATTATTTGCGGACGATTTAAAAATATACTGTCAAATTCAATTATTGTTTGACTATGAAATGCTTAACGAGGACTTGGAAAGACTACACGAGTACTGTAAAAGAAATAACTTGCACTTGAATCTGGAGAAGTGTAATCTGATCTCTTTTACCAAAAATAGAAACAAAATTCGATAAATTTACAATATCCATAATCATGATTTAAAAGAAGTAAATAAGATTAGAGATTTAGTTGGGTGTTTGACTCTGAGCTTCACTTTGATGATCACGTGAACAAAATTATCGAAGAGAGCAATAAAATACTGGGATTTATTCTGAGATCTACAAAGTCATTTAGGTTATATGAATCGTATTTGTACTTGTACTTATCGTTGTTTCGCTCCAAGCTGGAGGACTGTTCCTCTGTATGGAATCCACATTTTAAAAATATGTCGATCAAGTTGAGAGAACTCAGTCTAAATTCATTCGTTTGGTTAGGAAGAGATTGCATTATCCTGTATTTATTAAAGATTTGCCTAAATTGGAATTGTGAAGAGTTTTGCTGGATGCATGCAACCTGAGAAAAATATGCTTGTCCGAATACGATGTGCCTAATATTTTAGATAGGATTAACTTTAGAATGCTTCCTTTAACAAGATCTTGTTTTCCGTTCTACATTAAAAAAAAACAAAAACAATCGCAGACTCAAGAAACCCTGTTTATAGAATTTTAAAGTGCCAATTACGTCAGGTTTGTGAGAAAGGAGAGTTGAGGGTAGAATAAGATGAAATAAATATAAAAAAAATGTAGGTATATGTTTGATAAAATGTGAAGTGTTTGGGATAGTATTAATTTTTAGACTGTTTTTTAAATTTTTGATTTTTCTTTTTTAAGAGTTTTTTTGTATTGTTATTGCATACATTAGTGAAGTGTGAATGTGTTTGTGCGAATGAATGTATTAGGTATGTGTGCGAAATTGGGTGAGCAGCGATTTGTAATAGGAATGGGTGATGGGATGTATTGTGAATTAATACCTATATTATGTGTAAGATTGTCTATAATTGTTTTGTGTGTTATTGCTGAAGTATGCACTGTTTCGATGTAAGACTATTGGAATGTTTTTGTCGCTTACATGCTTATATTTATATGTCTTTCATCTGTTGTGTACCATGTAAATGAAGAAACAAATCAGTAATTCGGTGAAAGTACCGGATACTTACCCGGTACATTGTGGAAAAAGGTACTGCAAGAAAATATTCTTTAAGAAAACCGAGGAGTTTTGGAATATTTCAAATTCCTATACCATTTTCAAGTCAATATTCGCATTCGCATTCGCATTCGCGAATGTCGGCATGAAATATTCGCATTCGCATTCGCATTCGCGAATATCCAAAATCAGACATTCGTTACATCACTAGTTTTTACATAATTTGCATGCAGTCAGTATGTTTGTAATAAATTTGTATTGTATTTTTGCAATAATGCATTTTGTTTACGTCTTGCGATTAGCTTGTACATACTCGATAAATATTCACCTACTATTTATTAAGTAAATACCTCCTATGAAATGTGCAGTTTGTATGTTTGTAACCATTGTTGCATACACCGTACTATGGTCACTAAGTACATAAATATCTACTTTTTGTTGCGATTTTTCTTTCTTTAGGATTGTGTACCAGATTAAATATATACTATTATACACCAACAATTTTTGTGCATAATAAAAAAGGATTATCAATCAGACGAGGTAGTATGCTTCACCGATGAATATAATATCTATGTATATTATGGGACTAGCTCGATATGTGTGATATTATAGTACGCTATGTTATTAAATATATGAAGAAATTTGTTAATTTCATTTGTATCGACATTAACTTTGTAACACTTCATTATAAATTGTTTAGTAAAATGAATAATATTTTTCCAGTGTAATTCCAGTTCACATCATCAGATGCTGATCTAAACTATACTATAGATCAACACCTGTTGATGCGAACTCGGAGTCTGCGAAACCGGTCATGCGTTATTTATATACTCAATAGTAAAAAATATTTTTCATTTTTATAGTTTTAGTTTTATTGTCAAACTTTGTAAGTCGAAACCAAGTCCCTATATAATAAAATATGAAGTAAAACTAAAACCAATTGTGTTTTCTTCCGTATATAAACATGGAGTTTTACAAAATAAACGTCTTTTTCAGTCTTAAGGAACTATTCACTGTGTTACTTCCGAGTGTACAATGGTGTATTACAAAGGTACTTCATGCATTTTACATGTGCATGTACATAGCAATAATCTCTTGCATTGTTTGTAGATCTATGTAACATTATACTTAACTTATAATATGTATTAGAATTTCTTTGTTGATACTCACTACAGTGCACGATTATCATGATTGTGATTATTTAATCTTTCATTTTTTTATGTAACGTATTATTTATTGTGCGTAGGCAATAACTATGTTTATATAGTGTGAGGCTTTCACTTTTCTTCTTTGATATAGTATATTATGTAGATCAGTAAGTTATAAAACTAATGAAGTTAAATAATCGTTTGGTATGAGATAAAGGACGGTGAAAAACAAAATTATTTACTAAGTTTTTGTGTTAATACTGTAGAAAATATAATTAAACGCTCTTTAATTTCCACTATGTTAGATATTAAATCCGAACGTTTTCGCCTATGCTTGTAGGCATCTTCAGGGAAACTGTTTCCCTTGAGATGCATCTTTTCCCTGAAGATGCTTGTAGGTAACATTTATGTCGTGAAGATGGAGTAAGTCGGCAGTGGGTGGAATCGAACCCAGGTCTCACGATAGGAAATACGAGACTCTACCATCAGGTTAACGGCATCATCATATCTCAAAATATATGTATTTGTTATTTAATTTTGATATTTTTTGGAAACAGTTTTACAATACATTTCTTTATTATTATGATAACAATATTACATTAATTTATAATTTATATACTGAAGTATTTCATCTAGTTTCATTAAGATATTTTGCAAATTTTCGGATTATTATATCGTTGAATTTTACAGTAGATATTCCACATTTCTTGAGAATTCAAGTTATAATTTATTATTATTATACCATCACGGCACATCCCATAAGTGGGGTTGTAGGTAGACCAGCTATATGTACTAAGCATGCAAGCCGTCCTCTCCGTCGCAACAAAAGATGGCTCCAATTTTTACGTTAATGATTCATTATAAATACAGTTTTTGTCTTTATAAAAGCGACAATGTGTTTGGAAATAAATAATCATATGTGATTTATTTTTGACGTGGCGCAAATATAGTCATAAATTTAAACGAGTGAAATTTTATAATCAACAAACACTGTTCTTTACTGTCCATGTGATCTTGTTTAGAAAGTAATATTAGATAAGTATATATAAATTAGATATTACTATTTATTATTACTTACTCTATGTTACTATTACACATTTTATTGTATACCTACAAACACATTAACACATCCGTCCGACCACGTGGTGTGGTGTAATGCGCTAATATTACTATGTATACCCACTTATAATATATTATCTACTTACATAGTTGTGTAATAAAAATAAATAATACCAATTCCGCAACTGAGAACGTTTTATAAGTGAGCACTCTTCGTACATGTAGATACATATGTAAATGTTACATAACAAACGATGTTATTAATACTAAATTTCTCCATTTCACCTTTATATGATCTTTCATTTATTTACAATGTTGGTATTGTTTAATATACAAACTTACTAAATTTTTATGTGATGTTATGTCATGTTTTGAATATAGGAGAAAGATATACTTCACGGAGATGCGAATTCTCGGGTGGTCAGTGGGTTTATCATTAAAAGATGAAATAAAAAGTTCACGCATTCGTAATAAATAGCATGGGTGTGACTGAGATAAGTAACAAGCTAGAAGAAAGGCAACTTAGATGGTATGGTCACATAAGGCTGAGATCACCAGAACGCATCGTTAAAAAAGTCATATCATTAAGTCTCCCTTGACATCCATCAAGAGGGCAATCAAAGAATACATGGATGACACAATGTGATAGAATCCTGCGGAAAAATGGCCTGGATGAAGGTGACATTAGGAACAGGAAGATATGTTATAATCTCAGAACGAAAAGAGTCGATTTGTTTTCAACAGCCTTCAGCGGCAATAAGTTGGGACAATGCCGGGAAGAAAAGAGAGATATTAGATCTATAGGTTGTATTTGATGAATTTTCCATGTTTATAATTTATCCTTTTCTCCTGTGTAATTTATATCATGACAATAGAAAAGATTTCCAGTATAACAAATATCTAAAAGCTACTAGGGTACTAATTGCCATAAACTGGCCAATCCGTCATATCCGGAGGAGAATGTACTCTGCAGGGTAGGTATAAAGGGTAGAAGATCTTTATTTATTTATTTATTTATTCTTTATTGTGAATCATACAATAAATATAACAATTAATTATAACAATGAGCAAACCAATCAAGATCCCTTCCTTTCCAAGGCAAAAGCTGTTGGATGACATCTAAATTATTATCTCTGACCTCTGCGTTCTTCGGAACTGGCTGTGAATAAACTTACTGAGCCCAATAGAGCCGGTAAGTCTAACTTATATGAGAGGGCCTTTGGTGTTGTTGGATCAGTTACGTGGAATCACCTACCGGTGTCATTGAGAGATAGTCAGACTGTCACCTGCTTCAGAAGCAAATTGAAAACAGGAAAAAAAAAATGAAAACAGAACTCTTCACCGGCTCCATTGAGATGGTCTTGGTACTGTTAAACGTCGTCAAAATAAAATCATTCAGATTCATCATCATTATAAGTTAAATGTTATTGACGACTAGTAATCCTCTGCTCAAGATAGTAATACTTGGAGATCTATAGTTTTGGAGTTAAGTAATTATTAAGGCACCTACTATACCTAGATAATAAAAAAATCTAAACATGCGTTTTGTATTTTAGCTAGGTATGCAGAATCGCGGCAATATTAATATTCTACAAAAGTAAAGTAGTTTTTTCTCTATGACCACTAAAAAATAGGTAAATTTATATATATATCATGTTGATATTACCATGTGCCCAAATGATCTGTAAATTTCATATTATCATCTCATGACAAAATATCACCGTTATGTCCGAGCGCTATATTATTTGTGCTCTAATAACTACAAATCGTACCTGTTGCTAGAAATAGCATCTGTTATTTTTGAAATAAATAGATAATTGTATCAAATTTAGTAGGTACACATTAAAATCTGCTCAAAGAAAGTAGCAGCAACAATTATTATATTTTTTGCTGTTAATCTAACTATAAAAATTCTACGTTTCTTAGAAACTAAATACCTACTAATGCACTTTCATTTGTCCAGCCATTTTATATTGTTTTAAATAGCTACCGTCCAGTATTATATTTAATTTTAAGAATTTACTTAATCCTTAATTTGTCCGAGATTACATAGGTACAATTGTATAAATGTGCCCAACGTTCCGCTGTAATGGTTGTATGTAGGTACACCGTTGACCTAATCCACCATAAACCTAGATTAGATTTGCGCCATCTTTTTTGTTTTATTGTTTAATTCACGAATGTTACTCAGAAAATATTATTAAGAAATAATAAAATATTGTGAAAAGTTAGTTTTGTTTCGTGACCGCAAATTATGAATGTACAAATTGGTGGCAGCAGTAATGTATAAAATTACAGGAAATCGTACTTATGCAAATTGTTATCTTATTATTTTTAAATTAGCTAATGGACAATTATTTCCAGTTTTTACCAACCAGTGCCCGTGATTTTTACTCTAAAAAAAAATAAACTATCCGAATACAATGAAGCAAAACGCAGGTAATCATAATTATGAAGTGAGTAGATACTCACAACCGTAACCGTTATCTATTATATATACATTTACAAATACCTGTTATTTTCTCTGCTCCTAGTACCCACAAAAATATACGGTTTTAATTATAATACTATACATTCATGACCCTTAATTCGTACATGAATAGGGTTCTAAATACTTTACTTGCATTGTGTAAATACTTAATAACAGACTTTTACTTTTTTGCTATTAAAATACCCACATCAAATTCAATTTATGAATACTCTACGATTAAGCTTAACTAGGTAACAGTTAAGTTGCATACTTTTTGGAGATCGCTGTCAATTTAAAATATTTATAATAGGTATAATTATTTTGATTCCCTTAGTTGGAAACTTAATTCAGGCCATATAGGTTTCCAGATACTTATGTCGATTGACTTCAACCTTCTTGTTTGTTGTCCAATCATTAGAAAGATGAATGTTTTTTTGATAGACACTGACGTATATTGTACATACATAATAGTTTTACTTTGATAGAGTCTGAATAGACTGCATTTTAATTCGATACTCGATGATGTTAGTTACCTACTACCACATCAATATAATACATTTATGTTCAATGAAAAGTATTAATAAAAACGAAATAATTTGATGAGCAGTTCGAAATCAAACATTTATTGAGGTTTGAATATTTCACTTTACATGTAAGTTTATTTATATTTTAGAGAAAAAATATTTATATTTTAGAGAAAAAATATTTATATTTTTGATGAAAATACGTATTTAACACGCTAATGTACATTTATTACATGGGAATATGCCTACGCTGAAACTATCGATAGCTTCTTCTTTTGCCCTTTGAAATATCTCCCAGAAATACGGGTTGAAAAGAACCCTCTCTCTTTTCAGAATTGTATCGTGAAATTCAGAACTAATTACTATTTCATTAGCTCTAACTTATTTCTACAAATGTCTCAATTTTCTTGCATCTTCTTTTTACCTACTTTTTTCTTTGTGACTTCGTTGAATAGCTTGGTTGTATGTATTATTAATTTAAAAAGGTTTATTTGTTGATTTCAAAGGAAACAAAACCCATGTAATACGCATAATATGCAATGGCATTATTGTGTATAAATCTACCAATTTTATTTATCGTTTGTAAATATATCTAAACGTATTATTATTTCCTTATGCGGCGATACTACGTTATTATAATATTTGAACTATTCTTGTTTATGATAATACAATGCTTGTGTTTGTACTATGGAGATAGTAATTGAAAAGTTTTAGATCGTCATTTGTACAATGTCCCACAGTTAAACTTTTATCTCCAATAACTAAACCCATTATTATGCCTTTCATATTGTATTCTGACATATCTTTTATCATACTATTTATCGAATAATTATTATGTACTTCAATATGTATATATTTAGATAGCCGTAACACTTAAAAAAGTAAATGAAAAACCTATTGTATCAATTATTCTCATCTCAAACTCTATTTGCGTACATAGTGTATTCACCCGCAATTATAAGATATTCATATTATTTCATTTGCCTACTTCGAAGTGTACTTGTATTTTATCAATAGTCACGTTTGTCCACACACGATTTTTATTTAATTAATATGTATTATTTTTTTATATTTCGTTACGTAGATCTAGAAGTTATGTGAAATGTTAAGTTGTTATCTACAATTCATAATGGAATATGAATTTGAATGTTTTTTATTATTATTATTATCTACATATTATGTTTAAATAAGAAACAAAGTCAGATCCAACAGACCCTTTATTCTACATAATACGCCTAATTATAAAATTTGAGGTCTGTTGCGTTTGCGTTGCAGATGAACATTTATATTAATTTATTCAATTGTCGGTTTTCACTGGAACGAGCTCTTTTAAATATTTCTTTTTAGCTATTTCATTACTTACTTGTAATAACCGTAGGTATAGTTTCCCAAAAATGGAAATAAATACTTACAATTTTGTGCAGAAAATTTGAAGACATTTCTTACATTTAGATACTTTATAAATCTTTGCCGTACTTGGCCATGATTTGGCCTAAAGTTATAATGATGTGTACCTAAAAATAATTTAAAAGGTTATGTTATCTATGAGCCTTTATTTTGGTCTACCTAATACTCTTTTTCATAGTTCATTACTGATTATTATATAAATGATATGTTGTGGATGTTTTCCTTATGAAACAATGGTGCAGAGTAACTCCAAGTAAAACGCCTGATATAATACTATTGTCAGTACACCAATCTTGTTACGATATGTTATTTGTTTGTTGATCATTACCGTTGATAATGTTCATCAAATTATAATAATTTATAGTAGAAACTTAGTACCAGCTTGTTATTCTCACTCATTAGGTCATTACGCATTTCGTCTGTCGAGAGAAATTAAAAAGACAGGCAAACCTCAGAGTACTTCATTTAGTTTTGATTTATTATTGAAATATTTCATTAAAATAAACCGCTTGGCTGTTGGTTATTTATAATGGAATTTGTGTACGACATTATCCGTTTTAATTACTAAACAAAGTTACAGCAATACGGCCAATTTTTTAAATATACCTTATCCGGCATTATATTTATTTTATGTAAATTTGATGGATATCTTTTTATTTATTGCCAAAACATTTAAAAGATATTTTTGGTAAGTCATTTTATTTTTCTTTAAATAGATGTCAGAACAGCTGATAAAAATATTTTTTTATTAAACATGTTCGTGTACATCAGTTAAAGGTTGATATTTTGAATTGAACTCTAAATATACTATATTTCGGCCCTAAACTGCGGCGTTTATATTTTATTGCAGTAATTAAATCGTAAACATATATGTGTGCATATTGAAGTTACACTTTATGAGAAATGTATTTACTACACTCGAGAACAATTCTCTTATTCTCCATTATATGATTAATAAAAAAGTATGTTTTGTGAAAGTAGGTAGGTTTATGTCAAAATTACCTAGATTGTTAATTATTACGAAAGGGCATAATAAACTTTTGGATGTTTTGATTCATGCATCTAGATCCGAAACTGTGCTATTAATATTGTAAAACATTGTTGTTCACAGACTTGTTGAACAAACCTTTTAACATTCTTTGAATAACTTATTTTTCAATACATCCATTACTCATAGTGTTATCCAAAAATGTACAATTGGTTAAAAAGAGTGGATTTAAATTGAGGTAAGATATTTACGATAAAAATCCAATACGTGAAGATGATTTGTGTACTCTTTGAGCATGTAACGTCGTTTGTAAAGAAAACAGTAAATAACTTACTCATCTTCCGTTACTCAGTGACGTGTATGTGTATAAATATATAATTATTTAATGAATAAATCATACGTTTCAAGTGAAATTGTATTTTTAATTTAATTTTTCACTTGTATCGTTTTTACAATGGTGCATATACTTTAACTGTTACAAGAGATAATTTTGTAAGCGTGTTTTTGTGGCGATATTACAATAATTAATTGTTTTATAATACAAAAAGAAAATATGTGTTTTGTGTTTGTAATTTTCACGGTACATTCCAAAAGAAGATAGCTACTAGGTAATGGACTAACTGCGTGTAATGAATATTTTTAAACATGATTTCAAAAACTAAAATTTTATATAATTTAGTAGAGCTATGAATCATAGTGCATGTATTGCCTGTACAGATCATACAAGACAAAGAATTATTCTCCTTCCAGAGTTGATTCATTCAAATAAATAAAATCAGTAATCTGACATGGATATAAATGTAACAATACATTTATATTATTTGTGTACGCACATATAATATTGACTGCGTGTGTATTTCATTCACGCACTTGTTAAACGTTGTAACTAAAATGTGTCTCAGAATACTAATACCTCGCACGTGTGTATTACTACAATTAAACACATATTTTATTAATATATTTATATTCAACGAAAGATATAGTATTCACAAGGATGAAATAATTATATTTATTCACTTTGGATTGACCTTTTAATAATGTTTTGGTAATAGCATGACATTCATATCCGGTGTCAATATCAATCAAAATTAGTTACTAGTGTCGCTGAATGTTTTTTACATCCACATTTGGTGTTTACCTTAAATACAGTTTTGCATTTCATTATGAATAACCTTTCTCAGAGTTGTTGAAAATTTCGAATTTTGAAATTTCGCTAAAAAAATTACCATACCTACGTTAATTAAAGTTTTTTTTTTAAAGATATATCTGGGTTTTGTTATAAACCCAGATACAACCTCATTTTCACAGTAAGCTACTAAAAGCTTGTTTCGTGAAAGGGGAGTTTGCCAGCACCTGGTATCGAACCACGGACCCCTTGTTCACGAGGCCGAGACTCTACCTCCAGGCTACCGACGAACTAAAGTTGAATTTCAATGGTAGGTTGCTTGCTTAATTTTCTCAATAATAGTAATTCAATTGTCACCTTTCTTAATATCAATTTGAACTATAATTGATACATGTTCAGATATATTACTTTATATTCTATTATATTTTCAAACGCCATCCTCGCACCCCCTCCCTGAAATTCCTTGAATCCCTGTTCGGTTGTTAACGAGTGAACAGGGATTTATTACTTTTCACAACCTGCTCATTACTTCTATTATAAAAATTGCATCATAAAGTGTTATCTATAAATCTGCAACCTAATTCTGTAGAACCCACTGTTTGAAAGTTTGTTTTTTTTATAATCGATCATCTAGTATAATTTTATTTTGTAAGCATATAATAAACATGTATCTCAGTAGTTTAATACACAGATCTTATTTACACCAACACGGTGTCCCACAATTAGGGTGGTCAGTAGACTCACTGCGTGTAGGTATTGGGTATAAAGACCATCCTCTCTATACCATAAAATTTAAAAAAAAAACAGTTTTTAGTTTTTACCGTAATACAGCGAAGTAAAAGTAATGTTATTATATTTAGAAAGGTTTGGCAGGTATATTATTCGTATAGGCGGAATAAATGACATGCAATAAATATTGCTAGTTATAGATGCCACTTAACCCTTGGCCTTTGAGTTTCATTCACACTATCTCACGCATTTTTTACCTTCTTGAAACGTCCCAATTCAGCACTCACGTTTTTTAGAAATTTGTCCTTCACGCTTATGTCAATACTTCAATATAAATATATTTTTATTTATAAATCATTTATTATCTAAAGTGTAAATTGTATATTAAACTTGGATAAGAATATTGTTTTATACACATCATCTTTCAAAAATTCAGGTTGATCAATTTATTATCAAGTATTTTTTACCACATCGACATAATGAGGCTGATAAGTTATATTTTCTTGACATTGTAATAGTCTTTCAAATTCTTTTCTCATAAACCCATCTTATAAAAGTATTAAGGCCCTGTACTTTCTTTATTTCTATTTATGTATGTATAGAAATACTTAATTACTTTAGTTTGTACATATTATTTGACTAAGTAATCATGTCCAAACTGTCAATTTTAATTACACTATACGTCTTATGTGCGTGGTCAATCACGCATTAAGTGTGAAATGGTAATTTATTATTATTACCCACTTTTTTGTATTAATCTCAAAAACCAGAACTATTTTACGGTTTGTGTATAGGTACTTTCAAAATACCTATGTGTGTGTGTGCATTTTGTTTCATTGTAGGCCTCTGTCAGTAGGCATAGCGACGACACACAACTGGAGGCTACCCAAAAACCTATTATAGGATATAATTATTATATGTGTATACTCAAAGTGGTTTTTGTTTATCTTGTACATTATGCCATGGCAGCTTTCACTAATTCCACCTATCCCTTTTATGCTTCCCTCACTTTAATCCTTTTCAGAGCGGGTGATTGATGTAATACTTCGATTTCGATTCCCATCAGTAGGTGTCTATATAGCGACTTTGTCCTAGTAGGGTAATTGCTATATACATATTGAGTTCAGTCACCCGCTCTGAAAACTAGGTATTAATATGATAGAAACATTAGAAAGATATGTGGAATTGGTAAACGTTGCCATGGTATAAAGCGCTTAAGCCAGCCTTAGCCGATTCGTGGTTATGAATAAATAATTTTCTTCTTCTGTATGTATACACCCGATGTTGGCGAATACTCTGGCCTTTGGTTATTTATAATATAAGGTCAAACAATTTATTCCATTTAGATTGTAGAGGGTATTTTAAGTACCTACTTAATTAATTATTCCGCAATTTTTTATGTACAATGTCACATATATCACTGTGGTTATATCACTTTACATGGTTACTACCCATATCTCTTTCCATCTGCATTTGTAATGGGCAGTCTTGGATATAACACCCTTGAGCATCGTAGGAGCGTCTTTTACGCGAGACATTTTTTCAAGTTGCTGAATGGTATAATTAGTAATCCGAAGGTACTGGGGAGTTTAATTTTTATATACCAGCATCGTATAGTCGCTCACGTCAGCATATGCTGTTCTATCCACCTATAAGCCGGACAAATATTCTCGTAGAATCACCAATAGCTAAGGCAATTGGATTGTTCAATAGTATTTCCTAGAATGTGGACATATTTCACATTACATACGGAGAATTTGTAGGGAAAGTGGAAACACTTTTGTAAATATTTGTTTTCTCTGGGATCGCATTGGCCGAAGGCTGTAATGGTCCCAGTAGATTATGGTGTTGTTTTAATAATAATAATATTTTTATGTAATTTATTGATTGTAGTTGAGATTTTGTAGGTTAATGGTTTTATTAACTTTCATTTACAATTTTTAACGTTATTACTATTTAGTACCTACATTTGTTAAAGAGTTGTCTCATAAAGTAGGTACAGTACATACATCATTGACTGGCCTACGTGTCGTATATTATTATTATTGTTGTTTATTCATTGTTGTTGTTTTTTTTTGTATATTTATTTACGTATCCACATTCTTTAGATAATACGCGTTAAATAAATTGTATGAATGAATATAATGTGTTATTTGATAATGATGAAAGGTAATTTGAAAAGCGTTATATAAATAATCTATAGTGAATAATGTAATGGTCTAAATTAGTTCGTCGGTAGCCTGGAGGTAGAGTCTCGGGCTTCAGAACAAGGGGTCCGTGGTTCGATACCAGGTGCCGGCAAACTCCCCTTTCACGGCACAAGTTTTTAGCTTAATGTGAAAGGCGTATAAGGTTGTATTTGGGTTTATAACAAAAACCCAGATATATATTTTTTTTTAAAAAATCAATGTCAATGTTTGTGGTATATATCAATAAATTCACCAACTACCAAATTCTTATGTTTGCTCTCAAATTGTGATTTTATTTTTCTCATGTACGAGAGTAGGTAAAGTCCTGATAATACGATACATTTATATATAATAAAGTTTAAAATATTACAAATAGTATAAATTATTGGTCCAATTGTTACAAGTGCAATTATTATTTATCATAATTTATTAATTTTATTTTCCAATGTGAATTGGTTACAATGTCAATCATTACGTGGTGCTATAAATCAACGATTATACAATACAATGTACAGAGGGTGAGTCTATCGCCGTGAATGCGATATCTTCCAACTAAGTTGGCTTGAAAAATACTGTCAACTCAACTAATAAGTAGGTACTGCTGAATCAAACAAATACAGTCAGTCAACTGTGCTCAAAGATTGCTTCTAAAAAATCAATAACTTATAATTTAAGTTAAATTATTTACTCCTATGTAAACAAAATAATTCATTGTCCCTTTCATTTTTCTTTTCAGACTGCTATCTTCACGGTAGTATTGCTGCCCTTTAGGGTAGTGGTGATATGCTACCTTCTAGTCACCGCCTGGTTCCTAGCCTGCATAGGCCTCTGGGGACTAAGTGAAGAGGACCTCAGGAGTAGACCCATGACAGGATGGAGAAGGTAATTATCAATTTGATTTTTTACCGAATAACCAAAGTTTTATGCATTTTGTAGCTGTATAATATTTATATATAATATGTGTCAGCGTGGCAATTGGGCAAAAAAATAAGAATTTTTGCTCTCAATTTTGCCAATCTCCTTAATTCTCATGCTTCGGTCTTCTTTTATAGAAACAAAATAATATTCAAGAATAATATAGGGTATCTGAAGTAAAGAAATGTGGAGAATTCGTTACTTTCTTAGCCCAAAATTGTTTTGAATAGAAGAGACATTTGTATCCTGTAGTTTGAAGGTTTTTTTTTCCTTTCTGGAAGTGGAAGAAGTTCGCTTTCCCTTTTATTCACATAGGTATTGTTTTTGAAATTAATATGTTACATAAAAATAGCGATGTTTTTTTTATTTTTGACACCAATCAAACAGTTTTCTGAAATGTTCATACTACATTGTCATAATTTCTCACCGTTGCGACGTGCGCAATGTAAATTGCAATAAGATAGTAATTTATTATTAAAGTACATACCTAATTATAATCTGTCTGTTGCCATCAATTCTCACATAAACACATCTCGTACTTTCTTTTGATATTGCAATGTCGATCCTACCCACCACCGTTGTACAGTGTCACTTTCTAATACTGCCTGATACTTTGCAAACAATACACTACATAATATGATTACAATTAGAATATCAATCTTGTGTAGATATTATTGTTTGTTTGTCATTCTACGACTTTTATTTATTATGCCGACTGAATATTAAATTACAAAAAACATTGCGTAATTTTTATTGAGTAATGCTATTGTATAAATATTGTGTCTGTTGTGTAATTAAGAACCCAACCTTTTTCAAAAATGTTCACTGTGTCGGTGTTTAGGTAGTAGAATTTCATAATGAAATTAAAACGCATGTTTTTTTGGAGAACCATGTCAACATAATGGAACATTGTGGAAAATCTAATCGGAAGAAATGAGATTTCGGAACGGACTTCCGATTAGATTTTGCACAATATTACATTGTGTAAACATGGTTCTCCAATAGAGATATCTGATTGGTTTTGTCATTTGCACGTTGTGCTCAAATAAAACGATAAAAATTAGTAAATATTCTAAACACATTTTCTTTTACTTAATTCATTTTTATTGAGAGATATGTCTTTCGATTTTCAAGGACATTGTCAATCAATGAGATGTCCCTTGAAATATGAATGATGTCTCAGTAAAATGCACTGCAGTAGAAAAAACATTTGTTTTTCATTTCACTTCTTCAAAAATGTGACTCGTTTTTCCTGTCAGTGTTTCGAAGATGGAGAGGATAACCTGTATCTTTATTACATATTGTTAGTTTGCTGGCTACCCCCTTTAAGAAGATGCCGTGATGGTATGGATAGTGAGTTTGGAACTATTATTATATCTATAGATTTTGGGGTACGATTACCGTGAGATAAACAACAATTATTGTACATAAGTATAATAATTAAATACCAACTAATTCAACAAGGTTTCAACCACATTGATGATATCATAAGCAGAAAGCTTTTAGTAAAGTTCTTTAGTGGAGTGCTTAGATTTATCATAAAGCTTAATTCGTCGTTAAAAAATTGTTAAAACTTTCTAGTACGTAGGTACTTATGTGTGAAAATAAAATGAGAAATTAATAAAACCGTTACAATTTAATAATTTTTAATATACTTAACATAATTATTTGATAACATCTGCTTGATTATTTGTGTACTCCATAGTCCATACATATTCACTACTATAATAGCCCTTTCTAGTTGTAATACCTGTCAACATAAATAATATAATACTTACTACATCTACATACACAAAGTGTGTTTCTTTGATTGTTAAATTTAATAATGATAATATGTAAGTTTTATATGCTGTCTAAAGAACTTATCTACAAGTTCATTTCTGTAATTTGATTTAAACAGCATGTGGTTTGATTTACCTTTATTATCATCATCCGTTTGCATTACTATTATCCACAGTATTTGAGGTGTTGTGTTCTTAAACTACACAAGAAACCGCATCATGTACTTTGATTAAATTTCTCAAATTGACTTTGTGCACGCCTTTTGACACTGCATATTAATTTTATACCGCAACTACAGATACATTTCAGGGCTGATAAAAAGAATATAATTATATTTTAGTTTATTCTATTTTATTTTATTCCAATATACGGCGTCAGCCTTTTACATGTGAAAAAATATATGATAGATATAAAAAAGTACATAATATCAAATTCAACAATATTAAGTTTCACATTATAGGTATATATGTAATATTATAGCATTTATGATATAAGAATAACCCTATATCCTTCAAAGCACGAGCTCTGCTCAATTTTGAAGGAACAAATAAAAGAAAGATTATATATGTTTTGATTATTATTTTGTATTGATTGTTTATTGTTTTAAGTGTGTATTTTTTACTGAATAAATATTTTAATTTGAATTTCTGTAAAAATATCTGATATACTTATTTTTAATAATTCAATTCATTAAAATATTTAGACAATATGATAAGGATTGACAAACCAATAACCTAAAAAATTGCATATAAATCTTAGTTTTATATCTAATGTTACTTATAATTTTGGGTTAGTTGGAAGAGATCGCGCCTTTGCGATAAATTCGCCCTCGGGATATTGATTATATCTAATTTGAATGCATTTTTTCTATAAAATTGTATGTATTGTGATCAATGTACAGTAAATAATGAATAAATATAAAAGCACTGATTTAGTAGCTACGTTTTTATCTAATGAATGCCCATTTCAATAAGTGTTTTTGTTAATTTATTTCAATAAGTTATATTGTAACAAAATATATTAATATTCATTATTGGAGTACGATACGATAAAATTTTCTATTTGAAAAATAATACATTTGGTATACAATTTTCACGTGAGAAATAAATAAATTAACCGAGTAGGTACATCTTAAAGTTTTCTCATGTTTTGATATTGATATCAGTACAACCCGCCCATATTTACGTTGTCTCACGTATACCACCTGGTGATATCTAAATAGGTACTCACTGATCTCAGCTAGTGTAATAAAGCTAATATCACTCTACCCACGATCTATGTATTTATTTATTTATTCATATCATCGTTTCTATGAATTGATCATAATAGCAGTAGTGAGTCCAAACTACTATTGAACTTGCATATTATAAGAGTAGGTACACAAGCACCTGCCTATTTTTTTGTGTATTTGATGATGCGCTTGATTTCAGCAGTGCTCATTATTATGATAAATAAATTTCTCACTCATAATCTGACCAGATATATTGATATGTTATATTATTTCGACATGTATCGAAATAATATATTTTTTTATTTAACTTATAATTTATCAATCAATACATAATAAAAATATAGCTGTTATTCAATATCCACTTCAAATAAACTTCATTCATTCGGAGGAACGAACGAACTTAAATAAACATACCACAGAATAATAGTAAATAATGATATTTGAATTAATTTTTACTTCAAACAAGATATCTTGTACTATTTTTCTCTGATAACTTTCTTACATATATATACATAGTTGATATTGTATCATTTGGTCACTAGCATTCTTTTGGAAATATCATAAATGTGCATATATTATTTCAAATTTGATTAATTTATTTATTTACTTGATTTTGTTTGATGTGAAGAATTCTTGTTATGATTACAGTAATGTATACAAATTATATGATCAATATTTGGATTTCTTGGGTTTATATAAAACGCTTTGATATATTTGACATTTATTTATTTTTTACTTACACGTTTGATTATGAAACAGCTTTTAATAAATTTCTTTGTTAAAGTTTTCACTTAGTTTGGTATGATCGTTAAAAACTACCCGTGTGTATAAATATTTTTACTTAGCACAGTTTGTTGTCATTGTAGTCAAATTATATCATCAGGATTTAGATGTTTTAGTTTTTTTTTATAATAAAATACTCTGAAATGGATTTGCACTTCTTTTAAAACGGTAGCAATTAGATTTTCTTTTATGTGATACCCGGTAAAAATATGTTTACTAATTTCTAAGCATGGTTGCGAGAGTGTTAATAGGGTTAGAATAAAATAGGTACCAACCCTCATTATGAAAATAATTGATGAATATTTTTATGACCGTTAAAATTAAAAAGCTTATCAAAATAAGTTAATAGGATATTATAACTTTTTACTATTTTTTTTATTGTTTAACTGGATTAGACCATGACGCGCAGATGACAAAACCAATCAGATATCTCGATTGGAGAACCATGTTTACACAATGTACCTAACATTGTACAGAACCTAATCGGATGAAGTGAAAAGGCGTCCCAACGCTTACAAATTTTCACTTCTTATTTGATTTTGCACAATGTTTCAATGTGTAAACTTGGTTCTCGAATCGATGTGTCTGATTGTTATTCACAGCTATTATTATTCTCATTGTGCAAGACTTACATATTGTATTAAATGAGTGAGATTGAAAGTATTTTTTACTATCGTATATTTTCATTTTAATTAATTAGTATGCAATACTTCGTACTATTAGGCATATCGAAGTAAAGCTGATACATATAAACAATTCTAAATTTGTATACCTTATAGTTGATAATAATATAAACACAACACTACCATTGCCAAGTTTAGTATGCCAAGGTGGACGCTCACAAAATTAATATAGTTAACACTCACTCACGGATTTTGTATGCGATGTCGAATGCTTTATACATTTACTATTACCTATCTAAAGTTACATAGCATCACACGCACTATCATACAATCACCCAATGACGTGCATTTGATTCGAAACTACTTTTACTTTCCGATTTTTTGCACTAGACATCGACCCTCACATAGATATTTATATACATAAGTTATGTATTTGGTATAGTTTATCGTTTAATATTTTGAATGTCAAATCTTTATCTATCATACAATACGAAATATTGTTTCATCGAAGTCAAGTTCGTTTTTCTATTTCTATGAAAAGTTTGTCTTTCAATAATTAATGTTATTGCAGTTTTCGCATCTTCATATTAAATAATATTGTTAATTATTCAAATATCCAAAATAATAAGTAGTGTTTAATTGGCTCATTTCATATTTAAAACTACAATACGTGCACCTCGAACAGCTTTGTAGGAAATTACTAGCATACAAGGTTGCTGTTTATACTGATAATAAAATTGTTAATAAATATTTGAGGCTTTCCTACAAATCATCGCTTACTTTTTGAAAGAAGTTATTTTTGTTATTTACTGAAATTAATATATTACTTAACTATAGTTTTTTCATTAATGAAGTAATAAAAAAACATAGTTAGCTAATCAAATATGTTCTAGTAGCTGACGTGAAAGCTCATTGCTAATAAATTTGGTACCTACTTAATATTAAAAACGTCTGAAAAAATATGCCTATTGTTTAGATTTCTGGTGAATCATATCAGATAGGTATGTATTCAAAATTAGTGTAACTAATAAGTAGAGTTCAAGAGCAAGTATGTTATTATATGAATAGAGATGTATTATGAGAGTATAACCATTTTATAAGGTTTCCTTATTGTCAGCTAATGTCTAGAGTACTGTTCGAGTACTTTATACTACATAGATACTTAGTGAAATGTGTCACGTTCATATGGCAACATAGTGTTCCTAATCCTATTCATGCCCTTGAATGTTCTATATTAAAAGTTACCAGTTGGTGAATACCTATTTGGATGCTAATACTATTATTAGACAAAAAAGTTTTAGGGAAAATTACAAAATAGATTAAGAAATGTATGAATATTGAAAAAAAAACACGACAGACGGTTTTTCCTCCTGCATGACGTATTTACAAGTGGAGGAATATTTTCGGTATTTTATGCGTATGATTTAATCAAATTTATTACATTTTGAGTCAATTCCGTTTGAAGAATTATGATAATTATTGACTTGCTGTTGAGTGAATATTTAAATACCTTTCTTTTCAATTAAAAATTATATCAGATTGTTTTTGATATAGGTTTCATAAATTAGTAATTTTTGTTTTTTAACTGTGTTTGGCGCAGAGATGTATAGTTTCAAGTTATTTATACATATTTTATCATGTAAATAAACAATAAGAGAAATTATTATAGTTTGAGAATTTTGCGGACATGCAAAACAGTCCGATTCCATTTTAGCGACCTATTCAGAATCAAATGATATGCAACGTATTAAATCATTTCGAACTGTTATTCATAGACAGGCGGAGACATTCCTTTCTAAAGATAAAACCAATTATCTATTGCGAATATTTTTTTTTGCTGCTAGTGCTATAGTAGTAACTACAAGCGATTTAATGGATACCTTCTATCAAGATCTATAATTCAACGTGCGTGGAAAAATATACTAATGTACCTACTCCTAAACACATCGCGTATTCAAAAGCTTTGTTCATATAACTCATTGGTAGTATGTTAATTTAGCAATTTTAAATACATATTTTTAGGCAACGGTTTTCTACTTTATTTATGATTAAAAATAATTTAATTTAGTACATGTGTATAAAATTGAGGCTATTTTCGATCATCTTATTGATTTTACTGGAACGGAAACGTATACGAAGATTTATTAGTATTTCTCTTTTTTGCGTACGTAATTACGTTTCACACGGGAGATGCGTGACAACCAAACCAAACACAAACCAGATTAGTAATAAGCGTGTCATTATGATGTAAGTAGGTAACTAATGTCAATAATCAGTGTTCAATATTATTGTTTATGTTATTGACAAAATTGAATGTAGGTTTGCTATAAATCTAAACACTCCCCTGAACATTCTCTTTAAGCTTGTGTTGTGAAGACGGAGATGCTGGCTGACTTGAAAATCGAACGTGTCCATATATTTCAAGATATACCTAGACATCCCCAACTTCATAAAAATCCATGACTCTATGCTATTAGAAACACAGTATCATATTAAGTAGTTTGGCAATTGTTAATTTAACTACCGAGAATTTTATATACTGGGTACACGAAGGTTGCTATTATAATTCTAACCCTCTTTGGTTTATTTATTTGTTCAAGAATATGTTTTATTTATTTATTTATTCTTTACCTACTGTACATTGATTACAAACAAATTCACACAAAAATACTTTTATAACAAATACAATCAATATACAGAGGGCGAGTTTATCGCAGAGATGCGATTTCTTCCAACTAACATGTTGACGCAAGTCTTATTTAACTAATCAAAAAGTCCTCTATCACACAGTCACTGAAGGCTCTCAAAGGTAATTATAGCTGGAATACATGGTCACGTTTTCATACACACTTTATTTTTATGTACCTACCTATTTACATTATAAAGTTCAAGTAGATAGCCGCCGATATTTCAAGTTTTTATTTTCCTTTATCCTTACTCCATGTGGTCATAAGGCAAATGACGTAAAAAATTCGATAGAGTTGCATAATTACCTATAAACTAATGTACCTACTATTTCTGAATGTATCAGGAAAAATATAAAAAAGAAGTAGAAACAAATTATTTCAGTAAATTGTTAATTAGCTATTTCAAATATAATAGCCTTGTGTCTGATATGAAATAAATAAATTAATTAAAAGTTCCATACTTGCCGTGAAGGTAGATAGGTATTTATTTTCTTAGCTAGTAATTCATTATTTCTTCATTTTTCTTTATCTATATTGAAGCCTTTATGATTATTTGTAAGTACTTTTTCATATTTATGTTTGAATTTCTATTATTTGTCAGTCAACCCGAATGAGATACGGAAGTGTATGTAATCGTATTGATGTATTTAATTTTCCTTTTAAAGACCATAAACCACAAACTCGCACATCACAAAAGAAATTTCCCTTCTTATTCACATACTTTTGTATAATTTAACTGTCGATAATCTGTACCAACCTGCAGAATAATTTCCTAGTATGTACTCAAGAGGCACCTAAAAGGTATTTGGTTTGTCAGTTGAACTCTTTCTCAAATAACAATGAATAACTCAAATAACTATAATTGTCAATTTACCACAAGTCATTTCAGTATATGGCCGAGATATAACTGTAAAGTGTCAAGTACGTGTTACCATAGTAACACAATGATTAAGAGAAATCGCTTGCGAAAAATTGAGAATTTTATATGAGCTAAGGAAGTATGCGAATTAACTTATTATAGGGTCGTCCGATGTCCTTACCCAGAAAGAATATGAATTAAAAGTATATAAATATTTATTCACTGTGTCGGTGTTTAGGTAGTAGAATTCCGTAACGAAATTAAAAAAAAACAAATGTTTACTTCTGCTATATGTTGTAAAAAAATATTTGTTTTTTCATTTCAGTATATAATATTTATTTGTATGTAGAAAAAATGTGGCTATCTATACCATCACAGTATATTCCAATTGTCCTCTTGGTGCCAATGAAAAATTGAGAAATGGATGACATGCCTAAATGACAATGTCTCCTCTTTTATCTTTAAAGTGTATATTATTATTATTAATGAACAACTTTACAGCACAGTACTGTGATCATGTAAATCTCTAGGGCGCTTCACAAGCCCTTAAATTAGAAAATTAGAATCGATATCTATGACCAGTTTTGATTGAAAAATGTGATAGTTAATTGCGGATCAACAAACAAATAGAGTAATGATCTAGAGTTTGTGTGTTCACATTGTGAAAAGACATTTTAAACATATTTGATATCAATAAAACACTGTTTTACTTTTCACTATTGATTTATTAATTTTCGTCACAGGCATGTGACTTTAAGAAGGAATTTTCTTGTAATTAGTTCTCTTGAAAATGTCAAGCTAACTTGACGAAAGCGCTTGAGTATTAATAAATCAATAGTGAAAAGTAAAACAGTGTTTTATTGATATCAAATATGTTTAAACAAATAGAGAATTATAACCTAAGATGGATCAAAACGGTGGGATATTAAGATGGATCAACAAGTTTCCCAGAGCACGAACCACGCTCAATTCTGAGATAGGTTAAATAGAGAATTATATCCTAAGATGGATCAAAACGGTGAGATATTAAGATGGATCAACAAGTTTCCCAGAGCACGAACCACGCTCAATTCTGAGATAGGTTAAATAGAGAATTATAACCTAAGATGGATCAAAACGGTGGGATATTAAGATGGATCAACAAGTTTCCCAGAGCACGAACCACGCTCAATTCTGGGATAGGTTTTTGATAAAATAAAGTGATGTTATAATATTATTTATTATTGGAATTATATTAGATTCATTACGGTATCCGCCCTAAAAATAATATTATTCAGAATGTATAAAATTAACGCTGAATAAATTAAAAGTGATGTATAAAAGAGATTAACTTTTCCGACTTTTAAGTACCTACCTAAGGTACTTTCATGCCTACCAGCTATGAATAAACCACGTGTGTTGTCATTTAAATTGTGTAGGTAGGTATCTATTTTTATTTTAGGCAATAAATATGATTTATTTCCTGTCACAGGTTTAATTTTGTTTTACAATCGAAGTTTAATTTTATTCATTAATGTTTTCATTACGTAGATATCACCGAATGTCTATCAGTTACAAGAGTTTTCATTTTCTATGATTTACGTAGTACCATTATATCATTTAAAATTTGAAGTAGTTACTACTTCGCTTTGTAGGTTAAATGGGATTTTTTTTTATACAATATATGCATTTTATAATGAATGCGTGTAATAAATTATATACATTGCATTGAACAGCCGTACCTTATATTTTATTACAGTGTGTGAAATTGTCTCTATTTTTGTAATACTTTTACTTATTTGTTGCGTTGAAAAGGGTCTATAAGATTTTGTAGAAGTAATTAAAATTTCATCTTATATTTTCTCACTGTTTTATTGTATGCCAGAAATCTTATAGATGGCTTCATGTATTGTGTACTTTTTTACTTATAAATAATATTATTTTCATTTGCTGAAGTATCTATAATTTTATCAGATTCTGTTAATTTTATCTATTGATATTTTATTTTGGTTGCCTTCTGTTGTTTTATTTTAAAATTGTAATGATAGATGTATGCTTGTAATATTGATTTGTTAATTTTGTGTTTGGTACCTAGGTTTTGTTATGATATTGTACCTATAATTGTAGCTAATTAGCCGTAAATAAATAAATAAATATTTCTTTGTCAAAGTCTTCTAATTTTGTCTGTGCATCGATGATTAAATATTTCAATATGATTCCGTATGTTTTGCAGATGTTAGTGAGAAAAAACGTGTGTGATGAAAGATATCATTATGGTTATATTTTTATTTATGAAATATCTATATTATCTAAATATGGTTTTTACTTAATATATACCATATTCTTTTAATAGCTTTATATTCCAGTAGTAAAGTTTGCTTGTTTTTGGAAAAAATAAATTAATTTATAAATAAAGTATAATATGTTGTTTTTCATCACAAAAAAAGATATACCTAAACCTTGTAACCATTTTTGATTTTCTGTCTTTGAAACATTTTTCTATTGAAATTTTTAGTGAAACATAATGTAAATATAAGTGTAAGTAGGTATGTTAATTATATTAACTAGTTAGATATAACTATGTTTTTACGGACATTATCTTCACAATATAAATTGTAGAACAACGATCGAGAAAGTACAGGTAGGTATATGTAAATGTTGAGATGCTCATTGTTTTCTTAATGGTTTAAAGAACCCTTGGGTCATATTATAATATTTGTAAATAATCTCAATAAGGTAAGTATGTACTTAAAGCATATAAATATTTTCCTTAGTAGGTGTATACATTGGTTATAATTTTTTTGTTGTACTTACTTTTTTTTATTTTATTACAATCAAGCAGCAAATGATTTTAGCAAAAAAAAAGATTTGGGTTAGTTCGTTCGTAAAAATCGCGCCTCCGCGATGCTTGCCCGCTGTATATTGATTGCTTGATTGTATTGGATTGAAGTGTATTTTTTGTGTAAATTTGCTTGTAATCAATGTACGGTAAAGAATAAATAAATAAAAATAAAAACAAGATACCACAATGTATGTTACAAAAATATTAGCCATTGAAGTTTGCTGAATGTTATCTACATTTATTTTTTATTTATTTTTATTGAACATAACAAAGAAAAATGTATAAAAGGTATAAACATAAGAATATTAGCATTTTTTTCGTCAATTTGTGTGCATGCAGCTTCAAACTGTATTTTACTATCTTCGTCTGTTAATTTGTTATTTTCATCTTTTTGTTAAACATGTAAAAGCCTCTGCCATGTAGAAGTTAATAAATGAATTAATTAATTTTAAGATATTGTGTATTTACCTACTACACATTATTTATACACTGTTTCTTCTCATATTATAATCAATTCTTTGAATGAACGTCTATCTACTATGTAATTAGTCCACGATTTAGGAAAGACTCGAGGCGTAAATATTACTCACTTATAATGGAATTTCTTTTGTACTTTCTTTGTTATCTTGTTAGTTACATACGTATATACGGGTGAATGTTTTATCACTTTTAGAAAATCTCTGAATTTCAATCTGGTCAAGTCATTTTAGAAAATAGATATTTACGATTTAGTTTATGATCTATGAGAATTATAATTCGACTATATGCAATTAAATTCATTTGATGTATTCGATTTTGCATTGAACCCATGATTCAGGTCTTTATAGTGTTGTGTACTAATCTATACATCTGACGCAACGTTGAAATATAATTTGTTCTTCATGGTCGCTCAATTAATTATCTAACTATAAAATTCCTTCAACAATAAGTAAATTTTTCGTATATTTAGGTTTCCGTGATAAGTAGTACCATGTGCTATTGAAAATAGCAATAATGTGATTGCGATTTCTTCATCCAATAAATAGTTAATTTGTTTTAATAATGACATTATAACTTACAATGCTATAAGTGAAAAATGTTCTAATTTTTCATGGCTGTTGATATTTCTAGTAACTTATTACCTTCAAACGTGTAGCATAATATTACGTTACCTTGACAAACTATTGCTATCTATATACCTATCAAAAATGATTTTTGATGAATTTAGTATTGCATTGGTGCTAATGAACTTTATATTATCTATTCTATTCAGAACGATCAAACGCATTGTGTGCTCCCTACTGAAGTTGGTCTTCGCACTGGGGAGTTTTACCAACGTCAAGGTGCGCGGAGTTCCACAGGCGACAACACAAGAAGCTCCTGTCATCTGCGTTGCTCCTCACTCAAGTTTCTTTGATTCTGTCGCCCTGGTTTACCTCAATGGACCGAGTGTTGTCGCCAAAGCTGAAACGGCACATCTGCCCTTATTTGGACGTAGGAATCAATCAATATAATATTATGCTATTTTGTTTTGTAGCTCTCTGTGTTTTGTTTTTTTTTTTGCAAGCTTTTGTTTTGTCTATTTTATTGCATCAATCAATAATAATAATAATTGTCATCTGAATGTTTTAGTTGCTTGCTTGGCCGTTTTGTCATTTATTATTATCATTTGTTTTTATATAATTTGTTTTGTATTCAGATTCATTGTTAAAAAAATATTTCTAGGCTTTAATTTTTAGGCGTTCATGAACTACAATATATTTATGTAATTGTGTTGTTTTAAGTAGTATAGTGTACCTGTGTATTTATTTTGTTTGAATTATTTTCATATGGGTAGTGACTATAAATATTATCGTATAGTAAACCATTGATAGTTTTTAATGCAACTTCAAGTAAAAGTATTGTCTTCATGTGATCTCCAGACTCTCTCTGGTATTATTCGTTCGTTCGCCCCGTACATTATATTATTAAGTATTGTTTTCTTATTTTTCAGTTTATCATTCATAGCAGTATGGCGTGGAAGATTGTATTGATATCTAAAACCATTATAGTATTATGTATTTATAGATTGAGTGCATTGTTGTGTATGTTATTTATTCTTTTCGTTCTGCAATTGTCGTTACAGCTGTAGAAAGTACTGACACAAAGTAATATATTGTTATGATTAAATGCAATCATCTCGTTCGACCCATTCCCACGAGTACCTGTATAATTTTAAGTGTATTTCTTATTAAAACTATTTTTTATTGTATTCATTATAATAGATAAATTATGAAAAGTAAAATTTAACAAATCCGTTTGATTCGTTCAATTGTTTATGCTAAATAATTGTGATTTACGTAGGTGCTTACTCTGGTTGCAGCTGCAACGGTGTATTTTTACTGAATAGTAAAAAAGTGTCGTTTAGACTTAATATTGCTTCTTGCTACTAAAGTAATCATTGAAGTAGATGTCTGTGTTGTAGAATTTAAGTAATTTTCTTTAGTATGCAACGACAAAAATAACTAAATACCTCCAAATAAATATTTAAGCTTCGAAATTGTATTATTAAAAGAATGAGGGTCGAAGTTGCGCCTAGAAAGTTCTCAATAATATTTTTTTGTACCTCAGATATAATCAATTGTTTTGGATTTAGTAGAAAAATAGTGATAGGTACCTACTTAATTCTAGGTTTCTATTATTCATAATACTCGTATGTACCTTATTTTATTAGTAGTATGAGTTCTCATCTTCGTTGTACTTATTTTCGTAAGTAATAATAATTACGTTGTTATTTTTATGATAATAATATGTTTATCAGTTCGATCAAATTGAAATTGTTGTGGATTAAGAAACGTGAATATTCACGCGAGTACATTTCAAACAAATCTACATAATATCTCATAAATTCGATTGAAGTCTAATACATTTTTATAATAATACCTAATGTAGGTTCTTTTCCAAGTGTACATAGCGTAAAATGAAATTTTTCTTCGTCTCTCTAAGATTATAAAATAAATAGGTACGTGTTAATATAAAATGTTATTACGTGAGTATATTCCGTTCGTGATTGCGAATTTCTAATTACCCTCTGAGCGCTTTCGCAATTTCATTTTTTTCATTCATGTTTTGCTCGTGTCAAAATTTTTAATCCAATTGATTTTTTTTACTTTACTTTAATCAAAATTTGATGTGCGTGTGATGTTTTACCAATTATATTGGAAAAATTAGCAACCGAACACCTGTTACGAAAATTTTCAAATGTAATTACTTGGAACGTAGGTAATTATTTTTCCAAAGTGGAACTCGACAACTCGGCAAGAAATAGGTATTCGTCAATTTCCCAACAAAAAATACACCGTAATATATGTAATTATGCAATGTTGGTCCATATAGTTGCCACAAATTTGATTAATTTGTGCATTTTAATGATGATGATATTTCTTTTACCATTCAGAGCTTTGCGTCCAGTCCTGTGCACGATAGGAAAATGGTCCTACCTGGCTGGCGGGATGGCTATCACAATAAAAGGGAAACAGGCCAGCAGACACGAGGCTCCGATCCTCGTCGTGGCCCCACACTCCACATTCTTAGATAGCTGCATTGTCTACGCCACTAGGATGTCCTCTGTCATCGTGAGGAGAGAGAGCATGGACAATTATGTCGGAAGTAGGTGGCGCTGTATCCGTTACATACAGGTGGTGGGCCAGAACATAATACATAACTGATTTTATTTCTCAAATGCACTGGGTGGCGGTTATAGTTGGTTCACGTGATTAATATTCTATTTGATTGTATACTTCTTACTTTACCTATACTTTTATCTTTCTTATGACTCGTGTGGTTCATAATACCTCTACGTCTATATGGTATAATGATTATGTTATTTTTAACATCTAAAATGTGTACATCATCAATTCTTCTGTATTTCAATACTGTAACGATACTATCATCTATTTGTTTATTATACGATAACACATCTACCCATTAATAATAATTCTCGTTACTACTTGTTTTATTGGTGGTGGTTCCATAGTTGTATTCCAACATTAACTAATGAAATTTGTATCATGACAATATTATTGTATTTATTTGCCTTGATTTGAATTGTATGTTACCTTACTCAATTAATACTATCGTCACGTAATGTGTTGTGGTTGTGGGCTTTGGGTTTGGGGTTTGTGTAGATATATTTTTATTTATCTTGTAAACCTAGATGTATTGTAAACGTAAAATTTCATATAAGTAGGTAAATGATTTCTTGTTTCTACTTTTTATATGTAAAATTATAGTCACATTTTGGTATTTTTCAAATTGAAATGTTAGATGTTTTGTAAATTTAACACATGAAACTACCATATAAGGCTTAGAAAAGACAACGTCACCTTATTCGGCAGTGCCCCGGACGGGACTTGAACCCGCATCCCTTAACCTTGTCGCGAGGAGTGCTTTGTCCAATTAAGCCACCGGGCGACTTGCCGAAGGCTCCGATATTCTCTCTTATAAACCCGATGACAGCTTCATGTGTAGGTATTGTTCTGAGATGAGATGTATTGTTCTTAGATGTTTTAACAGTTATACTATGTAATTAAAATAAATACTTAGAAGTCGCGTTAAAAGTAAGTTGTAAAAATAGCGACGCTAAACCGTGTTAATTTTCTTTTGATGAAAGGTAGAACGCATATCCGATATTTCCGTGAAAAATCGACGCAAATCTTTTTAAAAATACATTTGTTTAGTATCACAAGATTGTGTTTTAAGCAAAATGCACTTCTTCAATGATCTCATACATCAGCGTAATACAGAAGCTGTTTTTATTTTAGCTAAAATCGTTTAAACAATTTTATCCATATTTAAACTAAGATTACGGTAAAAATAAAATCAATAATCAATGATTACCTATTTATAATATTTACAATTTTTCTAACGAATTTTTCGTATATTGCATGAAAAATGTAAATAGTTATAGGTACCCTAACTATATTAATTTAATTTTCATTTTAATCGTGTGATAATTAATTATTTAATAATTTAACATGTAGGACATACATCTATTGTACATTCTGTGTTAACGGATCTGGTGAAATGAGTATATTAATTTATATTATACCTCTAATCCTGATTCACTGAATTGCTTTATTTATTTATATTATGGGGTATGGTATGCGCCGCGACCTATAAGATCTATTATACTCCCCCTACTTAGCTTTACTGGTGTTGCTAGTCAAAGTGAACCCTCAAGTCCTAGACATCTTATGAAGTCCAGAATCTTGAGGGGATCCAAGGTGTGGTAGAATGCTCGCCTGCCACTAAATTGCTTACACAAATAATTCGTGTCCAACATAACTTTCGTATTTTTACTGGATCTACGTTCAAATCTTTTAGCTTCTGTTGTTTGTGTTGTGCCGGTTGTGCGTGACCAGATGGATGTATGCTGTGCCTTCTAAATGTCGGTTATGTGGCGTATTAATTACTATGGTTATTTTAATTAAGAATTCGGAAAAAAAATGAAGTAAGCCGTCAGACGGATTGGGAAACTAGGTATAATTTAAGTAACCGTTTTCATTTAATTTATTACTTATTTACGCAATCTCGCCTACTAAACATGTGTCTGTAATAATTGGAATGCGAAATTACTACGGTTGGCGATAGTAACCCATTGAGTCCCGAAATAAATCTAATAATCATTATTAATTTGGAACAATCATTTTGTGTTTTCGAGCGCCATAACATGACATAATAAAATCCTCTTGATTGTAGATAAATTTTAAAAAGTAGGTACTGCAATAAAGTTAAAAAATATAAGAAATAATTGTTAGTAGGTATGCAGTATGGAAAAATTTGAGGTTTTTTACTTGTTTAGCTATTTATTCTATCATTGCATAAACCGGGTTTTTTTGGAAGACGTCGCATTTTAGCGATTAACTCGCCCTCTGTAGGTACATTGAATTGTATAACTGATATTTTTATGATACTTTTGATTTGTAATATTGTAACCAATGTGCATCATCATCGCCCTCAACGCTCCTCTCGGGAGCACAGGGCAGAAACCAGCCTCCTCCATTCAGAACTTCTCTGCGCCAATTGCGTCACTTCTTTCAACAACCAATGTACAGTGAAGAATAAAATAAATAAATAAACCTTAATTAAGAAATATTTTTTTTTCTATTGCATACTGATTGACTGTTTGTTTGCTTGAAATAAAATAAAATTTAAATATATCTTTGGTATGACACGATGCCAACAAACATTATTGCCTCCTCATAAAATGTCTTAACAGTCTAGTTTGAAACATAATCAATCACTCATTACTAGAGTTAAACTTATTTATTTATATATTTACGACTGTCAATAATTATTGGTGGGTTGAGTTACAGTTAATCCGCCTAATTCATTCATTGTTATATGGCTTATCATGCCGCCAGGTGTATTTTATATCATTAGAAATTAGGGACATTGGCTTTATATTACGCATGTATCTATTTATTATTTCTTAAGTACCCACTTTTTCTAATTTTACTGTAGCAGCCATTTACCTATTAATTTTACAATCGCCAATATTAACCAATACTCAATTCTAATTTTATTAGCATGTTGTGTAATATTCCATCTAGATGGTTGTAAATTTTTATTTATTATCGAACATTTTTATTAACTCGCATGCTTGCCTTGGCTATAATGTTTGACTGTATGATGTTATTCAGTGGGTAACCCTACTTTAATATTTCACTTTTTATTATACTGCAATCAAAATGAAATCATTACTTTATTTAGCAACATATGTTTTGGCAACCACCTTTCCAGTGGCGATTTTTTAAATTATAAATTATGGCAATCCTGTGAAATAAATTTTGGGTATTCTCTGTAGTTTTTCGAATAACCCACAAAACAATAACTATAAATTATAGATAGGAGTTATTGATCTCCTAAATCAATGTTTATAATCTTGATGTAAGAGTACTATAATTTGCAGGTAGGTACCTAAGTGTTTTTTATATAATTTTTTTTTATAAAAATAGAATCTATTATATATATTTTTTTTTTAGTTTGATAATTTTTTAACATGTATTATTTGTTATTGCAGAGTTGATTAACTACACGCAACCTGTGTATGTATGGAGAGATGATCCTAACTCACGTCAAAATACCATCAAGGAAATCATTGAAAGGGCCACATCACCCGATTGGCCACAGGTACCTACCCATAAATTTAGCTGTTATTTTTTTCTCGTGTTTTGATGAAATAATCAGAGTAAAATCCAAGTAAATATTACCCCCGATTCTATTTCATTTTTAGTGTGCACTAACTAAAATACGAATATTTTTATTTTAGTTAGTCTACGTTGGTATTCTGTAAACTCTAAAATCGTTCCTAATTAGAATTATATAAAACTTGTATCATATAGAATACGAATGTTAATTCCGTTTGTTGAAGTGAACTTGATTATTAAATTTAGGAACGTTCTTATTTTAGTATGGATCAATATAGAATAGGGGGTACTATGTATATTAATCCGGTTGAACATGTAGTGAAGATGTATGACAAAAGAACACACAAGTGCATTTGTCCCAAAAAAGATTTTTTTGAAATAACTACATGTGCAGTAGTAATGTCTATATGTATGTATGAGAAATTATTTTAATATAGAGGAAGTGAAAGAAGTGTGTAGGGACAGGTTGATTTGTTCCATCCTCTCTGAAGAGTTGTGATAGATAGGTAAATTGATAGATATAACATAATGCCTTATTTAATCTTATCTATATAGACATATTATTTCATCTATGTACTATGTTACTATCACCACGTGTTTCGCATACACACATGAATAATTATTTTATTGAACAATATCACTTTCTTTTTCTTTTAATCCCATAAAGTTTTATGTTATAATTATGTTAGGTAACTGCTTTAAATTGTATAATGTATGTGCCTACCTATATCTGCATATTTTAAAACATTGCAAAGTGTATTTTCTAATAAATTAAAATCATGTATGCAGTATATACAACTATATAATCATGATAGGTATGTAGATTGCTAAAAATTTCGCTTTATTAGTAGGTACTTAAAAGATTATGATTACTTAGTTATAAAGTGGAAATTTTATATTTTAGTACAAATATAATGAGCTGTAATAATAGATCATTATCTTTGTATTCTCTTTGTGCTTACTTTCAAACACCATTATAAATATTAATGTTGTTTATTTTTATCACTTTCTAGATCCTCATTTTCCCTGAGGGCACCTGCACCAATAGATCCTGTCTGATCACTTTCAAACCAGGAGGCTTCTATCCAGGAGTACCAGTGCAACCCGTCACCATCAGATATCCCAATCATTTGGATACAGTTACATGGACATGGGAGGGACCAAGCGCGTAAGTTTCTTTTCTCTGTAAAAACTCATTTTCACTTGATCATAATACATTTACTTTTATTACAAATTATCAATGTAATTGTGAGAGTTAATTAAAAATAATGTAATTTTATATGAATAAACATTTGTTTTTTCTTATGTTTGTTACTAACAGTGGATCTAGTATGAAATATAAACATGCTTGTGCGATATGCTAGTGGGAACAGATGAATGAGCAGAATGTGCGATACCTAAATAATTGACTTAGCTGTGGTACATGTTTGTGGATGACAGCTGAGATATGAACGACTTAATTTTATATTTTCAAACCATGTACATAGTTGTTGTGTGTTTTGTACTTTTGATCAATGATTTGATCAATGATTTGATCAATTCTTTTTATTATTTGTTTAAAAGTAGAACAATAATTATAAACTCTCCGAAGCCTTCTCAAATGTGTCAACAACTGTTCCTATATCTATGTTATTATATGTACTTATTCACCATTACTTTTTGTTTATTTGATTTTGTGACGATTATGATGCATGTATGCATTGCATATGCATGCATTATGATGTATTTGATACTGAGTGTTATGATGACTTATAATGCAATCTAATTGCATTTTGTGAACTATATTTTATTATGGAATCTTGGCATATTTCACTCAGTTACGGGTGCCTTGCTGTGAAATAAAAGAAGGAGAAGATCCTGTATGTGTTGTGCATATATACTTAATTATGTTTTGTGGTCGTAAGTAAATCTAAATTAATTCATTTTATTTCCATATCTTTTGTAGTCCTTGTGTTATCATTTGTTTACTAATTAGGATTCCCAACCACACTTCTCACAGATACCTATAATTGGCATTAACACTGGTATGTTAGGTAAATCACTCCATTAATAGTTTTATAATAATTGATATGCAAGGTGACACTACCGTATCGTACCATTGCTGAATTATTACGTATGTAAAGTATGTATTACATTTACATTGGCAATAGGGAAATGTAATTAACTCCTTATGATATAATCATACAGCTTTCATACGACCTATGCAATGAATCATACAACTTATACAATGTGGTTAGCCAATTCAATTGTGTCATTAGTAAGTAAGTAGAAAGTTTTATTTTAGTACACTGAACATGTATTCATCCCTTTTATGTGAAGAATGTTTAGGTTTGTCTAGCATTTGTTTTTGTAAATATGTATGCTTATTATGTAATGTGACATCAACCCATCACTTTATAATAATGTGTAATTCAATCACAGATGTGACAAAGTAAATTAACAAAATGTTTAAATTACTATCAGGTGAATATACATTATGGACAATTTGTAAAGCGCCGTTTACTCATAACATGACCTCAAGGGTGCCTTATCTCGTATCCATTACCCGAAACTCCCAGCAAAAAGGTGTGTCTTCAGCCCTCTTTTAAAACTCTTTCCATTCACCTCCTCTTGCAGACACAGAGGCAGCTTGTTCCAACATCTGGGACCCGCAACACTAAATGCTCTATCTCCAAAGCCTGTTTTGCGAGATCGAGATGGCTCAATTAGTCTGCATTTTGCCTCACCCCGTGCTGAGCGAAGCATGAGCTGTCTATCACTGATGGCCTCGATCTCGCACATCTTCGACAAATACGATGGTAATACACCCTTCAAGGCCGAAAACACCATCACACATATCTTATACTCCACTCGTTGCTTTACTTTTAACCAATGTAAGTTGTGCAAGAGAGGAGTAATGTGCTCAAATCTTCAACCTCTCAGGAGAAGTCTTGCAGCAGCATTGAATACAGCCTGGATCCTATTCAGCTGCACCATAGGAAGACCAAAGTACAGGCTGTTGCAATAATCCAGTCTGGATATAATCCAATCTGTCAAATATGGACAGTTCATTCAATTAGAGCAACCAGCAGAGACTCTCCTGTCACCTAATACCTCCAGAACTCCCGAAACTTTAAAAAGAGTGCGTATGTGTAATTTTATGAGACACGTAAATAAATACGTACTTGGTTTATGTTTGTCTAGTAACTTTTAGAATTTATCTAGAATGTTAATGATTTGAATATTTTTTTTTATTTAAAAAGTTGAATCTGAATTTAGAATAAAATACTACTACACTCCACCTCAGATTTGAATCTATTAATGTTATGAAAATGGGTGTATTTATTTTATATATGTATTTAATTGTCTTTTTTATATTTCAGATTAAAACTGTTGTGGCTCACTCTCACCAGGGTGCACACAGCTTGTGAGATTGAGTTCCTGCCTGTCTACAGACCAAGTGAGAAGGAGAAAAAGGATCCTAAACTCTATGCCAGCAATGTCAGAAATGTTATGGCCAAGTATGTACCAAAGAAATCTTGTCTCCAGATCAAAATATTTACATGGAGATTTTCTTCAGACAGAATTCTACCAAAAAATTGAAGTCACATAGATTTAAGTATAAATATCATCATCCCCCTCGAGTCCCTAAGGTCTACTAAAACCATAGATTTTTATATATAATACCTAGATGGAGTAGTCGTATGTATTTTCATTGTAATAAAGTGAGGCACCATTTTTCGGCACTTTTGACAGATCGGTTGGCGAAAAGAAGTATGTTAAATCGCTTAAAACGTCGAAAAGAACTTCAAAAAATGTCCAATTACGTTTTTATGAATGTAAAAATGATATATTTTTATAAAAATGCGAGAAATACTTCATAAAATGTAGGGAACACCGCACGCATTCGCCAACCGTTCTGTCAAAAATTCATAGATTTTTTGCCTCACTTTTGTAAATGAGTCAGGGTTCTAGGTTTTGTATGGAATTCTGTGACTAAAACATGACAACCATCTTGTATTTCATTTCAATCGGTTTGATATGTTATTAATTTATTACAGGGCCTTGGGGATTCCTGTATCTGACTACACTTATGATGACTGTAGACTTCTCTGCAGAGCCAAGCAGCTCAACATTCCACACTCGTCATCCCTCGTTGAAGCTCAGAAGTTGAGACAAATTCTTGGGTAAGTCTAACAGCTGTACTTAAGGGCTCTGTAGTATATATTCCAATCCATTATATTTGGCTGGACTGATTTAGATGTACATTGGTGATAAATATTTAAGACATTTTGATCTATCTACCAATACACATAGTGGTGATCTATGTTTGATATCTACAGTATTTATTTATAAAAACTCTGATAGGGATGTTACTTTATTAGTCTTATATAAGAGATATATTGGTACTGGTTCTCCTTTCCTCATGTTACATTTCTTGTTTGTTTGACATTAAGAACAATTAGTTCAGTTTTGATTATATGTTTGTTTAATAATTTTTCAGTTTGGACTCCAACCGCACTGAATGTAACCTGATTGATTCCGGTAAAGCGTGCACCAATGGCAGTGAGCTGGTCAACATGACACAGTTCTGTCAGAGGCTCGGTATCAATAAGACAGATCCTACAAGTCATTCCTTGTTCTCAGTATTTGTTGATGTAATTACAAATGTTTTAATAAGTTATCTATTTATTTATTCTTTTTTTTCATCACCACCATACTACAAAGTTGGAAAAACAATTACAAAATATAAAATATCGTTTTTGTAATTCATATTCATAATGACGATGGCAAGATTATCATCACTATACTTGAAGTGATTTTTCCACTCATAATTAATCTTTATTTGGACCAAAAACCTCCTCAATTTATAAAAAAAACAGGTTTAGAGATGAACTTTCCTATTTTTTTTTTTCAGAAAAATCCTTCAGAAATTAATTGGCCGGACTATTTATTGAGTGCAGTGTTCCTGACTTTGCCTGGTGCACCAATAGCTGATGTTTTAAATTACGCTTTTAAGGTAATTTGCAATGACCCATTTGGCAGCTTACATTTTGAAGATATTTATCAATTACAGGCATCATATCACATCATCCTCTCAGTATTTTATATAATTATATATTGGCACTACCACAAGCAACATTCATCACTCCACAGAAGGCTGCATTTCTGATTACTTGTAAAATAGTATGCACCAGTGTGACCAGATTTTATTTTCAAAAACTACTAAATGGGGAAATCAAAAACTACTAAATTCTTAAAATGGTATAGGAATTTGAAGTATTTCAAGAACTCCTCGGTTTTGTCAAACAATATTTTATCACAGTACCTTTTTACCGGGAATTGTACCGACTAATTGAAAAAAGTTACTCGCTTAAATTTCTACCCCCCCGTCGCCGAATTTTCAAAATGGTATAGGAATTTGAAGTATTTCAAAAACTCCTCGGTTTTCTTCAACAATATTTTCTCCCAGTACCTTTTTCTACAATGTACTCGGTATTTGTACCGACAGACAATTATTTTCGATCGGTAAGATAATTTATCTACCAATTACTGACTTATTACAAAAACTACCAAAAACTATCAAAGAAATAAAAACTACTAAACATATTTGCAAATGCCTCAAAAACTACCAAAAAAGTAGGAAACTACCAAATCTGGTCACACTGGTATGCACATTTTTACAAATAGACGAAACAGATTCAACTTAACAAATAGTGACACAGAAAGAAGTGACAGTTGGCACAAGAAATGCCAAGAACAATAATAAATTATTGTTCTTGGCATTTCCTAAATTTTCGGGGCTAATCGAAGCGTACACTGCCATCTGTCGAATGTTTTATATTATCCCAATTATTTAGTGGAGTGATGAACCATGAATGTCTGTCGGATATTTCATAATACTTTTACACATTCTCTGTAGATGGCACTAGTGTATTTTTTTAATATCAATTTTTTAACTGAAATGAATTTATTTTCAGATATTTGATGAATCTAGTGTGGGTAAATTAAGTGAGCGTGCTGTGATAACGGCCTTATCTCGCTGTGCTTCTCTTGTCCATGAAGAAGGTTCCGCAGCCTTCACACAGGTGGACATGGACGAAAGAGGATGGATCACATCTGGTAATATCTGCAAATAAAATTGCTTAATACATTTAAATTATTTAATTTATAATTGATTTAATTATTATGAATTCTTCTTGGAAACACTCATGAAACAAGACACAATTTAAAGCAAATAATTACTAATTACACTGACAATTTACTTTAAAAAACTTGTTATGGGAAAAAACACCACAATGGTATTTATTTATTTTGTATCTTGTGAACATTTAAGAATTTTGTGACGTTTTTCAAAGTAATGAAATAAAATGTTGAATTCAAATGGATAATTACTATCAGAGAACTATTATTTTGAGTTCTTTTAACATTTTGGAAAATGGGAAATCATGACATCTTTATCAACATTCAAAATATACAGATGAAGTTGCATAAATAAAATGTTAAAGGGACAAGATTCAACTGCGTACAAAATTAGATAGATTAGGCAGCTACAAAGGTTAGTCCATACAACATGTTATTTATTTTATATGACATTTATTGTTTTTTTTTTTTCAGATGAATTCTTCAAGTTTGCACGGAAGAGGCCGGAGTTTGCATTCTTATTCCACTCTGATGATGCCATCAGCAAATTAAAATGTCATTAATTTGTGCAAAACAATGTTATTGTGTAACAATAATCTACTAAGTAACTGTATCCAGTGATGGTTGTTACAAAGTTTGTAAATACAAATGGTTTAGGTGTAAAGGACAATTATGGAATGTACGAGAGTGGATCTCTGAAAGCATTTTGTTTATACCATAGATGTACCATTAATGGTAAATTATCGTAGGAGCTATGCTACACTAGGACAGTCGAAATTCTCATTGTGATTATGTGCTGTAAAAAATGGAGTAACATATTCTCGTGTTATTTCTTTTTTAAGAAATGTTATTTTTCATAATTATAATGTTTTGATGTTATCATTCCACTTGAAATTCGGTATTTGTCTTGTGTTTGTAAGTAAATAAAATCTTGGGGGCACTGTAAAAAGTATTTTGTCTAGATTTTAGATATTTTGATCAATCGTTAATTTGTAAATGCTGTGACATCAATGCATTTACAAATTATTAAATTAAATTAAATTCTTTTGTACATAGTAAAAAATATTTCCATAGATGTTGTTTCAAACTTTGTTGAATTAAGCATTTTGAGTTTATCTTCCGATTTTATTAAATTTGTTCACAAGCAATTTTGCTGCCATTGCAAGTGTTTGAATTATCAAATGAATTATGCGAGTAATGTTCATTTCAAAATAATTGTATTATTTTTAAATGTTTTGTTGTTTGGCATCATAGATTGTACCTTTAAACATTTCAATTAAATTTATTAAAAAATATCTTCAGTGCAACCATTTTAGTGATAAGTACGAAACATACGAAATTATTTTGAATTAAGGACCCAGTCAGTGCTAAAATAAGAATAATTTAGATTTTAGTAAATTAATAGAATTTATATTACCTAACTATGTACCTATTATTATTTAGACAATTTAATGATGAAATGCGTTCAAGTTGTAGTCTAAAATGTGTTTGTACGATTATGTAGGTATGTTCTTAGTTTACATATATAAAACTATTTTAATTAGTTTATTGATTATAGAAGGGATGTTGATAGATTACTGCTATTATTATGACATTCCAAAGGAGATGTTTATGAGCATAATATCACTAGCCATGTTGTATTAGATGAAATTCAAAATGCCCCATATTGTACCTACTTCTATAATATGTCATTTTCTCACATCATTTTTCTATAGATGATTGATTTTTACCTTTCAGGCAATATGATTGCTTGTAAACTAACATATGAATTATTTTTTCTGTAATTTCATAATGTATCAACAATACTTAGAGTAATATTACTATAGAAGGTAGATAGGTACCTTGTGCAAAATACTCATTTGCAATAGTTTGACATTCTCCAATAGTAGGTACCTACTATGTTTGTCTTTATTCAGATAGCTGCTAATTATATCAGCGACATATAATGTAATCTATTATTTTCAACTTTCATTATACTTCCACTGCGATAATCAACTCTATATTATACTAATGTGAATTTTTGGCTGTATTACTACAGTTTTTTTTTTATATTAATGAGTGTCTCGATTTTTAATGTTAAGTATAAAAAAATATCTATACCCATATAACCATTTAGGTCTAAATGTGGTAACTTTAACCATACTCATTTTCCTACTCCTGAAACAAATCAGTCGCCATGTTAACACTTATGACACAGCTAGTGAAAATGGGGATTTTTAGTTGCAGATTCCATTATACATGTAGCATGCGCAAGTTACACTGTACATCACTATAATGTGCGAATTCCAACGCCAAGCGTGAACAGGCTTTAATTCCGTTGTTATCAGTTGTATGGCGCAATGGTATCAGTGGGTATCATCATTTGACTGTAATGGTGATAGTAAATTTAAAAAAAAATTGTATGTACAAGTTTAATGACAAAATACTATTATTTTTCTTGCATATGAATGAAAGGCCTTCAAGTACTGTCGTCTCATTTGACATGAATTTGAATTGTCCAAAATGTGTTTAAATATTTTTTTTACATAAATGTCCTTGTACCTATTTAGTAATCTACATCAAATAGATTGCATAAGATTTATGTTAGATTTTCTGAAATCAATATTATTATTATAAATTGGTTTACCTTATATATTTGATTGACGTCATTTGAGTGTTTGTATTACATGATTGTAACCAGAATATATTAGAATTAATATTTATTTCTAATTAATACTTTTATTTGATTTGGTATGTGTAAAACTCATCCCAAATTTTATTTGATTGAAATTGTATACTCAGTAGAGATCTGTTATTTTATGTTGTTATTGTTTACTCATTTTATTTTTATATAGTTATGCTTTTTTGTGTATTATTTATTTATTCTTAAAGTCTTCTTTAATTATAAAAGATGTTTTCAAACTGAAAATTAAAATAGCTTAATGATATTAAAAAATATATTTTTTCATTCCCATCAACATTTGGGTAGGTTAATGTTTTTCTTTTTGTAAAGAATATGGGTTGAAAATAAACTCAAGTATACTGCCAAAAGCAATATGATTATGTAGTGAATGTGGAGTAGGTTGATAGCGGGTTATACCAGTATTGTCAATAAATTTACAGTAGGGGAGACTGGGGACACTTGATCCCCATTTTGGTTTCTCGCTTATATCTCTTGAAATAATAGAGTTTTTCAGAATATTTTTTCAAGAACAGCTAGAAAATATATCTCTCTACCATTTTACATCACTCAATTATGATATATATCTATGTTTAGTTTTTATTGTTCATTTTCCCAAAACACTGCACTCTGGATCAAGTGTACCCTATTCTGGGAGACTTGATCCCTGTATAGGGTAGACTTGATTATAGGGGAACAAGTGAACCCTATTGCATAAAATACAAATTAATAAAAGTCTGTTAAATGTGTAATTATCGTTTATTAATTATCCTACTAAATGCTGAAAAACCATGGCACGTAATTAATCTTATAAGCAACTAACAAAATATTTTCTTAACAACTTTACTTTAGGCACCTTACAAAAGAAGCTTAAGCTTTTATATTAAATTTTCGCAGAGATTTCTTGAACGCAAATGAGATCACTCGTTTGCTGTTGGATTTAAAATCAGGTGGATTTTTTTTTTTACTACCTGGTACATTGCAACCTCGGCGATATCATCCTTTACAGGCCACCTAAATTTATGATTGTCAACCTTTTTACCAAATTTTATAATGTAGCCATTATCTGTCAGAGACTGAATTTGACCAGCATAACGATGGACAAGATTTCTCAAAGATGTAAAATTTACAACTACCGAGTCGTTAGCGTTAGGTGCCGTATCATTTTCATTGCCACTTTCAGATTCACAATCTGATGAACTGTAATGATCTTCGTCTTCAGACACATCATAAGTTGATTCTGGCGATGTTGCTAATTCATCTTCATCTTCTGATGACGGCTGTGCAAATGCTTTTAAATTAGGCTTCGCTTTATTCCCTTCTCTGTTGGTCACTTTTTGTGGTTTCTTAATCTTTTTCTCTCTTCTCAGCAACAGGGCCTCCATCAATTAATTCTTCTCGGGTGTATTGGTCAAAATTTTGGTTGATCCCTTTTCACGCCCTTTTAGTGATGGTTTTTGACAACCAGCTTTTGAGAATGGTTTTATTTGTTCCGGTGTTATGAAAGTTTTTGTGTTCAGGTCATTTGTAGATGTTGACGGCTTAGGTGAAGAATCCATCTCAAAATCAGGTTCTTGAGTCCGTGGAGCGGATTCTTTGGTCTTTATACTGGTTCTCCCTGCCAACATTTTGTATGGAGTTCCTCCAACAGTTTCTAGGATCTCTTGTGGACCGAAAGAGACAGATGTAGATCCAGATATCATCTCAATGTCTTTTGGCACATTATTTTGATTGTCAATGGCTGTGGAGATGCTAACTGCTAACACCAAATTGGCTTCTTCACAGTCTTGGCCTATATTAGGTGAATCAACTGTGCTCTCTTTATTTGCTACAGATTCATCTCCGACAGGTCTGTCCGTCACATACGACGAGAGAAACTCATCATCAGTAAAAGTTTCATTATTGAATGTGAAAATTCCTGATACTCTGAATCCACTTTGAATGTTTTGAAGAGTAAATGCCCTTGGAAAAGCATGTCCGAGTAACTCCGATATGTCACATATCGTTATACTTTTCCCAGGATTCTGAGTCATCCAGTTGTCGCAAGCACTATTGAAATATGCTTTGAGTGGCCCAAACACAGTTCTGTCTAGTGGCTGCGTCTTATGCGAAGTGTGGGGAGGAATTGTTAAAAGATGTATAACATTTACTTTGGAATAGTTTAAGGATTCGATACTGATATGACTATCATGGTTATCCATTATGATCAACATAGGGCAGTCCAATGAACATTTGCTGTATTTCTTAAAATGTTTTAAGAAATTCACAAAATTATCAGCTGTCATCCAACCTGAAGAGAATGTGCTTCCATCTGTGCTTGTAGGTGCACCTTTTAGCATACGATCCTGCCAATTTATGCGTGGAAAGATCATATATGGGGGGATGTAATTCCCCATCGCATTTATTGCACAACAAACAGTTACCAATTCACCTCGCTCCCCTGACGTCATCTTTCCAATTTGTTTGAGTCCCTTAGTAGCCACTACCTTTTTCGGTTTATGGACTGTTGTCAGCCCCGTCTCGTCAATATTCCAAATGGCTTCTGGTCCAAAGTTATGTCTAGTCAAAACCGAATGAAGATTTTCAAAAAACGTTTGTGGCAAAAAAAAAATTGTTGTGGCGGTTGAAACTTGTTGACCTGCTGAGGCTGGTGGCTTCAGGTACCCACAGTGATAAATGCGCATTTCTGCGCATGAAGCCATAGAACCAGTCTGGTGTGGCAATATTATTAGTCCATTTTCGTATTTTATCAGCTGGTTTATTATTTTGGACGGCGTATTCATATGCCAGTTTCCGCACGCACAACGAGGATAGCCCATGATGAAGTTTGTTTGCTTTTTCCAAATATTTGGCCAATGCAACCTCTTCATTGTTTGTAAATATTTGAGACTGTCTGTAGTTCATACGCTATGTCATCTTGTTCTTTTTGTCTCCTCGCGTACCTTTTCAATGTCATTAGAGGCACATCAAATGATTTTGCAGTGCCTTTTAAGCTGTTGCCATCCAACACACTTTTGACCGCTGCTTTCAGCTTTTCTCCATCAATTGGTTTGCGTATTTTAGCCCCTTCTTTTCTCTTAAAAATTCTTGGCATATTGATATTTATACCACAAAAAGCTAAGAAAAACTTAAGAAATATTTTTAAAATATAATGTATGGAACACTTATCACGGGATCAAGTAGTCTAGGGATCAAGTAGTCTACTCGTGTTTGCTGTGATCAAGTGTACCCAGGGGCGTTTTTTACAAAAACTGTATTTTCTTAGTCAAAACAATAATGTTAATTAAAAAAAAAACGTCTACACACACATCAACTAACCACTTTGCAATAACTTTAGATACAATCTGCAGTTTATAAACATTAATATCTCAAAATACTCATAAAAAAAGATATTGCGTCGTCAAAAACACAAACACACCACTGCTCTGAAGTTGTCAATCTTGAACTGTCAAAATGACATTTGGATATTTACAATGACTGTAAAGATCAGTGTTGTCAGTATTGATATTAAAAATAAGGTGTAGTTTTAGATTTATGGCCTAGGGAACAAGTCTCCCAGGGGATCAAGTGTACTCAGTCTCCCCTATTGATGTCGTTGACAAAAAATGTATTCATATATCATTTGTGATGGATATTGTTCTTTATAACATATATATCGTCGCTCAGCGTTCAATACCCTAAATGTAACAATCACAAAATTTTACAGGAGGCTGAATATACTGAATAAAAAAAGCTACAGCATCAGCCGAATGCATATTTCCGGTTTTGTTCCATACGGCATTCTATCATTTTGGACAATATTTGGGGAATGTTTTGAATACAAAATCGCATATTTTAACATTCTGTGCCAATATTAAAAAAAAACTATTTCACCTGAATTGTCAAATTCGCAGTATTGAACGCCGAGCGACGATATTACGGAATATCAGTCATTCGTTCTTTTTGCAGATTAGGCAAAATAGATGAAATCCTTTACATTTGCATCAAGTATTTGGTATGAAAGTATTATAAATAAACATTCTACATAATTATGATAATGTTGTGTCCTTAGATATTATATTATGTGAGATAAGTATCAATGTACTTTTCTTGTCTTCAAGTGAGCTTTTAGGTAATAACCATACATAAAACTATTTTGTAAGACTTAATGATAATACCAGTCCTTAAATAAAATAAGAACCCTCTATTTTATTTTTCTAAATTTTGATTGTGCTACAGTTTCAATTTACATAGTACTAATTAAACATTTTTTGAATAGCTTAGAATGGAATTGAGTTGGTGTAAGAATATGCTCAAATTTATATCGCATAGTTACTTTTGAACCATTAATTTATTTTCAGATATTGTTCACATTTGATAATGCATAAATTTTTAATTTAAAACACTTTTTCATTGTTACATTCTTGCGTACCACTTTAAAGATTTACTTCATCTTGTGTAAATATGCTACAATCCTATGCTGCAAAATATGGTGTTTTCAATACACATTCAAAAGAGGTCTAGAGACTTTTTTAAAGATTGGAAATGGAAAAAAGTTTCAAATAAATTGCATATTTTGATATTTACAGCCTTACTTAAACTTATCATTTTAATCGAAAAACAAAATTTATCTTTCAACAATATAGTATTATAATAATATTAACTGTCTACATAAAAATAAACAGCTATTACAAAAATTGAATTGTATTGTATCAGCATCAAATTTTATCCAAGTTAATTAGCATTAAAAAGAACAGCTGTCTTTGAGGATTAACTAAATATTTTTCAACAAACTATACCTGTTTTAAAGCTTCACCAAAACTTCCTTAAAACTTGGATTAGTTCATGTTTAAAATATTCAAATAATTTGTATAATTTCCTTCCTTATGTGGGATAAACCTGTTGGCTTTCATATTTTAGATATTACCTTAATGTCCAACATAAAATTTTAATAAAAAGAAACAAGGTTTATTTTTTTTTGGCAGAGTATTTTTTGTAGTATTTGGTATGTAGGTACCTACTTAAATATCAAACAGCATATCCTTAGCATATTGTTGTGGAATTATAATAAATTATTCATTGTACTTATATTATTTATTTTATTTTGTTGATTTATTAAATGTGTTATAAAAAATATTTGTTTTTATGCACCCTATTATGTATACATATAAAACATCCAGCATCTTCTATTCAGCAATGAGGTATGCTGCCTATGCTAAATAACATTTTTTTATTGATATTTCAATTGAGATGACAATTTTTATGTTCATCACATGCACTCAATACACTTGTCGGAGATGTGGTAATGATATATTGGAATCCCATTCATAATCCGTGCAGATTCAATTACAGTAAGTACATACAGTGTATCCTCTGGCTACCTCGCGTGATCAGAATGCTGTGATTAGATAAACTAGATTAGCAAGTATTAAGTTGGTGAGTATTTTTTTATTAAAGTTTTTGAAATGTATTGACACAAGAAGTACAAACACACATGCAATACGTAAGTGCAAGTATAGAAATTGTGACTTTTCTACATTTCGATCTGAACAAAATGGTTCCATTATACTTTTCATTGTATAATGAAAATTATCTATGTATAATAACTTCACAGTTACTACATTTATATTATGATGCATAATGTTAATGTTATTTACATACATAATCAAAATAAATTAATTGTATGATCCCAACATGGGTGGTCCATCCAACCAGCCTCTTCAATGTTAAGTATCACAGCAAGTACATATTATTCCACTTTATTTAAATTAAAACAGGGAATTATGACAATATAAAATTATTTATTTTTACTAATGTACCAATCTAACATTCAATAGGTAAATAGTACCCACATTTTAACAAAATTTATAACATTTTTATAGCATTTAGAATGACTTATATTATTTTCTTTATTGTTGGTTTTATATTTGTTATGAAAACATTTACAGTTTATTGTTTTCGTGCTTACTTTATTTTTATGGCAATTTTTTTTATTATGTGCATAAGATTGTAGGCATGTACCAAGTATCGTAATATCTTTTAATGAACAATAGTTGGTATTTTGAAACAGAATATTATTTGAAGAAAAGTCCTCCTTGTTATTGAAAAGGTTAAAGTAATGAGGGAAGGGCAGGTGCCACCTACATAATAACACTTGAACATTAATAATATAAAAATATTTTTTTCTAATCTGAGATTTTACAATAAGAGTTTGAAAAGGCATAAGCATAAGGAGGCATGTGCCTATGAAAAAAATATTAAGCTAATAATCTTTGACCCATATTAGATACACACAGTATAATCATGTACTTGATGTGAACACCAATCACTATAATATAGGTAGGTAGGTACTTACATTATGTATTAGTTGATATTTTATAAAAAATAAAAAAGTACATTAAAATATTTAATAAAAATCCAGGAGTATGAAACCTGTGGTTGCTGTCTTGACATATGTAGTATGCAATTCAATATTTTATTATATCATAAATTTAAAAGTAACTCCTACTATTTAAGGGTAAATGACTAATGCTCTATGTAAAAACAAACTAAAAGAACTTCCTATGTCTATCAATAAACAAGCAGTAGAATGAAAATGCTCTTTGAAAATACCTAATCCAAAAGTTCCAGCATATTTTTTTTTTATGAAATATACCTATATAGATAAGTAATTAGGTTTTGTGTCCCTAGTCATCAAGGTAAAAATCTTTGTTTTTTATAATAATAAAGCATATAGGTCAGTACCTATGTTTCATACTTCTTCAAATAACTCAATTTTTGAGTTATTTAGTAACAATTAAAAAATTCAATCCTATGAATTTCTTTTTATTTATTCCATAATAAATTAATCTTGCACAGTTAACTATTAAAGCATCAAGCACACATTAAAATATAGCAAAAAACTAAAACGGACAGTAAAGTTATAGTCATAAAAATATATTTTTCCTAACCAAAAGAGTCTGTATCTCTGGCAGAAGAATAATATATATGATGTTACAACTAAAAAAAACTATAATATCATTAACATACTCGCGTCCCGAGACTTCGTGGGTGGCCCCAGTCCTAGTTCATGGTGTAACAGCGGTAACTCACAAATTGATCGTGTTTTTATATAATGAATGGTCCCTCCTCCCACAGGTATATTTTAATACACATGATGGACAACCATCTACGAATATACCTTCGCTATATTATCCATCATATTGTAACATTACAGTGGGGCCAGTTTACCAATGCACCTCAGGTATGATTAGGGTTGCCACCTTTTTTTTCTGCAGATAAAGTACATTGGTCATTATAGGCAAGAAAAAAAAGTACGTAGTATCAAAATAAAGTACAATTTATTTTTCTTTATTTTCATGTTTAAAAAACATGTTTTTACTGCTTTTTGCAGTTTGTATCAAATAAATATCTCTACCAAACAATTGCACAGCATCTTTACAGTCTATATTTAAATTTAAGTAAATAAGTAAAAAAAAATTAAACATATTTCGGTGCTGGCAAGTGGCGACGTCGATTCAGCACCAATTGATAAATTACGAAAAAATACTTACGACTAAACTTTTCAAAATCCCAAAGAAATGAAATCATGCGAAATAAAGTATTTTCGCGTACTTTATTTTTCTCATAAAGTATAAAGTACGATTACCTGAAATAACGTACAATACATTATAATAAAGTACGGGTGGCAACCCTAGGTATGATGGTCTCTTTTATTCATAGGCAGGTATCAGCAACCAATGGCATTGTTATAGAATATTTTATTTTCTATATTATTATCTAATCCTTGTACCTGCATACCTACATACGTACTGCGCGCCTTACGGTGTAGACCAAGGACCACACACCTATTTCGCTTGTTGTTTCTGTCACATTAATATAAGAGTTCCTGTTTGGATATTTTGTGTCAAAAAAATATTGCATATAAAAGTTTTCAAGTATACGTATATTTTCAAGTGTAAGTAGTACAATAGGTTAGTTAAAAAGGATATCAAATAATTGGAAGTAGGCAGTTACATTCAAAGAATAGTTATAATAGCTACATTATAACACTCTATTAGTCTAGGATAATTAAAAAAAAAACAATAGGGATTTACTGAATGAATCTCAATACAAAACTGCAGATAATGCATTTTATGATTTATGACTAATTTTTGTCAGGGGATTCCAAAATTAACTTATCAGAAATCATCCCTTACATTCTTTAGTTTTAAACGAGCCTTCGGGATCGCAACATCTAACAGTGAAAGCTTATTTTAGTGTCAGTTTATAAATTATAAAAATATGCCTACTAAACGTCAAGTGTTGACTCCCCAGTGTCGCGAATTTGTGATACGTCTTCGCGATTATTTTACAAAGGAAATTTTCTATTTCAAACTGGAAAAATTAACTGATTGACAATCTCTGATAAATGTATCGTTGGAGGTGAGACGTAAGGAAGTTGAGTAAACGTGTAGCGGGGGTTCAGGTGCATTCATATACTGGCCCCACTGTAGACCCATTCACTTATTATGATACAACCCATTACATAATCCATTAGCTGCCCTAATCTCCCATTGTATTAATGTGTTTTAGTGTTATTTGAAATGTTAAACAAACTTTTTTAAAACTACCTGTGGGCCTAGTCAAAACACATTTAAGCGTTACGTTTTCGTTCAAACGCGGACGACGTTGCGAGAACGTGTCAATTTTCGGAGCTAAAGTAGCATTCACATTGCTTCACTTTGGATGATCATCCAGAGTGCCAGGGTCAAACCTGTTCATCGAAAGTGAACACGTCTGTTCACATTTGTTCATCCTATGCTTTCACTGCCATGTCAACACTCTCACTCATGTTGTATGTAGTTTGACGTATTTTTGTACAAAAATAATTAAAGGAATTCAAAATGATAAATAACACTTAAGTAAAATAAATTAATATAGCTCTCGACTGCATAATAATTTTGTACATGATTTTGACATTCAATACAAATTCATAGAGAATTAAACAAATACTGTAATAAGATAAAACTTGTTTATGGTCGTTTCAGTGAAAGGACCTTTCATCAAAATTATGGCGAGTGGTAATCTCTTTCCTGTTCGAACCTGTTCATCTTGGAGGATCATCCATTCATCCGGAGTGATCACTGAAAGTGAACAAATGTGAACGCCCCTTAGAATACACAAGTAGCTACGAAAATTGACGCGTTCTCACAACCTCGTCTTGTTTGAACGAAAACGTAACGCTTAAATGTGTTTTGACTAGACCTACTGTACTAAAAAAATTAACTGTAATTTTCGGTTAGTTTTTATAAACTTTTTATGAGCATATCAAAATTGAAAATAAATTAAATCAGCGCGGCGAAGACGACATGTATATCGATGGTATTAGGTCAAAACTTGATATCTGCAATTACAGTTTGCTTTAACTTGGCTTCAAAATTTTGAAAAAAAGCTTTGTTTTTGCTCCCCTGGAAATGTGCTCATTTGCCTAATAGTTTTGACCTAATACCATCTAGTATTGTGTAGGTAAAAATATAACAGGTATTGAATACTAGTTAAGCGAGACCTTTATCTGTAACAGGTATTATGCTGTGACAGTAACAGGTATTGGAATACCTATTTAAATATCTATATAGGTATTTTAAATAACAGGTATTTGAATACGCGTTTGGATTAACAGATATTGTTATCTAAACTAGTATTTTCCATGCGTATCTGTTTAGCCCACGTAAACTGTTACTAAATACTAGGCACCAGTGACAAAAGGGTATGAGTAATGCACACTCCAGGGATTATTATTCATATTAATAATATTACTTTTTATAAAGTTAAGTACATAGTATCTAAACTAGTATTTTCGATGCGTATTGTTAAGCCCACGTTAAAAGTTACGAAATACTAGGCACCAGCGACAAAAGGGTATGAGGAATGCACACTCCGGGGAATATTATAAATATTTAATAGCATTACTTTTTTATAAAGTTTAGTAAAAGAAGATAATACCTATCTCATACCAAGTAGTAAAATAATATCAGAATAGTCTGATATCCAAAAAAGGAATATATAATTACATTGCTGGAGTAATACGTATCCAACCTTATTTCGGCCCTTTCTAAAGTGTTGATTTTGCAGGTGCAAAATAGAACAAACTAATAGGTATAAATGAACTTAATAGAAAAGATTTTAGCTGATACCAGGAACGTTAAACTTTGTTCTAAATGAAGTGCGGACTTTTTGAAGTACTAGATTTGCCAATATTAATTGAAACAAAAATCTGAGAGCGTGAAAGATTGATAAAACAGAATTTTTATTTTCTTTTATTTGTAACACTTTTATTTTTGTAAAACCAAGCCAATCTCATGTTTTTTTTTATTGTTCATTACTCCAAATTAATTAAATGGTGTTTAAATAATGGATAGTAATTTTGTGGAATTTTCCTTTTAAATTATTTGATTTGGATAAGTCAACCTATTAAGTAAGTACCTATATTTTTTTTATTTTTAACTACCTTATAAATATTTCTATTTTTTTTTTCAATTTACCCATGTGTTCAGCAGTGGACACTTCAGAGCAGCCGTACTCAACCTTTTTGTCTTCGGGCCGCATACATATATTTGAAAGGGGCGCAACAACTAATTAAACTGATATAAGGAAAAAATTAGGATCCCCCCCCCCCCTCCTTTCAAAGAAAACATTTGTTTTGGTGTTAGATATTAAATTCTAAATATTGAACAATTTGTATTTTATGTTGTTGGCCGCACTGCCGCGTGTTGAGTTAGAGGAACCGACGTGCGTGTATGAGAAACTGTATGAATGTGGACGAAGCGAAGGAAGTGTGTAAAGATAGATCTGTTTGGCGTTCCGCTCTCTCTGCCTACCCCACTTGGGACACGGCGTGAGGGTATAGTATAGTATTTTATGTTTCAAGTAGTTGATATTCATTGTAGCCTATTTTGTTTTCTTGCTGTGGTTTCACGGCAAAATATAATTCAGTTCAATATAATAGAATAATCAATATCCTTATCTGTTTTCTTATGCACGCCCACGTGTTCAGCAGTTGACACTCCAGAACAGCCGTACTCAACCTATTTTGTCTTCGGGTCACAACACTAAAATAACTACAAAAAATAGGAAACTCCTAATTTGTAACAAAAAACGTTTACGATATTTCAAAAAATGAACTATTTTTTTTGTTTTAGAATTGTTATCTTTAGGGAAATTGAGGATGAATTCATTTACTGTTGTTTATTAAGGACATTCCATAAATGAAATATTTAAGATGTGCCAAAAGACTATGTTTGCTTAGCTGTAACTTTTTAATAAAAAAAAATTAAATCACAAAAATTTAGCGGGCCGCAAGTTAAGTATCCCTGCTAAGAGTGATGAGAGACCATGTTCACGAGCTGACAGCATGACATGGGTCATGGTGGAGACTGGCGTGGACGTGCCCTTGTCACATCAAGGTCATGGGTTGTATCACGTGTACAGAGAGTGAGAGCACGGGGGGCCAGAACTTCCGTTGTTGAGACAACAAACAGTTCCTGGAGTACTAGGTATTGATAACAGGTATTTCCAAATAACAGTTTAGGTACTACCTGTTACTGGGAAATACTCCTTTAGCACATCACTAATACCATCGATATTTATTACAGTTTATAAAGCAACCAACAGTCGTAGTCGTCAGCTATATCTTCGCTGGTGACTTTCAAGACGAAAAGGACGTTCAATACCTTTTATCTATGCGTTTACCCCGAAAGTTGATAAAGAACAGCTTCATACGAATCCCCCGATACAAGCTTTGAATTTCCAACAGGAGAAACAATGGTTTATAATGGGCCGATCCCGGCGGCACTGCAATGCCGGTAGGCTTGTGTAGTACATGTACTAGGTACTATTAGGAACTAATTCCCAGTACTGTACTAGAATGAACTATTCCGTATCATATTCGCTCTTAGTTCTTTTAGTTCATTCATTCCCAATCGGACAGAACTAAAGTAATGCCAGTGACGTTCGGCATCTCCGCTCGGCGCCACTCGGTTTATGTCGGAACTTTAAACGAGTGCGAGTGAGATAGTTGATGTGATGATTCTATGAAGGATATAGTGCCTTCTCTTTTGCTTCTAATTAGTTCTTTTCGTTCTTTTAGTTCAGTGACGTCAATGAACTAATAAGAAGCACCAAGTACTGTACAAGTACATTCTAGTAGGTAGTATTCTAATACAGAGTGGTAGATAAATAGATTGGTGTTAGACCTTTTTAGTGTTTTGTTTTGCTATGAACATTGAAAATGGCGCCAATAAGGACGAAAAAGTATCATTACATATAACTTATATAACGGTGTTGTAATTTAGTAGACATAAGTTAAAATATTATCCCTTATGAACGTCTCATAAACATATAAAATAATAATGTAGTAGGTACCTACTGTCGATAGCAAAATTATTAAAATTTATTGAAATGAAAATCCAAAGCCTGCAAATTATGAAGGAAAATAAAATATTCTCTGAATTTTCTCTTTGTTAGTTACTAAGTATTGATTTTCATAATCACAAAATTACATAAATGTGCATTTCCTATGTATGTACTCTGTATGCATCCTAAATTCTTATTAGAACATGTACTAATTAGTATAATATGCATCCTGTATTATTATTAGTACATGTACTACATTCATGACTGAATAATTTTGACATGGAAATATTCAGTGAACTAATAGTACTAATAGTACTAGAAGAGCGTACTAGTTCCGTAGGACAATTGTACTAGATCAGATCGCTCCCAAAAATGACCGAGCAAGAACAAGCCTAAATGCCGGGCCAACCCGCGACAGGGGTGGAGCAAGCCCCGAGCTCCCCGTCACATTCCAAAAATCAGTTTAATATACTGGTCCCGCAATGCGGGAACTATCAGATATTAAGCTGATAAGAACAGATACTACACTTTGATCTTAGCCAACAGGCCGAGAAGCGATACAGTTGCTAGACTGCATAAAAAATATATAGGATTTGTAAACGTAATTCATACGCGAGTACGAAATACACTACCGACATCTATCGAAGTTATTTGTAAATACCAAAGTACTATGTTATAATTAAATAATAGTCTAATCAAGAAGTACAAAACGGCGCACCAACAGTAAGCACTCAAAAGACAGACAATATTGGTAAAGAATTGGTCTCCCACTCTATTCCGCAAGTTTTCGAATACCCTGAAAAAGTTCGATAAAATAAAGATATTTCTGCATTGAGGTTTGGCCACCCAACCTGAATGTCTCAAATCAAAAAATAGAAAATGTTTATTTAGTTTTACAAGTATATTATTTACTGAAGTGACTCGAGTTTCGACACGTTATGTCTTTTTCAAATTCCAGGGTTTGAAACCACTTATAAAACTAAATAATCATAATTATTTGATGTTTTATTTAATATGGGGTTTTACAAAATAAATACCAATAAAATATGTACAAAATCTTATTATTTTTTTGTTGAGGAGAGCTTGCATGTTTATTGTTTAGCTGGTCTGCTGGCTACCCCACTTGTGGGATAATATATTATTATTATAACAAATATTAGGTAGGTACCTAAAATATATGTGAAACCAAATGACCTATATCTTTTATTTTGCAATTACAACATTTTTATTAAAACGCAATCGATTACACAAATATTATCCGTCCATAGCAACCTAAATTCCAACTGTCAAAACATACATATAAGAACATTTTCTTTAGCACGCTGGATTTTCAAACAGCTGCGTGTTCCTGTATTTTTTTCCTAAAAGAAATAATATTTGGTTTATCCTTTTACCAATAAAAAAATATTTAGTAACTCTAATTTCTCAAAATGAATCGTGTTTTTCTGTTATAGTATTTTCGAATAGTGTTATATTATTATGTGTTGTTTGTTTTACTGTGCCACCGCAGTTTTTATAACAATTTGTGCTATAGTCATATTAACAAAATTACTATTGTAAAAGACGAAAAATAAGCTAAAAGGTAAGTTGAAATATTAGACCTACATTATTTTTTTTTCTTTTTGATCATTGATCTGTTTGTTCGGAATTTGTTTCCTCTTGCAACGCTGAAGACCAACTATCCTTCCATTTTTTAGGTGGCCTTCCAGGCAATCTTCGTCCTAGTTGAGAGAATATTTACGTATTCAAATTATTACCAAGTTTTCAATTATTTCAGACATTTATGCAATATAATTCATAATCTCGTTTTCCCTAACACAATGTCATTTTGAAGCTCAGACTACAAAAGTTTGTCTGTTTGTATTTGAAACTTGTCTCCAAAGACGGAAATAGATTAATTTACCAATTAGTCATTTGTCTGCGGATCTTTCTCTTCCACAACTAAAATAGACGTCTTCATCGTGTCTCACAAATCAAGAGACGCTGACTGCTAGGAAGATGAAGTAGGAGGAATGAAATTATTTTGTTTTGGTGTTGGAAAATCACATGAATCACTCAAGTCAACTAATCGCAACATTTTATTTTAAGATTATCTCGTCTACATAAGTTATCGAATGAGTGAACGGTTTAATATTCAACTCGATTCCGATTCACTCTACCTTCACCACATAAGCACGTTTAATGTGAGAGTCTTTGGGGTGTATATGGGTTTACATTGGGGATTTGGGTCCTGATTTATCTTAAAAAAAGTGGTTCTATGTATCTACCCAGTAATGTAATATGAAAACAAAAACTTTAAAAAGAGCACCCAAAAAAGTTTTTAATCAAGACTCATAAATTGGAAAATTTTCTAGGTAGGTATGTCTTCTTACCAATACATCATCAGTATTTTTCGTATTTACGTTGTCATATTATGTATGTACTTATTTATATTGAATCAATGTTTAATTTTTATTTATCACATTTATTCACTTATGTATATTTTACTGTAGGTACATTTATAATAATCACATTAGGCACAATTTCTTCCAACTAACCGATTTTAGTGGTTCCAAACTCCATTTTAACTTTTTTTCTTTACGAAGGGTATGACGCAAAACAGGAAATAAAAAAAATAATATATACACTTCTAGGTAGTTCATAACCATACCCAACAACGGAATAATTTTGCGTTCTTCTTGTGGCAATGCAATAAAAGTGTAAGTAGGTACTTACAGAAAATAACTCAAATAAATACTTCATAATACCTGTGAAATAAAAGTTTAAACTGTTAAGTCCAACAGTGAAGATATTCCCATGGAAAACAATAATAATTTGTACCTACGACGTCTTTCTATAAAATAATTTAATTTCTCATGACATTCCCATAGATTACCTACTACATCAATGATTCCCATATTGACCGCAGAGTCTACATCCATGGAGGTATAAGATATTTATATAGCGACCATAGATAATATTATTATTCTCTTAAAGTAATGACCATCATATCATAAATATTATTATTTTATTATTGTTTCTCACGGACAATACAAAGATGCTATTAAAATTACCCATTATAAAATCTTTTTTTTTAAGATGCATCTTCTCTTACGAATACTTCCGCTGCACCGCAAATTAGTTACAGTTCAATAGTTCCAGCGTGTACCACCAACTAGGAAAGATGGAAATATTGTAAAAATAAATTTAAAACTTCACTACTTTATGCTGCGTTGTATCAATCATTAATTCGTAAGATTATAAAAATAAAAATTGCGGTTCAATCATCAAGAATTATTTGTGGTAGTTATCAAAGAAGTTTGTTTGTCTTAATATTACCTACCTATATTAAAATTATGGAAACACAAACACTTTCAATGTTTCCACTTATAACTTTACGTCGTATCCTTTGGGAACTAGGCAATGAGGACGGAACTGCAATTAGAATAAATTGTCCTTCCACATTACTTTCGATAGCTCCGCATTAATGCAGTTCCTCATAAGTACCTACCTGCTCACACCCCAATTTCTCTAACTCAGCACGGGGATATCCTTGATAATTTGACCCACACTGTGCAGCCACACGTTATTATTAGTCGTCCTCGCTTCCTCGCACCTTTTCTTTCAGACAGATACACTTTCTTCATCGTCCTCATCATCCATTTGAAAACTCAGAGCAAAATTTTATATCATTGAATCTGCACCTAAAATCTTTGTAGGAAGTACAATAAGATAAAACTGATTATGTGCTTTTTATTTTCTTACATACTGAGACGGCATAGACATACTCGAGGAAACGACGAGAACTACTACTACTACAAACATACTATACCTACTATGTACTTTCTTTGATTTATACTACGATTCAAGTATACAAACTATGTTTATATCAAGTAAACTATATTAGTTTTCAAGTACACCCTTATTCAGTACGTGCTCCCGGCTGCTATCTGTCTTGTGCTTCTATCTACTTATAACAACAGCTCAGCTACACTTGAACTGTTTTCGAAAATAAGCTGTAAAATATGATAAACACAATAAGGAGTTAATACATCAAATCTCACCTGTAGTGCGAATGGACATAAAAGTTTTTCTTTTTTTTAATATATAGTAACCATCATAGAATGAAAAAGGCGGTTTTGTAGTATTATATCTTCTTTTTTTCCGTGTCCCTTATTAGGTTTCCCCAACGTTGGCGACTAATATTTTGTAAATACCTCCCTATTATGCATTAGTCGGAAGATTTTCTGTACACACCTTACTCATTAGAGATAAACATCTACATATGTATATCTAATTAACTTTCAATGCCCATCCCGTAAGCGCAGGACAGAAACCAGACTCCTTCACTGAGAGCGTATCTGCGCCAATTGACCATTGTATGAGGTCAGATGTGAAAGATTAATACATGAAACTATCTTATTATAAGGTTTAGAAAATCGAAGTCACTTTATTTGGTAGTGCCCTGGAAATTAAACCCGGTACACATACTTTTCGCAGTGTGTGATTTGTCCAATTAAGATACCAGGAGACATGTCGAAGACATCGTTCAAACAATATGACTTATCGAAGCCTTATATGGTAGTATATATATATATATATATATATATGGACAATTTGTAAAGCGCCGTTTACTCATAACATGACCTCAAGGGCGCCGTTTATCGTATCCATCACCCGAAACTTCCAGCAAAATGGTGTGTCTTCAGTCCTCTTTTAAAACTCTCTCCATTCACCTCCTCTCGCAGACACAGAGGCAGCTTGTTCCAACATCTGGGACCCGCAACACTAAACGCTCTATCTCCAAAGCCTGTTTTGCGAGATCGAGATGGCTCAACAAGTCTGCATTTTGCCTCACCCTGTGCTGAGCGAAGCATGAGCCGTCTTTCACTGATGGTCTCCATCTCGCACATCTCCGACAAATAAGATGGTAATACTCCCTTCAAGGCCGAAAACACCATCACACATATCTTATACTCCACCCGTTGCTTTACCCTTAACCAATGTAAGTTGTGCAAGAGAGGAGTAATATGCTCAAATCTTCGACCTCTCAGAAGAAGTCTTGCAGCAGCGTTGAATACAGCCTGGATCCTATTCAATTGCACCATAGGAAGACCAAAGTACAGGCTGTTGCAATAATCCAGTCTGGAGACCACCAAGGCATTCACAAGTGTTCTTGCTGCATCAAGCGAAAGACAATCTCGGACCCTCCTTATCTGTCTCAGGCAATAGAAGCTAGAGCTCACCATCCCAGATATTATAGGTAGTAGTTTTATATGTTAAATTGATATCACTGTGGTCACTCATCTTTGCAAACAATTGAAGTAACCAAACTCATGGTTACTAAATTTAATAAAACATTACGTTTTCCTTCCGCTTTCTTACAATCTAAAAATAAAGAAATATATTCAAAATCCAGGCTCTACACTGGATATCAATACAACTTATTACTTTTAGAATAAGTATATACATATAGCTATACGTTCGATCAGTGAAAAAGCTTAACTTGAATAAAAAATCAAAAGATTAACAATACTATAAACCGGATATAATACCCACGGTGTACAGAAATAGATGGGTAAAAATTGTAAGGTATGTATGTAGGGGGTGGGTGTGTTTGATATAATGCTCTCCCGCAAACCGGAAGTGCTGCAAGTGCAAATATGTGATATGTATTGAATGATATTTCCGCTCTTTATTGGCTCACAGGAACTTTGAATAGTGTATAGACGTAGGTACATTTTGTGCCTTGAGGTAAAGAAAAAATAAAAATATAAGGCGAGGATGTTTGTGAATGACACACAATTTACGTTTATCAAAGAATTCTTAATCACATTACTTTATACTGACTTTACAGTACGAGTACAATAGACAAACAGGACATAAAAATATAATCGGATTTTGTACGGAGATAATAATAAAAACTGTGATGAATATACATTGTGTATTCCTATACATCTCAGTTATTCTTTTCTTGTTACAGATCGCAATGTCAAGAAAAAACTCTTACAAACGAGAACGATCGAAGTCGCTCATCTTAGATGATAAAGAAGAACCAGTTGAATATTTGAATACATTCCCTAAACTGGAATATGAAAAAGAAGAGTCCAAAGAAATGAGACCCCCCAGCGCATTACAAAAAATATTCAGATTTAGGAATCAACCAAATTCTCAATATTATTTTACTTCAAGTAGAAAAGAAGTGAAGCAAATACGAGATGTACTGCAAGAACAATCACCATTTTGGTATCCAGAAGTTTTAAGACAAGAATCGTACAAAGCGTATTCCAAAGCAAGAAATGAAGAAATAAGAAAAGGAAATTTAAATGTAAAATACTATGAACGCGACACTTACAAGTCGAGGGAGATGAGGGATTTAAGAGCTCGTTTACATATTCCAGATGTTCCTAACGATGTAAGAACAATCGTAGATATTGATCCAGACTTCTTCTCAATAGTTGATGGAAGACCTATTCGATATCCATTTGATAAGACTGATTATGTGAATGATATAAAAAACATTATGTTATTTAAATCGTTAGCCGGATTTAGGGAAGATGAAATTCTTAGGATGGAAGAGATTGTAAAGGACGAAGAGGCAAAATATACTGAAGTATGTAAGAAATATAATCATTATGTAGATAGTTTCGAACAATTTGTATTAGAGGATTATACAAACTCAAAGGGAATGTTGAAAAAAGCAGAAGATTTACATGATGTTTTGGAGAGTAAGATTGACGAGTACAATAATCTTTCAATTCAACTTGGAATAAATAGACGAAAAGCGTATGTGTTGGAAGAGAAATGTCGTCAAACTAAAATGTATCAAGACTTTTTATATAATATTTCACCCACAGCCTGGAGAGTGGAACATGGGCTTAGTGAAGTTGGTGACCTGGAAGTTTTTGATGAGTCTAGTTCGGGTGGAATGTTTGGAAAGTACCAAATGGATTCTGGAGATGGAACTGTAATGTCTCTTACTTCTATAGTCGATCACTTTTATGAAGAAAAAAGTGTTCAGCAAGAACCAGATTTGTTCTTTTCAGGAGCAAATCAGCTGTTAGCAATTTTCAGAAGTATCATCCTTCAAAACATGAGAAGTTGGATGCATTGCGAAAATCTAACGGACCAATTACAAAAAGTACAGAACGCTGTTGAGACGGTCAAAAAAAGAATATCGCAAGAGTTTTGCGAATTAGAAGATATTATTACAAACTTGGAGTATGAAATTGAGAATGAAGAGAAGAAAGCAGAAGAATTACAGGAGAAAGTATTAAGGATAATTAACACCCAATATCATGATGCCGTATCTTCAGAGTATGCTGTGAAATTCCATGTTTGTGTAAAAGATGTCTATGAAAAGTTGATCGTCAGTACTGTCAGTTTCAGTACATTTGATATGTTGAAAACTCTGCAATCAGAATACGAAGCGATCATGATGCAAATGGACGGACTGGATCCTGAGTGTGTCAACAGAGTGCGTAAAGAGACATTCGAAAAGGATAAAAGAGCCATGATTCTTGCATTTGACGCTAGTGGGAAACTAAAGAATTTAGAGAGTGTACACAGAAAATTGATGCTAAATTTGGATCCACCATTCAAAAAAGTAGGTAAACCAGTTATGTTTAGAAGTTCTTTACCCAAAAAGAAGTTAAAATCTCCTGAAATTTAACACCCATATACAGTGACAAATTAAAGGAGACCTATAGAGCACAATTTAAAATATAATCCTTTTGTAAAAAATTATATTTTTTTTCTATGTTATTGTACTTACTGTAATAACACAATGCTCTTTTTTGCTTATATTATATTTACAACATACAAAGGTGTTTTACATTTCACTCTTAAAATATCCAATGTCTAAATAGTTTACAGGGAATTGATACCGTGTTTATCGCTAATCTCCTATCATAGCAGAAAGTCATAACATCTCAATCGATTTGTCTCTGTGAACTAGTTACAGGATATATCCACTAAGCTTTTTTGCCCTCGGAGCGTTCTCACACTTTATACGATACGGTACTTATTATGTTCCTACGTACCTATGTTCGTATCTTTGTAGGTACTTCAATGAAATCATATAACCACACGTTGTGTCATTGTTTCCGTCATAGGGGTGATTTTTTGCACAATTCTCTATCTACAAATAGTGTTTTGTTTAATTTTATTGTCGCTAATATTATGAAGCTACACAGCGGAATTAAATATATTGTGATTTTTATGTGTTCATTGATTTCGAATAATCTATGAACAGTTTATTTTACACATTAAACAAATTTTATTACTAAATACTCACCACACATATACATTCAATCGTATTACAAAGTTTTCGTTGCTGACAAAACATACATAACATGTATAGACAATTCTTATAGAACGAGCTAGTCCCGAATTAATATATAATTTGATAAAAAAAAATATGCAATGCACTAAATACATATACCCAGACTCTTTTTTTTAAAAAAGTCGTTCTTCATTTTGCCTGATAGGGAATCAAACTTGGAGATTCATTACTTAACTCCACACTGACTGTTTGAGTTAAAAATAGTGTTAGCTTTTGCTTATTATTGAACTTAAAACACCCTGAGTCCTGTAAAAGGTAGATTTTTGTAAAGCGTCACGTTTAACTTATGACATTTAACATTTTCGGTACAGCGATTAGCTGTATCAACCATTGTGAATGGCTTTTATTGACATAAAGAAGACGACTTGCATGTTTATTATTTGCAGGTAGTACGCTTGCTACGCCACTTGTGGAAAATGGCGTTATGGTATGAGTAAATTAATGAAATAAATATATAACTTACTATCATTAGGTGCAATATTTGTCTGATAAAAAATCTATATTATCCAGTACTCCACCCCATGCAAAGACGACACACTCTCTACCTGGTGATAATACAGAGTAGGGAAGTATATAGGTACCTACCTACAGCATGGCGGGATGTAGCAACAGTTATATTGCATAGACAGGAACTGTCTCCTGGATCGTGCTGGATAGATGCTGGGAACATGTTGGGTATGAAGGTTTCCATGGAAACAGGGGATTACACAAAATATGTAGGTGAGTAGAGTACCTTGCCTCACTGCCTTGCTGCTACTGGAAAGTATCAAGCTGTTCTTTTTCTTTACATAATGTGCACAGTTCTGTGTTCAAACTGACACGGTAATTCCGTTACATCGTCTTTCTTTTCAATAAACACATGTGATATGTCTATGTGTGAAACTCCAAAATATTATAGAAAAATAATTTTGCTAAGGTAAATTAATAAATAAATAAAACATTGAAGACCAAAAAAATACGACTTGTAGATACCTACATCAATTTAACATTAACCAAAGGGTGGATCATTTACAAGAAATTGATTAACCGCCATCCGTTTTTTGGGGCCTCCGCGGCAAAAATCGATTGAAAATCAATAAAAATACTACTAAATATCACTTTATCGCCAAATAATTTTCAGTATTCCTGGAATGATTTGTCAGTAAACTATTTATGAGAAAAAAGTTGGATTTTAGTTCTTAGAATCGATTTTATTTAACTTTTTCAAAAATCATACGGAGACCGTTCTCTAGGGCCGCTAAAATCACCAACACATTTCAGCTGTTTTGAGTAAAGTATCAATTTATATTTTATGAATTCCAGCTGTGATGACTTCTACAAAGTGTTTTAATTATGTTTGTAAGAATTGTTTTTTTTTATTGTCTATAGTCACATTATTATAGGTAATAATTTTACAGCAAAAATAGTTTTTGTAGTCATTAGTAATATAATAAATCTTTGACAGAATTGATTAAATCTCAACCTTGTCATTATTTATTTAAAATTTGGGAAAAAAACATAATTTATTAAATGTGGACATAATATATTATATGTATTTACCTACATAATACATATTTACATGTGCACATTCATAAATAAATTAAATTATTCAAATATTATTACGTATTTGTCTGCATTGATTTCAATATAGGTATCATTATTTATTAAGATTTTATGTTCAATAAGATCTCATTTTGTTGAATAAGAATCTTTCTTCTCACGCTAATTTCACATGGAATAGACAAAGAGGACCAAATGGCAGACATTTATTTTAAAACATAGTTTTTTCGATCTGTTTCCTTGCATGAAATGGCTAGTAGAAGCAATACTTGCAAATGAAAATGGATTTTCTCATATGAAATCGTGATACAACATTTGTACAAAGTTTAGCGCCCTTTTCGCTTAGAAAAACGATTTGATAAAAAATGCTAAATTTTGGTAATAAAATTGATATTGCAAATACTATATCGCCAGTTATGATGGGGATATTTTAAAATAATTAATAATAAATGTGTTATAATTCAGGTAATGAAATACTGTAAGTATTTGTATGTACTCAAGAAACACTTTAGGTGGATCATACATAAATAGAGAGGTAACGCAGGTGAACATAGAAAACATATATTTATAGGTGCTATCAAAATATATCTCACAAATAGGGTAATCAGCAGATGAACTATGTGTAGTAAATATACAAGTCACCCTCTCCGTGTTAGTACAAAATTACAAACAACTTATGAATTTTGTAATATAAAATACTTATGTGATAGTGTGTATTGTTTTACGGTTACTTGCTAAATTAACTGCATAAAATTATTATACAGGTTGTCCTTTCCGTGCCGTAAAAACTACATTATGGGTATCATGCCTTATAGTCTAATCAAAAGTATAATGAAATACGGGTAACACGTAGTAACTCGCACTTTTTATTTCAATAATAATAAAAAAAAAACTCAAAGACTACCATTTAAGTTTTACTAATACTATGTAGAATGTATTTCTAAATACACAAATAATAATCTACGATAATAACAATAGACTATTCTTTTTTTTAAACACTGAAGTGTGCTTATTTTTGAATAATAGTTTGACAATGGTTTTTTGAATGCAATTGGATACTCATTTTTTGGGTAATCTCTAAATTGCGTAACCACAAAGAATTATTTAAAAAACCATAGTGAATACTTAAGTCATCCTTCACTAGTGCATTTAACAATTGCACATTATTTTTTCATTTCTTTGTTTCATATTGGTTCTTTATTTTTATTGTCATCATTGTTTTCCGTCTGCATGGTATTTCATTCATTATAATGTTTTTAAGATTTACAACCCTATTTTTATTACTGAGACTCTGCTAAGTACTTAAGTACATACCTTTTTTTATAAAAAATGTTAAAAACAATAAATCAATCTATTCCATATTATTCTTCTATATCTATTGTCATTTACACATCTTGTACTGCGTATTATTTCAACTTGAGTCAAATGATATATATTGTGTTTTTTGTCTATTTAACGCATTGTTTTTTTTATTCATCTTAAGATCTTTGTGATGTTCAAAACCAATAACAAAGCACTATCCCAAATTTTTAAAGTGTCCTTTCTATTATTGAAACACAATCATTGTGTTATGATGTAATTAAATTGGTAAAATGACGATAAATAAATCACGCGGAATGTAAGCATTTGCATAGTATTTGTATGGAGGCCGCGCAGGGTGTAGAGATCGTCTGACTGACTTTATCCTAGGGAACGGATAAGAGTTAAGTATACCTAATAAATTATTTTGGAGATATATAAGTACTACTAATTAAATATATGTACCTATTAAGATAGATTAAAAAAACAATTCATTTATTTTATTTTTTTATTTATTTATTTATTTACAAATATTTACGGCCAAAGCCTTTTACATGTTAAACCTCTGTATACATACAAAACATGTAAACAAAGGAAAGATCTGTTACAAAAAAGACACAAAACAATTAGACTAAAGAAACGAAAGTTTAACAGACAATATAACATTAATCATGTTATATTTATAGAATAAGATACAAAATAGTTAAAAAAAATTGGTCAAGACATTACAAAGAGAAATCAAAGTGGTATAAAAATGTCAAATATAGTAAAAAGTCAATTAAGTAGTTAAAATTCATAAGTTAAAAATTTGATCAATTCAATGATATATTAATAGTTTCAGATGATGCGTCACTTTCTTAAATTTACGTACCAACTATGATAATTTTTCATAAAATTGTACAAAAGTGAAAAAGTTTTTATGAATACCAAATATGTAGATAATTACTTAATTTATGATGTCATTTGTGTAAATACCTGTTTGCCTACTTCCGAAACTAATAATAAAATCTATTCTTAAAAATAACAATAAATGTCCCCATTTCCTATATCCCCATCTCGGTCGTTTCTAACAGCATCTAAGTAGGTATATAATACAGAGTACAAACACATCCCGTCCATACACCTGTCAAAACTTAGCTAAACCCCATCATATATCACAATGTTCCTACAAAGCAATGCCATTAAACTTTTAACAAGGAATTCCCGACATATTGACGAACTTGAGAGTTTTTTTTTACTAGGTGTTGAGATTTTGATATCATTCGTATAATATATACAATCAACTCAGTTGATATCAACTGTGCTCTTTCAATTCCACAAACAAATAACTATAAAAATACTCGTTCGCTCGGTATTTTCAATTCCACAAATAAATATTTCGAATTGTTTAACTATTGAGCAGAACAAAGACAATGTGTGTTTTTAATGGTGCGATTATTATATAATATTATGTAGTATAATATACTATATTTCACTTTCTGTCGTCTTTTTAAAGCACAATATAAATGTACCAAAGTTACAAAAATGACGATTTATCGAATATAAGACATTTCCACTCGTTGAGTTATGGAACTGGATTGTTGATATAAATAATAATAATCTTAATAATAAATTCTGAATAATTTGATTGCCAGTATTTTGTGTACATAAAATATTATGACAAGTATCTCATAGGTATTACAATACTTTGTAGGGTACAGTCTATTTTGTATCACGCCCTTTTCAGTAGAAGTAATTGTTGACTACCTCATTAAGTTTAATTGTGCATGTAGGTATTTAATTTCATCACAAGAAAACAATCCTAATAAATACCTATTAATTATTCTAAAAAACTAAATACATTTTACCTACTTAATAGTTATAGTATTACTGAAAATGTCGCAATTTAAATAAATATAAAATAGTTAATTGAAACACCTCTATAAAAACAACCAAAAATAATAAATTAAAAATAAGTACATTGTAAGATACGAGACTTTAATTCAAGAAAGAAAAAACAAGATAGGCACGCTTCCTATTGTAGAGGAAAGTTGAAACATTATTCAAAGTAGTTTATATTCCTTTATTAATATATACCTATAATATCAAATTGTATCTACCGGCCAGGTTTTGTATAATATCAGACAGGTATCTCCATAAAGAAGATTTCATATTATTATTATATGTAGGCACTTTATATTGGAGTAATTCGGGAGCTGAAGAGCGTATCCGGGAGTGTGGCTGCCGGCTGGCTACATATACCTACAAAGAGGGACCCCCATATAGCCTTACACGTATTGTAGGTATCCCACGGTTATGTAGGTATTGTATTTCTGTGGGTAGGTTCTAACTATAATAATATATGTATTCTGGATGCAGTAGGCAGGGATAACAATATCATAATTATTATGAGAATAGATAAAGGAGTACATATAAATCATAGGACCACTGAGTTGATCTTTACAATGTACAATACTTGTTCTGTCGTTTACTTTTTTTTTTTTTGGTAGAACTTGTTGTTTCTCCTTGTACTAATTTTTTAAATTATTTCATCCTGCACTTTTTTCCAAAAAAATATTTTATAACTAGTTAGGTAAATCAATCTAGAAATAAAAATAGTTTTTTGAATTAGGTTTTGAGGTTTTTGTGGTGTCTTGATGTAAAATATCGGATAAATCTGTACTGTATATTGATTGTATTTAATTTGAATGTATACATTTTATGTAATTGTTTGTAATCAATGAACAGTAAAGAATGAATAAATAAATTTTTAAAAAATTACGCGGCTGCATAGGTACCCATATAGAAGAAAATATTTTTTTTTTTTTTAAATTGAAAATGTTGCATTTATTAATATGTTACTTCACAAAACAAAATACATACTATAAAAATATACTTACTATGAAATATTAAAATTTATAAATATATGTACGTACCTAAAATCTACATACCTACTTAATTCGATTTGATTCGAGTGAATAAACTGTTTATTGTAATTCACAAAAATGAAAGCAAGTAGGTAATGAATAATTTCATTATTAGCGTCAAAAACAATTAAAAATGAGGGCTCGATACTTTTAATATTAGGTCTCCTTGTTATAGAATACAGTATAATGTATTATGTAGAGCCTGTCACTGGGTGATGCAAGCTAGACTACATACTGTGCAGTAGGCCCCTAAGTAGGTACATAATATTTTTGTATACAGATTATAGGTAAGTATGTAGGTAGGTACTTCACGAGAACACATGTGTTTCATCTCTGCATACATAACACGGGATATGTTTTATGGTAATAAAATTATATGGGGGTGTTTTTTCTATGGGATTACTATGCCTCACATAAAGCTAATGGTTTTATTTCATACCATTATATATTATGTACATACACCCACAGAAACACACACACATGTATATAGGTATATGTAAATGTTTTACTGGCTCGTATGATTGTCACTAATCCATGTTAATAATTAGGTTAGGTATCAATAAGATTCAAACCATGGTTAGAGAAGGATGAAAGTGGCATAAATGCAGTAGAAATGAGATCGTTGAGAAGGATGCGTGGTAAAAGTCTGAGAGATCGTGAGCGTAACAGCGATATAGGTACGAAAGGAATGTGGAATGAAAGTTGGTGTGGTTACAAGGATGAATGTAAATAAATTACGATGATTTGGGCACGTGGAAAGAATGAATGAGGATAGAATGACCAAGAAGATATATTTGGCTGAGATGAATGGTGCTCGGAGACGTGGACGTCCGAGGATTAAATGGCAAGATCATTTAAATCAAATCCTACAGGACGGTCACGTGTTGAGCACGTTGAACAAGAGAGCATGCATGAGGAATTGTATGACAGTGACGGAAGCGAAAGATGTATGCAAGGATAGAAGGAAGTGTCGCTCGATCTTTTCTGCCTACTCCGCGAGGGAAGCGGCGTGATGGTATGTATGTATGTATATAATTATAGGGTATTATACTTAGTTATTTTAAAATATAATTACAGTGTACAGTAATTATCAAATCACAACACTTTTTACTTACGTTGTAATTCAACAGATGGCAGTGAAGTAACATTCTAGTGAAAATTAGCGAAGTGACGAACCAATAGTTGTTATACATGTTTTACGACGATCCCGCCAGTTGTCAGGATGGCCGAGCGGTCTAAGGCGCCAGACTCAAGGCAATACCTTACCCACTGAACGTGGGGAGCTCTTCTGGTCCTCTCTGAGGGCGTGGGTTCGAATCCCACTTCTGACACATTCTTTTGTTTTTTTTTTTAATTTATATATACCATGGTTTTACTATTTTCTAAATTTATTTACTTATTTTATTCTTCATTGTACAATAATTTATTTGAGGTATTAAAGATCCCCTACAAAATACTTTTCATTTATAAGCAAACAATTTTGGAACACAATCCTACATTATTATCGTATCTATTAATTTGGTCTTGTACACTAATCTCAAAAAGTAAGAACCTTTTTAGGAAGATATACCTACTAGTAATTCGGTTCTCTATAGAAATGCAATATTATTGCAATACACAAAAATATTTTGAAAAACATCTGTTTATCTATTCACCGTATCTTCTACAAGTTCGGTCTAGCCAATGAAGTTACTGCATGTACCTAATGAGCATTCAGGTCATCTTCTCCGCTATAAAAATAGGACACACGTTGCACCGCTGAATTGAATATGTTATAAAATAATTGGGTAAGGTATAGAAATCGTGTCTCTGCGATAAACTCACCTCTGTTTATTGATTATCTGTGTGTAAAATTGCTTGTAATCAATGTACAGTAGAGAATTTATAAATAAATAAAAACAGTTAATAAATAAATACTTCTTGATAATTTAGAGAATCTTGTATGCGAAAAACAGTTTTCTTATTGGCCAACTACCATTGGACATGAATCAGCTAGGAAAATTTATTATTTTCTCAATTGAGAATATTATAAATTTAATAGTCTATTTAATAATAGGAATAATAAAATCTTAGGGTCAATCTCTCGTGTAGGTTGAAACAAGATCACGGACACTTCTAATAAACCATAATATAAATATATCTACATAATATTATATTTACAGCGATGACCAGGCGTTCGACTGTTCTAATCAGTCGAATGCACTTATAAGGGTCACAGAGCTACTACACCTAATAATATAATATAGAAGTAATAATGCCCACATAATCTTATGTATAATAATATCTTGTCTGCTAATACAGTCACTACTAGACATACACCTACACTTAACATTCAAATTCAAATGCTCTCCATGGCAGAGATGGATTGAATGTGACTCATAAGTTTCTTTGTATCCCGGAGTCTTCCTAATAGAGTATTTTCTATTAGATTTTGAAAAATATGTTAATTAAAAAAAAACATCATGTGCAAGACATTTAACATAATTTATTCGACGCTGATGAGGTTTATATTTCATTCGAATTTTTGTTTTATCTCGGATAGAAGACATGTATGTTTGTTACACGCCGTTAGTGCTGGCTACCTCAATTTTGGGAGAAGCCTCAACAGTATTTATGGAGTTCGAAATAAAAGAGAGTTAAATATAAATATAATACAAAAATATTTGTGTTTTCGTATTGTAAACATAAATAAATAAAGATATAATAATATTCGTATTATGTAATCCGACATTGTATATTTTTCACTCAAAATAATTGAGAAACATAAGCGATGTTACTTGACGTCAATTTCTAAACAATTTTCTTATTGTATATATTCTGAAGAAACAGCCTTGTTTTACGTTTCAGTGATGTTTTTGTGCTTATTTAGTCTACCCCTTAAGGAAAGTGTGTGGGGTAACTCTAGGTATATTTAGGTATCAGAGAAATAAAGGACTTCCCCAGAACGAAAAGAAAGAAATCACCAGCACACGTAATTTACAAGATCGTACTTAGGTACACACGCTACAGATAACAACTAGCAATTTTGTATTATTTCCAATTTGCTTGAATTTCGCCCATTTCTGCTCTACACAGTATCAATGAATTATGTATGGACATCAGCATTATAGTATGTAATAAAATATAACGTGTTCCATGTTACAAGTACAAATATGGTATGAAAGATAGTAATCTAGTCAATGAAATAATAGTATGAAGAAAGATTCATTATTTTACTAAGAGAATTTTATATATTATTATTGGGATGCTATGCTGGAAGGAAATTTATCCAAAACTTAAAACGAATCCATCGAGAATACAACTGAATACAAAAATGCACTTTTTTATTTAAAATGATTTTAAAAACACTTTTTTATCTACACCAAGTCGTTTAATCTAAGATACAATTAAAATCTATCTGGGTACGTACAAAATTAACTCAACTTTAACTTTACCTCAAAAATAAAAAAAGGTTACATAAGATTTGATATGGATTAGGCATAAGTACAATTTTTTTTATGTGTGTGCGTATAAAATGGGCAATAATAAAACGGGAAATATTGTTAAATGGAAAAGGTTCGTTCTATTTACAAATAAAAATTCTAAATAAAAAAGGGGGTAGTTCTGCTTGTACACTTTAATAATCCGTTACTTTGACAAGGAGTTGTATGAAAAGGAACGAACAACTCCTCAATTATTATTACATGATGGTAACTGTATTGGACCTTTTCACAAAATATTTCATATTCACCACCGAATAGTATTCGATTAGAAGTTCATCAAAATTTTCGCCTTGAAGTTTCCTTCCACATTTCCAACTGAAAACGCACTGCTGAAAAAAACTCACTTAAGTACAGTATTTCACGGACTATGAGACGCTTAGCACTATAAGACGCACCTGGCTGGAATTTTAAATCAAACACTGGTCATATTTATGTTAATTTCGAGTGAAAAGAGCCTATGAATTTTGGTGGCAATTTTTTAAAAGAAAAAGTGCGTCTGTTTTTACTTTCAATCATCCGTAAACTACGATATCGCCAAGGAAAATGGTGAATATTTGTGACCCATAATGTTTTATCCTTGTAATTCATTCATACCATCACGACATTTTCCTACACTGAGAAAAATACTCAAAACGAATCATTGGTACGGTACTATCAGATTAGGACCAGAGATCGTACAAACGATTCATTGGTATAAATCTATAATATTAACTCTTCGCAAACAAATCATTGGTAAATTTACCAACAACTTGTTTGCGAAGAGTTAATATTATAGATTCGTACTAATGAATCGTTTGTACGATCTCTGGTCCTAATCTGATAGTACGTACCAATGATTCCTTGTGAAATTTCGTTAGTATTTTTCTCAGTGTAAGGTAGTCTGCAGTCCAACAGCAAGTTATAAACGTCTACCTATATTTATTTATTCTTTACTGTACACTGATTAAAAACAATTACATAAAATTTGTGTTATGAATTTTTTGACACAATTAGATGTCGGGAACTGGATTTTTAACTTACTAGAAGTGTAGATGTCAAACATTTACAACTTTCAAAAATTTCAAGTCATGTGATAAGCATGACACAGAGGAATTGGGAATGTTACCTAGGTTTAAAGAGTACTCTTAACCAAGCCTAAGTCGATTCATAAGCGTCGAAACTCTGTGTTGTGCACTCCTTAAGGAAGTTCACATATGTATGTGTATCATATACAACATACCTACCTAGTTAATACCTATTCAAATAGTTAATACCTATTTAAATACTATGGATGAGTGTGATCAATTGGAATGATTAATCTGGAGTAGTTCAAAATATGAATTACATAAAAGGTATACATTCAAATTAAATACAATCAATATACAGAGTATTATATACGAGTTTATCGCAAAGGCACGATCTCTTCCAACTAACCCATCTATATCATCGATGTATGTGCTCTTCCGGGTTTACCGCGTCTTGTCGATCTTCTTCCTCCTTCTTTACGTTTCGACTCAACTGACTGAGTCATTTTCAAAAGTATATGATATACTTTTGAAAATGACTCAGTTAGTAGAGTCGAAACGTAAAGAAGGAGGAAGAAGATCGACAAGACGCGGTAAACCCGGAAGAGCACATACATCTATAAATGAAGACCGCGAAAGCCTGCAACAACTTACATCTATATCATCATCTTCATCCCAGTAAAAGTTTAAACGTTCAGGTTATAAGCATCACTGATTTGAAGAATTGAAGATGATAAATGTTTAATACGGGATATTTACGAATACCTACCATTTACAGAACATTCGGCAATTTACAAAAAGGTTAGGTCACCTACGTTATGTTAGGGATTCTATGGGAGAAATTATAGAAATCAGACAAATTGTAATCATTTATATTTTTGATATGAAATATGGAATACCGTGGGTGCTAATAAATTTCGAGGAGATTAGAATAAGTACCTTTTCGATCGGTGACTGACGCAAATCTTATTATAAAAAGTGCCTTGCTTAAAACAGTGGATTCTTCATCTAAAAATAAATAGGATAATTACTTCGCAGTATACGTTTCCTTATTTCCTAGGCACCGTGTGGGTGGGTGAATTGCCCTCTTCCGTTTATAGAACTAAGCTAGTATAAGATTGTACGTAGGTACCTGCAATTAAAGCATGACGTCTGTGGTATTGTATGAGAGTATCAGTTTCGTTTTATGGGGCATTCATTAAAATATTAACTTACGAGTACACATAGCTCCACGTTTTGTTGATGACAAAAAATCTATGTGGACTTCTGAAATTTTTCACTCAGTCCTGCGAAAAAAATTTAAATGTTATAACTTTTCGATTTTTGAAGAGGAAACACTATGAAAGTTCATTTCAATTTAGAATGTAAAATATATAAAATAAAAACACTGTTTACTTTCACTTGGTTGTTTGCTTTTACCTTTACCAATACCTTCACATATAATAAGTACAATTCCATTAACCCCACCCCCTTTCCCCAACCCTTAATTATTTGTATTATGTAGGTAACATATTTACATTTTGTTTTTTGTCATTAGTTATACCTAAGTGATTATTACTGAAGATGGAAGTATGTCCGAAAAGCTTTTAATATTAGTATAACAATTTATTTATTTATTTTTTATTTATTTATTTATTTGTTTATCATCCCTAGGTCGAACCGGACACTTGGAATCGTCAGTCAAAATAACAATTAGTACATATATAAAAAGCATACAATTTTTCAGAGAGACGTCAGAGAACAATAATTGGTAAAATTTATTTCAAAATCAATGCTGATCAGAGTGTAAATGGCTCCGAACAGCATTTCGTCAATTTATCTAAATAAAACAAATAATATAACATTGGCAGAACAGTATGATGAATAGGTGGAATCGAATGCTGGGCTAAGTGTAAAAGTTTTAGGCCAGCATTCACGTCGATGATTTTTATATGAAATATAATATTATAAATACAGTGAAGCAACCGAGACAACCAGAGGAATCACCGCGAACAATATAAATGTACGAATGTGCTCGCATTAAGATAACGATAATAAGCAGGTATATTTACTATATTACAAAGATAATATAGATCCACGCTAAACAGGATCTCTAGTCCCGGTTAGCATTTCGTCAATAGTATAAAATTCTTTATCTACGAGATGCTTCTTCACCTCCCTTCGAAACACCGCAGGCTCCAGATGTTTCAAATCGTCAGGCAGAACGTTAAATAGGCGCACACTCAAACACACAAAACTTTTTGACATTTTAGCCAATCTGTGCTCTATGGGCCGAACGCGGCCACCTGCGCGAGTATTATAGTCGTGTGCATCTGAGTTTAGTGGGGTATTTGAAAGATTTGACCGTGCATAACATAGACACTCGTATATGAGCATACCAGGTAAGGTTATAATCCCCAGCCCTTTGAAAATGCTACGATTAAGTGAAAGTAAAACAGTGTTTTTATTTTATAAGTTAAATTGAAATGTTATACACCTAAAAATCATTGACTCGATTTCATCTAGAAGATGACACATTTTTGGGTTCTCATCAAATATTTACGTCTACTTTTTAGTTTTATAAATATGATGATTACAAACAATTATTTTATAGAGAAATACATTCAAATTCAATACAATTAATACACAGAGGGTGAGTTTATCGTAGAGGCGCGATCTCTACCAATTAACCTTAAATATATTGAAATATTTATTACCCATTTCGATCCCGCAGTTATCTTTATATCATCACCAGATCATAATATAGTATGTGACCTTCCTAACTTCTTATTTTTCTTTCTACATTCCATTAAACTTAATAAAATATTATGCTCTTATGGTATAAAAAGCACATTCAAAATGTTCAATTTTTGTTAATATGTAATTTGTATAGTCGTATTTTGTATGGCATTAATAATCTTCGCATTTACACTGAAAATACTTTGACATGCAACCATGCGACATAATATAAAGTGGATGGATATAACACAAATCAATAACTCAATTTGTTTTCCTATAGCCTAGTAGTGTAAATACAATATATAATATATAATAATTATAATACATGTGTAGCATTTACCTGTACTCTATTTGTTGTTTTTACCTGTTTACATAAATATAATAATATAGTTGATATAGGTAGTTAAATTTACAAGCTGACGTCATTCGTATTTCAGACTTTGGTATGGGTTTGTGTACGTGAACTTAAAACTAATTAAAATACACCGCAACTGTTTCAGTGGAAAAGTTAACGATCTTGTATTAAAAAACTTTTACTATATAAAAAACATGTGTGTATTATTTTATTCAAATTAAGTTGAACTGCAAACTTTATTTCAGATCTTATTGCAAAAATCCTCTTTCTTCATGTCCAAAAGATAATGCTGAGCGATGTGTAACGAACGATACCCTCGAGGTAAAAATATCGAATGTAAAATGAAAAAAACTCCCAAACTCCCCTTTCACGACACAAGCTTTTAGTTTACTGTGAAAGGTGTACAAGGTTGTATTTGAGTTTATAACAAAAACCCAGATATATCTTTTGAAAAAAAAAAACTATAAAATAACTGGGAAGCATAAAAAATTATTTCTATGATATTATTAATGTTTCCGAATTTCTACAATAAAATAACTAAGTTTAAATATACAGTAGGCTGTAGGTAGCCAAAATGGACGCATATAAGAACATAGAAAATGAGAAACAATTTAATTGAAACGTTTTCAACCATAAATTTCAAATACGTTAAACATTGAATTTGATACAAGAGTAAACAATGTAATGGACTACAATTAATTGTTCGTATTGTTTTTAGCACAGTCCTTTTGGTATATGTTTGAAAATAAACATCAATATATTCAAGGCTAAAAATAACTGCCTTGAACTAATAATTACCTATTAGAACTTTGCAAATCAATTACCCAAGTTATTTTCGAAGACATCACACGAAACTTCATACCTACATAATATTATCAGTGTTGGATTCACTTCACCCACGTTCAAAGAGTGTCTAAACTTTTACAAAATAAAGTAAAGGTGTCGTCTTCATAATATCCCTTGAGGCCTGTCTTTATCTGTAGGTATATTATTAGGAATAAGTAGTACTTGGAAAATTCAATGACCTGATTTTACAACAACAGGACAATAAATTTAGAATCTAGGTTACAACCCCCCATCATATTATTATTTACTCCCCTGTATGAAATGTTAGATAATAATAAATACACCTTGTAATTAATTAAAGATAATTCTACTAGACAATGATTAATAATGATTAATTTTTAGTCTGTTTTCTATTTTATATAACATTTACCTACTATGTGTAATCACTTACAGAAGAAAATACAGAAATCTTCTTCAGAGAAATAATATAGACCAGTCGAGTATTAATACTACAGAAACAGAGTATTAGAAGAACGTAGAGAATGATGAATTACAGTTTTTTTTACCGCATTTTCGTATGAACTTTCGTGTAAAGCATAGTTGATAGAATGCTAATCGCTTAGATGTTTCAGCTACATAAAGGGGAGTTCTTAGGTTTATATTTTTTTGGTGTATTTTTAGAGCTTATTTTCAGCCGGAAATGAAATGAAGCATAAATATTTTTAGTAGATACTTACTCATTAATAAGGATAATAGAATATTATAACGATATTTCCCGAAAGTTTCACAATTATTTTTTCCTGTAGATTTTTCCTTCTTCATCTTTTTTGGAGTAGAGTTTTTGTAAACGACTTAATTATACAGATATAAAATGCAGATTTATATCTGTATAATTATGGCATCTTCCATAAGTTGAAAAGCCAGTAGAACTAAAATAAAATCTTTAAAATTTAATAAAGAAGCAAATGCACAGACAACCGCCTTATAAGTTTTTATGAGAAATTTTGTGGATGAAGGATTTCTCATATCACATTTTTCCACCATTTATGCTCTAAAAGATAAGATTTTTTCTACAAGTAACATAAGACTAAATAATCAATATTGAATCTGAAGAAATACATAATCAAATGATTTTATAAATAATTGTATGAATGGTTGTATTAAATCGCATATGTGATAATCCCGCCTGTTGACATTCTCTGTAAACATATGCTTGTATAAGAAATATTTTGATGCCAATATATTTTTTTTAATTTATTTATGAATATATTTTCTTATAGGTACTTTTTCTGTGGGTTCTCTGCAATTGACTCTTTTGATAAACTTAATCAAATAGTTTAAGTCAAACGGAAAAATTCATTAAACAGACCCAGGCTTTTTTCATGTAGGTACTTCAAAGAAAAAATATTAAATGTCAAAAAGGTAAAGACGCTTTTTTATTATGAGAAGTAGGTACTCTCAATACTCTGTACAAAATTAAAATAAGTGAAGAGCGCCTTCTACTTTGTTCCAATTTAATAACAATTATAAATAATCATTTTTTTTTCATTTTTTTTACGTTAGTTACTTCAATATCCATCTATAAATACCATGCGGGGTAGCCAGCAGATTCACCGAAAGTATATAGATTCATTATCCGTGTCAATAAAATGAAAACATTCGGGATGGGTGGCATACTTAAATGATCCTGAAAATGTAAAAAGTTATGTTTACAAAATTTTATTATTTTCTACGGCATTCTTACGTTCTAATATTACTGTCGTCGAATATCTGATCCAATTGGATCCTTCAACGCTCCTCCCGAGATCACAGGCGGAAAACAGCTTCCATCGATCAGAGCGTCTATGCGTCAGTTGAGTTACCTCTTTCCACGACATTCCATCTTCTGATGTCATCGTTGTAGTGTATTGTGAAAGATATATCGCAAACTATTGACATGATACATAAAAAAGTAAACTCTAGATATTTATCGATTTAATTATTTACTGATTTGACGGTAATGGTGTGGTATTTTCTAAACATTATTACAATACAAAACTTTTGACTTCGTTTGGAGTCAAATATTGAGCTTGAGAATGAAAGCATACCTGTTGAAACCTCGGTCGCACTTAGTGGTATAAGTAAAGTTTTTGTCTCAAACATTCGTACTAACTTATCAATTTGTATACAAAAACATTATGTATGCATGATTTGCGTACCTAACATTTATTTTCAATCGATTAACAGTATAATTAAAATGCGATAAAACACTTCACATAAATTATTAATTAATTTAAATATTTTATTACTAAGATAATAGGAAACTATAAAGTGTAATAGGCTTTCCAATATTATTAGATATTATTGAATTCTAATGTTTTATTATATTGCGTAAACCTATTAAAGATAGCGTATAATGTTTGTTTAATAATCTATCTTTTAATTTTATTGTCCCTTTCTTGGTAACGAATATAATGAAAATATATAAACTATATGAATGACATAAGATAATTATAAAGGTAACAATAATCTGATAATATTGAAAGATAAAAAGTGATTGAAAGAAAATAGTAGCATAACATATTTATGGACTGTTGACACAGATCGAACTTGTCCCAAACTCAGATATGAATCTTGTATTATGGGCATTATCGCAACTATACGGATATACAAAACAATAAACACATATACATGTAACAACCAGATTTTTTTTAAAAAGTACATTCCTCCTTTTGTGCTGGCTGGGAAGCGAACCCGTAACCTTGTGACTCAAAGGGAAGAGCGTTACCACTGCGCCACATCGGCCGTTTTGTTTAGTAGAAAACAATTATTTTTGTTATACTTTTTAATATACTTTGATGTAGGTATATATGTTAAAAATACAATTACAAATTTCGGTAATTTTTCCTACATTATGCGATCATTTAGCCTAATGCATTAGAATGACAACCTTAGAAGGTTGTCACTTCGGAACTTCATGGTCTATCTTATATCGGAGTAGGTACTCAAATAAAGGAGAAATAATCTACAATCTTGTTTATTAATATTTAACAATAATAATGTGATTGTGAGATCTTATTACGATTCCCACTATTATAATAATATGGGATTTTATTATAACATTATTATCTGTTATGTATTATACCTATATTATATGTTATCATTTTGGCGATTTGCCGGCTATCCTTGACATTATTCTATGCTCTTATCCTCTATAATATTCTCTTTTCCTCCTACTCTCCACACACTATTCTAGATACTGTTTCTTTCGACCCAATGTATGTCATATTTGATTATCTTTATCGTACGTTTACATGATTCATTTCTTCATATAGCTTCTTATCACGATAGTACCACAGAGAAAAAAAATATTTCCCTTCCTCTATATTATAACATTTTACCTCCTACCATTCTTACTATTTCACCTCTTATATTATTATTATCTTAAGTAGAACTACTCAGCAATTATAACAAATCAAGATATTCACTTATCTTTATTATTATTATGATTATAACTATACCATCACAGCATATCCCACAAGTGGGGTAGCCAGCAGACCAGCTGCATATAAAACATGCAAGCTGACTTCTCCGTGCCAATATAAAATTAAGACATTCAGGATGGGTGGCAAACCTCATCGCCGAATTTAAGATGTAAAATGTCTTATTTTTTCGAACACCTGCCTTTTACAGGACACTCGAAAACTTACGGAGAAGAGTGGGAGACCAATTCTTTACCGGGTGCTCCACGGGATATGATTATAATCTCATACTATTTATTTTGAAATTTTGTATTTCAGCACTTTTCCTTGCGAGTAAACTAGGGCGAAAATAAAATTTGGTATGTGAAATATTATTTCACCAAAGCGAAAAAGGAATTGAATTGATTTTACATACGATATAAATAAATATGTACCTATGTAAGCATTAATATTTGTTTTGTACCTACAGTGACGATCCTAGTTTTTGTGAGGCCCCGGGCGGATCAAGAAGCCAGTAACCCCGGGCAAAGCAATATTGCGAGACCCTTTACCTTGACAGAAAGCGATTATTATGGAAAAGAGCCAAAGCAAAGTAATAATGAGACAATTTTTTTACATAGGAATAAATCGAAAGTTTGTTTTTTTTTTAAACATATATCTGGGTTTTTGTTATAAACCCAAATACAACCTTATACACCTTTCACACTAAGCTAAAAGCTTGTGCCGTGAAAGGGGAATTTGCCGGCACCTGGGATCGAACCACGGACCCACTGTTCTGCAGGCCGAGACTCTACCTCCAGGCTACCGACGAACTCTTTCCAGCTATAAAAAAATATAATTTTAATCGTCGTGCGGTTTCCCGAGTAATTGCCCCTGCTCGACTGCAGTAAGGACCATTACTGTGTATCCAAGTAGGTACTTTGTAATAAATTATATGTTGATAAAATATCTTATAAAAGAGCGATTATTTTAATGGGCATATTCATTATTTATGTAGGTACTTAAAAGGATTATGATCCTGCGATTGAGATTCGAAAAATATCTGTATTTATTTATTTATTTATTCAAAAACAAGCTGTATATCTACAAACATAAATGGTAGCTTAAAACTAATTACTTTGAACAATAAAAATGGGAACTAAGTAAACCACAAAATGTATGCATGCATTTAGTATATTGTTTATGTCATGCTGTATGCACCAAGGTAAATTATATGCCTAGGTACAATGTTGTATTTTTACGTTGCATTTTCATATTACATATGTCATACTTCTTCCGGAATTATTCATTCATAATTATGAAACATGCGGCTGTCACAGAATTGAATTCTCACATCAATATTTTAGTCAATTTACGTGTAGGAATATTTTTATATCCTCTGTAGACATATACATCAGACAACTTACAGGGAAACCAATGTCTTTTATGAAAATTTATATCTTGAGAGAAATACAACAAAGATCATAGCTGATAATGTGCAAGCATTCATAAGATCACAAAGCATAGATATTTCTTCCCCTAACTGGCGTAAGTAGGCCTGAAAATTTGCTAAATTGAATTTAAAACATTGCTACATCTAATATTTTGATTTTTGCTACACCCTGAGACAAAATTAAGCTTGTTAATAAATCAATTACCAAATAAGCTATTTATCAAGTACCTAGTATAAAAACTGGATGCGTTTGATGCCATATTGCAGACAGATTAAGTAGTGTATGTGTGCTTATGTTATTGTATATTTTGTAGTATAATAATATATGCAAATGTATTGTAACGACACAAAAACAATACAGTGCAATGATGAAATAATAATATTTGCTATTACCATATTGTGTTCCATTGTCTGACGTGCGTTTATGATAAAACGTAATAGTAGATGTATAATAATAAACATATCGAGTAAAACCACTGAACCAAATAACCAAAACAATCACCTAAGTATAAAATTCTGCATAATACTAGCTAGTATTTATTTTGTTTTATGTGTTGTCAAATCACTTTGACCTGAACTCTCACTTTGATATAAGTCTCTCTGTCCTGGATCAGACAAAAGAAGTCCTCCTCTCGCCAAGCCCATAAAAACTCTCGCACTAAGCAATTGCTTGTATCGTAAAGGTTGTGTTTAACTGTGGCACAATTCGAGCTACGGTTATAGATAACCCAAGATAATTAAAAAAATAATTAATTAGCAAATTTTAAAAAGAGCATGTACTAGGAAAACAAAGTGTTTAATACCTACATAGTTATTCATTCGTATTTTCGGTAAAGTTAAAATTATTTAATACCCTTTTTCATTCCGCATAGATGAAAGTTCGTGATATTACTTTGTTAAATTATCAAAACCCTTCTATTAAATTATTGTCGTTGTTATTAATAAATAAATATTCTCTTTATTTGTCTCCATCAAACTGAGACGGAATATTAACCGGAAATAAAGCCCAGAGTTGTTCATGCGTTCATGGCAAAAGCTTATTGACTGTCGTAACTACCTACTAGTACCTAAAGCTGATTATGTTTTGTCAGAAAACCTCTTATCTGTTGTAAAAGCAGAGAATCGAAATATTTTTTCCTAGCCTTCATAAAATCTTATAATATTTATATTTAAAAAAGATTTTTGGAGTGGAGCACCCGGTAAAGAATTGGTCTCCCACTCTTCTGCGTAAGTTTTCGAGTGTCCTGTAAAAGGCAGGTGTTCGAAAAAAATAAGACATTTTACATCTTAAATTCAGCGATGAGGCTTGCCACCCATCCTGAATGTCTTGATTTTATATTGGCACGAAGAGGACAGTTTGCATGTTTCTTACGTGCAGCTGATCTGCTGGCTACCCCACTTGTGGGATATGCCGTGATGGTATAGTAGTAGTAGTAGTAGTAATTTTTGAATCAAAGCACTGTGCGAAGTTCCATGAAAGATGAAGCCATTCAAGGATCCTCTTAAATTTTACATTTCCGAGTGGTCGAAAAGATAAAAGTATCACGAAGTTAAATTATATAAAAACAAAACTGAGTGGGTACGTTAATATTTTTCTTTGCAAGATTTCCCCCCTCAAAATTTATCTATGTACCTATACTTTGGAGTTTTACAAAAAAAAATATTGTGAAACCGACCGTAATATACCTACATTTGAATAAAAATAGTTAGATTAGAGTGATAAGGTGTTATAGAATTAGCTATTATGGGCTCTGTAAAATAAATAAGCACGTGGATAAATATTGTATCCTAAATATTTAATGTACCTAATACAATATGTGTAACTTCTGACGTGGATGCCTTTATGTATCCAAGACTCTCATTTAATCTATTTATTTAATTATATTTATATTATGACGTGGATAGAATGTCCTAAAAATGATGAATTGTACAGTGTCCTTGAGGTGTTGTGGCACATAAATGACCCTTTAATGTTATCCAATATTAAAAATGGGAGTTTCGATAAGGTAAGTAGAATTTCTATAAAATTTCGATAAGGTAAGTAGAACGAAACTTAAACTATTACTTTGTTTTTTATAAGTAGGTGATAATATGTAACTCACCAAATTTATAAAGATACAATTTTTAAGGTGCATGTAAATAAAGAAATTTTCATATATTCTACATAATAAACTATTAAAAGGTTATTTTGTGGTCTTGATAAATTTAAAAATTATATCAACGTCATTGAATAATTATCTATATACAATAATTTTTAAAATGAAACACGATATTTAGTTATTCCACTATTGACTTTATTTATTTTTTACGAGTCGGCTCGCAAAAAATAAATAATGTCAATAGTGGAATAACTATTATCGTGTTTCATTTTAAAAATTATTAATATGAACTTCCACCAAGAACCGTCTGTTGATAAATTAAACATTATCTATATATAAACCAATGTAAGAGGTAAAAAATACCAGTACAAAAATCAAAAGCAGTAAGTTTTAGTTGGTAGATAAGTAGGTATATAAGATAATAATTAAATATGTAGGTAATATTAATTATCTCATTGTAATTAATTAATTTTAATGACCAAAGATAAATATTTATAACCAATATTTTTTCATTATATAATAATTGATGACGCCACAGATGATATCAATGTATTAATAATACAAGAACGCATCATGCACGGATATCCGACATGCTTAATTTATTCCTTCCCACGCATCACCTTAATGCTAATCCGGACTGTCACAGTGAATGTTGCACATAATTATCATAATTATTATTACAATACTTGCTATTGCTATTTTTATCCGCCTAATTTGTATGACATACGTAAGAATTGACACGTCTATAAAAGTGCAAATGACAATGCAGTATAAATTTACTGAAAAAGTAAAGGACTAGAATGTACACATTATTATATTTTGTCGGTTTTTTAAACAAACAATTCATACAAATAGTGAAACTAATGTAATTTGTATCTATCTTCGTTTCCTCAAAATCAGGATTTGTGGGAATTCTAGGACAAAAAACTTGATAAAGTAGAAATTTAGTATAGAATAAGATTTTATACTACACAAGGTCTATTTCACCAACGAAATTGATACTTTCTCGCAAAGTCGTCTAGAGTCGAACTACTGAATAACGCTAAAATTGACGTTTTGTTAGTGTTTTGACTTTGGCCGCAGGAATGTCGTGCGAAAAGTTAATTCAAATGATGCAAATTTACTCTGAATAGGGGAGGCTAGTTCTCATTTTGTGTTCCCGAGAAGAGCGACAAAGGGCGAACGAGTAAGAACAAGAAATGAAGATATAAATATTCATAATATATACGTGATATATTAAAAGATCATTAAACGAATGAGAACCACATTTATGTGAAATGTTTATTTTCTAAGATTACAAACATAATCATTACTGAGCCTATGTTCTGAGACGCACACCTATCTAGTAATTTATTACTTCGACAGCTATGCTTATTTAAAGTCACACTTCTAACTAAACGTACAAATGTTTCTTAGTTAGGTATCTCTCTAATTTATATTTTAATATATATCTATATTATAAGGGACATAGAGATACACTGACAAAACATTATTTGAGGGGAGTTCAGATATTATCATGAATATGAAAAAATATTTGTAATTGGAGTATTATTTTGTCGTGTGGCATAAAATCACAAAATAATCATATACCTAAACAGAATCGCTATGGTTTTTTTCCCTTTCAAAGTTACGAAACTTGTTTTTATCATACTTTATATATGTAGATACTTAACTCACTTATGGCTAACCTTTTTCTTTCCACAGACCGCTAGATATGTGTTTCTTTAAAACTCTTCCATTTTTTCAGTTCCGAGTTGTAGGTACATACCTACATCATTTTCATTATTCATAAGACAATGTCATGATCACATTTTTTGAACTCTTTCCTATTTTCCTTCCTTCATGACGTCTTCAATATTATGTCATCATTCTAACTTTTTAGGATTTTGAAATAATTTTCATTGAGTATGTTAAGAATAAATCAAACGTTGGATATAATTATAGTGCATACCGAACCAATACGTCCATTCAAAGATTTTCTTACTCATGATCTTCTTCTTCTTCATGTGTCTTGCCGGGTCCCCCCGACGTTGACGACCATTTGAGAGAAAGCTTCCCTGTCCTGGGCGGCGCGAAACAGCTCCTCCACGGTTCTGACACCGGTCCACTGTCGAATGTTTCGAAGCCAGGAGAGCTGTCTTCTGTCAACCCCTCTGCGGCCCTCGATCTTCCCCTTCATGACGAGCTGGAGTATAGTGTACTTGCTACCTCTCATTACATGGCCAAAATATGATATTTTACGGAGCTTAATAGTGGTGAACAAATTCTCTATTTACATTGGCTCTACGTAAAACATCAATGTTTGTTATCATATCGGTCCAGGATATTCTTAGCATTCTACGGTGGATCCACATTTCAAACGCTTCAAGGCGGTTAATTATATTAACTTTAAGAGTCCACGCCTCTACATCGTAAAGTAAGACCGACCATACATAACATTTGACCATTCTTTGTCTCAGCTTTAGGTTTATATTGTCGTCACAAAGAAGGTTTTTCATTTTATTAAATGCTGTTCGTGCCGCTTCTACTCATGATAACTTTCTTATTTATGTTACATAACGACAACGCATAATATGTATTTTATTCAGAAATACATATTGATAAATTTCTTATTTATGTGTAATATTTGACTTCTTCAATCCAACTTACACAGTCCTTCAGAGCTAATGAAATATGTAGGTATACAGTATAATGTTAATTCGCATCAAACGCCTGATTTACTTCAATTACAGTTTAACATTTTATAATTTGGTATATTTTGAACGTCCTTACGATTATTTGTTTTCCATTTAAATACTACATTGAGAAGTGTTGTGTGTTGACTATTTGAGAGTTTATTTATGCCTACATTCTCGTACGAGTAGATAAATATTTCATTCTCGCATTTCCCTATTACGTTTTCTCTCCCCTAATGGTATATTTATGCATATCTAATGGTGTCTAATAAATTAACTGTATGTTACCAAGACTAATTTAATTTCTTCGATGCATTAAATTATAAAATTATATAACATATTTCATCTCATAATTAGTCACTAAGTTAATATTATTTATATATTTAATTTAACACGTAACAATTTATATGGATGTTATTCACCGTTATTTTGATGCTTACTGGTGACAAAATTTACTCATCTTATACCGTATAACAATTTTTAACATTATCTATGTAGATTATAATAATAATCAACACCAATACTGCGTCTTTCGTATGACAGTTTGCCAGACATTTAACTGCTGGCAATGAACATACGAACATACTCTCAGTACAAAAAAAAGACATTTAAAATATATCGTTAAAAATTCATTTTAGAGGAATAAAATGTAAGCGGACTTCAAGTCCTAATATTCTATTATTTATTTAATAATTGCAGAAGAACCTTTATATCTCGTATTCTTTATTGGCATGCCTCCTAATCTCGGTTTAAAAATAAACATAATAAATGCTTAGACGTATACTTTTTTACCCTTTTAAGCCGAATCTCAATGCTTGAGTTTTCAAATATTTTATATCTGGGCTGTTTTGAATCATATTTGTAACTTTTTTATTCAGTGTCCAATAAATAAACGTCTCAGAAACCTCAATAGGAGAACTATGTCTACACAATGCAACATTGTGTAAAATCTAATCGGAAGAAATGAGAGAGGTGTCCCAACATTTACGAATTGGCTCTAGGCTGGAATAAGTGATCACTTTCGGTGTCCCTAGACAACGTTCACCAATTCCACCATTCTCACTGTCACGATGTAAGGTCCACTGGAATTGGTGAATCGAGGTTTCTGATTGGTTTTATCATCTGCACCCAAATCCGGTTAAACAATAAAAAAATTTGTAAATATTCTAAATAAACGTCTTTTAAAATATTATTGTATAACTAAATATTATAATTTATATTCGGTACTTGAAAGTTTTTTTTATCATGAAAAAGTTTCTGGGAAAAACTGTTTCATAAATAATATTTATTTCTACTCTACTCTACTTTCTACTATGAGTTCATTGCACGTGTAACATATCGAATAATTAACATTCAATTTTAATACGTATTGCTACAGGAATACTAACCATGGGTCTATTTTTAGATATTTCAGGACCTGATTGTGATATTGTTTCGTACAAGAGTACAAAGCATTGATTTAATAATACATAAATACCTACTTACCGCCTACCTATCTGCCTATATTCATGATAGATTTTCTGATACATGTTCCCTGTACAGTATTATGTTTAAATAATTCTATTCTATTCCATTTTCAAAGGTCATCCACTCGTTTACGAGTGATCAGGGATATTTAGATAATATTAATAATAATTTTTGTCCTTATTGATTTAAGTTTTTTAGCACATATATTTTCTTATTTTGTTTCAATAGAAATTATTCTGACAAAAGATACTTTAATAAGATAAGATCAGGTAATAAATACAAAAAATTATCTAAAATATATCATAAAAAATCAAAATATAATTGATGATTCGTGTAGGAAATGTCTGGCTAAACCGGAAACAATACAACATATAGTTTCGGGTTGTTCTACTCTCGCTCAAACTGAGTATACTTATAGACATAATCATGTCGCAAAAATAATACATCAAAATTTAGCAATTAAACACAATCTTTTAAAATCACAAAATGTAATACCTTATTATAAATACAACCCGGAACCGGTTTTAGAAAATCAAAATTACAGGCTCTATTATGATAAAACCATAATAACAGATAGACAAATACATCATAATAGACCCGATTTAGTATTACATGATAAACGTAATAAAATAACGTACCTAATAGACATCGCTGTTCCAAATATACAGAACTAGCAGGAGAAATAAAAAATATTTGGCATTCTAGATCCGTTTATATACTTAATACCTTTAGTCATGTCAGCTACAGGGGTAACTCCGAAATCTTTAATAAATAATTTACAAAAATTAGATTTACCGGTTAATTTGTACATTAAAATTCAAAAATCTATTATAATAAACACTTGTAATATTGTAAAAAAGTTTTTGAACACAGATATTTCAGGCACAATGCTGGTATTTTGATCCCGCGTTTTGAGCCTAATCCTTTGATATCCTGTATATCTGGATAGGTGATTTTTTCCCGGCAATAGACTGTTGAGTTTTTATGTGTAACCATGACTGATCATATGGAGACTTATCTGGTTGTATAATGCTGAGAAGTGTGGATGGCAATTCTGCCGCCGCGTAATAAAAAAAATGTCTTTGCCGTTATTAGAAAGTGACAATGCATTTATAAATCATGAGTATAGGTATAACCTGTATACGTTTATTACTATGCAAATAAAAATATCAAGCTTTTTCAATCACACTAAAAATATATTATGTACATGATCACAGCTAAGTGTCAAGTACTAAAATTTATCGACATTGACCGCGTCCACAATGCAGCTAAGAGTAAAGAAATGGAAGGAGATAAAGAGCTTTCGCTGGGTCATTCGTTTGGCAACTTTCTTTGTCTGTATGTACAAATTGAGAAATATAAACAAATTACTGGACAGGGAAATTGCCATGTGTTGCTATGGTTTAAAGTATGGTAATTTTTGGGACACTTATACTCACAAAAATAATAAGTTAATTGTATTTATTTCTTGTTTAAATAAACGTAAAACATACCTTCATAAGTAGCTACTCTTCTGTAGCAGGTATTATTTATGAATGTACATATTCTACTTACTTATGTTCATATTTACCCTTTCCAAATTAACCCCTTTAAACGAAGATCACAGAATATACAATGCTTATCTATGTACGCATCCAGCTGACATCATTTTACATCCATAAGAAACTAGAAATCTACTCCCTTCATATACTACGTGGGTTTGTATCAAGACATAATGTACTACATAACATACACTGCTGTACATATATATATACAGAGTACATCCGTATTATAAGGAAAACTGCCCTAAGTATGACTTTTATGAGAATATATTGTTGTTCCTTGAACATTTCACGAATAGTAAAGTGAAATTTTTCCCCCAGTGATCGTTTGCCAAAATATCAAAACTACGGGAGTCCAGTGTACAGGAAACTTGAGCATTTTATCATGAGAGAGTTTAGATAGATAGAGTACAGATGTATGCAAGAATACAACTTTTTTTTATACATCATTCCAGAACATCTCTTGTACAGTTTATTATGAAGTGTGTTTTATTAGAAAAGTAAATGGATATAGTAAATAATTGATTTCCGAAGATTAACTGACGATATATTCTTTACAATTTAGTAATCTTATATATAATGAGTAACAATCCATTGGATTGGTCTGCAACGAGTTTGGACTTTCTTCTCCACTCCTCCCTATTCTCAGCCAGTCTCTTCAACTCCGTGTATGAGCCACAGCTCATTTCCCTCTTCAGTTGGTCCATATAGGCGTCTCTCGGTCGGCCTCTGCCATTTGTGCCTTCGGTTCTACCCTCTGCGATTGCGATGAGCAGTCCTGGGTGCTTGATGTTGTGGCCAATCCAGTAAGCTCGTTGTTGGCAGATTCTTTTGAGGAGTTGCACTTCTTCGTTTTCGAGGTGTTCCGACCAATGAATCTTCAGCATGCGTCTATAGCTAATCTTATGACGTCGATATTAGAGCATAGGTTAGGTATGTAGTTAGAAGAGGTAAATCAGTGTACTTATGTAAAATTGCTTTAAATTGTAATAAAATAAAATATATAAAATAGACTAGTTTCTGCTCCAGAGTTGAGATAACGGTGATGAACTCGGTTTAACCAGAAACATCATTTTTAATTAAATTTGTTTATACAACTATCAGTGACCGATTATTCATCTCTCATAAATGCCTATATGGCAGAATATTAGGAACGGTTTTAATTATTTCATTACGGTTTTAAATATTTTGTTAAAACTGTCACTGTTTTACTTGTAAATTTTATGTATGTATATTTTGACATGTAATAGGCTTATGCCGTGGATTTTTGTAAATAAATAAATAAATAATCAAAGCGTTCAGAAGTACCTAACAGTCATTTTTTATTACACTTCATTTCAGATACATAAACTGCTTGTGTTCAGAAATTAGCATATCTTGATATCAATATCTTATTGTAAAATAGTATAAATAATAAGACAAACATTAATTGTATTTCAAACCCACGTGAGATATGTAAAATATAGGAGTGGTAGTCCATATCAAATGCATGAAACTTTATATAAACCTAATGAGTATAATATGTATTAGACATCGATATCCAGGCATAGAAAGTTGTGATTGTGGCACCATAATAAATTAACATTAAAATTGAACATTAATATAAAATAATATAAATGATATGTTTAATTTACTAAGAGATGTAATATCAAATGAATATATAATATATCTTGCGGAGAAAGTGAAATGCATAGAAGTCTCATTATAATTTTCTTCTACCTTTGATCCAAACATACTCACAGATACTCTATGTGTGTCTAATCAAGGTGATAAATAATGTATTATGAATCGAGAACCACTAATGAGTGTTTGTGTATATCTATTTTGATTAATGAGAAAGACCTGATTTAGGAGAGTCACAAATTCGGTCCTGTACTCATGCGTATTAAAATATAAATGAGATCATTTTCATCCGTCATAAAATACTTCAATTAACGAAATATTCTGCTAAATCAGAGCCTAATGTTTTCAGTTTTCAATTTATTCAATTCATAGTATTTTTAATTAAGTTTTTCAGTTTGTAAAGCTTGGCTACAAAAATTAGTTTATTACGTAATAATTTCTACTGATAAAATTCTTAATCTTCTTGCTTATTCCAAGAATTAAATACAGGTCTAAGTAATAAATATTGTATTTTCTGCGAATTAATTAAGTTCATAATGCTATTATTGTAATTTTCTTCAATAGGTATCTTAGAATTTCAATTATCAAGTATATTTTGATAAAATACTAATCTTACCTTACAAAGATAAAATTCATTCTATTACAAATAACTAATGAATATTTTTCCAAGTTTTTCGTAGAGTTATTTTCGCTTATTAGTTGTTATTGAGAATAGGTTATATTATAATCCTACCGCAATTAAATGAAATTTAATTGTATGTACTATGAAGATCTTCAAATAGGTAACAGTCGAACAACTGAAATTCCCACTTTTTTGGATATTTGAAGAGTGAAAGATCTGTCCGTATTTATGAACAAAACGCAGCTGGGGTTCTTCTTAAGACAGATACATCCTCTTCGTCATGCTTTTATCATCCATACGCTCCACATGTCCAAACCATCCTAACTTATTTACACATATTTTGTCCACAACACTCCTCTTGCGTCCGCTCCTAATGCACTCATTCTTCATTCTATCACGCAGTGTTTTATCAATCATTACTCTTAGCGATCGTACTTTCATCCTCCTTCAACCACGTCTATGTTTCGCTCGCACACATAAGTAATGGTACCAAAATGGCATTATGAAGCAGCATTTTTTTATGACAAAATATCCGAGATCGAATGAATTATGTATCATCATGCATCATTAAGAGCCAAAATTACACATAATATAAGATCAAAGTATAATAGCTGTATGAAAATCAATATCCGAATTCAATTTAACCTGTAATGGAGTGAGATTTTGTTCGAGTGTATGCATGAGTGAGATTTTGTTCGGTCCTAATGGAGTGAATTTTTTCACCATTATATTTTTTTTAAGTATCACATTATATAAATATCATACTGATTATTCCATAAAAAATGATATAGGTACGCGTCGTAATATTGACAGACGTACCTGTACGTCCATACTCATATTTGCACTGATTCTCCTCGCCGTACCCCTACGGCCATACCACTTTAGAGGTTTTAAATACACATAAGTTCATAGATCTATGAATAGTTATTTACAATATTTTTACGAGGGCATAATATCTGATAAATGAATTTGCGGTGCCGCCAGTGTTCATTACATACAAAGAAAAAAGCCGATTGAATCAATTCAATTTAGTTTATGTATTGAATCACATAGCATTCTGATTGTAAGTGGCTTCATTTCCGTACCATCTTATCCTCTATAAGAACTAATAGATGTATTTATGTATTATTGTATTGATGTAGTATGACAGTTCGATTTGATTAGTATGAAGGTCAATCTAAGATCAGACGATTGCATATTATATTATTACAAAATAATACTAACGGCCGTACTGACAAATAATAAGCATATTTAGTCTCTGCTAACTTAACAGGTTTAAAGTTAACACTGTTAAAATGGAAAACCTTGCGTTGGTGAAATCAAAACCTTCACGAACAATGGTTTTTCTATGGTGCTTTAGTCAATATTATACAAAAAATATACATTTTGCAATCCAAATTGACATTTGTAACAATTAATTATAGTCAGATATTATTATTATTATTCATAGGCATTCCACCCGGTACGAGTGATTTGTGGCATATTCAGACATAAACAAGGCCAATTTCTCTTTGTGATCAAGGTAACATAAAATGTATAGAAAAATTACACAAACCGAGCTAGTCCCAATTATGATATTTGTTTATTTATTATTTTTGCACATCATCATTATAATTATAACAGTGTTAACAAAACAATATAAAATTTAAAAAACTAGGACGATGTGCAGTGGCGATATGATTTTTTTTATATGGATATGGATACTATGGAGACGAAGCACACAGGTGAATAGCAGTTATTTATTGTTCATGAATACGGTTGTAAATATATTTTGATAAAGGACAATAAAATAGATATAAAAAATCACTTATTTCATATTATTATAAACATCTATTTGTATAGGTTAAGATAATAGAGAATATTATTGCCTATTGAAAAATATTTTGACGCCATCGTTTTAATAATATTATACATCTAATAGTACCTATATTCACACGAGGCGAATATCGCCAAGAAACCAAAATATTGTCAGCGGTTTGAACCATGTTAATAGATTTTTAATAAATTTGAAACGATTCAAAGTAGTAAATGTGATATCGTTTCATGTTGATCACCTTTCAACTTTTGTTTGTTCTACTACATATGTCGGTTTTTCTTTATGCGTGGGCGTAGATAGGCGCTATATCCATATTTATGCTCGAAACTATTTGTCGTTGGTCCATTGGTTTGTGTTGTGTACTCGTACATCTTTTACGTATCGCTTTTACATTTTTTTTAATCCTTAGTGCTTAATATGTTTAAAATCCTCTACATTTTCGAGCAAAGATACACACTCTGGGATCTTTGTATCGACGTCCACCATTTTTAAAACTAAGTTAAAATCGAAGCGCATCTGACACATTGAAAATATTTCGGTGAACTGTCTAAGTACGTTTCATGTTTTCGGTCGTTTCACAGATTTTCATTTTTTATTGAAACAAAATCGTTCGGCCTTTATGTTGTTTTGTGTGAACACCACGTTAGCATAATATAACATTTATCTATTCAAGTCGTTCTTCACAATTCAATAGTTTAGTCTGAAACACAAACCCATTACTGCATAAGGTTTATTCCTGCATATTTCTTTACGATTTCTTCAACACTTACAAAACATTACCTCAATATGCCTAAAATGAGTTTTTTTTTTTTTACTAATTTTACTTTTTTAGATCTGGAGCGTCCCGTTTTCGGGACGTTATGCATAGATGTTACATTTCAGTCTTATATAGAGAAATTAAATATTACTCATTGTGTTTTTTATATATCTATTTATTTTTAAGTTTTCAAATAATATAAGTGTGAATATATTTTATAACATTTTAATACTTGAATTACCTTTAGCTAAACATAAACTTAGAATTTTACTTACATTTATATAGAAAAAAAAATATATGTAAATCAGTGAAATAAAAATTAACTCATGTTATTTATGTATGGTAAATTTTGAAACATTTTGGATGAAGTCCGACTGAACATTTTTCACAAACGTACACAGTTTTTCCTTTGCAATGAGCACAGCGGCGTTGCGTATTTTTTTCATTTTCCACAATCCAGTGGTTTGTGCAATCATTGCGTATGCTCGTCAATGGCTTAGGAAAAACCCGTCCCTTATTGGAATCAATTCCATGTTTTTTCAATAACGTGATCGCAACATACCTTCTAAAATTTAGCAAACAGTCTGAATGACTGCAGTTTTTTAACCGTTTTGCCAATAACCAACTATTTACAATTGTTACATCCAGAAAATAAGCGAAAATTGGCCACCACCATTTTTTTATTCTCATTCTCGACCTATAAGCTGCCACGAGCTGATCCATTTTGTCGACACCTCCCATGTTTAGATTATACGCCATCACAACCGATGGCTGAGAAATATTTATAAGGCCTTTTTTTTCTCGAGACCAACAATCTACAGGCTGGATGGAAAGCTCTTGGAAGTTCGTAGCCATAGTAACCACGTTGTTATCATTCCATCGAATCAACATAACCCCATCATCGCTTACACGGTAATCATAATCACCACGTTTTTTTCTTTTTCGCATCTCTGTGACATGGACCAATGGACATTTTTGTGTGCGATCAGCTCGTATTGTTCCAGTAGCGCAAATTCCGATAGATCGTAGGTAACTCATCAAATCCAAAGAAGTGAAGTAGTTGTCAAAAAACACTTTATGGCCAGCTTTTGTTGGGATATTTCCGTCATTCAATAGTGATACAACAACATCTCCTCCAACACCAAATACCTTTTCGTTATTCCCCTTTCCCGTATATATTTGAAAATTCATCATATACCCATCGCTTGAACATAAAGCCCAATTTTTAAAACCAAATCGGATGGGTTTCCCTCGAATGAATTGCTTTGCGTAGTGATTGCCGTAATAGGGAATCATACTTTCATCTACACAGATATTTTCATCAACCCCTCCGTGATATCTAAATGATTCATTTAGTTTCTGAAGAAATGGTCGAAGTTTGAATAGGCGATCGTTCTTATCAATTTTAGAATTATCGTTCAGATGAATATGTCTAAGTATTGTTTCAAATCGATTACACCTCATAGATTTCGCTAAAATATGTGGCACATCTTCTTCTTTTGACCAATACATACGCTTGTTAGGATATTTTCCGTATCCAGATAATAAAAGTCCACCAATTATGACAAACAATTCATCTTTAGTCATTTCTAAATTAATATTTTTTTGCGTTTTAGCATATAAATTAGTTTCATGTAAAATATGATCTAATAACTCTTCGTTGAAAAATAATGAAAAGAAATCGATCGGAGTTTCGCACTTGGTTGCCTCAACCGATGATCCAACGGGAGTGCAGACAGTTTGCAAATCAGACTCAAGATCTTTTTTAAACCATCTTCTCTCTGTCCTCGTACGTTTTGTAGGCGGTGGAATCAAGGAATCTTCTTCTTCAAGATCTGCGGATGTAGCTACTTGCACTTCACAAGCGGAATTCAGCAATCTCCATCCCAAATGATTCATTTCTCCTTCGTTTTCATCATCACTCTTATCCGAATCTTCGTCTGTATCATTACCTGTCTCTTCGGGCGGAATCGCATAAATAATTGACTCAAAATTATTGTCAGTGTCTTGTCTTTCTAATTCACTGATTATTTCTTCGACACTCAATCTGGTAAAAAAATAAAATATCTATGAATAAATCATTATCAAGCAGCTGAAATGATTTCAAGGGAAAGAAGAACATTACGAAGTGAAATGTTAATTCGAAAATTAAAACGAAATTAGAAACGAATGAATTAGTAAAATAAATAAGTAAATTTATTTGAATGAATTTCCAATAGTTATGTACTTTTTGTAAATTTTCTATCCCAACTTGACATAAAATGTTAACATTTTTCGCACTAAAATAATACACAATTCAATTATTTCATCGTTTTGCAAAAATATATAAAAAAAGTAATGAAGTTTTGAAAATAATGACGTGCGCGAAACGTTAGTTGGTACTAAGTGTATATTCTCAAAGTGTCATGAATGCATAACGTCCTATAAAAAGGATCTCAAAAACTAACTGAAGATTACGCACAAATATAAAATGTTAATCATTGATTGTTATATATCAAATGAAAGCTGAATGTTTTTATTTCGACACTGTTTTAATATTATTTTCATAATAAACAAAAAAATATAAGTTTTTATCAAATTTCTTACCCAGCGCGCACACTGTAAACTCGCTTGGCGGCCATCTTGGATTCAACTAGCTATTCCAAAGAAATCAATGCATTGTTGCCAAATATATTGACGCTACGAAGTTGCCAATTTATTTAGCTTCATATTGGTCCAAAAAAAAACAAAGATATCTTTATGTATACTCAAAAATTATACAAAATACTGAGATCCTAAAAACGGGATCTTATGTCGTAATGGGTTAAATCGTTCGACATAAATTACATATTTGTATTGTTTGATCATAATTGTGTAGAATTTAGTAGACATTTGTTATAAATAATTACTTTATTTTCGATCTTCAAGTAAAAGAGGATCGAATTTGATCTTCGTGTATTTCTTCCCTAAATAATTAACAACATAATGTAGTACCTATTTGTAGAATATTACGTATAATTTAAAAGAAGAACACATTCTAAGCACGCAAACTTAATTGAAATAATCTATGAATGTACTGAAAAAAAATAATTCTATAGTTACGTTACGATATTTTAACCTTATTTTTTTTAATTTAATCTTGTAAAGCAGCAGTCTCTAACCCCGCGGTCCGCAGAAGAAACATGAACGTCAGTCTTTTTTGTTGAGAAGATCATGAAAATTTTTCTCACTCATTTTCACTAATCGCCACCACAGCGGGCCGCGGTAAAATAATCAAACATTGATCGGTTCACGGCGAAAAAAAGGTTGTAGACCACTGCTGAAAAGGAAGCAGTATGATGGAATTTTTATACATACAGAGATCAAAGCAATATATAACTGTTCATAACTTTGTCTTCATCATCATCATCAAGTTGTTTGCTTATACTCTTTGCTTCCATCACTGTCATATAATTACATGCATGCTTTCCTATTTAATGTGCACCACAGCTTTCCGATCTCTAGGATGTAGTTTATATTATTATGATCTTGCCATTTTAGAAACAATTTTACAATTTTGACTTTTAAAAAGTCTCTAGTTTTATGTTAATTCGTTTTCTGTAGGTATACAAAAAAAATCACCTTCATTAAAATTAAATACATATTTTCTACATAATAACCTACTCCACATTAAAATATTCCTCATCATGTATACCTACCTACTTTACACACGTAAGGATGAATTCGGTTAGTATAAAACAAATATTTACTTAGGAATAACTATGTTAACCTGACCGCAGACCTCTATAAGTCTATACTCTATGCTTGTACGTGAAAACATAATATTGAATTGAAGATATACTTCATAGGTTCAAATGAATATAAATACATAGTTGTAATACTAAATGTATTACCTAGCAAGAACCAAAATAAACATTTCTCTAATTGAAATGTACATCCCCAAACACGTGTTGTAGTTTGATGTTCAATTTAAATACATTTTCTATGTACAAGTATCTATCTACTATTTACCTTGCAGTTGGCTGAAAATAGATCAGTACAGAGATAGCTATGTACTTTCATGTAGTCATAAACTTACTCTCATTTTATCTCGTCTGCATCTATTCAAATCAATACGAGTACCAGTTATTTGCATTATTCTTAGTATCATAAAAATCGTTTACTGCAGTAGATATTTTACGAGTTTATGGAAATAACCTTTAGCACTTTTTTACTATTGAATCATGTTGATTTTTGCTGAAGCTTCATAAATGTATGCAAGATAGCGTTCAGTTGGATAAAAGAGTGTATATTTATAACTATTCATTGTTATGGACGATTCGGAAAAAAATGGATTTAAAGCTTAAAAAAAGCGATAATAGAACTCTTCTCTGGCAATCGTTTTGATAATAATGCAAGTAGAAAAGACAATAGATAAAAAGGATTTTTTTTAGAAATAATGAATTTGGAAAACTGAACGATGAATTTAAGCAGAGGTTCAAGGAAATAATGTATTATCTTCTATATTACCTTGGAGATGGTTGATAAATAATGTATGTAATTTATATCAATCGAGCCTTGATACCTTAAAGCTAAATTTTCGTTTGAATGGTTTTATTCTGAAGTTGATATAAATTGATTTTCCGATTTTCTTTCTTTAAATGCCTTGAAGATATTCTTAGTAACATACTTTACTTGTCTCTGTTATCCATTTCCATTTAATGCGGAGGAGTTGTAAAATATGTATCCAAATAAAATCTACTAAAGCAAGAGGATTGTTTGCGAATGACAGAAATAATGGTTAATGGACGGAATAAATAAATGATTAAAAGTAGAGTTTCACCTTATTGTCAAAATCGTTAACAAGTTGCGTAAATTATAGTCTTGAGAAAATTCTACTAACAGAAACGTCATGTATATTTGATTATCCATCTTATTTTTACAATTAACTATTGAATGAAGTCACATACTCTTACGAGTATACAAATTAAACACATGAGACTATCATATTTTCATTGAATTTTTATGCAGCAAATCCCCGCCTACGTAACCTAAGAACTTTCTTAATGGACAGACATAGTAACAATGTCAGTCAAAATAGTCCAATCAGCAGAATGTGTAGATTATATAATGTTTTATGCTCACATTGCGTGGATGGTGCGGATGTCTTTTGTCATTCACTGACGGTGTTCAGAAGGAGTGTTGCCTCCAACTTTGGTATCTTTGTAGATTGACATTTTTTTGTTTTTTTGATCGGTGCTTGTTTGGTGCAGGTTCAGTTTGTACTGGGCCTGCGGTGATTGTGGTCTGCTTTTGTTTGATTGTTTTTTTTTCTCTATCATTCTTTTGTTTACATTAATATGTGTACCTATGCTGTAGACACACTTAATTGGGGGGTTGGCCTGGCCGAATTAATGTATGTTGTTTTTATTTTTTTGTGTGTTTTTTGTCAACTTTCTGTTTGTGTCTCTGATTAATAAATAAATAAATATAAGGCTTAGAAAAGACAACGTACCTTATTTGGACGCCTTGGATGGAACTCGAGCCTGCAATCTAACCTTGTCGCGAGCTGCGTTTTGTCCAATTAAGCTATCAGAAGACACGCCGAAAACCGCGACGTAGAAGGACTTTGTCTTCCCCAACCTTTATATGATATTAATATTTCATATATTTCTAGTGTTAAAGTTACATATTATATTTGAATATATTGTATGAAGTAACAGGAACTATTATATAGAAATTCTGTTAGTATACACATTAAGTGTATTTAATAGTTATGAGAAATCAGGACAACATTCAGGTCTCGTAATATTTACTCCAAACGGAACAAAGGCAGGAATTCCTTTCAAACAATGACATCGAAATTAATAAAGGCATCTAATTGCTTTTCCTGTTTTTGATATGCTTATAGGAGTGTGAAATAAAGATCTATAGGCTTTCTAATAACGTTTCTATTGCTTGATATCAATATATTTACGAACATCCTTACCATTTCTCCGTTTGGCACTGGAGACAACAATTTTCTCCTTTTTTAAATTTTGTAGTAGATATGTTTTAATAGACAGAAATTCACAACAATATACCAAGACAATTGTTTCATTCTCCTTTCGGCCTCTACAGAATCAAAATCACTTAAATGTTCTTCTTTATTTAATTTTGCAGTAGATATGTTTCAATAGACAGAAAATCACAACAATATACCAAGAGAATTTTTTCGTTCTCCTTTCGGTCTCTACAGAATCAAAATCACTTATTTTTCATTCTCTATTGCGCAATGCTTCCAGAAACAGAATCACACAGCTTTACAAACTCAGCTACTTAATTCAATCTTGATTGAATTTCCAAGTAGAACTTTCATTTAAAATTCCCAACATAAGTTATTTTACTGCGCTGCGGGACACAATTTTTTTGTTAAAATGTATGTATCTATTTGTGAACTGTGTCATTGTGAAAGGTCACATAACACCAAATTACCAAAAATAATGAAAACATTAATCCCTTATAATTCTTTGTAATGGAATAACTGTCAAATATTAATGAAATACCAAATATGAACAGACAAAGAAAACCCACCTTCATTAAGAATTTTTCCAATAATAATATGGGTTTAATTAATTTCATATTATCTACTGATAATAATAATGTGAAAGATTGGGAATTACGACCGGACTGCCCAACGAATTTATACTACGATACGAGTATAATAGTTTTCTATATAAAATATACGTAATCATAGTAATATGGAATGTACCCCAGTGTTACATTAACTAATGTAATATTTGCAGTACATGTGTGAGGAATAATCTTTATACAAATATTTTTGTTTGTTCGTAAATTTGAATGTATTTGTCAATATTTATAAATTTAGAGTTTTACAATATCATATTATTTGCAATAGAAATATAATATTCTCGCTGGGCATAAGTATTTGTCGGCAGAATACATTTTTCTGCTGAACATAACATCAATATTATGCTGATCGTTTAAATGATAGCCTGAAATTATACCTAATCAATAATACCTACATTCAAAATTTTGAACTTTAATCAGAAATTAGTGGAGAACTGTATCCAAGTTTACTATGGAAATGCAAATGATCGATGGGTTTGATGGTGTATATGATTGTATTCTTTATATTGTATGACATGTTTTCTGGTGTTATTTTAGTTATGTTTTACTACTTTATTATTTTTTTCTTTATATTATGTTATTCGTCAATATATTATATTTGTGATTAAATGCAACATTTCAATTTAATAACGTTAAAGGTTGATGAGGTATTCTCCCATCCTGAAGAACTTTTTATGGTAAAAGAGATGAATGAGTTTTTCGAGTAAGTTATAAATAGGTAGAGAAAGAACGAGCTTAAAGCTGGTATGTGATATTACATTTCGCCTCGTGTCACTTTCTACTGCTGAATCTAATAACCACCGGAAGGAAGACTCTCACACATAATGAACATTATATTGTTAATTACCAAGTTAACGAACACATACACCCACACACGTCATACTGCAGTAATAAGGCAAGCATAATGTACCTACTTTCATCATAAAATTAATATTGTCAAGAAATTTTGTATGAGTATGACCAGACTAGTTCCATGAGAGTTTAAGTGAAAAATATGTGCAGTTTTCTCCTTTTATAAATCGGTCTCTCACTGCTGAGAATCGTTATTACCATAAATCTAGTTGCGCGTAAGTCCTCTCCACAGTATCCTGTTCTCTGCCATATACCTACCTACCTATTTTCTACTGGAGACAATGGAGACATAAATTTCTAGCGATTTTCATTTTGGGAATGTGGTCGTTATACATAATAAGACTATGTACCTAACACTTGTTAAATAATATTTCTTTATTTATTCATTCTTTACTGTACAAACAAACAATTTGAATACAAACAATTTTATAAAGAAATACATTTTTATCAAGCCATAATAAAGTATGATTGAATAATAATTATATAAGAAACTACCCAAATATTATACTCAAATCACCTACACAATAATAATATGTACTTAGTTATTTCTCAAAAAATAATAATGGAAACAATCCTTTTAGTACCTACATGTATTTGTATGTAGGTATAAAAGTGTCCAAGACTGTATTATTGAATTTAAATGTACCTACTACTGTTTCAACAGGATGTCTGAGGTGACTATAAGATATTCTTACACTCTATGTCGTTTATTGACTTACTTAAAGTTGATTTGAACACGAGGCAAGAGAACAATGTTACTGTAGTACCCATCTACTGGCTCGGCACACGCCACGATGACCACAATATTAACCACGTAAGAAAAGGAATAATAGTGCACTACATACAATGTATGATAATATAGAACTTATTTATCGCCTAACTGCAACGATGCATGAAATGTGTGAAGCGTGCAATGGTACAATGTAAAGGTAAGTAATAAGTATCACTGAGAATACGGGACATAAAACTGATTTTATATGCACCTTTTATTACCTTCATTCGTATCTTATCTCCCTCGTGGTGTTGGATTAAACATTGTTTCAAAAAGTGGCGATAGACTTCTCATAATATTATGATGTATCTCTAGACATGCAACTCATACCTATTTAAAATACTGCTATTGCAAAGGGTCCGTTGAATTCTGTATTAAAAAGTCTTCTACTCGTTAACGAGTGATCAGGATACAGGAAGGTCTTATATCCACAAAATTAGCTCTTCAATCATATTCCAGTGTTTTTTTTCATCATATTCCATATTCCAGCAGTCAAATGGAAAATAAAAACTTAATCAAGTAGACTCTTCTGTTTTGTGGTATTATTCATAGTCAAAATAAATTAAATGGAAATAGGTATATAAGAAAATATTTGTTCACGTGGAATATTTTTGGAAAAGTAATTTTTTTAAAAGTCCAACAATTGGAATTATTTGCAATAAGGAAAATAAATGATATTTATTTTTCAAAAATGAAACATTTATTTTAGACGATTTTTAATAATAATATTTAAAAAGAAATAATATTTAAAAAAAATAATAACACAATAATAATAAAATTACATATTGTATGTTTGGTAGGTTGGGTTTTACATTTATATAATAATAATTATCATTTAATATTGATAAATACAATAAACTAGGTATATACACATAATATTGTATATTTAAATACTTACATAAACACATCTAGACATTACAATATAAATACATAGTAATTATGTATTTAAGTTTTAAACATAGTTTCGTTTAGTAAGTAGGCATAAAACGTAAATAGATACACTGCATTATAACTAACAGACATATTATATTTATATTGATTTAAAAATGCGATTGACATGAAGTCCAATTCATAGTATTGTATGATAAAAATTAAACATATCTATCATGAAAGTTAAATTAATGAAATGAAATTGTCAATGAAAACGAAAATAGGAAATTAATAATAGTTTGCTATTATTATTAACAGTGATAATGACAGGCGATATTGATTGAAAATATGGATTTATTTTACATAGATATTTAGCTTCCGAAGAAGCTATTACTGAGATAATTTATATTCACTACGCAGTTATTATGTTGCGAAAAATGTAAAAAACAAAAATGTTTCTAAATCAAACTGAAATGAAACATATGAAATGGTAATATTATAGACGGGTACAGTAAAGGTATGTTAAAAGGGAAAGAATTACAATTTTAATACAATTTTTAATTAAATTTGTGCAGCTAAGAAGACTAGATCTTGTAAAGAGGAAGTACAACAAGAATAAAATAATAATTAGTACTACTCTATCAACTTAACCAATCTCGTTATTTTTCAAGATTAATTAACCCAAAATCCACCCTAAAATATTCCCAAAACCATAAACCATCATATATTATTTTAATATACACTGTTCAAATAGGGGGGGTAAAATTATTTAGAAAAAGAATATCACGCAGGCTTCTATTATTAGAAAACCAGTAAGTAATGTGACATTTATTAAACGTTGTGATACCATGTCTGACAAGCGCAAAACGTAGGCACATGTTAAATACATGTCATGTACATTTTTAGTACATATAGGTATGTAATTTAATATTACAATATGATGAACGATATTTTCGTTATTAGGTTGCTTAAGGTACAACCTATGTCATAGGTATATTCAAAATGCGTGAATATTTCATTTGTTATGTTATAAATATTTTCAAAGAAATCATTGAGAAAGAATTTCTTGAATTCTTTAATATGTTTTGTCCACATGTTGGGTATCTATACCAACGACTGGTAAAGAATAGATATTATATTTATTATTCAAAATTTATCGAAAATGATTTATGGTGTTCGAATAGTTAATTTTTTATTACATCCAGTGTTCTTTATCTCATTTGACGTAATTTTAAATATACCGAGGTATTTGAGCAATTTTATTATTGAAAATCTGCAAATAACTGATGAAACTAAAATGAGAAAAAATATGACATATTCCATCCATTAGTAGATTCATCATTCACAGTTCATCACATCAACTTCACTCTCCTAGTATGTGTGTAATCAAATAATAAATGTCTAAATATGCAAATGTTTAAACATAATTATACATATTGAAATAATAAAATATACAACTTGTAAATACTTGTACATCTATGTATATATGTATGCGTATTTATTTTTGCGGGAAACATAATAAAACACTGACTTATTTTATTTTCACTCTCAAATAATATTCGAAAATTGGGACTTTCAATTAACGCCAATTTTTCATTCATGATTTTGGACACTGGATATACTTACTAATAATTGATAAATGAATAGGTGTCCTGGAAAACGTTGCAACCAACAAAACTGAATTTCTGAGTAGACCACCATGCTAGTTTTAAATTAGTTATGTACCTGTAAAAAGACAGGGTCAATTAAGATATAACCAAATAGACAATATTGGTTAAAATGTTAGATACAGAATATCCGAATGAGATTATCTATTCAACTTTATTAAAAAGTATGAACTTGTGTTTTTTATTCTAGTGGATATTTTACATGAGGCTATGATAACCAAATTTAAGAGAACCATTTATCATCAAAAAAGGTGTAAGTAATACATAATAATTGCAATCAAGTAATCTTGATTTAAATAATATGTAATATATGAATGACGATGTTAATTCTAGTTTATCAATACATATAATAATTAGCAATGGTCAAGGTATTGGATAATTGGTTTAAAGCTTCATATTTTAATAATTATAAAACATCGTAAAATTATTTAGATTATTATTTAAATATAATAATATTGTAGTAAATTGGTGTATTTATTAAATGTATTATTTATTTATCCCTACAAGTGATATTACAAACGTACAATTTAAATTTCTATGTTTTTTTTTCACAGACCGATTTTTAATGTTTATCTTGGACGCAAATATTTTCGTAATGTATGATGGACAACAAAATTACAGATTATGCTTTTTTATTACAAAATCAAACCACATTTTTTATGGAAGAATGGAAAATGTTATTATAATAAAATGAGATAAGGGTATGATTTTACAGATGAAAAATATTCAATTTCGATAAATGCATTCAATTTTAGAGTTAATCATAAGTAATAAGATTATTCAATTCTATTATATTCTGATGTATATTAACTATCTACGATTGATCAGAAAAATACATTTTATTGTCCAAAACACATTTGAAATAATATTTTTAATAGGTAGGTATTGTAAATTTACCTAAACATAAAAAGGTACGAATCAAAAGTAGGTTTGCAAACAATATCAAAACAGAAAACATCAATTATTTTTACTAAAAATACAAAATTTTCCTACATTTTAAAAACAATTTCATCGAATTATATTAAAAGTAGGTACACATAAGAAAATTGTGTATTTTTTACAAAGTTAAACTACACAATATTTTATAATATACAGGTTTTTCTAATAAATTGGCTTTCACTTTTCTGAATTTTCAAGAAAATATTTTGTTAATGAGAAATTCTAAAATGTGAAAAATTATTGAAATGTTGTAACTTAAAAACCTCTTACAAAATTTACATCAGAGCGTTTATCCGTAAGTAATAAACATCTAATTAAATATTTCAAATAAATACAAAAAGTATTATATGTAAAATAAATTATTAAAAACATACGTAGTTGTAATATAACTTTTTAATTTAATAACAAATGCTAAAAATTTACCACAAAAATGTATACAGAAAATTCAAATATGTAATTAAATTTTATTTAAAACACTTCGCGTAAATTTTTCTTTTGAATCGTTTATTTTACAAAGATATTAAGAGTTTTAATGAATTTTGTATGCAAGTATTGCAAAACATGTTCAAAATTTTAATATTAACAATTTCTTTAACATTAAAATAAATTTTTGTAATAAGTAATGTCTTACAAGGAATTTTAAATCAATGAAGTATTAAATCAAATTAATAGTTAAACATATGATATAAAATCCTTTTTTTCAAACATTAACGAGAAAAATGTTTTAAACACTGAATAATAAAATACATAAACAATAATAATATAATTTATTTACAGTAAAAATGAATTAAATAGAACAAGTCCGTATCACATTCAAGAAGAAATGCTATTTCATTAAAATTCTAATAAAGTATATGATAAATATAATATTATTTTATGATTACATCTATTACAATATATTATTTACAGCGAAAGCCTCATCTTGTAGAAAGCTTACAAAGTTTTATTTACAATGACGTAGTTTCAAATACAAAGTTCTAAACTTCCAAAACACTTGAAAGTTGAAGTATTCCTTCTTGATTTTTTATAACGAGTTACGATTCCACGATGATTTCATTTCATTTTTAAGTTCTTGCCGGAATTTGTATTGCGTAATATTTTCATTAAAATACGGCTTTTTTAATTAAAATAAAGGTAGAAAAGTTTCCAATTACCTACATTTTTTCTAGAGTCTAATTACTCTGATATTATTTCTTATTCAATCTGAGGCACCAGTGGAATTTAAATAGAACGTAACCGTTTGTTTAAATCATATTTTCTTTGTACAGCGTATGCCTAATTTAAATGTCGAATATTTTGATGACATTATCATTTGTAGTACAAAATCTATAACTTAGTAGTCAGGCCGTATTATTGTTACATGTTTCATATTATATGTAAGTAGGAGAAACAACAGAAGACTTCCTATTGCACACTATACTAATTCTGATTTGGAACATTTGTAACATCTTCTACATGACCATAAGAACGTAGTATGTCATATTATAAAATATAGCTTGTATTACATAGGTATCCCATTAATATTTTTTATTCAACGATGCGTAAAAGATGTGGTAAATCATTATTCTGTTGAATAAATTATATATATGATATAATTTATGACTAACATGTACGTCTAAATAATTGGCAAAACATGGTTCTCAAGGACGCGTGCATAATAAGCTGCAAAATATGTATCACAATATCGACAAAAAGAAATAGATAAATATGGCTAAGATTACAGTTCGAACAAATTACTTATTTATCTTATTTTCTTCTTATTGAGTTTTGCTAGCTTTCGTCTCTTCTGAATCATTTCATAAAGAACCTCCATACCCTCGTGCAAACCGTCTCCAGTAATGGCACAAGCAGGTTGGACATGCCAACAGTGAGTCGCTCCTTCTTTGGATCCGTGAGCTCCGCCTCCTAATTCTTGGAGACCTAAAAGCTTTTCGAGTTCCTTTGGTTCTCTAGCTCCGGGTAAGTCTTGTTTGTTTGCTAAGACGAGAATAGGTACTCCTGAATTATCTGGAGACTTTGCCGTTCTTATAAGTTCCATTTTGGCTTCTTCCATTCTTTCGATATCTACAGAATCGAGAACAAAAACAATTCCATCTGTACATCTTGTGTAGGACTTCCAAAGAGGTCTCAGTTTCTCCTGACCACCTACATCCCAAACTAGAAAATTGATTCCTTTTGCTTTCCCTACTGTTCCTTTTATCTTTTCGCAATTAAAACCTATTGTAGGTACAGTATTAAGATACTGATCGAACTTTAATCTATACAGGGCTGTAGTTTTTCCAGCAGAGTCCAGACCCAGCATCACTACGTGAAGTGTGCCCTGCGTCGAGGGCAGAGCGTCGAGCAAACTTGAATTTTTGCCCATGTTAGCACCCATTATTTTTCTATTCTGCAAGTATAACACTGATACACACCGACAACAAGAGTTTAACTAAACTTCATGATGTCCCGCTAAATAAAGACAATCGTTTGATTCTTCACCGGATCAGTTCTCGACTAGTATCCTTACATTGAAGGAGTCCGAAATCCGTCCGAAGTACAAAGAAGTAGAGCCACATATCTGAAACAATAGAAGGAGGCAATTAGTTCACGGCGATATGAAAGAATTATGAAGTGATTAGACCTGAAACGTGAAATGATTACATCTACCTGACTGAATGTATAAATTACTTAGCGAGAAAAACTATGTCAGATGTTGCGTGTTTGCGACACGGTGTTCTAATTAGACTTGATAAATTACTTAATTTAATTAGAGAGGTGCAAACTACGTACCTAACCATTATGTATTTATATGAGAATTGGCTCACTTGTATTAGGCATGGTCTAATGGCCAACATATCTACATAATAACAACAATATTTACAGACAATTATACAGTATCCAAATACAACAAAAGGTGATATTATAAAATCTATTAGAGATGATCTATTGAATTACGAGATAGCTATTCACGAATATTTTCATTCAAACAATGAGTAGTTGTATCGATTACTAGAATCAAAGCTTATTTATTGTATTTTGTACATGAATCCTACATTCTAAATAATATTATGCCTACTTATTCAAGGTATTTGGGCCACATTTCATGTACGTCCTCGACTCTTCGTATCGGATCGCCATTATTCGGCGCAAGTCGTAAAGAAAAAAGAAAGGAATTCGTGCGATTTTATGACCGTAGGCCATCGTAACCGGATGGGATTCGTTTCGTTGTAATAGCTTGTATCATCTTCTTATGCTATAAAAACCTTCATGACTTGCCACTAAACGTTAATAAATTCAAGGTTTTCTTTATAAATATCACGTACGAAAAAAATAATGCACAAGATTCAAGTAAAGACTGAATAAAATATGGATAAATAATGAAAACTTTCATCCATTCCTTCGTAAAATTACGGTGTTTCCCATATGTGGGGTGGCCAGCAAATTAATTGCACATAAAGAACATGCAATAGTTTTCTCTGTGGCAATTAAAGCTTAAGACAATGAGGAAGGGTGGCATACGCATTACATAATTCGAGATGTTAAATATCTTAAGTTCGATAGTTTAGGAATACCTGGCTTCTAGAGAACACTCGAAAATTTACAGAAAAGAATAGATTTATTCTTTACCGGAGTACAAATAAATCAATTGTTAAAATTATGATACGCTTATTTTCGAATCATATTAGTAGACAGTTTATCATAAATTATCCTTGATTAACCAGCAACGCAAGGCCAATCTAAATATTTAACAATAGGAAAGCATAAAGTAATACCTAATTAGAGTGTTATGAAGTGACTGGTTGCGTAATTCAATAAATAATAATAATAACAGTACTGAATACATATTACAACAACAATTGCTGTTGTAATACATATATCATTCAATTAATATTAGACTAATCTATTATGTGATAATATACGAAGCATAATAGCTAAATTATTGCGTTGTGTACAATATTAAGTGGAAACCACACACGAAACAATACAAATATTAACAGTTGGATAAAATATTACCACTGATAAATTGGACAAATATAGTGTCCCATATCTTAAAAAGAGTAAATGTGGTATAACTAATACCACACTCCTCCTAATACGAGTATTGATACGATATTTAGTGAATGAAATGTCATCGCTTACGTTTTTAATATACCTAATATATTACCAACAACACTCAGTAATAAATATTTTCTATGTAGGTACAATGGTACATATCTAAATCTTCCTCGACTCAATATAAGAATACTTTTGCGCTCTTGCACACGACCGATAAATAAGCTTACTGAGGCTAATAAAATCGGTAACCAGAACTTTTTAAGAAGGCTTTTGAAGCTGGTGAGCTGGTCTCATGAAATTGTCAGTGTACTGAGATAGCCAATCTCTCATCTTCAGTGGCAGATTAAAGACTGAACCATTCATCAGCGTCCTTGTGACGGTCTACAGACTGTTCAATGGCGTCGAAGCAAAATTGTCAGTTTGTAATGTTTTAAATGGCATGTGTTTTATAAGATATTGTTGTGCAACCTTATAACATAAATTCCATATTAGATATTACACAAATATAGATATGTACGAACAAGACTCCCAATATTAATGGTATTTAATTACTGTTAAATAAAGACAGCATATTATTTCTTATCACGAAAATATGATACAATCACATCGTATATTGTTGTAAGTTCAAGACTATGGCAAACAACAAATTGCAACAATCATTTCCTAATTACTATTCAAACCTGTATGTATTGTAAGTAATTACCTAAGTATAATTGATTGCATAGGATAAACGTAATATTTGTGTAATAAGAGTGATTATTTTATTAAAGACTGGTACTTTTAACTATTCATGAAATCGTATTATTTTATGTAACGGATGTAAGTGAAAATGAACTTGCAAAAAATAATGATACTGCATTATCCGACATGTCTTTTAGATGGATTAACACACAACATTTAGACACAAATTGAAGTAAAAAAGGTCCGATTCTTATCAAAATGTGCTGTTTGCACACCCATTTGTCACGATAAATAAAAAATCAATAATAATATGATGCCAATTTATATCGCACCGTATTGTGATAATATCACTTCAAGGGCCCTATACAACATCTAGGATCAACATTCAGTGGCTACCCTATTCATGGGAAATTTGATGGTCTAAACCAGAGGTTCCCAAACTTTTTCTTCTTTTACCGAATATCCGATTTGTGGACCCCCATTTTTTAGCCACGTCGAGTCTCTCGTAGAGGGGGTCCACCTGGACCACTTAGGGAATCACTGGTCTAAACAACATTTTATTTATAATACTTACGTACCTACATAATTAACACTGTGCATCAATCATAATTATTAATATTAAAATGGGAATTAAATATTAACTATTATCCTTTTAATGTTTCGATCATTGAGTACATAATATATTATTTAAGTAGGTATATTCCTTCCTTAATTGATGATATTCTATCTCATTATACAACATGCATCATCTCTATTAAATATCTTTTATAATACAATCGTCCTGCTCTTTAACAATAATACAATATTTTAAACATTGAACTTATGAAAATTATTATTATTTACGCTGTTGCATGTCGTGAGAATGAGTTGACCCGTAATAATAATTAAGCAACGCCTATTTCAATCTATTCTCAAATGGAAATGAAGTCTATAATGTATATATTATGTATAATGATGGGATCTTTATGAGTTTGTTGTTTTCACTTTCAATGAGTATATTTTAAGTATGTACTTGTATGTACAACATCGTGTGAAGACTTCACAGTTCCTTCATCATATTTTGACATGAAATGTGTTTGTAGCTGTTCTCTGAGGGAAAAAAGATGTGTACAGTTTGAAACGATATAAGAAATTTTAAGGCAGTTTTATTTTTATTTTTATTTCATGTCTGTGTTTTGCAGTCCACTTGGTAAATATTGTATTCTCTTAGAGACAAATATAACATTAATTAAAAATAAATCCTAAAATATTATATGCACCCGGATAATATTATGTAACTAAACAACATACCTTTGTTAGTCAATCACGGAGATAATTTATTATTATACTGTCACAGCATATCCGACAAATAGAGTAACTGCATTTTATAAACATACAAACTGTCCTCTCAATGCATATAATAATTATAAAGACATTTGGAAAGGGTGGCATGCCCCATCGCTAAATTATAAATATAAAATGTCCTATACGTGATGTTTTGCGAACATCTGCATCTGAAAACTTACAGAAAAGAGTGGGAGATTTATTCTTTACCGGCACTGAGAAAAATACTAACGAAATTTCACAACGAATCATTGGTACGTACTATCAGATTACGACCAGAGATAGTACAAACGATTCATTAGTACGAATCCATAATATTAACTTTTCGCAAACAAATCGTTAGTAAATTTACCAACGACTTGTTTGCGAAAAGTTAATATTATAGATTCGTACTAATGAATCGTTTGTACTATCTCTGGTCCTAATCTGATAGTACGTACCAATGATTCGTTGTGAAATTTTTAAAAGTTAGTATTTTTCTCAGTGGAGGACTCCACGGTTCACGGTCTTATCTAGTGAATATACAAGTCATTTTATACTAAAATTTTATACTTATCAATATAATTAAACTAAATGTACAAACAATGTAAGGATTACTAAACATAAGTTATGACACATATAATGTAGGTAATATTTTACTAAATAAAGTGAGTGAGTAATCTGAACATTGTGATATTCATTAATCAAATCACAAACAGAACAACTCATTTAATTTCCTATAGGTACAAAAAGTTATTTAAATTACCTTGGCCAAATAATACATCATACTAGTATATGTATCTGGAGTATCGTTAACAATACACAAACACATTGTTTGTTTTACTTTCTTCTTATACTACCATACAAAAACACTACAATAACTCTCAGTGCTAACTGAATATAAATAACATCTCAGAGCGCTACGAGTATATAAGCTACAAACCTACGATGTGTGTACAATACTGCCATGAAATTAATGAATTCGTGATGGTTATAATTTCGTAAGAAGGAAATATAAGTTCAAATCTTTCACGTGTATTTTATAACAAAACAGTTAACCTGCTATCGTAGCATCAAATTAATATCTACGCAAGGTACAACTTGTTTGCTAATAGTACTACCTTGGTTGTTATAATAATGTTAATACTTCAAATCATAAATCATACACGTATCTAGTTTACAAAAGAAAAACCAGGTTATAAATTCACACTGACATACATTTTTACGCGATATTTGTAGCTTGGGGGAAAACTGAATAAAAACACATGCGATTTCAATACCTGTAAAAAGGTAACACTCGTTCCCTTTATGTCAAAATGTGTTGAAACATTAATAATAACAATTTTATACTCTTTTCATGTTCCAGTAAGGTATGTATAATATTTATTTATTAGCATGGACAGAAAATGACTTCCAAACCATTATTACATCAGCATTTATTTTGGGAAATGGTGGTTGTGTATTTTAATATGTACCCTTCTTGGTAGTTAATTTATTATGAGGGTTTTGGATAAAATTATGAAGTCGATTAATATTTTGAATATAGCGTTGATAATTATGTTCAGAAAATTCCAAATGAACAATATCGGCATCCTCGATCACTCATTAACTTACATGCATCCATCTATCCGATCACGGCATCTCTCATAAGTGGAATAACCAGCGGACCAACTGCATGCAATAAAAATATGAAATCTTTCTTTCTGTGCCAATAAAACTTAGAGACATTCAGAACATAGAGAGCTTCCTCTAGCGAGGAAGAAAATTCCATTTGTTATAATTGTTTTAAAAATATGTTTGTTCAGACTTAATATAAAGTAATGTTTAGTTGATAGATTTTGTAGTAGTCAAATTTCTGGAAAAAAAACACGATGGATTGTATATCTCATCGCTGAACAAAAGATTTGAAATGTCTATAAATATTATATTTTACTAATATCTGCCTTTTACAGAACACTCGAACACTTACAGAAAAGAGTGGGATACCTATTCTTTATCGGGGTCTCCACACGATAGATAGATAGATACTTAGATGTAACATTTAAATAATGCCAATTAATATACTCATAACCAGATTATTAAAGTCATTTTATATGAATCATCTTAACCAACAATTATATCCCCAAACAATTATTTAAAAATTACTCATGTTCCAGATATAATAGGAAAATTTAAAAAAAAATATCAAGGTTATTATTAATACCTTAATATATTTATTTCTATACAAATTCTATGTGTTAACTTTCTTAAATGAATTCTCCCCTATAGTAAAGATATTTGATTATTTTCAGTTAGTAGTTGAATGTAAATAGTCACAAAAATACGCTGTCTGAAAAAAACTTATTCATGCGACTTCGGATACGTAAAAAGATACGTTCTAGTCAACGTGGTAGTATAAAATTTCATATAAATTATATCTTATTTCAAGATTAAATATCGAATATGCACAAAAGCAAGTCGAGGAGAACAAATAATGAGAGTAATTAAAGAAACAATATTTCATAACGGTTACTTTACAATTTGCCTTGAGAGTGTATCACGAATGTTTAATTAGAAATACAGTACAGTGCAGTTAAATAAAAACAAATAATACAAATGTTTAAATGAACAACTTTTAAATTAGTTATTTCCTTTATAATAAATATGAAATAGATTTCTTGGGTATAAGTTCAAAAATGGGCGTTCTTTAGTAACAATGTAGCTTACACATCTATTATTGCTTAAAAAAATACAAAATATGGACAATCATTACTCATATTAAGATTGCTTTGTTTATTTAAACAATACGCAATAATAATATGTACTAATCGTTACCTGGTACGATAGCTATTTTGAAATAATTCAATGTCATTTTCGATTAGAGCATGCTGAAAAAGATTGATGACACATGAAAAGCTTTTAATGTTTGCTTGGTGTACATTTAAAATATGTTCATAGTGAATCAAGCTGTAAGTTGAAATTGAACGACAATAGAAAGAAATTGTTGAAGGGCATACTAAAACAAAATTTAGTAGTTAACTGTAATTTATTTGATAAAATTAATGATCTAGTTTTGGGTGAATTACTATCGTAGTTAAATACAAGATAGCAAATTATTCATGTAAATGAATTAGTACAACATACAAGGACGTACAATTATCATGAAAGTGTGTGTGTATATATTACTCGTTATCATTTATTACTAGAAAAAACAGGAGTGTCTTTATTATTCAACGGTACTTATATGTTTCAACTACCTACAAAGCTATAAAGAAAAAATACATATTAGTACTTTTATTGTAAAGAAACGAGTTCATTTGCATACAATTATTGGAATGCCTTTTAATGCCATAGAGAAAGATTATCATTTATGTAAAAGTCCCTTAGCGATTTTCCTTTGAAGAATAAAATACTTAGTTCAACCATAATTTGAAATTGTCAAAGAATAGTGTCGAGTGAATGAACTTAGTAAAAAGGACATGCTCTTTCAATCCTATTACTTTGAAAATCAACATTCAAGCATAATAAATTTCGGTAAAGTGTATTTAGATTAAGAATATTGGATAAGATTTATGCGATTCTCGAAAAATATTTTTTATTTAGATTGCAATAAGGGAACAAAATAAACCCGAACCAAATAATTAATTATGAATATTTATTAGACGCAGCAAAATTGTAATTGGATAACATTAATCTCGTTTACTTAGCACATAGCATAAATAATGCATTGCCAAATATCTATTTGGGAAATTCTCTACATAAACTATGAATTAATATTGTAATAAACAAACATTCATATTGCATAAGAGATAATAACAGAGGATAGAGATGCATTATCATAACAAACTCATTTGATATCCAGAGTATTACCATTTATATTAGGCGTATCACAGAGAATAATAAAACAATTAACAATAATACATAGACATTCATATAGAGTAAACTGTTAAACAGAAGAATAACGATAATGTTTACTATTATTGTTTAACTCATATATCTACATCCAACCATTCAGTTTTATAGAGTTGAATCGGTAACAACTTTCACCCGATGGCAAATGTAAACAATTGACGAACAATACCAGGCTATTGAAAAGGTCGGCAACTAGATACTATCCACATTAAATTTTCCATTTAAAATAATAGCAAACACTAAAAACAGAATGGTTATTGTATTTCAAAAATAATATTATCAACTGTTTCAAAACCGAAGGTAGGAAAAGAAGAGAACAATTGATAATAAATTCAATTATTTAGGTACACAGAGTCGTTGAAAGCAATTTATGTTACAACAAGTGATATCCCACAATTTATTCATAGGTATATCTATTCTAAGTCATTAAGTCCAAACAATATTCATTAACACTGTTAATGATCTGAGAAAACCATAGGAATCCTAGATAAACACTTTACTACACATCAACCAACTACACATGTGTTTATCGTATACAGAAAGAAACATTCTCAAAAACGAAGCGATATTTCTTTGATAAAATAAAATGTCAAATATAACGTAATTTCACGAATGATTTCCTTATTAACTATGTAAATAGAATGTAATAAAAAATCTTCCCAAAGGAGTTTCATTTGGAACTTAAATATTCAGATTTTTTCCTGAAGAAGGCGCTGAAAGTTTAATAACAAAGTAAAGTAATATTCTATAGTGGGTAATTGATTTCTTGTAAGCGTAGAACTTAAAACTAATTATTAATAAGATATTTAAATGTTGAAGAAGGTTTCCCAAAACAACTTTAATTTGGGATATTATATTCTTCATTCGTAAAAAACAAAGACGTAAATGGAAAAATAATAATCATTTTGGTTTTTTGGCACAAAATTTTGGTTTTCCAGATCATCCGTAAACGCGTGGATGGCCTTTAAAAATAGAATAGGTATATAATATACCGAAAATTGTTGTACTCGTAATAATGCGATTACTTTATCAATATTAATATTAAAATAGGCAAATATCTATTAAGCGTGGTATATTTCATATAAGTACTTACAAAAAAAATATTTGTTTATTTGGTACAAAGTAAGATGTATGAAGATTATGGTAAATATGGGGATGAAAAAGAAGTTAAAATCATTTGGAATATACTCAAAAATAAGTGTATTAATAAATTTCCAAATATATTAATACTAAATAACATTTGCGATAAAAACTTAAATACTTGGAACCCGGGGGTAGATTTTCCATCATAGAAATTAGAGAGAATCAAATTAGTGTTAAAGTTTCAAGGAAAAACAAGGGAATGATATTTTATTATTAGTTATTTATTTAGACAGCAAAAACCCAGAATAATAAATTGAGAAATTAGATTTAGAAATGTTGTGTAGCAATGTTTATAACACATTAATTATTAATATGGTTCAGTAATATTTTAGTGAACTCAACTTTGATGATATTTCTTTATAATTTGGAGCTTCTGTAACATGTATGATAATTAATTATTTATTTTTTATTTTATACAGTAAACGACTTTATAAAATATCATACAACAACAAAATAGAAATATAATTTGACAGTATAACTTTTATATGGTCGAATTACTTTGTTGCATACATACGTGACAGAACCTTAATAATTTCTCAATAGGGGGGTAATGGATAATATTACCCTAAATCTGAAATAGCTAAATGCAAGAGACGACAGGAATTCTACTTCATCCGATCGGAAGTTTTGGGGATACATTATTTTGGAGCCAAAAGCTTTGCATACAAGAGCTATCGTTTGGCTCTAGCTGTTTGACCGACTGGGGAAAGTGATACATAAATAAATTAACCTGGTCTGTTTTATACCGAAATACAATATTAAACCTTAACATGAAATTTCTTCGTTGACCTAATTAGGTACATAAACACAACCCGGGCCTCTTCAACACAACCCCAAGTAGATGAATGTTGTGCTCGTGTAATGATTATAAAAAGTTGGATAAATATGTTATAAATGACTATTAATTGTTCTAATAACTGTTGAAGAATATTTAAGATCGTTGTTACAAATATAACATTTTAAACTTGCGATTAAATAGTTTTGTGAGAATTAAGAAGTCATATACTGCTGCACTCCTGTCGATGCTAAACTAAATAATGTTGATACCCGCATCAAAATGGAAGATTTTTTACTGACGCTACATATGTACCTACTCATGTAATATTCTCGTTATTCCATATGATATACCATATAAGTTACCATCGTACAATGAACCACGAACTACAAACTTTGGAAGTCTATCTATTAAAATTAAGCTTGACATTTTACTGAAAACATCAAAAATATTATCAAACAACCGTATTTTGCATTGCATTAAATTGCGTAATATGATGTTATGGAGAATCAAATAAACTTATTTTACATTTTTTTATCTATCTATGTAACTTCATCATCATCATCATCATCATCGCCCTCAACGCTCCTCTCGGGAGCACAGAGCAGAAACCAGCCTCCTCCATTCAGAGCGTCTCTGTGCCAATTGCGTCACCTCTTCCCACGACATTCCTTGCGCTCTGATGTAACTTACCCTACGTTAAATGCAATTCAATATATGCAATATAACATTAGTTAATTCTAATGATTAAAATATTGGAGTTTCGGTTATAACATACTAAAGAAAAGCCAGTGAACCGTATAGAAATATACCTACCTAAAAATGATACATTTACAAATTATTACAAAATGTATCTAAATATAACGACAATTTCACTAAAACTTTGTAGTTATTATGAGACAAACTACAAAATAATAAATATTATTATATTTGAAAGATGAAAGGTATTATATTTATAGTCTTGTGCCATCAGGCGAAATGTTTAACATGAAAAGTTTTAAAAACATTAAATACCTGCTACTACTTACGCCTTTGAATCTTGTTTTCGTAAATTTGTTATTTCATTATTCTCTCCAACGTTTAGTGAATTTATTCGGAGACTGTGAACCTGTCTGATAAGATTTCTTATTTCGAGTAACTCTAGTGGAAAAGAAAACAGTCACAATTTAGTGTACGTAATTCATTATGTGTCATATTTTATCTTATTGAAAAAAGTTTATTTATTTGTTCTAGTCGAACTAAACGAAGTCATAATGATACATGGGGTATTAAAATTAAAATCTCTTTGATACAAAACAACACAATTTGTTTTTTATAAGAATAATCCTAATATTAATCAAGTGATAGTAAATAAATTTACTATACTATACTATACCATCACGGCATATCCCACAACTGGGGTAGCCAGCAGATCAGCTGCATGTAAGAAACATGCAAACTGTCCTCTAAATAAATTTGAGCAAGGAAAATTACCACATTGGAAATCGTTCATTGCGTTGCTGTACGTACATGTAAGGCACAAATTTCAGTTACTACTATACATTGTAGAATGATCAAAATTTGATTCAAGAGGATACGAAACTCACTAGTTCGACGTTTTTTATTGAGAATGTTATGTTTTAGAATAAAATAGTATTTTAAGTCATTACAGTACTTTGAATAGTACATTCATAAAAATCTGTTAAGTGTTAATGAAAAATATGCAAAATCTTAGTTAGCCTAGTGCTGTAAATTTTTTATCAATATAAAACAGTTATTGCAAGTGAAAAATATGACTCGAATATATTTTGTAGCTTTCCACTGATTATACTTTTATCATTCACCCATGGGATGGTTCAACAGCCAGACATGAATCTTCTGGAGTTCATTGTCACATTCAATGTACGTGTTTGACATTAAATTTGTTTGGTGAACATTGACTAGTTAAATTAATACGATCAAAACTTTCAAAACGATTTATTGAACGATTCATTACGAGATATTAAAAGAACTGATTTATTGTTGAAATGACAAATAAATGCAATGAATTCAAAGAATACCAATATAATCAAGCAGCTTTCAGCCTGTTAATGAATTTATATTCAGAGCATAATATCAATGAAACCATAGATTTCTTTGGTAGCATGAAAACCAAAGGGAACAATTTGTAAGATCATTAATATTTTTATTGCATTGGAAAAATTATGCATGGATTTATATTTACTTGATAGAAATCAATGAGTTCGTCGGAAGCCTGGAGGTAGAGTCTCGGCCTCGTGAACAGGGGGTCCGTGGTTCGATCCCAGGTGCGGGCAAACTGCCCTTTCACGACACAAGCTTTTAGCTTACTGTTAAAGGTGTATGAAGTTGTATATGGGTTTATAACAAAACCCAGGTATATCTTTTAAAAAATAAAAGGTATTTACTAACCATGCTTATTTATATAATATGCATCATGTTTGTGTACAAGTAAGATAAAAAATAATTATTTTCATTTACGGATGGAGATAATGTCATCAATATTTTAGTACAAAAAATACCAACCATCAAAAAAAATGTTTGGCCAATTACAAATTTTGTGACCGAGACCAATGAATGATTTCAAACGCAATTACAATTTATAAAGTATTATAATACAAAATATTTATTTATTTATTAATACAATGGACGGCCATAATAGCCTTTGACAGAAAAAAAGAAAGAAAATAAATAAATAAAAATATATACACTACGTCATACCTAATACATTTCTTAAAGACTAGAAGAATAACATTACTTTCTAACAGTAGTGAGTAGGTACCTAAGAAGCTACTTTTCTTATCAATATAATAAATAGCCTTGATATCATAATGATGACCATAACACATAATTATAAAACTAACCTTGTTAGAATCTTTCTTCAAGTAATCAGAACGTTTCCTTTATATAAAGTACCTAATGTAATTAATGTGTACTTGGTAATAAATTTATTTTAATATCAAACCATTTCTTATCTCACATTTAGCCGCAAAGTGTACCTAATTATTGGGAATTAATCACATGATTAAAATGTATTTTAAGTAGGTATATGTATTAGTAACGAAGATAAAAACATAATATTAAGAATAACCATAATAATATTCATGATCTCATCATGCAAGTCAAAGAGTTATCATTTTTAGAAGAGAATTACGTCAACACATTTAAGACGTATATAGATGGCTGCTGAATGATACAATAGATAAACGTATAAATAAGATAATGCTAAGATATTTTTATATTAATTTTATTGGAGGTTCAAGTGAACGTGAAAAAAAAAACAATTAATACTGTAACTTGAAACATTTTCACATTTGTATCTTCAAAGCTGAGTTACATTAAGAATAAATAAAATTATATTATAAATGGTCTCATGAGCTAAAAACTAAACAGTTTATGATTTAAGGGATTATCAACACTAGTTTTTGTTGGCAAAGTAGTAAAAAATGCACAATTTTTAATCGTATGTTTTTCCATAAAAAATAATGACGCATCTTCTATCATTCTTGTTTGGTCTTCAAATAAAATGATAATATATTATTTTAAAGTATACCTACGTATGTAGCATGTCATAAAAAATGTTATAGGTATACCAGTTTTTTTGGAGTCTGCACGCAACACAAGGAGTCACGCGTCTCAAGGTGACTTTTGGAGTTTAAAAATACAAAATATACCTACCTACTAAGATCGTGAATATTTATTTAAGTACCCACTGTGATTTAATAATATATAAGTACCTAACTTAAATCGTTTTGTAGAACGCCTTTCAACGCCAAAGGTTTAAAATAAAAGAAATATTATAATGCTAAGTGGTTCAAATAATAATAATTTGACGCAGGTGTTTCAGATTCAAGAAGGTCCTTAGAATCCCTTTATTGACACGCAGTTGTATTACTTGGCGAACTCAAATGTATATAAGAAGAGAAATTATTTAAATACATAATATTTGCAATTTTCACAATATAATAATGACAATAGTAAGGAGTAGTAACACAATACTCATGTTCAAAATTGATGATATTTTGTTGCGGCCCATTTAAACACTCTTTATGGTATAGAATATATTTTTAGCTTGCTCCTGAAGCTGTTGAGAGGTCGGTTGTTCCTCGGTGGCACTGGTAGAAAGTTTGCAAAAATAAAATATACAATGCGCAATTCAATAAGTGTCAGGGTCATAAATGATATGAAGACAACCAATAATGATTCATTTCAGAAATTTGCAGCCACTGATAACATGAAGCTTGATAGTTGATAACGATAATATGAAGCGTGCTAATGTGTAAAATACCTACAAAAACAGTAATGTATATGGATAAAGTTATCATATTTCTATATCAAGATAATGTATGACTAATTATCTTATGTATCATGTATATTTATATATGTTGTAATTGAAAGAAATAATATCAAATACATAAGCAGTAAGGAACAATAATAATAATCAAATTAGACGTAATCAAATCCATTTTGTAAGTCTGTTGAACTCTAATAATTTATTTATTTTGATAAACTTTTACGTAATATTGTATTTTAAAAGTCAGTGACTAGCAACCCATGACTGTTCCAGCAAAAAATCACAAAACACTGCAATAATGCATAACTCTTCAGCATCCATTTTGATATTAACTCAAATTTCCTCTACTCAATAATTGAAAATAATTAGATTGCTTACGTTTGACGACATTTTAAATTGAGTGTTGAAATGAATGCTACTAACAGAGGAGATATTATGAAGTAGAATGACGATCAAATAATTCGTATCGTTGACGTATCTATCTCGACTTTAATAGTACCTATGTATTGTTATCCTTTGAAGGAATTAATTTTAATAGCTTAGATCAAATATTATGTTGTATATGTTTAAAACATGTTATTGAGACTGACGTCTAGTCGGGACTATTCAGTACTCCGGAGAGATCCTCATTGTAATTTAAGCTGTTTTATTGAAATTGACAGCGGCAAAGGAATACTAACTATACCCATAATAGCTAGCAATGGTAAAATGATACACGACATTTTGATAGCTACAAATAAAACAACGTTGATGTTTTAAGTGTACTGGGTGCTAAGCTAACAAGATTCTTAAAGTAATAAAACTTTGCACTTAAAGTCAATCGGTTCATTATTATTATGTACAATGTATTAAACTTTCTAAATTTCATAACATATATTTGATACACAGGAATCCATAATAATATAAAAATAGTATTAGTAGTTCTTCACGTAGATAATATCAGTAAAATAACTTTTTTTTATTCAATATTTTCCATAAAGAAGTTACAGATTACAGTAATTTTACCAGAAATTTCAAATATTCATTTTTATCGACTAACTGGTCCTAATTTTAATTGCAATATAAATGCCTACAGAGATAAGATGATAAGAATTTATGTAGAAATATCACATACCAAACTCGTGTTTATTTCTATTTATATTGATGTATTTAAGATACGTAATAAAATTTACAATTGAAATCAATTATTTTCTGATAAAATTTTGGAGATATCGAAGATTCACTGTAAAACTGATGGTAGTAGAAAAATTGGTATAAAATGCAACGATCATGTATACGTATGTCGACGAGTGCCTAATTGTAACCTTAGCCTGCAATAGTGATATCTGGCGCATGCCATCAAATTGTTCATCCGAAATAATTTCCTTAGTTTTTTGTTGATTCGTTTCGTGTCAGAAGGATGGTCCCATTAGCCCTTGCCATAGGCGGTGAGGCGTTTAATTCTATATGAAACTTTTATACTGGTAACTCAAGTATTTTGTTACTAACGTGTATTGAAACACGCCAGTAGTAGATAATGTACGTATGTTATAATATTTTTATGAAAAAGAAATGTAAAGTTTAAATTCACGGTGGAGTGATATGAAGTTTTGTAGATTTCAGCAATGAAGAGAGGTAAACCGACGGATGTGCAGCTACGGAACCTCAAGTACCAGCCTCGTATAATTTTATGAGGTAAATGGAAAATGTATTTTCAGTACTTTTAAAAGTACTTAACGATGTGTATTTGAATACGAGTAATCCTATATTTACCAGTACATGTTCTCAAGCATTGAATCGTCAAAAGAATGTTATTAACTCCGCATACCATTTCTTTAATTTGATTTACGAAAAACCCATACCTACACCAATAATTTTATGTAAGCAAAGATTATATATTCATTAGAGGTTTTGTGTAATTGTTTGATACAATGTATGAGTATTTTTTGTTTACATACTTCAACGCCTACGTAGGTGGGCGGAGGATCCGCAAATAAGCGAACCTTTCCTACCCCAAGAACACCTTGCTGCAGGAGGCGATCTAGACTATGGGACATGGAAAACCCTAAATCGACTGAGATCTAGTGTAGGAAACTGCCGCGACAATAGAGAACGATGGGGCTTCCTACAGGACGAATCCGGAGCATGTGGCTGTGGTGCAGCACAGACTATGCCACACTTGTTGGAATGTCCATTGTGCCCTGTCACTTGCACTATGGAGGATATCTTTGACGCATCTCCACCTGCTGTGCGTTTTGCGCAGTACTGGAGATCAGTTTGATGGTTTTTTCTCTGGGTTTCGACACGATAAATAATAACATACTTCATTTATAGATTTAAAAACGAATGTACATATATATATATATATATATATATATGAAGACTGTATGATCTAATTTTCATCCGAAATGCATGTACAACATGCACCTCATGAATGAAAGATTATTTGATTTTACGCAGGAGACAGTATGAAGGTGAAGGTTTTACTCCATTTCACTGCGTACTGTACGCAGTGAAATGGAGTAAAACCTTCACCTTCATACTGTCTCCTGCGTAAAATCAAATAATCTTTCATTCATGAGGTGCATGTTGTACATGCATTTCGGATGAAAATTAGATCATACAGTCTTCATAATATGCGATGCTCCTCGCATACTGGATTTGATGTTGTGTCGGCCATTATGTAAGATGGTCCTAATGAGACACATGCGCCAATGTCGAAACATAACATCTCTTCGACAAATCCAAACTGCATATTCCGGTGACGGGCCGAGCCTCGTTCCGTATGCAAAGGCATGAGCCAAGTCTCTGCCCGACTGTACGCAGTGAAATGGAGTAAAACCTTCACCTTCATATATATATATACAGTTCACGCTAGAAAAGTCATTTTTGGATAGTAGACAAATAATAATCTTCCAAATACTAGAACATTAATTACTAATATATGCTAGAATCGTTCCACATTCCTATCATCTCTGGAATACAAAAAGTGTATACAATATTTCACACATATTCTAGTACATACTCTACAATAATTACTATTAACATTCATTGGCTACAAAATCCAATTAACATTGTACTCAAACATGGTTCCTCCACCATATGTGTAAGTACTAACTCGTGAAAAATTCATCGCTATTCATAATATGCTGAAAACATAAATTAATTATTCATGTACTGTGATAAATAAATTAATTAAACAGCCCTTCACCCTCTGTGGACTAACCACTAGGACAAAGGGTTGATAAAGGATTGCAAACTCTGTGCAACGAAAACCTCGTTGACGTTTATAATAATTCTCTGTATACTTGATACATGAAAGGTAACTTGTATGAATTGTGTGACTTTAAATTATGTCACATATTAATACACGAAATAAATTAGGTATTAATTATCTTTGTCAATTTACGATTTTTGAATAATTCGGAAATATAGGAATGATACCAGGCCGTATTGAGAGCAATAGGTATAGAGAACTAGTTTTAGTCATTAATTCAAAATTCGAAATGTTTAAAACAGTCTGCTGAAAAAACAAATAGTCGACTAACAATTTGTGTTCGAGTCAGTGCATTGTTAGAGATATATTTCAATTGAAGTTTTTATTCTTCAACCAACCTATTTATTTTAAATTTAACGTAATTAATTAATAATTAATTTTTATTTATTAATATTTTTTTAAAGACAAATTGCTTCTATTTATAAACCTAAATAAGTATATCCTCTCATCAAACTATACGCTTGTATCGCGAAGGTGGAAAAAATCATTGTATTTTAAACGTTGAATAAATCTGTAAATAAAAATCTAGAGCTTTTCATTTCAACTATTCATTCTATGAAAACCATTTTGTTCTATAACGGTCTGTATTCAGAGAAATATTTTTTAATAACTTTTCAATGAAATAAATGTTACAGTATAGAGTTTGAATGGCCAATCAAATAGTGAACAGAAAACAGACGTCTGCCGAGTTCATTCAAACTCTGAATAAACTTTTAAAAGATAAAAAATCTAATTTCAAATTTTTCTAATATGAAAATATATAAAAGAATATTCTATGTATAAAGTGTTTGGAATTAATAAAACGCTTTGATAATTTTATTCTATCTATAACGTCACGCCGTATTTTCTCAGTGATTGCATCTCCACTGCATTTATTCCACTTTCGTCCTTCTTCAGCCACGTCCAAGTTTCGCTTACATACATAAGTGTCTGAACTAGAAAGGAATTTCACACAAGCATTTTTGTGAAATTTGATTAATTTAGATAGAATTATTTAAATATTATCTACTATATTATAACACCGACTACTCGCAACAACACAGCTGCTGAAAGAGACAAAAATACTGTTTTGTCTACCACAATGCCAATCTCAGATCTCCGTAAGAAGAAGCTTCTCTATGTGTCCAACGTTTTCTTTGATGTCAACCAAGGTGGAACGTTCGAAAAGAAGGACTTAGGAAGAAGTCGGCTGTTGAGAAAATCTGCACTCTTCGTGGATGGCCCCAGAGTCATTCCAAAAACGTAGAGACGTACGACACCATGACCAAGATATGGGATGGCCTGAGGCAGAGAACTGATGCCAATAAAGATGGAGAGTCCTTTGCAGTGGAAGCACCGTTACATGAACTTCATGTTTGACCTAGAAGATGCTTCCAACTTAACTAAAAAGCCACGGCGCTCTTGAGATGGTCAGGGACCATTAAACAGCGCCAAATACAAATCATCTTTTTATTATTATTATACAAAACCTTATTTAATTAGCAGATTTTATTAGGGGGTCAACAATTTTTATACCTACGCAAAATAAACATACACTCTTTGTCTTGTATTTTCTACATATAAAAGGCTCACACCGTATATTGGAATAAATAAATAAATCTATTTTCTTCCCTTCGTCTTAGTTAAGTCGGGGTCCCGTTGCGTTTAGTCGAATACTCTAGAACTCTAGATATTTTACAATCCATTTCTATTGTTTCCAGGACCTCTGAGAAAGTATTTCAACAAGCATGTTTGAAACTTATCCTTGTCGGCTTCTACTCGAGGGCCCACCTGATTTCTGCTCTCTTCAACAGATTCCAACGTATTTTTTTTTAAATATATATTTGGGTCTTGTTATAAACCCAAATACAACCTTATACACCTTTCACAGTAAGCTAAAAGCTTGTGTCGTGAAAGAGGAATTTGCCGGCACCTGGGATCGAACCACGGACCCCTTGTTCACGAGGCCGAGACTCTACCTCTAAGCTACCGATGAACTCATGGTGTTTAGATTTCTATTCACATATTTTTCAATTCTTATGAGCTACGCCGAAATAAACTTTAATTTTCACTAACTTTAAAAAATACATTTTTTTTTTAAATACAACTCATATTGAAATGGTTTCTCTTTGAGAAATCATTTGATATAAACGAATTACATTATCCTAGTTTGCTAACATTTAAAACTAACAAGATAAGGAATGAAATATCCAATATAAACTACTTAAAGGTCAAAGGTGAATTTATAAAAGCTAAGTAAATAATTAGAGTACCTACGTAGGTATCTCAGATCGTATAATCGGATATAAAGTATTTGTAATTGTTAGATTTCACGATGAATTTGGTAGCAGAATCTCTAATATTAATTTAGGATAATTATTCCGAATATTTCAAGTCATAGTAAGCTATGGTTATGTTAAATGAGTAGGCATCTTAATTAGGTTGTCATAGAAACGGACAAGGGGACACGTACCCACTGGAGGAAAGGGTAACTTGGGGTGAAATGTTATGGCTAGGTACCTCTTTATCTAACAGAGAGTAAATTGGAGGTACAATCTATATATTGTAACTACATAGATCCTAGAGAGTATAGTGTGGTAATGTGGTACCATCCACAGAACTAGGGATAACAATTATATAAATCTGCTATAATCGGGCATCATTAACATTTTGGATTTTGATTATAAAAATTATGGTAAATAGTTTCCATATGTTATTACTTACTTTAAAATAATAAGGGTAACCGGAATCAAGTATTACATATGCGAAACTTACAGAACTTTTAATATGGTCAGATTTAATTAATAAGCTTATATAACAAAAGCTTAAAAATAAACTAACCGTCTAACTACAGGCATTAGACAAAATAATATTTTTGGGGATTTAATCGGTTCCCTAGGCAATCATTTCCTAAACAGAAATAAATTTATACAATTTTTACAATAGATATACCCAATTATTATTTTATGAAATCCCTTTATAACCACCATGAAACATGAACTTGGTGCATTTTGAAATTACAAACATGTATACTAAGAATATCAAAAACAGCAGTATAACAAACATAAACATAGTTCTGTGAACTTACATATTTTTATATGAACTTACATATTTTTATATGTGTACTTACATATTTTTATATGAAATTTCTGAACTACTTAACTACATATTTTTATATCAAATTTTAATTGAATAAGTGAGAAGATGTTACAATGTTCTTTTAAAAATGACTGACATTTTGAAGTTTACAAGTCGGAATCCGAAATATTAAAAAATAATATGAAACTACTACTTTAGCGTGACTAAATCTTTACAGTGCGTGAATCGTCTCCAAAAAACTTGAAATGTATTAAAATTCAACAATGGCTTAGGAATGCATGTTGTCAATCATAATGGCGTAACAAACAATAATACAGCCATATTATATAGTGGTATGAAGCGTAGCGTAAGAGGAATGAACGATGATTGGGAAGGTACAAGTGTTCCATTGTGTTATGGCCGTATGGGCTCCCAGTCAAGAATGTGTGTCTAATGAGATATTTCGGATACCGAATGCCAAACTGCACCTATTTCATATTACTGTATATAGTTTGTTTTAACCAATCAATATTACTATGTAAGGTATTACCTTGTTTGAGTAGTGCATTGCTCAATAATTACAATATTTAACACCCGGCAATGACATAGGTCTTCCACCCTTCTTCGTAAGTTTTAGAGTATTCTGTAAGAGGTACGTGTTGGAAAAATGCATGTTTACATTTTAAATTCAACGACGAGGTTAGCCACCCATGATGTCTTAAATTTTTGTGATTGTAAAGTAACATTGCAATATCCATTATAAAAAATGCATTTTACGTCTTAAATTCCGTGACGTGGTTTGCCACCCATGTCTTGATTTTTTTTGGCACAGAGAGGACAGCTTGCATGTTAACTGTATAACATGGGACTGGTCTGCTGTCTACCCCACTTGTGGGATATATTGTTTGTATAGTTTAGTATTTTTAAGAACTACATTTGTTTCAAACAAAAATACTTACGATCGATGTGAACTTTTTCACATTTGATTTGAGTAATTTTACTATTATTGATTAGTTAGATAGGTATATATTTTCCATAATTTTTTTCTGTTAGGGTTTAGGGTTGACTAGAAGACGTGGCTCGGAAGCAAGTCCGTCTTTAAGTCTAAATTTGTAAAATTTCATGTTGTATATTATTAGATATTTGTGTTAAATTGTGACCAATAGAGATTTATTTATATAATATTTATTAATGTACGTGAGACGGCGATACAAGAAAATTTCCAAAGAGAGCACTGCTCTTTTATCTGCAAGGTATTATGGGCCGGACGACCCTTTATCATAGACCGTTGTTCCTATGATAACGATATTAGAGCGTAGTAATCCCGTAAAAGCAGGTGAAAGACTCATCATGACATTGAAAGGAACGTTAGATGGTGACAGAATAAAGTAAAATAAACCGTACATGCACATGAAATAACTGTCGTAAATAATTAAGGTTTAGTAGAAGTTTATATAAAATGATTCGAACCGTAATGTTCAATATGATAAATAAACAATGAGGTCGGATTACCAATAGACTGTACATTATGAATTATAAATAAGCTCAAATCTTTCAGAAGAACGAAAATAACAAGTCATCATTAAACACCTGATATTACTGTCGTCCTCTAACGACACGTCATTCATGCAGCACACGCTGTAAATTGCTAAGTACCCAGATGAGTGATGTCTATTAGCAGATTAAAATGTCGGCTCTGTATACACACTTCGTATTGTTCGCGGTGTGTGTATATTTTGAATATAAGTGGGTACCATCAATCAAGCTGTCGGGTGAGAAGATCACACCTGAAGAGTAGGAAGGTCGATCGGTCATGATTCTTTTCTAAAGAATACACACCGTAAAAAATGATCATAATGTGAATGATCGTGACGAATCGAGACATCGTGTGGACGGAACGGATAATTTGAATGATGAATTAAAGTGCTCTATACACAAAGGTTTAAAATCAGTTTAAAGAAAGGAAATGGGTGATTATTTAGTAATAATAGTAAATTGATTAACAATACTAATTACTGTGAATCGAGTTGTGATTAAAGTTAGAGATAAAAATATAAATAGGTGGTCCGTTGAAAGAATAATGAAGTAGGTAATGTTCTTGTAATAACTTTTGTAAAAGCTATTAGAGAGAAAATTTGTAATTCTATTCTTCAAGTTTTGCTAGACTTACTTTTGCTGAGTAATGAAGTAGTTAGAAAGTTGAATATTTACGTTACCAGAATCTAAATAAGAGTTAGAACTTACTCGTGGGAGAAGGGACAATATTGTTTATGTCTTTGAAAGTAGGTACTAAGTAAGTGCTTCAAGTAAGGAAGGGTGAACCATCCTTGTTTTGGTAATATCTATGTCCCATTAAATGACACATAAACTTTGAAGGATATTATTAGCAAGTACTGTGATAAAACATAATATCTTATTTATATTCTAAATAATAGATGTCAATTGAGACAGAAAATAAAATAAGAGGTATTCACATTCTCATTCTCCCACTACCTGCACCCTTCTCACCACATGAACAACAGCTCTCACAATTATTCGATTTCAGTTTCCCTGAAGATGCCTACAAGTATAGGCGAAAACGTTCGGTATCTAACCTAACAAAGTGGAGATTAAACAGTGCTCAATAATATATTTTTATATTTTATTTAATAAAATTAAAAATGGATTTCTACAGCGTAAACACAAAAACTCTTGAATTATTAGAAAATAATTTTTTTACGATCTGATAAATGAAATATATATTCAATTGAATGCGAGAACTTGTATGTTTTATCAGACGATATAAAATATTTATTGCTTATTGTTGCTCTTCTAAGATCTGGGCAGTGCTGACCACATCGAATGAATGAAATATAACTATTTTATTATTACACAAGCAAAATCACCGCAAAATCAAGTGATCATTCATAGAACCGGTTACCAGCTGTGTTCTAGTAGAACCAGGTTAGGCGGTCCTGACCGTTCTGCCACGTTAACACAGATACTCACTACATGCATACATATATTATTAATATTATAACCTGATACTGGTCGATTGATTTTTTTCACACCTGACGACAACTATCAGCCATGTGATCTTTAGACGAGGACAAATAAAAAAAATAAACAATTTCCTTGTTTGAAATGTACACATTTATTTATAATATAATTTGACAATATCTGCAAACATTTAAGTCAGGGAATTCCTCAATACAAAGTTGTGCGAAGCTAATCTAATCATTAAAAATATGGATGAATGTATTTATGTACCTACTAAGTTAATTTTACATGTTATGAGATAATGGATACTATAGTCATTGTCAAAAAAAACTAGTTTAGCGCACACTATGACAGTACACTCTCCACTGGAAATATTAATGGTATGAAGTAAACACTTAACTTTTTTATAAATACACACTATATTTTATAAATGAGTAGACAATTGTTTCGTTTTTTACCAAGACATTATCAATACTGTATCAGTATTGATAATGTCTTGGTAAAAAACGAAACAATTGTCTACTCATTTATAAAATATAGTGTGTATTTTTATAAAAAAAGTTAAGTGTTTACTTCATACCATAATGGAAAATACGCAAAAAGTTAAGGATTATATTAAAAATAAGGAAATATTAATTTTTCTATTTTAGGTAATAAAAAGTTAATTCAATAAAGATATCTACTACTTTTATTTAATTTAAATCAGCCTTAGCGTTATGACAGTTTGGTTCCTTGTGAGACACCTCTATTCGAATTAAAAATCACTTACTTCCAAAACCAATCTGTTAAAAATTTGATTAGTACTGCAAGTGGTGATTCAATACCATTACATAGAATTATTTATTTTTTAACTATTTAGGTTAAATTAGCAGTTATCGATTCTGTATATAAACGTGGATGGCTGGCAAATATAAGTGTAAGTTTTCAATCAGTGGAAGATAAATAAAAAGAAGACACATAATATCATGTAGTAAGTATTATGTATCGAAGTCCCTAGGGCACGTCTCGATTTGTAAATAATTTTATCCCAGTGATATTAACGCCCCCGTCTCGACTGCAACCTACACGGTCTGGTAACTCTAATCAGTGGAAATTTGCAATACTTTGTACATTGCGTTATATTGCTAATATTTACTTGTAAATATCTAGTCAGACACGTGCGCAATCATGAATGTATAAATTTTTTAAACGGCGACGACAGATATATCTGTCCAAATAGTATCCATATTTGTAAACGTAAAATTTAAATATGCAGTTATTTTTAACATGTAAGTACCTATAGAAAATTCATACAAACCGAGCTAGTCCCAAACTAATATATGAATCTTGTGTTATGGATGCTATCGCGACGATACAAACTTATAAACAATCACTAAACGCAGAATTATACATTCAGACACCCAGATCCAGAACAATTGTTGAAATGTTGGATAAATACTTTTTGTATTTGAAAATGCCATTTTACATTTTGCCCTGGCCAGGAAATGAACCCGTTGCCACGTGACTCAAAGGTAAGAGGGTAACTCATATCTCAAACATATCAATACATATTCTCCTTAACAGTTTTTGAGAAAAGAGTTATATTTCCTCTTTTATCGTAAATTTAAGAGATAAAGCAAATGTTTATAAAACCCATCATGTATTTGGTAGCATTGTCTTTAAAATAAAACAAATTTCTACTAATATGGTAGTTGTATGCTTAAATGATGAAAATTATTTTCAAATAAGTAAACAAATAATCATGTTCTTTGATGGAAAAGTTAATATTTTGTACACAAAATAACCTTTCATCTCTTACATGTGAACACAAATTAATCCGTGGAAAATATATTGAATGAATTCGATAAAATTTATATTCTACGTGTTTCAAACGTGGGTGAGCAACAAGATGAAGATTCAATATGAATTACGAAAAAAATCATAAACATTAATAAGAAACTTTAAGTTTTATCTTACACAAAATATTTATAGTGAAGATGTTCGTGAGATTTGTATTAAATTGGTTTTTAATACGTGGATTAAAATGCATACACTCGTAATGGATAAGTAGAATAATATGACACGGATGAATTATGTACTTAAATGAAGTATGAATGATAAGATATTAGATAAAATAATGATGACGTCTAATGGTTAAATGGTTATTGGACATATCGGGTCATAGAGACTGCAATGTACAGGTTTATGATGCTGTCTGTTATCAACTATAAATGGCCACCCCGCTGTGTTGTATTAGATAAAAGTGGACCAAGACAGTGTCTGTTAGTAAGTTGATGAGAAGACTTCTTGAATAAATATAACGGATAGGTATACCAATGTATACTTACAATCTGTTATGTTTATTGATGATAAACAGTTTTATTTTTCCTTATAAACATGGTTCACCGTTTTTGACAACCGTAAAAGCTGAATATCTTTGCATTTACTTGTCGAAATTAGTTAAAAAAAATTGGTTTGCATTATAATATAACTGTTAAATTTAAAGATATTTAACGGTCACGTCCACACCTCCGTTAACACCTCACAAACTTGATAGCTTTTGACATTCTATGTTAAAAAGCACACTATCGATACTTATACGGTGTTTGACACGTAGTTACATACATTTTAAAGATTTACTTTGATAAAGTTTACGGAAATAAAATAATTATACATGGAATCCCTAAATACAAACGTATGTTCTGCTTTTGAAAAGGCTGTATTCGTAAAACTCACTTTATATTACATACAACATCTTCCAGCAAATAGTTTATTTCGTTCATTATAAATGTTTTATGCTGTTGTGGTACATAGAGAACCACCCATATATTCATTACATTGTTGGAGAATTTACATTACAGTACATTCACTGGTTACATTATATATGAAAGGTGCTTAGCCGTGATAGTATACTAGATGCATATAAATAGTAAGACAAAAATGAAAGTGTGAACAATATAGAACATACACCATATAAAACATTAATTTAATCTTATTATACATAAGATGTACAGATTATTACATAATTAGCATCGAAATGTTCTCTAAGTAGCGCAAGTTTACATTGTATGTATAAAGATTATGATATTACCTGAGTATCGTATTAATATAACTATGTATGTGTATTTATAAAGTAAGTAGATAAGTATCATTATGATTACATTAATATGGATCTAGCGTGAGTGTGTACTAATTATTCTTTATTATGGTCATTAAAGTGGGATAACAGGTTAGTTGTTAGTTGAGATAAACTGTGTCAAAATTCCTGATTAGGTAAAGCGAACGGAAGTTCTACGGTACGGTCGGTGTAAAATGAAGAGCTTAGCAGTCAGCTGTGAATCATTATTTTATTACAGCAACTTTTACGTGGTAAGGGTCGTCTATAAATCAATATTATAGAGGTATGAAATTAAATGAACTGAAAAATTAATTCGATTGTCAAGATAAGGAGGACTGGTGGATTTTTTGCCCTATTCTATACCGATTAAACTATTCATTAAGGGAGATGAATGGACGCACAAATACTTTTTTTATTTTAACTTTTTGGATCTCTTAATATGATGTGATTAAAAAAAACATACACTCGTTCTATATGAATATGAAAATAAAACAGTTATAATGACGCAGATGCATCTTTTCTAGCCAATAGTTAAATACTCATTGCAAAATATTACGTTCATTTTGACTCAACTTCAGTTTATATACGAGTCAAATTTAGGTCGCTGGAAACTTATTATGACTCTTTAGATATTTGCAAACACATATTGCTGTGAACTGAATCTATGGTTGTATTTGTATGTGAACCAAATAAATTGAACGCCGCGATATCCATAAATGTGACACGTGACACTAATCGAGTCTAATATGAAAATCACAGTTCATAAATCACAAGCTATTCATTAACCGTCACGAATCCACGGCAGATAACTGAATTATTATGCGAATAAATGATGAAATATGATGAGTACCTATACATCAGTCTAGTTACTGAATAACTTTAACGGGCTCGTTTGTTCCTAATTTGATAAAAATATGACGTGCTTAAATAAAATGAACAGCTTTATTCAGAACGGACACAACGGTTGTTTTTTTACATAAAGAGGACATAAAGAGACATTGAAAAACATCTGAAATGCTTATGAGGCATTTTCAAATTTACCAAATGAGACCATTAGCAGATTCGATCTTTCCAGGTTTACAAACTCGCGTATCGTTTAACTCTCCACCAGAACGGGATTAAGCTGTAAATTCACCTTTTTCATTTGAAATTATACAATCCGAAGATTGCCCCAGATTCTCGGTTAACCTTTTCTTTGAACATCTTTAGAAAGAAACTTTCAAAGTTTGGTATCCTAGGGGATAGCGAACTGAAATAAATTGTTTTTTTTTCGCCCTTCACCCTTCACTAATCCTTTTTCCTTTGAATGCATCAAACAAATAATGGAGTAAGTTTTCCTTCAGGTCAGCTTATTGAAGCTTTCGTCTGAATGTAGTAAATAAGCACGTGTATAAACGGAGCATTTGGAAAACAAATAAAGAAGGGAGGAATTGCCTCATCCGAATTTATCATATTGCAACATTTTATTAGAACATTTATCAAATCAATACAAATTACGTTTATAGTACAAGATAAATATCAAAGTTTCTTTATTTCTTCAATGATGAAAGAAATACAAAACCCGTAGCGTGAAAAACGTTTTATTAGTGAAACGATTCAGTCCAAACAGAGTCAAAATACTCAATTCTATTTATTTTGATAAGACTCTAACCATAAACGAACCGTATAACGAAAGTAAACAAAAGAAATAAACATAAATCTATCTGTAGTATTTGTTACAATCATCGTCTGATATAAAACAGACGAATGGAGTAAAAGATAATCTTACAAATATAAAACTTCAGTTGACTATTAATAAAATAGGGCATGTGTCAGAAAAAATAACAAATCTGGTTGTCTTGTAAATCACAACCGATAATTCTGGGTATATTGTAATAAACAGTTATGATAAAAATGTACCTATATACCTACGTACATATCTGTGTGTATGATATTTTTTTCATAACGTAAACATGACAGCTTGTTCGTACTAACACAATATGGAGTTTTGAAATTAAAATTAACATTCTATCCCTCCGTTTCACTGAATGATTGAAGCTTAGGCTATATTATAATATGAAGGTATATATCTACACGTCTGTCATAACGAGACACGAATGTCGGGATTTGCAGAGTGATTGAAATATGGAACGCGTCGTCGTTAGAATATGTATTATGGAAATAATTCTGAAGTGGGGAAGAAGTGGAAATTACACAGATTGATATAAATTGAATATCGGAAAATGCGAGAATATCTGATTGATGTTGAAGAATCTAAATAAATATATTACAGTTCTTTTCTTTATACATTCTTAATAAGCATCATCTGTTTTTGTTGAGTAAGTAGATAATAAATGCATATTTTTATTAATGATAATATTTAATGATCGAGAATTTTTGAAATCAGTTTTATTATGTTATGCAAAAGAACTTTACAAACATCTTTTTGTAGATTCAAAACCCCTGAACTTAATTTATATTTCATTATCTATTGCTCAATGTACGTACACATCTAAGAAGATATCAAAGACTTTGCTTCGCCAAAACCCAGATTCGATAGTTCGTAGTTTTGAAAATACCTCAAACAAAATAGTACGATAATTGTTTAGAGGATATTTTTCTTGTACTAAAACATTTCCAATACTAATTCATCTGATCATCATGACATGTAAAATAAAAAATGAAACCTCAATATACTTTTTCACTCGTTACACTCAATAAAGAAAACAATTTTGTGCTATTTTTTAATCTTTCTCATAGCAAAACCATATTATGAAAGTAAATCATATTTATTTATTCATAAGTTCAACGCCATGGGGGCTTTCTGTGTAACAAAAAATTTCACAAATATATGTACAAAAAGCACAAAAATAATAGAATAATATAAAATTATTTAAATATTGGTACATATGAGTTACAAAAACCAACATACATAATATAACTAAACAATACTACATAACTTGTTTGTACGTTCAATATAACTAGACAACTTTATATCTTTCTAAGAAACGTAAGTTAGGTGTTAATTATATGGAAGGTAAATTATTCATAGTTATATAAACTTAATAGTTAATGGTTAAAATAATAATATTGTGTTGAAATCCATTATTAAAAAGTCAATAAAATAAAGTAAGTATATAATATAAAATTGCAAAATTACTCAATATTAGGCGGAATGAAAGTAAAAGTAAAAAAAATAAAAAAATAAAGAACAATAAAAATCTAAAATTAATAGGTTCATACAATCTACACTTATAATAATTATGATAAAACAATAAAATATCAATACAGAAAGCATATCACGTGCAATAGTATTCAGAGGTAATAATAATTATTTTTTAGAATACTGTATTAAAGTTATTGACATTCGTAAATACAGCAGTGAATCAAGCAACGTTAAATAAGCAATATAAAAAATAAGATGGGCAAAATCCCCCTCTGTTGGGCCCAAATGCCCACTTAAAAAAAAGATGAATTTTATGAGATTTGACTGATGGTATATTTTGAAAATAAATAATATGATAATTTTACTGTGTATAATTTACCACCGTACGTTATGTCAATATTTATACGGTCGGTTCGTTCTGAAAGCACCGTAGTAATAAAAATAATATCGACATACGAGTACGCAATTTCAAAGCTTACATATTACATACATGCTCTGTACAAAGTGTACTGTACCTATATCATTCTAAAATACACTTCATATTGCACATCCACTCATGTTGCTGCTAAAGCCGCGTGCCTCTAATGAGACATGAAACGACGAGACGAGAGACGATCTCTTGAAACCAGACTTCATTATTATTACTACACACATTATGAGTTCATTATTATACCTACGATATTTAACAAAATGTCTTCGAGTAATAATAACCTGGAATACTATGCACCTACTAGGTATATATTTAATAATACCTATACGAGTAGGTACCTACATTTAACAATGTTTAGTACAATGCGGTACAGTACAATTAGAAGCTTCTACACGTGTACAGGTAGTAATTGAATACATGGATCAATATTTGTAATTACTGCAGTCAATAGAATATATCCTATTGTTTGCGAAGCACTCTTTTGTTTGACGGAACATTAAGATCGGCAAATATACTATAAATTGAGTATTTCAAGGATATAATATACTGTGATGAAACTCAATATAATTTTTACGATTAATCGTTCACTTTATACCTAAAATTAGATGGTAAAGTTGTTGATTCATGTACCTATTCGTATGCTATAAAATCAATCAAAACAAATGAGCGAACATGTGGCACCACGAAAAGTACGATTATCAACCTCGTTTATTTAATCTTATATTTGAAGTTAAAGAGAGGGGTACGCTAAAGGCTACCTCGATGGCAAACTAAGACAATTATGTTGTCGTGTTACAAAAATACTTACAAGCATCTTACCTAATCAAGACTTTAAAGAAGATAAAAACTACACATGTTTATTAATTAATAGGTTTCCCACGTCAACACATGTAATATAATTGAGAATTGACTCACAGCATTTAACAGTTTGATTGCAATCTAGTGACCTATAACATTAAATAATAATATAAAATGTGCCCATTAAGTATATTAAATTTAACCGTCGGCAGATCACAGATACAAGAAGAAGAGATAATGAATATTTCAAATCAACATTGAATGAATGAATCAATGATGTTCTGCTTTGAAATAAAGTGTAATTGTGCACTGAAATGTTAACCTATTATGCCTCTGAGGAAAATACAAATGACGAGATACGACCTCCGGAGATGAGATATGTGGAAGATGGTATTTAAAACAACAGGTAACTTTGAAACAAACTTGTCATGATTTGATATTATGGCATACTTTATTTTTTCTACGTAGATATCCACTGCAATAAAAAGCTCTGTGAGAACAGCCGATAAAATCGTGAAATATAATAACAATTTATAATTATTTTAATATGTAATTATTATTCATATAGATATTGGAAGCGTAATAAACTACACGTAATAATTACAGTGTTTTTTAAATGTCATATTAATTATGATAATACTTACAAGCATCTTCCTCTTGCGTAAATTTTATAATTTCTTATAATGTTCTGTTTGATTTAATCGATACTGACTTTTGTAATTATAAAACATTATATCAACGTATGTCATTCATTAATATCAGTTAATGCTTACTTACTTTTAGCTAAACCTACTTTTGATACAAAATATTATGCATCCGTAATACTTTTTTAAGATAGGTACTATTTCAAAGGAAATACCTGCTTCTCTTTTATATTTGTTTGACGTGATTAAAAAATGCACAAGACTTTCAACATCTTTAGTTCAGCATTGACGAGAGACCCACCTCACACTCGGATATCTCAGGAGTAGTGAACTCCTACTTAAGTTCAGCAATGAGGTGTGTCAGGTATCCTGAATGTCTTTACTTTTATTGCCACGGATAGGGCGACTTGCATGTTTATTACTAACAATTGGTCAGCTAGATACCCCACTTGTGGGAGATGCCGTGATGGGAAGGAGAAAAAAATAATAATAAATTCACTGCGTAACTCTCCACAACATCTTCCAGTCAACCAGTTACGTCTTCAACAAAGAACGAATATAATTTTTAATTAATTCTTAGGTCAGATCCTGTTATCCAATGGCTAAACTAAAGAAAAAAATCATTGTTCCTTGTCTGAGCTTAATATTTATCTCACTCAAATAAAAAAATAATCAATGAATCGAGGAATAATACAAGATTCATATCTTAGTTGGCGACTAGCTCAATCTGTGTGAACCAAAGACCAACATTACTACCATCAATTGATGACAATTTTATCGAAATCAACAACTTAATAATGTTATATTACTGACCTAAATTGAATTTAATTTTCATAAATATAAATAAATTTCTTTTAAAATGATACAGACAATTGTAATGAGAATAAAATTATATATTATTTAGTATAATGCCAATTTACTCGTGTACACAACTAATATTGTTATAGATTTTATGTAAATATTACAAGTGAATTAACAAGACAATCTGTTGTAATTACAGGAAAACAACAATCTATTATACATGAAATTAATTAGCGAGGTGTAGTAAAAACAACAACCGTGAGAAAACTCTACACGTTATAATAATCGTGTCGAGGAATGTTATTTAAAATAGAAAAAAGCTTCACTTATTAAAAAAAATGAAAGAAAATGTAAGAAAGTGTAATGCTTACACAAACAAAGAAAGGTAAGAGAAATAGGTGTAAAAGTAAAACCTCGGCAAAAAATCTATTATATCCATCTACTGTCTTTTGTTGGAGAAATATGAATTTTCTTAACAAACTTTCCACTCTACAACAGGAGCAATCTACTAATGGGTAAGGTATTGTATTATGAAATTCATGGAAACTCTACGTCTCTTAAGATGGCAACAGTGTTTCAGCTGTCACTAGCACCTGATGTTATTTTAAAACTCTATAAAGTACCTATTCAAGAAAATGAAGTATTGTTTGCAGAGAGCTACTGTATATTCACAAGAATACCTTCAAATAAATTATCGGCTTGGTAGCCGCAAAAAAGCACATTATTTCAAAAGACTGCGCATGTCAAAAACACTGAAGAACGAATGTCTCTCACACTTTTTTTGTGCGAAATTCCATTATTCATATTCAATTAATCTTTGAGTAGCTATTTAAAATATCTTTATAATATTTATAGACGATGATAAGAACACGAACTAATATTTTTCCAGCGAGTGTCTTCCGTATTTTAAGTAGAGGCGTTTTTTCTCACGACCAACATCAATTAATTTAATTAAAACGATTTTTCAAAGAGTGTGTGTAAAATGGTACAAAGAGGGAGATACACGAAAGTAATAATATTATGGAAGTATATGCCCAAATAATATGTATTAAGTACACGAACAAGAATATTTGGATTCATAAAAATACATTAAGTACGTACAAGGAAACGGTCTTAACACTTCATCCACAGGAAATCAAGATAGTAATGTCTTTAATGTTCATGATTAACATTCCTGAGGGTGCTATACATATCCCTGATAAGTATGAAACTATATTTGGATATTATGAGTGTTAGTGGTATATACCTAATATTTCTTTATATCACATCGCTATACAGTATAGATAAGTGAAAGTATGAACCCCGTGTATTAAATATGTATCTATAATATCTACAAATATATGTATACTAAAAGGTGTGTATAAGCCCTTTATAGAATCGAAATTGAGGAGGAAACTATTGATACAGTTTATATTCAAGTATACGTTCATTTTGATATACTTTTACATTATACTAACAAATTGGGAAACTTACACCTTACCTGATACTTTATTACTACGATTTTAGTTAATAAAATGTATAGCCCGAAACAAATCTATATTTTTTATCATCCCAGGCGTATTTAATTATTACGGTTTTGCTTTATAACATCTAACGGAGTAAGCACAAACATTCGACCCGCATATAACAGTTATGACTGATTAAACAAATCTCGACATAAACTTTTTATACCGAGGGGTCTTGTAAAAGTGTTAGACCATGATATTACTGAAATAAAACTTTATCAGCTACAATCATCATAATACTGTACAGAGACAATGTCAATTATTTATAATCAATCAATGCTGCGAGAAAACAGTAATGGTTATAATGGCAATAATATTTTCATATTGGACAAATAGCCTATCAGAGTTTGGATAATTAGGTCAAGAATTAAATTACGCAATTGAAAGCCGTGCAATGTTTCAGATAAAATAAGGTAATTATTCGTCATCCAAGATATCAATGAAAGTTATAATAACGTAGAACACTTCATTTGGGAAATTAGAATACATAATACTATTTTGTTATTTCGGATCATTTTCGCTTCGAAAATACACCAAATTAATAGTAAAAATTTCCACCAACTAACGCGAAAACCTTTTACAGTTTGTTGTGTTAAAAAAAAACAGAGATATAAAAGTAATTATAGTACGAAGCGAGAAGGGAGTAAAAGCGTTTTATTATAGAAATAGCACTGCAGAATGCAATAGAAATTTTCTATTGTTTTATTTTATTTTATACTCTTACATTTTCTTCTAGATACAGGTGGCTGAATATTATTTTTCTTATGCTTCCCCTAACACATTGAATTAAATGAATTTGAAAATTTGATTTAAAGTAATGCTTATTTATGTGCAGAAATTGCAAAAAAACACCAAAATTTCTTAAAAAAATAATAACCTCTACTAAGAGACATGAAATTCTTTGTGTTTGATTTACACATATCCAAAGAGAGTTGGTGTGGTTCATAACTAAGAAAATACGTTTGATATCAAATAATAATACACTATTTTATCGAATACTTTATCAGTTATTGAAGTCTCATAAATCATGGTGGCTGTGGTAGCCATAAAGTTTTTATACTCGTACATTCAATATGTGACCATTGTTCTTAAATAAATCTTACAAAGTAAGCGAAATGGATAAATAAAAAATATTGAAGTAGTAAGAAAAATGAAAACGATATTAAAGCGTAAGAAATATCATGGAAAGAGGTTACTAAATTGGTGCGGAATAGCTCTGAAAGAATGGGACTATATTAAATAAATATAAACTTTTTGCATTAAAAAATCGAGCACAAAGTTTAAAATAATCTTTCTAAACTATCATGACATTTCCCACATATGAAATAAACAGTGCAGAGTCTTCATTTACTGAACAGACAATTCGTTCTCTACTTGCGATCTAAAAATGAAACAAAAGGAGAAGCTTAAAAAAGTCTATCAAATTACTATTAAAATCAATAGAAATACAATAACACGCGAAATTTATAATGATAAAAATAGCTAGGTATATGAAAAGAACACATACACGAAAGAAACACCTAACAAATTTATGACCCGTACGTGATTCCTTTAGAATTCTGACGATGTTTCTTTTGAAGATTGCGTACGGGTTAGTGATAAATAGCCAATTCAGAATATAGGAGATAGGCTTGTTTCAAATTAGGTGAGTGTATGTATTTTCTTAATGGAAGTTGGTGAGTAAAGATTCTAATAAAATATATACGAGTTATTATAAACATCCTAATAAAGCCATAAAATATGTCGATTCAATTTACTGAAAATATCGAATTGTTGCATTCATACTACTAATCAAGCACCACCTTAGTTAGCAAAGAGCGCCCTTGAGGTGGATTTTTTTCACAAAACGGCGCTTTACAAATCATCCAAATAATAATAATAATAAGTTTTATGGACGTAAAAGAATTCAGAAAATTAATACCGTCTGCTTACAAAGTCAACACAATAGGTTACAATGAAATTGAAATTTGTAATTAAAATACAATTTCTATAAAAAGTATGAAAATCATTGATTTAAACGTAAAAATTGTGCAGACAATTTTATTTCAAAATGAATTCATAAAAAAAAGAATTTCTTGACCTAATATGTACGAAAAAGTTACTGTGTAACAAAGCTTTAAGCTTTATATGGATAAAAGTAAAACACTTTTTAGGCAGCTAAAGAACGTTAATTCTTTTATAGTTTTTGTATACAACTTTTTTCGTTCTTTTCTTTCATGAACGAAACTTAGTAAAACGAACAAAATATTGATTTTGCAGAACTTACATTTGCTAAACTTCTACAAACAATAAAATATTATACAATATTAAAGGTACTAGATACACAAACTATACAACCAAAATTATTAACATTTATAAATTAGCTGAAACATAGCTTTAATCAGAGAGCATTGGGCATAGTCATTCATCCACATTGCTTTTAGGTAATATTCGAAACGCACATATATGCATTCTTTCTGTAATTTCCTAAACAGAATATATCTCGCTCTCTTTTCTGCGAATTTCCGAATTTCCTTTAAAAGATAGGTGTTTGTACCTACATCATTACAAGTAGGCCATTTAACACCTTTTAATTCACCAATGAAGTGCAGTGATATGTTACAACTAGATTCGCAATGTCATACAAATATTCTCTAAAAATGTGTACCCACCCGTCGAGGTACAATACCTGAGTAATATATATTCATCTCTTTTCTTATGTATATATTCATCTCTATCTACCGGCCTTTGTCGTCTGTAATAATCCCCATTCTCATATTGTCTATCTCTTGTTATCTACAAACAATTTATATGTGTGTCGCTTTTTTTCAAACTAAAAATTGCGGCACCAAGGACCGCAAAGAGATTTTATTGATGGTACATGTTTGAGATTCATATTGCAAATCTAGGTATAACATATCACTGATGAAGTGTGCACATTTTCTACGGCACAAAGAGGACGACCACCATTCATTACATGCTGTAAGTCCATTGTCTGTCTACCCCATTGTAGGTAATATCGTGGAGATATAGGTAGATAGATGTATACGAAGGGACACAATTGTAAAATAGATTAATAAGTAATAAAACTCCGCTGTTAATCAGTCATGTGTATATTTCAACATGAGGGCACAACCAAAATCGAATCATCTAGTACGTACAAAAAATATATGAGCATCTACTATGTTGGAAATTCTGATTAAATTCAAATAATAACATGCAAGTACTAACACATTTCTAAGTGATGTCACTTTTATGTAACCGATGGATTATTATGTATTATGAAACGAAGGATCTTTTCCTTATAATAGAAACGAACGCAATATCGTGTTATATAACCACTACAATCTAATGTAAGGATGAATAATGTTTACCTATGCTTTTGTTACAAATAACCATTGTATGAGGTTATATAAATATGTAGATTTAATACACGAAAAATTACCATTTAATTATTTGGTAATACTACAAAATAATATGACGTTGTATTTTCTAAGCCTTATGTTGTAGTTTTTACTAAATATTCACATTATTTTAAATTTGTTACACTCGTAGATGTACATATACTTTAATTTAGTTTCTGAATAAAAAATCGTTTGCCTACATGTATAAAAATAACTTTTGATAAGGTTACTAAAAACTGAGAGCAGAAACATGATAAATAATTTTTGAACGATTCGTATTATTTGAATTTGGACTCGTCCTGTCAAATTTTCATAAATCGAGTCTTCTAAAAAGTAAGAGACAATCGCATTAAGTTTTAATACTAATCATATATTTTCTATAATGTATTTTCAGGACGCTGAGAAGTGAGCATAGTACATTATGTTTAAAACTATAATTGTATTCTAACCATCATGGTATAAATAATCAACAAAATAAGAATAATAACAGCCTAACAGAAAAGAGGAAGAAATGCACTTGATGAAACACTGAGTTAAGCGGGTAATTATTCATATTCATATCTAATCCTCTTAGTTATTAAAACCATGGAGAAGCTGAACATATAAGTAACAAGTTTGCAGTAATTTGAACCGAGAATTCTTTGTCTAAATGATATTAATGCAGTACCGCAATTCTGAATACGCGCAGCATGACAGAACCACAAGACCACGAGACGCTTTGAAAGATCAAAAGAAATCTAAAATTACATATTATTATCGAATAGGAAGTAGTATCTAAAACTGGATAAATACTTAGTATAAGTAGTACTGTGAAGACGATATCTTCAAGAGCGGATACGGTTCCCGGAGATGAAAGAAGGATGGATAAAGAATATTGTACATGTGTAAGATATTACAAGGGTATTACAAAGATTCCTTTCAAATAAAGAAGAAAAATTCGAGTATCATTGAATATTAACATTTATACGAGTACCTTGTCATGTCTTCTTTTCAATTTATCAGCATATATTATATTTTGCTAACATTTCAATTTAAATACTAACTTTTATTAATCAATTAGTACCCATAATACAAGATTCATATCTTAGTTAAGGACTAGCTCGATCAGTGTGATTTCATTACAGAAGTACTTAATTGTAATTAGATGTAATATTAATAAAGAAAAAATAGAATATGCAGTAGGTATACTTAATGATATGTTGTCATATGACTTAAAAACAAATTTCCATTCTTTCCCCATAAATACTTATTACTATTTTCTTAATTTTCCTCAATCACCTAAGTGACACGACCTCTTCAAGACCTTTCCCATTATTGTGTTATAAAAACGGTCTCTAGAATCGCGTGCTACGAGCAATAATAATAACAATATGCAATCATTCACAATCGTCCACTGAAGCCTGTAAAACGGCCCGATATTTATTCTACCTCTATAAATTTTCTACGCGTTATAACACATCGAATGAATAATGACAAACTGTCTTCAGAAGGCACTTTCTCAAAAAAATGTATGTTCATAAATACTAACTTCACTTCATATATCTCGTATTATTCCTGGATTTAGGAATGCACCAATGCGTATATTTAAAAAACGCAGTCATAAATGAACAATCTAAAATATCGGGAATAGGAAAAAGTGGAAATAGGAAAATCTTTTCATCTACAAATAAACTCATCAAAAGAAAGTAAAACACTTCTAGAAAGAAGCTGACGCTTTTTTCGTGCTCACAAAATTTTCATATTTTATATGCAGATTCCAAGACACTTGAAGAAATATTTTTCGTAATTTAGAATAACAATCAGGCAAAAAACTCTTCAATATTTAGAAAGACTATACTAAATATCTTTTTAAATGCTAACAATTAACATCATGAATAGTCAAGTTCGCACAAAGTCGTATTGACAGTTATTTGACCACAATAGACTATCTATCTAATTAGCTGCAGTATGTAATTGCTAATCTTAAACTGTTACAATGATATATGACATCTACCATCTCTAGTAGCAAATTTTTTCTTAGTATGTTTCTATATAATATATTGTATGCTTCCACTAAGTAGATAGTAAATAAAAGAAATATTAACAGCACATTGCACTCAATAAAAATATCAAGATCATACACCTTCAATAGATAAGACAATGGAATTATGCTGACATGTTATCATTGTACGATAACATTAACCCATAATTATAACGAACTCAGTCGGCAGTTAATAGTTTTCCGCATGATTAATTCAAATATATAAAAAAATCATTTATTATAACTTTCCTCTAATTAATCTCATACCTTTGTCATATTACATTACATTTATTACAAAGAGTTCTAGTACTCCTATAAGAAAGATTATTGACCTTACTAGCATGTTTATGATAATCTAACAGATGACAAGAAAAACTATCTATCATCCACAAAATTACTGAAGTCCTCGATAACTCTCATTAACAACACACCGATTTTTATATAGAAAGAGATAGCTGGATTAGAGAAGAATCGAAGAGCCCTGAACAGAGGCGGTTCGATTCCTTCCTACATTTTCAAGGGGAACATTTGAAAACGAAGAAAGAAGAAGAAAGTCATGTCTTTGCAATGTATGTAAATAAATTTATATGAAATCAAATATACTTAATAACATAATAATATTTCAACCACTTCAGCGTGCAATGTTTCGTTTATAAATTCCCCGTTGAGTTCAATACTTGTCACTTTTATCAATGAATAAATTATAAACGTTAATTTCCCCAAGGAAAAAAACTTCCGTGTATAGACGGGACACCATTTTGAAATTATATTACTATTGATTGTTACCAGGTAATATAAAATAGACAGTTTTACATTACGCTCACAAAATTTATATTATTTGAAATAATATATACAAGCATCCGAATTTCATATGAAGCCTTTATGATCTCTCTAACGGCAAAACATTGATACATTTTCACTTTCCTAGGACATTTAGTTAATTTTAGAAAGTACCTTATTAGTTGTCTTTGATCAAGTTTTATGACATAGATTTTCTTTCGTTGGTATGAGGCTTTCGGTGGCTATCGCAAATTTTAATATGGAAAATGTATCAAAGTTGTAAAATATTTATATATATATATAAAAAAAATGAATGCAATGGAGTAGATATATTTTAAAAAAGAGGTTTTCTTTTAATAGTTCATTTTATTGTTGCACTACAACCAACATTCAATAACTGTCAAAAGCGCAGTTAAGAAGAATAATTGCATTGTCACACGTTTAGCAAAGAAAAAGATATTTTATATCGCTCTTGTTCTGGTGCTGTCAACGCTTTATTAGATAAATGTGATAAGATAAAAATAACACCAGAAGTGACTGAGATAATAAATAAATAAAATTATAAAGATGTGACATAGATAATAATGTTATTACGATAATAACTGAGTTCACAGTTAGTTACTTATATTGTAAGTATCTACAAATTCCAACTGTGGCCAATGCCATTTGATTGTTTGCGGTACAAGAAAAACAGTAAGTAAGTAGATAAAGTGTGAAATTTCTATAAAACTGTTGAAAACAAAATTATCAAGTTCAAATAAAATTATAGTAATGAATGAAACGTTAAATCTATTACAGTTAAATACTTAATATACAAATTGTTACTCACTGAAGTTTTAAATGACATGAACTATTAGTGGAATTATTGATATTGGCACAAATGTATACACGTATTTAGCATATTATCGCCATGGCACCCAGTACACGTTTTAAAAGGAAAATGTTATGATGTATTTTACCTATATTCAAAAAATATGGTGTAATTAATAATGAATTCTGCTTCAGAATACATAACTAATTATTTTTTGATATTCAAATCTCCACTCACGCAGGTGTAAAAAATCCAATAAATGCGAAGACTAGGTTTAACATTAATATTAGTGTTCGATTAAATTAAGACATTTTACATCTAGAGTTCAGCGAAGATGTTTGCCACCCATATTGATTTTAATTTTTGTTGGCATGGAGAAGACAGGTTGTTTGCCGGATACTCTACTCGTGGAGTATGTCGTGATGGCATATTTGTAAAAGTAATATCATTATTATTTTAAATACTGTTTAATATTGTATAGATATTTAAATGAAAAATTGAAAAATAAGAATTACTAAGTAAATAAAAAAATAATATTATTCATGTTCATAAATTATAAAAAGGATTGCTATTACTTATATTTAAATAATGATATAAATGTTAATGTTAATATTTGATATTATTAATAATAAAAATATTCCAGGAAACCAAACAATAACACTGAGTGATTGTGGTTGTAATAATTAAGATGTATTGTTACTATCGACAGCATAACAAGAATGATAATAATGTTCTCACAATTAAATTAATCGAGAATAACACCGATTTAATAAGAGCTCTTGTGATAGAAAGTCATTTTCACATTGCGAATTTAGGAATTCATGTCGGATACTCATTGGATACTCAAATCTCTTCAACATAATTGTATTAGCGCTTTCATACTAATAGTGCACACTGCACGTGTTATGTCTACGATATTATATTGAGGAAATCATATTTCATAGAAACTATTGATTGATACTACATTCATCGTCACTAAACTAGGAATAATATTTTTTGTTTGACGATTTGCGTTTTCATTTTTGTAACAACCAATACAATTATATAAGATTATATGATAAATTACAGAAGCAATCCGCACGTTTTGATAAACTAAAAGTATGGTGTCTACGGCTGTGGCACAGAGGAACTCTGTAGATGAAAGTGTGTAAATTTTGAGGAATTATTATTATTCTAAAATATCACCCTGCACTGAGAATAAATATTGATTGTGGATCAGTTTACTATGACACTGATGTGCATTTTACATATAGAGTGAAAATAATGTATAATTACATGGAGATTGTATTATGACGTGCGATGTAATCATTATTACATCGTTGCAAAATATGTCATCGAATTTAAAATTATATACCTAGTAGAATTAATACAACAATGTACAATGTACATACATACAATATCTCGAAATAAGACACCATTGTTGTTATTGTACGAGTATATACTGTTATATCCACTACGGCCAATTAAATGTTATAATATCTTAATATCACTTTGCACTTATTTGAAGAACAAACAAGGTTATTATTGCCGAATGTGAGTACAAATACAAAACAATCTAGACAAGTAATATTCGAGTATAAAACAATTTAATATGTATACTTTGAAATAATTTCTAATGTGTCTGACCCTTTTTTACAGGACACTGTTCTATCCCTAATATTAAAACATATGGAAAAAGCTGACTAAATTGTTTCGAAAATAAGAGTCTAGATTTCATTCTATGATTCCAAAATGGACTGAATAAAATGACAGCGAAAAATCGAAGAAGTCTTTCGAAACAATCTTCTTCTTCTTCAAGTGCTCTGCGCCGCTCGGAACAGCTTCTCCACACTTAGGATACCGGTCCACTCCCTTACATATGTTTCGCAGCCTCGAAAGGCGAAAAAAATTACTTTTTCATACAGAGCTACTTTTTGTCTGATTTGCCTATTTCTATAGCACACCTTGTTAACTAATAATCATCGAAATGCCATTTTTTGTGACGCCATTTCAGATTTAAATAATATAATAACAGCAGCCAAGTACATGCACAACCTGAAGCCATAGGAATTGATCGAATATAAAAAAAATAGATTTATTATTCTTTTTTACATCTCATCATCATTTCATTTTTATTTTTGCATTCTGTCAATGGCCCTTGTACTCGAATTTGACATTGAAAGTTTGTTCTTCAATTTAAATGGCGTCGACCTTTGATATTTGAATAATATTCAATCTTCATTTGGTTCTAAATTTAATCAAACAGTAGAATGTTTTCAATTTTCAAAGCCCTTAAAAAAACACTCCCTACGAGAGTACATTGAAAGGATTTATGGATTCAAAGAAGAACAAAAGAAAACAACTGTAATTTCATTTTAGGCTAAACAACTTTAAAATTATACAAAGTTAAAACGACTAATTAAAAAGACAATAAATTTGCGTTAAGAAAATCTTCATTATACCTTAAATAGAGCGACTTAAAAGTCGACGAAAAAAAATGTGGCAGACAAATTGAGTGTTAAGTCTTCAGAAGATTCTCTAATTAAATCTGTCGGTAGGTATCTATCTACAATACACTAAAGTTACCAGTAACAATGCGTCAGTAATTATATTTGGTATTTTTAACTTCTTACTTACAGCGCACTCGAGTCTAATTTAAACTTATCATATTAAATAACAACCAGAGGTAGTTCTTGAGATAATCTGATTTGAGTAAGTTACTTATACTCATCTTCTTGTAAAGTTAATTATATGTTAAAATCAACCTTTGCCTTAGTTTTGCCACTGTAAAATATATGTGTTTTATCAACTCGAAATAACTTCTGTCAAAAAATAGTATTCCACATAAATGCTTAACTATCAGCGAAGGAAATACGGTCTGCAGAAAAACAATGTAAGAAATAAAAAAATGTCTTAGTTTTCTCATTGAATATCAATATCTTCGATATGTTTACTTCTGCACCTATAATTTTACACACACGAGAGAAAGTATTAGTTACTAACATCATACCTAAATTACTACAAGGAAAAATGCAAAATATTTTAAACATTTATAAATAAAAATCAAATAAAGCAGAGTAATTAAGAAACATATTTATAAGAAAGAGTTATGAAGAAATGTAAAATGTTTTAAAGTTCGTTAGAGTGTAAAAGAAATTATTAATGGCTCGAAATTTATATACTCAGTATCACAGTTACAAATTAATAAATCAGCAAAAGAGTTTGGTTTAAAAGGAAAAGAGAAAATTAATTTTCAGTTGTGAATATAAAATGATATAATAACAAACACCACTCTATTGTACCTTTAGCGAAGAAGCGTACGTATACTGTATCCTATTCTAAAGGAAAATTTCCAGGTAAAGTTGAAAAGAAAAAACACATATTAAACGTACCAATTCAAGAGTGTAGATATTGTAATATAAATAAAGTTGTATTGAAAATAAAAGTGTACTAAGTTTGTACACGTAGTTTTACGCAAAAGGAAACTCATGAAAAATTTATAAAGCAAAGCTTGTGGCTTTGATAAAGCATCTGTAAATAAGTTACGGAAGTCTTCATAAACAGAAGTTCTGTATATGAACAACCTTTTCAAGTTACATACGTGATTCGCCTATTTCTATCAGCTCCTAAGTATTATAAAATATATTAAATAATGTTATTTATTAAATTATGTTTGCTATTTTACTTACTGTCTATTTTTCGTCTTGATCTCTTGAAGAATTTTATTCAAGGATTGCATCAAGTATCTGTGGAAGAAAAAAAACATTATTAGATATGTTTAAAGAGAATAGATGATAATGTTCTAAGGTTAAAATTTTAATAAATTTAATAATAATAAATAATATTTTATACTTTATTGTATGAAAAACAATTTATTTTTGTAATTTACTGCGAACTATAAGAAGATACAAGTTATACATTTTGTATCATAATATCTAAATAGTTATGAAATGTAGACAAATTCTCTCACAAAAATGTGATGGTAGTGAAATCATATAAACTATTTTCGATAGATCAAATATTAAATAAGATATACTTATTTCTTTATAGGTATAAAAGTCAAAAGCACGGTCACCATTAACGAAATAGGGTGGAAATAACAAAGCAAAAGAATATAGGAGAAAACAAACATAATAATAATATTATTATTACAAGACTTACACACGATTAACAATGAAATATTATTAGGAGAAAAATTAAAAGAACTACTGAACACAATATGGGGGGAATGTTCTCATTTTCACAGTGGTCATTATTTATATCCGATTGATATCAAATATTGTAGAGTGATAATAAAGATGTTTGCAAATAGTCAGAGATCATTCATATTTATATAGTAAAACTGAGGTTCGCTTGTTGATGAATTGGTTACAGGCTATAGACTCTACTTTCAGATGAAGAGAGTTCACTAGATACCCTATTTGAAGGAGTTGTCGTAAAAAAGGTATTGAGAACTGATTCTTAAAAAAAGTAATCAATAAGTAAGTAGGTATGTAACAATATGGTTAATCATGTTGTATCGTTTGGTTGCTAAAAAATAACGAAATCAAAAATCATACGTGCGGAGAAAATATTTGGGAAGAACGAATGAATTTAAAGATACAACATTACACGGTTTTTACTTGGAATAAGAGATAAACCGATATTCAACAAATAGGTTTTGATAATATTATTATAAAAAAAAACTATCAAACCAAATAACTGTGATATTTGTTTCTATCATCGCTAGACAAAACAAACAGTATCTCTATCTATAGTAGATATTGATTGAATTGATTAATAGATGTTATATTAATAGAAACACAGATACCATTCTCCTATTATTATTGTTTTTATACTGTTTCCAATACGATTTACTACAATTGTTATTTTGGAGGGTGTATTTTCATCCTTGATTAAATCTATAACGCGAAACCAATATTCCGGGAGGGAAAGGAGACAACAAAAGACTGTTGTAAGTGGAAAGTAATAATAAATTGATTCTATTTGTTGCCAATCCCAAATGAAAACCATAAAAGACACGTTAAGGTGATTACAAAAAAGGGAAACGGTGAAAGATTCTAGATTATATTGGAGTTACATACAAACATATTTTATGTAGGATTTTGACTTTGAAATAAATTGAGAAGTGGAAACATAAGCACCGGTGCTAGAGTGAACGGTGCACTTCGACCCATTGTCAGCAATGTCAATGTGTCGAACATGGCTAAAATGCTGGTGCATAATACCATTCTGGTACCATCACTTACGAATGCAAGCGAGACATGGACGTGGCTGAAGAAGGACGAAAGTGGAATAAATGCAGTGGAGATGCGATCGTTAAGAAGAATGGTTGGTAAAACGCTGCGTGATAGAGTGAAGAATGAGGATATTAGAAGAATGAGCGGATGCAAGAAGAGTGTTGTGGACAGAATGCGCGTGAATAAACTACGGTGGTTTGGACACGTTGAACGAATGAACGAAGTAAGAATGACAAAGAGGATATACTTGTCTGAAAGAAAAGGTGTGAGGAAGCGCGGACGTCCGAGAACCACGTGGCTTGATCACGTGGATCAAATTCTCAAGGACGGCCGCGTGTTGAGTAAGAGGAATCGACGTGCGTGTATGAGAAACTGTATGAATGTGGAGGAAGCGAAGGAAGTGTGTAAAGATAGATCTGTGTGGCGTTCCGTTCTCTCTACCTACCCCACTTGGGATACGGCGTGAGGGTATAGTATAGTATAGTAAACATAAGCGATTCGTAAAAATATATTAGCAGAGGGCATTTCAACACAAGTTTTTTTTATAGAAGTATTAATGTCAAAAAATGTTATGTCTTGTTTTTTTGTCTTTACATATTTTATTAAAAGGTGAAGTAATCACAAGTTAGTATTGAATATCAAGAATAGAAGAAAATAACATATTCCATATCCAATCCATCGTAGAAAACGAACACCACATGAACATTTCACATTTTCCTTTATTCGCAAAATATCAATTCCCCAACATGGTTCAGTAGTATTTTCCGTTCTGTACATAAATTCATAATATATACGTTGTATTGATAGATATATTCACAGCTTCAAGATGTAACATGGCGAGGATAGGTTTATATATGTTTGCTATAACACTGCCCTCAATGCACTGGGAACAATACGAGTTTTAGAAATGAATAGGGGAGGAAAACATGAAGCATAAAATGTATATCAAGGGGTGGAGTCCCATCTCAACACGAGAATTAACATAGAGACCTATATTTTATATCTTTGAAGTAGTAAAAAGGAGAACAACGACCCGATATGGATGTAAAGGTAATGTACCAAAAAATAAAATCATAACATTCACAAAAAAGCTCTCGCCGCGATACTTAAAATGCAATCATATTTACTAATAAACATTACGCACGTCAAAAGATAATGTAGATGGTTTATTAAATGCAGTAGGAATGAAACATATTTTCATATTATCATTTCACATAAAAATATATTTACGTTTGAGTGAATTCATGGAACAAATTGCATTTTTAAGTATGATAACTTAATTAAATGTTAGGATAACGCAAGAACTTAAAATAAAAATACGAATACCAAGGGCACAAAAGAGTATAAACAGTAACATCAAATAAACTGTCTACAAGAAATTGAATTGAATTTTATTTCATTTCTAAATTGATAGAACAAATTTGTAAAGTTCAGCGCCAAAGTTAATTTCGTTTTAAATTTTATTTTATAAAAGGCTAAATAATTAGTTTCTCTTTTATTATACCTTAGTTTTGTGGTGAATTCAAAAGGTTCTATTTATACCAAATTATTAAGGTGTTACATTACCCATGTTACAGTGGCAATGTGAGGCTGTCAACTCTGTCACTCTACATTTCTGATTGGTTTATGTGTTTCAATTAAAATAGGTTGAGAGGTGATATTGGGATAAAACTTACAAATGGACATTATAAATCAATACTAATATTTGGACATTGGAACAGTCCTCACATCGTGATTTTCAGTTTACAGATAGTTAGTAATGTATTGCAACGTGTAGAAAATTATAATAGAAAAATATGTGAAAGGATTTCAAATGCTGATATTTTGAGGTGTACTCATATTTACAGATATGTTTATCGTAGGGACCAAGTGGATTTACAAGTGAATATTCAACCGGTTCATTAGGTTCGTCGGTAGCCTGGGGGTAGAGTATCGGCCTTCAGAACAAGGGGTCCGTGGTTCGATCCCAGGTGCCGGCAAACTTCCCTTTCACGGCACAAGCTTTTAGCTTAGTGTGAAAGGTGTATAAGGTTGTATTTGAGTTTATAACAAAACCCAGATATATCTTTTTAAAAAAAAAAAAAAATTCAACCGATATATGGGTATCTTACCGTTATTTGATAATAAGAATAATGAAAAAATATAGATTATCCATGATTTATGTGGGCCTGATATCTTTCTTCGTTTTTAAAACGTTTAAATAGTTATAGAAATGAGCCTACCTTCTTACAGTCGTTGAAATGATAATATTGAATCACTATGTGTATCAGATATTTTTATCAGTTATCTTGACATTTTAGTAGTCCATAATATTGAATTAATCGTCTACCTATACATTATAAACTATCACGATATCTCTGAAAAATGGGGTAGCCAGAGGTTGTTAATGCTACCAAGGATTAAAAAAATAAAGTATATTTTTTTAGTAGAATATGGTTTTATTTGGTATGGAACGAGAACTATTAAAATTCATTCGCATTTTCCTGCGGTTTCTTTGATCGATATTTTATTAATTTATGTAAGAAAACACGATTAGTTTAAGTTTTACTACTTTTTAATTATTGAGTGATCGGTTTCGACAAAAAAATCATTTTTAAACGGATTTTATTACATGCCGTAAACTATAATATCAAGTTTTTAAAATATGATTCTATAAAATGAAACATTATATAGAATCACGCTTTAAAAGCTCGTCATAATAACGACAATTCAATATTTAAACGATGTTTATTATTTCATTCGAACCTTCGAGTATAGATAATATTATTAGGTACTAGTAGGATAAATTGCCTCATTTAAATCTCTGTTCAACTATGTAAAGAGACTTGGAATCCGAAAAAAAAACCTTTTACGGCAATATCCATTTGCCATTTTAAGCTTGAATGAAGTATAATTTATGAATATGTTCATTCTAATGGAAAAATATTCAAGGTATGCATAGTAATTGTCTATCGGTACATTCTTCTGTCTTTCATTGCGATTTATTTCCAAACTTCTAATAACGGAATTCGTAAATATTTTGAACATGGAGAACACAATAAAATCTGTATTCATTGATATATACCTAGATATTTTTCAGAGACTTTATTGAACAATTTGTTCGAGATTTTATACTAAAATATCTATATATTTTTATTACTTAATAATATTACAGAGTACCAGGTTTCGACCTACCACGAAAAATCTGGGTACAGCAGAACAGAGTGATAACGGAACATGGATGCTGCAATTACTCACTCTGGAGGTGGGGAAAGAGGGACAGCCCTGATTGTGAATGTGGAGCGGAACAGACTATGAGGCACGTAGTGCAGGATTGCCACATTAAGAAGTTCAATGGAAGCCTCCAGGATATCCATGAGGCGACGCCGGAGGCGGTGGACTGGTTGGCGGCGCTGGATCCGAGGCTGTAGTTCTGATGCGACTGCTTTTTTGACCCAGCCCAAATTGGGTGAAGACACCTAAATCACCGCCCACACGAAAAGTAAGTACTTAATCATTCAATCCACTCTACAAAATTAATATTTTAATGTCTGAAGGAGAATTACCCTTTGTATACGATTAGAAAAAAAAAACGTTTGCTACCTATACGACATGCAATAAAGTTATGGTTACATCTACTGTATTTATATTTTTAAAACATTTTAATGTAAGAAGTCTTGAGGTGTATAGTGTATTCATGCTAAATAAAGTTAATGCTTAAAGTGCTCTGTAGTCGGTACGAACTTTTCAGATCTTTACAATGAAGAACATATTCAAGCTCTAAGTGAAAATAATATTTAAATAAGATAGCGAGACACGCCTTGATATAAATATTTAATATGCTTTTCTTAACCATTTATTATGTACAAGGGTAAACATCCAAGTAAACATACATATTATACTGGAGTATTAAGTTGTACATTACATGTTGTGGGATGCGGAGTTATGTATACGTTATACCTACAGTAACACGTGAAAAATACATATCTTAGAGAGTGCCTTTAGCTATTAAGAAAGAACTTGAAGAAGAAGAAGAAGATAAACTTATTTTTTTTTGTTAAATTGTATGTATACCTACATACAATTTAACAACGTCTTATTTTAATTTGTTTTAAGTTAATGTTTATAAACATTACACATTTCACAATCACCTTCATGGTTATTTACTAGATCACCTATATGTGCATTAAATTCATTGGGTCCATTAGCTTCTCCACTTATGATTCCGCGAGATTCGGTGATGGATAGACAAAGTCAAATATGACACAATTCTACATTACAAAAGTTATATATTTAATCCCACTAAAAATTGGAAGTGTGTTAGATGAATATTAGTTTGTATCTAACAAAAATTTTCATTCCAGATTTTGTTCCTCGTATTTGAAGGCTTTCATCAAATATGTACCTACGTAGACGAATATGAAATATTTATCTCTGACACAATATGATTCTATACATTCTTCAGGACATTACAAGTTGATTTATGTGAAGGTGAACTACAATAGAAAGCCTTATGTTAAAACATCTACACATTAATAAAAGTTATTAATAAAAGTTTTTTATTCAAAGTTATTTTCTTAATACAAATTGTCAGTGAAAAATGGCATATCCAGGTTGTTCAGCTTTAATTCTCTGCAAATAATTATCCCTTCTTTTTAAAGTTGAGATGAAATGTACGAATAATATAATAAAGTCTTACTGCTACCGATGTCATTTTTCAATGTTCTTCTATAGCGGCAATAGACTTTTCTCATCAATTACAGGCTTGATTTTAATGATTCAGAGTTTACATAAATGCCCAAAAGCCAAATTGAGAATATTACTCTCCATTTGTTATCACACTGAGACTTCTCAGTGTTGGTAATAAATCTAATATGAAGTTTATTTTGTAATCGCAAAATACGATACTCGTATTTACTTCCACTAAAACTGTATGTTTATAATATTTAGCATAATTATCAAAATATTACTGAATAGCCCATTTTGATATCGGTTAAAACAGAGAAGACCATGAGCCCATTGTGTATTCTTGATACAAACAGTAACAAAGCATAAAATTATCAATATCGTATACATAATAATAGACATCTTAACATTTATATCTGAAGTTAATGGAATAAATTTCACAACTTCTATTAAAATCACGTCCAAACTAATAATCATTTTCATTTCAATATAACTACTGTAAAAGATTGACGTACCTTTGTGAAAATTTAAAGTAATAATTGTTATAGTAGTTGAAAGCTGATGAAAATCTTATCAAATTTCAGTCGCAAGTCTCAAAATAGATTATAAATATCATTAGCGTAGGAATATAAGATAATACTCAAATTCTAAAGAATTTTAAGACATTTAGTAATTGTTCTTAGTAGTACTGTAATGTTGAAAATTTCGAGATAAGATTTAATTCAATTATCTTTTAAATTCAAGTTTAACAAATTATAAATTTATAAAGCTTACATAATGCTCAAGGAGGGAAAGGATTATTTGAATATTCATTTTTGTACCTACGATTGTAAATATTGATGACACTACAGTTTCTGCTCATCGGGTTCTTTTTTATATACAAAGAAGTTTTGTATACTTTGCAGGGCAAACATTTGATAAAAAGTAAATGGGGTCATACAATGCCAATATAAATGCAAATATTACAGAAGACTCTCATACATTAATCATGACACAGTATTCGGATACATAGTAGATATAATATGTACAATATAAACCTAACACAGAATTTGTAGGAGCAGCAAACGTGTCAGCTGAAGTTTAATAATAATGTTAAAATGCCTCAAGTGTAAAACTGAAAGTACCTATTAATTATTTTTGCGATATAGAGAACTACTAAACGAAAACACGAATATCATTTACAGGAGATCATGTAAAATTAAATAACCATTATATTATTAATGAATTGATATATATTATTTAATTTTGGAGAATTAACTACACAAAGTAATAATGTTATATTTCAGGTGTGGTGTGCTGCACAATAAAATAAATATTAATTTATTGATATGAAGTTTATAGAAATAGACATAAATCAACATGAAACTTAAAATTAATGCAAATTAATTTTACAAGATAACTACATTTCGACTCATGGTATGGTATTAAAATTCATTGAAAGTATGAAAATATCAGAAAAAGTTGCTTTTCATTATAAATTAATAAAATATCAGTCTGTCATATATTTTTTAATACGTAAGAAGCAATAAATTAAGATTTCAAGATGTGTTGAAGTTAAGAATAATCGTAGCATGTTCTGTAACCATCGGGATTGTAAGAAGTCAAATATAATAAGCACATACATTATTTGTAAAACAAGGGTAAAGCTACGAGGTTAAAAATATACATTAAACCTAATTCAATATTATTAGATCGTAATTATTTGTGACATTAACATGGCAGTAGCGTAACTAAAAATTATCGTGCAAACAAGAACATGTCAAACCCCGTCCGATGTCAATACAAGTAGACGTAGGTACTTAACACTCGAGTAGTTGAAGTAAGGAAGATGTTTTGAATACAAACGACTAAATACAACTTCCGAAAAGGTTAAGTGAGCCCCCCGGAGAATCACATTATCTCGAAAACTTCCTCCTCTCCTTTCTTTATTTTTTCGTTCATTACTAGACGTATTAAAAAAAGACGAAAAACATCTTCTATTTTTAGAGTTAAACTTATAGATTATCACAAACATATTGCTTACCTAGACTTGAAAATATTGCATGCATCAACTTTTCTCATTATATCACACAATTAATCTCTCAAAATGATTAATAACACAATACCAATACTGAAAACTTTTGTATTGAGTTCAGAGGCGAGTATTTGAGCAATAATTTGTAGGTCAGGTATAGTAGCAGTAGTCAAGTTGTGTAACAATATTAAGTAAAGTAAACCAATTATTCAAGTGTATTGTATGAAATAACCAGAACATTGAACACTGCTGCACACACGATAATCACATGTATATATTACATAGTATAAATGTATTACAGGAATAATACTTGTATAGGTCGGGCATTGTGCCAGGCCGAGTTTAACTCAAAGGCAATGAAGAATTACATAAATGATAACAATGCAGGTTAATAGAAAGAAATTAGGATACCCAAGCTTAAGTTCAAATTAATAATTAGGTAAATTAGTTGTTACATAAAATACCACACACATAAAAATATGAATACACATACAATGATAAGATATGCTATGGTTAATATTTACATACATATATTGTATGTAACAATCTCACTTATACAATTTACCGTTTCTACGATAGTTAACTTAAGTATGTGGAATGTAATGGAAAGAAGTGACTCAATGCCATAAAATCGTATTGAGTGAAAATTTGATAAAAAAAAATATATTTTTCTAATATCATAGGTTCCTTATAAAAAATTGTTTTTATTTAATGTCAAAATCGTTTTAAAACTTTTGATGACAAAAAAAATTAAGAATATTTGGAATAACTTGCGAAAAAGTCAATAATAGTGTAGTATATTTGACCTATATCTAACAAATAAAAATTAATGTGTACCAACGAATTTTTACACATACATTAAGTAACTTTAGTAGAACAGTTTGAAGGTTTATAATTCGAAAACCGTTATTTACTTACTGTTTAATAAGCTCGCAGATTCCCCAAAATCGCAATACTTTTTACATAATTTAAGTAACCGGTCCATGTTGTAAAATCTAACCTTCTACAAAATCGCGTTTCATGGCAGGCGATCTAAAAAAACTAAAAATGTCTGCATTTCCTTTAATTCAGTAAAAATAAGAACATAGTTAACACAACTGCTCTAATATAAGGATCTAAAATAGTTTTTTTTTTTCAAGGGACGAAATCGTTAAATAAAGGACATTAGCTAACACAGTAGGTTAATTTCGTTTTGTTTTACTTTGTTCGTACGGAACAAAACTTTAGTAACATGTATTATTATTATTCTCCCAAATCTGTTTTGTACAGAATTTGCATCAAACAGAGTTTGCAGGCAGATGTGACCGGGGAAAATAAAATTAATAAACTTTTACATCTGTGAATACTTGACCTTATGTAAATATAGCCAACATCAAATAAACGGTCAGATATAACTAACACAGAAACCAATTAAAATTATCAATAATTTACGATAGTCTATTAGTATAAAATACGAATAAAAAACTATAAAACACGTGCGTATGGAAGACACGTGTGTATAAAAATTAATAAATTATTTAAATAATATCGATAGATATAATATTTCGTAAAACCATTTGTAAATAAAAACAATAAATATTCAAATGATCTAGGGTTCGTGTGTTCACATTGTGAAAAGACATTTTTTACATATTTGATATCAACACCAAATACTATTAACTTTTCACTATTGGTTTTATTAAAAATATTATCGTTCAGGATGTACGATTTTTAAACATTTTTTTCTTGATTACCGACCAGTTATTTGAAGTGTTTCTGTTCAAAAACAAACCTTGATGTTTGAATATAAAATTGTTTTGCTTTTCAATTTTATTAAAAATAAATAAATTAAGTTGAACCTCCGGAGATATTCTTAATGATATTTGCGCTAGGTATAATGACTACACTTCACAAATTACAAAATTTTCTGGAGGTAAGTACATAGTACTAGAAAACAGAAGTGGAAAATATAATAAAATGTATAAGTACAAATAATAAAAAAAGCATTAACCTCGCGAGTGTCTGGAACATTGTTGTCGCAGGTTTTCTAATTGCTAAAATAATAATAAATACTATTAAAAACAATACGGTGCCGGTGTATTAGTTGGAAAAGTGCCAAAATATTTTCTTAGTGGTGAATCAACAAAAAAGAGAATAAAAAGCTAACATTTTATCGGCATATGGCTCATTTATAATAGCTCATGACATTTACGACGCTTCTCCCAAAAAAGTGAAAAATGAAAATATTCGAGCTTTTATGAAACAAAATTATTTTCTTCATTGAGAAAAAATATCTGAGTATGCTTTACGTATTGTTTTTGGACCTTATGGAAGTTTTCTTTACATAGAAACAGAAAGTATGCAAGTACATGTTATGTAATAGAATATTAAATCCCAAAAGAAAAAAAGCCTTGTTGAGACAGCAAAATATAACGCTGGTGATGATTTGGATAAAGTAATACCTATTGATTGTTTGACTATGTAAAAATATGATAATAAAATTATCGAAGCGAAAATATATACATGTAAATGTCGGGTTCCAGAAGACAACTGGTGGTACCTAGATAAAAAATTGGGTAATGTTGGGATAGGAAAAATATTCCATCATCCTATGTATAGTGTAGTGGTGTACACAATAAAAGGTAAAGGACTTAAATTAAGTTACGCAAGGAAAATAAAATATACCTATACCTTTTATAGTCTGCTCTTCTGCTTGGCAACATGGAATCTAAAAATTGTGCCTACCAAATATATCTGACTTAAAGGCCACCAAGGGATTGGTATATATGAAGGGAATGTAAGGAATGTATTGTCAGATAAATGAGTGTGTCTCACAATAATATTTCTGTGTCATAATAATACCTACATACATATTTACTGGAAAGAAGCCATTGTTAGATAAAATATAATGTGTTTTCTAGTATTTAAGTAGGTATTTTTTGAAAGACTTAATTTTAATGCGCATTAGAATAACTAGATAGTTATTATGTCGAATGTTAGTGTTCCAAGTCCAAATTTTAAAGAACTGAGTCATCACAGCATGAAGCGTTGTCATAATTTCATATTTTTATCATATATATTGTTATTATGATTTTGGGATATACCTTCAGCAGTGTTGATGTTCCGTGAAGTTTCAGAAAATAACAGGTCTCCCACTCTTTTCTGTAAGTTTTCGAGTGTCCTGTAAAGGTCATATATTTGAAAACATCACGAATAAGACATTTAAAATTCAGCTAAGGATAAGACATGCCACGCATTTTGAATATGTTAATTTATTTTTGGTAGAGAGAGTATTATTACATGCCGTTACACTGAGAAAAATACTAACGAAATTTCACAACGAATCATTGGTACGTACTATCAAATTAGGACCAGAGTTCGTACAAACGATTCACTAGTACAGATCTATTAACTTCGCAACCAATTCATTGGTACGTTTACCAACAACTTCTTCACAGTGACGTCATCAACTTGACGTTGGCTGCAGAACGAATCGTTGGTAAGAATCAATTGAATTACTTGTCATACTTACGTAGGTACCTATACATGACCTTGCTCGTAGCTGTCAAAAGTCCAATAATATTAATCGCGTTTAGTTGTAAAATGTGATCTATTTTTCTAATAACACTATAATTATTATTTGAAAAAATCTAACAAAAATAATAATATTATTAGAATAATTTTTCACATTTTACAAATAAACATTGTGATTAATATATAAGTAAAAAAAGTAGCAAGGAAATTAAAATGATTTTTTTCTTTTAAGTTCTTATGTAATATAATCATTTATTAAAAATTTCAATTGAAAAAATATAAAAATAAGGACAATTTATAAAGACATAATAAATATATCAAACGCGTATTATAGGATTATTCCAAAGGTCGTGCAGAAATTACAACTCTTTCTTCAGGGATGTTGAATTTTACTTATTATTATTATTCACAGGCATTCCACCCGGTAGGAGTGAAATTTTACTTATCATCATTGCCAAAAATCAACGGTGCTATTTCTAGATCTCTTCAGGGTTCTGGTTGATGATTGTCTTGAATGTGGTGAGGTTCCCCTTCCCCAGTTTTTATTCAGAGAGAACTGATCCCCCCCCTGAGCATCAGTCATTGCTTGTGTTTACTTGTAATAGCCTATTCATTTCACGACTTCATGTTTTTCTTTTTTCTTTCATTGTTATTGCCTCGGTCGGTGCAATCGAGTTCATTTTGTTTTTATTTCTTTTTGTTGTTGGAACATAGCTGCAACATTATAACTGAACTCCATTATATTGATATAATGAAAACAAAACTGTTCTTGGTTTTACTAAGATTTATTTGTTAAATAAGTTACCAGGTTTCGACCTATGAGGTCATTGTTAAACTAAATTTACTATAGGCCGTTTTGTTACTTAAATACTATGTCTTAATAGGTAGGTATAACAATATATTCTTAGAGCTAAGGTTTTATATAATGCAAAAATTATTGAGGGAAATTCAGAAAGAACAGTTGGTTGTGTTGTATGATTTAAATTATATTGATTATATATAATGTGACATTTTATTGGTAAAGATTAAGGAAGACAGTTGGTTAGTATTGTGTAAATAAATGAAATAGGTTTGGGTATTTTGACTTCAACTAATAGATTGATGTAACAGATGTACCTAATATTATTATCAACAGAGGAATATTGACAAAAAGCATCCATTTAGGAATAATAACATGTACAACATCTAGATTTTCAACTAGTTTCAACAATACCCAATACTATTTCATTTATTTACACAATACTAATCAACTGTCTTCCTTATTAATCTTTACTCAACCAACTGTTCTTTCTGAATTTCCCTCAATAATTTTTGCATTATATAAAACCTTAGCTTTAAGAATATATTGTTATACCTACCTACAAAGACATAGTATTTAAGTAACAACACGGCCTATAGTAAATTTAGTTTGACAATGACCTCATAGGTTGAAACCTGGTAACTTATATAACAAATAAATCGTAGTAAAACCAAAAACAATTTTGTTTTCATTATATCAAAATAAATTAAAAAAACACAAGTTCTAATTGTACCACTTTGTTGCTCTACGGGAGTTATTTTATTTGGTATTCTTCTCTGCAACATTTTTCTATGGGAACAAAAATTTTTCATGCTGACAGTTGACCCTTTCTGTTTGAGTACGAATGCCCCAATTCTACTAATTTGTTTTCTTCTAGCCTTTTGATAATTCCATTTGACCTTTTTTCTGTAAATTTAAAAAAAATATATATAACTAAAAGTTATTTTTGAAAACGAAAGAATAGAAATTAAAATAACAGAATTTGAAGTATACAAACTTTTGCTATTGTTGTAGGTGACACCAAACCCAGTGCAACAGCTTCACCAATTTGTTAATGTTCTGCAACATTCTGTAAAGTACAAATTTTAGTTAATCTTCAATAAAAACTCAAATTTGGCTTGTTGATAAAACAATTATTGCAAATTAAACATCTCATACCAACTCATCATGGACTGGACTTTATAAAGATTCATTATTTGTTGAGCTGTAAATGCTTTTGATCTTAACATATATTATGGCACCACTCGTGTGGACAAATTTGTTAGTGTAGAAATTTAGTCGGATAAATGTAAGTCCCCAGATTTCTGAACTATCCAGGTGGACGGTGGGTCTCCTTCAATGTATATACTCAATCACAACCTCATTTGTTTCCTCCACAGTCTAAAAGTACAAAAATGATTTATTAAACCAAATGATAACTAATAAAGTTAGTTCATTAACAAACAAAATCAATGTTAGTCCAATATTACATACCGAATTGATGGTTGAAGTTTCACTTTCATTTCATCACATGGTTTTTAACATTAAATTCTGTAATCTGTAAAGCAAAAAATATTCATTAAATTAAATAACCTAATTAGTCCATCCACAAGCACTCAAGGTTAGAACAATGTTACTCACCAAATGGTTACTTGATGGTCCACTTTCATTCTGTAATTCCACGTTATTTTCCACATTGCGTTTCATCTATAAAGTAAAAACATATATCAAAATCATTAATGCTTTAAATCATACAAAAATAATAGTAAATAAGAAAAAATTTCAAAGGTTTACCTTGCATTTCCATGACAGGTGATTTTTTCATCCCATAATGCAATATTATGAGGGATCTTGTTTTAAATGTGAGTAAATGCACGGTCATATTTCAACAATTATCCTCAATCCACTAAAAAAAACACCGAAATACGAAAACGACTTGACAGAAATTAACACAGAACAAAACACAACGGAGAACCGATAAATGTCATCGAATATTAGCGTTGCCATTAGAATAATTAATAATGACCAAAGTATTGTTTTTTTTTTATCAAAATATAACACATTTTACAACCATTTTAGTGTATTCTTTATATTGAATAACAATAAATAAGTATTAGGTTATTTGTATAATAACGAAAATACTACAAATAAATAAAACAATATTGTACTGTTGAAATACGTTTCGTCAATCATAATGTATTTTTATGCGTGTGGCAATTTTACAAGCCATATGTACTTACCTGACTATTATTTTAAACCAACTAGCGCCATACACGGATGTTTGGGTAACTAAAACTAGTAAAAGATTGGTAAAGGCCGAACAAATCATTGTGCAGAAATAGTTATCGGTAAATGCGAAATGATTTAATGTTACGTAATGTTGAATTTGATCTTTATGTCATATTATATCACTGGTAAGGCGAGCAAAACAATTTATTGTGAAATATCAATTGAATTTGTAGATGTACCTTTTCTCAGTGTATAACACTGTCCACTTTGCTTCTGGAAAATGACATGATGGTATGAATTAATGATTTGAATATATATTTTTTTGCAATTTTATAAATTACTCATGGGTAATCACCTCTTCAGATTAGGAATACATACGATAAAGTTGAATCATTTTTAAATTCAAATTTTTAGAATATGCAAATTATAATAATATACATACATATACTTATACTATGATTGCGGTTAAGTGCATTGCAGATATTTTCTAGAGTTCAACAACAACTTTGAAGATAATAATAATAACACTGCATACAATCGAGACGGGGGAAATTATTCAGAATTTCTAACAAATTGAATATAAGATAAATTCCTATTTCAACATCTACCTATTCCATTTTACACAAAATACAATACATATTAATATACGGTACGGTAAGAAATAAATTAGACACACTTGCTGTTCTACCATATTAAAGATGCAATATTTTTAAATACGTGGCATGGAGAATTTTAACTATTCAGATGATTGCATCAAGATGGACAAAAACTTATAAGAGGATATATAACACGTATAGTTTTTTTAGGAATGAGGCAAACCATCAATTCTGTATTTTTATTGACACGTAGAAGGCAACTAGAATATTTATTCAATGGTGTAAAACTACTTACTGCCTTACTTGTGGGTTGTGGGAGGTTCCCTGATGGTATAGGTAGATAGATAGATATACAGTTTTTTTTTTCTTTAATTATAAATATAGCAGATACATATTACGCAGATTCTTTAGTATTTTTATCATAATTGACGCATGTAAACAACCGTTCTTTCTGGAACATCCAGATGTCATATAACAAACGTTGTAAGATAAGTAGGTACGATAGAAAAATATTCATAATTTGTAATAATTTATAATAAAAATTCCGTGAAATGTTTTTCATGCTGAAAATAATTTTCCTGGAAGGGGAAATTTAATATATAAGAGGATAAAATTTATTCTACGAAGACAAAACCATCTATGGTATTTTTCTTACTTTAAGTCTCATTATGGAAGTACGAGGTGGAATAAAGCCTTCCCCGTTCGGGAAAATTCTGCGTCAATTGAATCATGTCTTCCCACGTCATACATTCTGATGTCGATACAGTTTAACTGGGTTGTCAAGGCAAGAAAACAAACGAGCCATTTTGGTGTCCTGGACAGAATCTTGGAGTGAAAAAATTAAGATCCAAAATAAAAGCTTTAGTATAATTTAATTTTGAAACTTGTCGTCTACTTTAATTCAATGGTTATATTGTGAGAGAGATACATATAATTACTGGTACATCTACTACTACATTACCGTATCTTTGTTTGTAATATGTCCATGCGTTAACACAAAGAGGGGAAATGAAATAATCCGTTACAAATGAGCATATCACACTTGCAGCCTTGAATGGTCGCTATTCTAAAAATGGTAATATCAAGTGCATAACGCATATAAAGATTGTCGAGATACGAGTTTGTCCATACATAGTTACACAGCAAAGCCGCGTTTACGTTACATCAATTCAAAATTTAGCTTGTATAGTTTTGCTACAAGAATATACAGAACATCAAGTTTATCTTCTTCCTGCATTCTTGGTGTAGGTAAATAATAACAATAATTTTCTACATGAAAAAATAATAGAGGATAACAGATAACTACACTACAGGTAGTTAGGTAGTTTCTAGTTCAGCTCGAAGCTTTGTTTGAACTATCGATTACTGGTGTGAAGCTAGTAGTTCTACTAGATAGCTGTCAACTTGTTTATTGTACCGGAGCTATATATATTATATTCATATTTCAAAATACCTCTATCAGAGCTTTAGAGCTAATCGTTGTGTGAAAAGTGCGCTAGTAAATAAATTTATTACACATTCATAATATTATGTTATTTGAGTCTTTGCAGAGTAATTTTATAAAGCGATAGACAATAATTTCAATTTGCGATGATTGCTGACAAGAACCGAACACAAAGGAATATAAATTCACAATCGAGTATGTTACGGCAAAGGAAATGTGCAACAGAAAAGGAAATAGTAGAATAGTATAGTGGAGAGCATTCGTTTAGTTAATAATTTACAAACCAAGTTTTCGTACTGAAACACGTTAGTACACACTACGGATTTAAGTTTAATATGAGACTGTTGATACGGATTGCAATTTTCTTACATTATTTTATTTTATAGTGACATGTACGAGTTTTTACGCGATCAAAAATGTGTGAAGCGAAGTCAACATTTAAACGCTATTTTGTTTAAATTTGGAACAGCGTTATTAAAGGGAAAGCATTGTGACAATATTTTCACTTATTTTCTAGTGCTTATTCTAAATGTTTATGATGCCTAAAAGTAATTATTTCATATTTACTAGTACCTTGTATTTAGATGGAAGTAGGAACTAAAATAGAAAATTTATAGAACTAGGAATGGGATCAAAACTAACCCAAAGAATGCGAAAGAAACGATTTCGGTCTTTTTTCTTTCCTATATATTTTTAAAGAATGAAAGAAGCAGAAGAACGTTCACTAGATTAATCTGGATCACATTCATTAAAAAAAAACTGTCTAGCACTCGTAGGTTCTTGAAAAACCGTTTAGTCCATACAGGAAAATACGGTAACAAACATCTATACCATACACACACAAAAATACTGTTGTGAAACAAGTGATATTGCATCGTAGTCATACAAACTAATAATATTTTATCTAGTCATAGACTTATGTAACTATTGGTGATATAACCTTGTAAGGACAATAGTGACATTCCGAACAGGCGCCTTGTTCCGTGACATCTTGCGCTATCTGTAACGTGATTCCTTTTATAATAATACGAACTATGCACTTATAAACAAAGAATAATTAAACGCAAAGACATAAAAGGTAATGGATGTGTAATTGTTTTGAATACGTTACACCACGATACAATGAAGTTAAACTAAGTTAATTTTATACCTACAATTAGGTACTTATTACACCTATATACATATCGCATAAAAATTGCATGTACTGAACAAACAGATTGTCTTCTCTGTGCCATAAAAATTAAACATTCATGATGGGTCTCATCACAACTGAATTAAAGATGTTACCTACCTACGTTCATTTTGAGTTACATTTTATAAATACTTCTATCTTACAGGATATTTGAAAGTTTAAGGAAAAGAGAGGTAGACTTATTTTATTCTGGGAACTCTACATTGTACTTATTTTTTTATACTTACTAAAATGTAAAGGCCACAAGACCCTGCAATTATAATACAAAAACACTATTTGCATAAGCAATGTCTCAAATCCTTAAAATAAAAATACTACAAAAGTCAGAATGGTGGCAAGTTTTACATTTAAATAAGATAAATAAAAAACAGAGAATCCCTCTCTGATAATAAATTATGTACTTAGGTTAATTAAAGAAACAGTAGGATAGCTTAAGTGAACGACTTGGTAGAGTTAAGTGACCGAGTCAGTGGAGAAACGAGACGCTTTGTAATTGGTAGTAGGTAAGTTAAAAATATTTTTTTTTTGTATTTTAATGATGAACAACGATTATCAAAACAAAGAAAATGACTTCAGTACAGACGAGTAGTTTGTCAACAGTGCCAATGGTGACTCATGATAGTCTAATAATATCTTAGAGTAAATTCCGATTTTTTAATAGATATCATGATGAATTTAATAAAACAATAAAACGAAGATTGAAGCCATGAAAAATATATGGATGCAGATCTAAGAACATGGGTATTCGTTTTCCTTGATTATTCGTAATAACGTGTATGGTACAAATGAATCTCTAGTATGCAGTTCGCAGTGCAAACTTCGTACATTTTATTATATGTACCTTCAACACCCAAGGGTAATATAATAAATGCTCGAGTGCACTGGACCCAAAACACAAATTGAATAATTTTATTCCAAGAAGTTTATTTGAAAAGCCCCCTTAGAATATAATACCTACATAATTATAATAATAACAGCAAGGAGATGAAGAAGAAATTGTTACAGCCAATTTAGATGATTAAAGAGAGCACCGGATCAAGACCATTAATTGAAAAGATAGAAAGTATAATGGTGACGCTGTTGTTGGACAAAACAAATAGGTACTTAGATATACAATCATGTAATTGATTAAATTACTCGAGCCATTAGTTGTAAAGTACATACGAGAATTGTTTTAAGTATATAAGCGAAGTAACTTTACAATATCTAGTCTTGTTCGTAATTAAATCAAAGCATACACAGTCAACGACATTCACTACGAGCACTAAACCAAAAGTTGTCTTTTGTGCATCATATGGCAGAAATCACTATACATAGCTATAATATTGCCACTGTAAACATTAATGCATTGATTAACGCAATCAATACTTCTGGTATGGGAAGGCGGCAGATGTTCTGGCTAAGAAATATCTGAGAGCGGATCGGAGTCCAGAGGGTAGAAGAGCTGTTACAGAGAAGCCTACGCCAGGGTGATAGCCGACGTCGGGGGGACCTGATATGGCATTTTAAGAAGAAGCAGATTGCCACTGCATAACATGACGTTTTGATGTATCTGTATTGATTTTTTGTTTTGAAACTGAAGATGTACCTACAAAATAAAACGTGAACATTTTATGAAAGTTTTTTGAAAAGTAGACGTCACAAACATAATCGCGTTACCGAAGAGGATTATTTTCAGAAACATCACAGTCTTACGGCGTAACAAAATTTACTTCCTAGTTTTAACATGACATTGACGTTATTCAAAACACGCCAGTTTAATAAATAAATAATATGAAAGATAAAAGCCAAAATGATTAAGTATCTATATTTATTTACTTGATAAAAAAAATGTAAGCGTTCTCAAATCTGCAAAGACCTTGGATCAAAATTTATTCCGGATTCAGAATTCATCTTGATTATTACCGGCAGACTTTCTTCTGCGTGAAAAACTTCACGTTCTTCTCAAATACGTAAATATTAGAAGTCAGGAGAAACGTTATTACCATTCAAGGAGAGAACACTATTCCCTAAGGTGTATGAGGTAAGGCGCGCGTACCTGGAATTGGGGATTTAATATAAATAAAAGGATGATGCTGGAAGCAAAATCTACGATTTTTCATTGAATTGCGTTCTAAGTACGGGTTACTTATTTACGATTACGTGGTACAAAATCAAAATGATGGTTCAAAGTCTCAATGTAATGAATATAGGATATCATTTACGAGATCCCGAAGATTTTATACATACGTATAAACCTACCTACTTACATATTTTAACAACTTTTTTGGGTGGCGCTGGCCTCTTTCTCAACTAAAAACAATTTATTGTACACATTTCTAATTTATTTATTTACACTTAATCCATTTTTTTTTGACTATCTATTTATACCCTTACGCCATGTCCCATATGGGGTAAGCAGAGAGAATGGAACGCCAAATTTATCTATCCTTAGATACTTCTTTTGCTTCGCTCTTTTAGATAAATACACCCTCTCCGTCATCCTTTCATCACGCATTCGCTCCATATACCCAAACCATCGTAATTTATTTACTCGCTTTCTGTCTATTATACTCCTCTCGCATTCGCTCATTCTCCTAATATCCTCATTCCTCACATTATCATGAAATGTTTTACCAACCATTATTCTAAGCGATCGCTTTTTATTGAAATTCAGTTATTCGAATGTGCACCCCTTTAGCTGGATATTATTGATAATGTTATAGAATAATTTGGAAGGAATCAATAAATATTCTTGCTATAATGTATCTGCACACGCAGTTCAAACTACAACACATTTAGATAGCGGCACAAAGGATGAGAAAATGTACCAACTAGTTCCTGGCACAGACTATTGAGACCTTCCGTGCAAAGTTAAGTAATAAAGGGCTTCGTGATTGTATCGAGGGAATCGCGATGTCAGAAACAGATTCGTTTATTATTTAATTTGATTGATATTTGTCATAAAAACAAAATATCAGAAGCCCTGTAGGACATTTTAATTGTTTTTTAATTCAGGTAGGTAGTTATTTTCAATAAAAAAAATCCGTTCTGCAAAATAGGTAAATCAAGATATCTTAAAAACTCATACATTTCCGCTCGATAAGAAATTTACATATTTTGGCACGCTCGATAGTAATATGAATGCGATATAACTTTATCAATACTCGTTACCAGAAAGTCAATCTGCATTCAACAATTCAAACGGAAAAAAGATGAGGAATGGGATGTCAAATGCAAAGACTATTTTATTAAATTTTGTATGAAATTACCATATTTTGTGTGGAACTGGAAACCGTTATTAAGCTTCAATACTGAAATAAAAATTTCTCTTGTGATGGAATGACACATAATTTACTAAATGAGATGTTAAGCATGATATATTTTTTTATTATAATAATTCAGAATTTATACAAAATAAAATTCAAAACGTAGAAAAGAATCGAAATATTAAACCAACTGATATATTACTGATTCTTGATGAGTGTGAACAATGCGTAACAAAATTGAAATTCATGTTGCAGTCCCACTATTTCAACGTATCAAATATGAAATCATAAAATGTATTTTAGTACCAAAGAATGTGTTGTACCTACTAGTAATCAATTCATAAAATGTAAATATGAAGATTAGGCGGCTATATTGTTTTTGTATTTATGAATAATTGGCATTAAAATACTGGACATAAAAACTAGTGACTTATAATAAATAAAATAAAAATGAAATAAATTGCGTAAAGAAGCAAGAATTGAAGACATTATTAAAATACTTGATAAAATATTTGCTTGTACTTTAGTAGAAATGAGACATATAATAATATTTCAAGGCGAATAATAAACTGCTGGACGTATTTCATTTGGAATGAGTTTCTACTTAATGCTTACTATCCATGAAGGTCTCTTATTTATTTAGTGTTGAAAGAAACCTTCAAACTTGTTTTTTTTTATTTAAATAGATAGCGGAATTATTTGACCTGATCCATTAACTCAGCAAATCCATAAAGATATAATATTTATTTATAGGCTCTATTATTTAACCAGCAAAAATGAATGAATAATTACCAAAAGATGTTCAAATAATAACAACAGAGACAAAAAAGATAATAAAATTAACATTAATTGCGTTCAGCAAAGTTAAAAATAGAGTCATTAACATATTGGTTAATGTGTTTTTGTTTATATCATAAAATAACAAAATATAACACTATCTGCCACACATATCTATTACAGTGGTAGAAATTGAAGAAGGATAGAAATAAGTGATTTGCTGTAAAAACAGACACGAGAATATGATTTCTGATTATGAACGATTATGTATATATGGGAATTTGAGAACCTAGGGAGTGACACAACTCATAATAAAAGAGAATAAAACAAAACATTACGCTTTTTTCATCTTACGTACATTTTTTGTGGTATTATTTGATAATTATGTTCTGAAGTGAATATGTGACAACAGAGTATTCTGTTAATGACAGCTGACAACAAACAAAATAATATGAAAACACTCATTACCCCCATAATCATCAATAATATAAATACATTTTTAGTGGAATTCCTGGCAAACATCCAAAGTAGACAATTCACAAACTTGAAATGTTTTCACGGTCGACCTTCAACACAATATTATCACTTTAAAGTAGACGATTAAAGAATACAGATCCCGAATATCTATTCGATGGCCTCAGTCAGTAACAAAAACAATCACAGATATCAAAATTCTGATTTGCGGAATGTAATTATTTATATATAGAATGGGAAAATTTTAATGAGATATAGATAAATGTAGGAGAAAAATATAATCTTGGTCTTAAGTATTTGAATAAGCGCACAAAATATATTTTTTAAATGGTATGAATAAATATGTATGTTACAAATAGCCAAAAAACTAAAGTTTCTATAACAAGAATATCTAAAGTATGTTAAAAATGTGAATTTATCTCATTCCGATATGAAGATGAATTATTTTGCCTCTTATTAATATTCGCAAACAAAGACTTAATACTCTCTTCAAAAGTTGCATATTTTAATGAGACAAGCACTAATTATCTCCTTCGGTTATGACGCAAGAAGATATTAAAAGTTATCATTAAAGTAGGTACTCCCGTTATTAAAATGCATGGCGGAAATTAATTCGCCTTTCAAAAAGTACTCGAAACATCGGCTAATTGATTGCAAAGTATCGGTTTTGAAGATTTTTCCAATCAAAGGCAATTCATAAAAAGAGCATATTATCTATATTACATACTTATAGGAGTATTCAGCATTATTGAAAAGTTTTTGAAGAGAACGGAAATGAGAAAATGGACAGCGATTTTTATGCTTCTTAGATGAAATTTAGGTCTGCATCAGAGTGCTACGTACCTAAATTTGTCTGAAACTACAATAAAAGAAATTTACCTATAAATTCTACTTGTGTCGTCTTGGAAGACTTGCTATATTTTTCTTCAGAATGAAAAATTTAAATAAATATAAACAGTATTATTAAGAAATTATGACTTACTTTGATTATGCGAAGTTAAAGTGAATGTAGTCCCATTGCGGCGTTTTCTGTGAACAAAAAATAAAAGATATTAAATATAGGTAAACTGGATTTTTCTTATCACTATTTCAATAAATGAAATCGAACGAAAACTCTGTGGGTATAAATAATTTGCACCTATTGTGTGCAATACCGTTACTGAAAAAAAAATACCGTTTTACAGTATAAAGGCGATTAAAGAATGACGTAAATGAATAAGAAAATAAAATACCTACTACTGCGGAATAATAAAACCAGACTGTTACAAAAATGTAATATACAATAAAGCATATACAAGTACGTAATTGTTATCATCATAGACAGTAAGACTATTTTTATGGGTTGGTTGGATGATATTGCGCTTCTGCGATAAACTCGCCCATTACTGAAGCTGTTTTCAGCTCAAGGCCAATGCAATCCTAGAAGACGACCACGAACTCAGTCAGACATCCAGGTGACATAACTACACATATTCACAACTTTCTTTATAAATTCCGGAGACTCCGCCAGTATATTTGTTCTGCTTTCAGGACGATAAAAACGGTAATTAAATGCATAATATATATTTGTATGTTTCGATTAGTTCCAATTGGGTGTATCAACCAACTTCAGTAATGAAGATTAAAACTACACAAATGCAAACCATCCAACTTTACATATATATAAAAAAAAACAATAAATATAACACGATCGAAACTTTCAATCTTACTTAAGATGTACAACATAGTAAATGTAGTACTAGATATTTCATTTCTTATCATAAATCTTGTATACTTTCATTCTAGAAACGTGATAGAAAAACTCTGCGAAAGAGTTTGCATTCAACTTCATAGAATGTATTCAAGTTACTTTGCAAAGAATAAAACTAGAGTGCTCAGTATGACAGTCTTCCATTCATTCATGTCAGAGACATGATTCGTTATTTTTTCTTAACTTTTTTCATTTTTTTCTTTTACTCAGTCTGAAAAGAAGCAACCACTTAAAGATGAACGTTATGATTAGACACAACATTAGAAGAAAGGATTGTGGAGAAAATGGAACAGAGGACAGAAAAATATTTTCCCCTGGATTATCAGGGAGAATCTAAGAGTAAGGTATTAGCTTCATCCTTTGACACTTAATGGCGTGTATAAAACATCCTGGATCAATTTAATTGCAAGTACATTTCAACTATTCTACACAACATAATATACAAATCCTTGCAAGATTTTAAATAAGACAATATTCTCTGGTTGTAAATTAGCTATAAATATGGGGGAGTCTTGTGTTCGGCAATGGACGGGAATAGTTACATTACAACAACAATAATATTCATTAAGAAAATAAAAACTTATATTTATATTGTTGTTTTTAATTAAGTAATGTAAAATTATATAAGAACATTATAAACTTTTTATTATTATACGACTATTGAAGACTCACATCTAATAGAAATTGTAACTTTCAATTTACTCTCTACGAAACATTTTACTACGTTACAGAGAGTATATGATACCTGTATATATTATACACTTAATGCACCGGCATTTTAATAGTAGGTTTTACAAGTATGCAAGTAGGTGTGACTATTCCATATATTACTTATAACTCATTGATAAAATCAGACGGATACTTTCCTTGTGAGGTAGACGAGATGACTTTTACCACCGCGGGCAAAGCTCGTCCATATATGTTTTGTACCTACATAAATCAGTTATGACGCACTATTGGCTCGTAGTAACTACTACGAGTATAGTAACATTATCTTTGATTGGGAAATATATAAAAAGTTCATTCAACTATAGTTCAACTATAAGACATAGAAAACAAAACGTGGGCGTGATAAACGCAATATATAATAATCAAACAACTTATTTCTTAGGCAAAAAAATATTTTGATAAAAATTACACATATTAATAGACGCAGATTAATAACGAATAAGGTATAATTCAATAGAAGTTCTAATGCACTTTTGAATCGTACTAGTAAAATAATTTTGTAAATAATAATTTAAGAACATTCAGGTAACAATGAACGAAAGTCGAAAATTGTATGCATGTTTTAAATTATTTTAAATAAATCAATAATAGAACTATGTATGACCATTTCACGTCGAGGGCTTTTCACAATATCTATGTAATATCAGTATCCACTTTTTCACAAAATAATATGAAAATAAAATTAATAAGCAGCCAATAAGCAGATACCATAAGTTACCTAGTTAATTTTATGTCTAAATGAAAGTTGAAGAATAAGGTGACACAGAAAATATGTAGGTACTTCTTCGACAGTTTATAATGAAACGATAACAAGTACAAGTTATAATAAATTACAATGTACATAGTTCACCATTTTGAATAATGTATATTCAAGATTATTGGTCAATAGGATAATGATTACGTGGGATGGGAGAAAAATATAATTTATCAGTTCAATAATAAAGCATGGAGTGAAATTTAACAATCCATATTCCATCTATAAATTACGATAATCGCTAAGCAAAATAAAATTATTATAGACGATTACCAGCCACGCAAATTATTGAGGAGGATTGAATTTATAACAGCAATACCCAATAAATAAATTACGATTTTTATATATCTACTCAATGTTTTTTATTATTATTAGAGTTTAGCACTTATTCATAATTTCTTAGTTGAGAGGAGTAATCTAACTAAAAACTTTGATAAGTTATGGCTGTGATCAAAGAGAAAAATGATAGAGATAGTACAGATGATTACTGCATTAATTTAAATAATAAATATTAAAAAGCTCTGTGGACTACATTGAAAGCAAATACATGTTTTTTTTATTCCGTTAACTTAAAACGACTACAGCTATACTAACACGGGATATGTAATAAACATGCAAGCTGTCCTCTCTGTGTCAACAAAAAATTAAGTAATGGGTGGCCAATCAAATAAAATGTTTCTATTATTTCGAACACCGGCCTTCACTTAACACTGTCTTATCAATTTACTGTTCGATAACTTTTTTACTTTGGGCCAAAAAGAAACCATTACGTAAAATTTTTATACTGCCGTAAGATAGCAATGTAAGATATGTCAATGTAAAATCCTATACACATATCATATTTTACCATCTTAGAGCATAAATAAAACGGGTAGAAATATAAGTACGTAAGAGGTCTTCACAAAAATAACGTTAATCCTGGTTTTGAATCAAAGGGTTTTCTTTTCGTCTCTGACAATAAGACATTGAGAATGTCACAAAACGCCATGTTGATATATCCCTACATACTTCTTTCGCTTCCTCTACATTCATCCAGTTTCTCATATTCCTCTTACTTAACACGCGACCGTCCTTGAGAATTTGGTCCACGTGGTCAAGCTACGTAGTTTTTGGACGTCCGCGCTTTCTCACACCCCCTCTTTCAGATGTATGTTATTTTTAAAGATTAAGAAAGTATGTTATTTTTATTACTGAAAATGATATAATAATGGAAGAATTAATAATCGACTTTGCTCTGTCGACCGTACGTTAATAATGTCTTGCACAAACGGCATGAACATCCACAAAACTTTGGTGACATCATTTTATACTTCAACAACATTGACTATGACATAATCCAGACTATAACATCGCAATATATCATTCGAACTTCTTCTAAGTACACCACAATCGTAAATAATACTAATATAAAAACATCTCTGTAGTATATTTTTACATTTGCAGTGTCGCCGTCCGTCTCAGCAGTCAATATATCGTCGCTTATCCAAGGTCCACAGTTCCATAATGATAGTTGTATGTAAATGTGATGGATGTTATGTAGGTACATAATATTATTGCCTGGTGTGGAGGAAGACTCATCTGAAGTGCACGTGTCTGAATGATAAACAGTAGGAGTCAACATCAAATGAAAACGATGCAGTATCAGTCGAGCTGCGATATGCATTTCAATGTGAAAGATGATATTATCTACTAGAGTGAATGTGGTAGCACTATGTACTCGTATAATGTACAAGTATTGATAGCAATGCGATATTCAGAGGCGAAACAATGTGTGTATAGAAGTTAGACACGGCGCGGTGAATAATAATAAATCTATGCAATTGAACCTTCAAATCGAATACTGTTGAATCATCGATTTGTCGTTCACAAAATATTATTTCATCTACAGACAGACGACTTGCGTTTATAACGAGGTATTATTATTGTTACAATAGTTCTCGAATCATACAATATGATGTCTAACTCCGAATGAATTAGTGGCTGCACATTTTGTATAGACAAATCGATTTATAGATATCGAATAATTTTTTCGTATCTTTATAAAATACGTTGAATTTCGAATAATATAATATGAAGAAAATGAATTTTTCCATTACAATGAATTATTACACGAGTGAGATATTTTAGGATAATATCTATTTCTTTTCTCGTGTAGAAATGAGTTGGAATATGACACCCAGTGTTTGTGTAATTATTTGCAAATGTCAACCAACTTTGCCAAAATAACTTTGATATATTTTGGTACACAAATAGAACACAGGGAGAAAGGGTTGCTTTACGTATCAGTATATTTTCGTATTAAATACACAAATTATGTACATAGTAAAATACCATATTCAATGCTTGTATCAAAATAGAATTTAAGGAAATTTTGATACAACTCAAATCCAAATCATTGTAGACTTAGGTACATACACAATAAAAAGTTGTGAAGTTTTGAATATACCTATGCTTATTTCGTAATATTGAAATCATGACTTTATAAAGTTAATTAACCAAAAAAGTGTTGAAGTTAATTCACGCAAAAAATAATACACAGCAAAGTAGATACTGGATATGCAGATAAATGTACTTATATAATATTCGTAACAATTACTTATTATACTACGAGCACTTCGTAGACATAATATGGATGCTTACAAAAAGCTTAATTCTTATAGTGGCAAACTCAGACATAATGTAACATTATAATATATTCATATACTTACCTTATATGAAAGTCACTAAAAAAGAATCTAAAAAACTAAGTAAACATTAACAATTTTGGGCAAGTCAAACATAACATTAGGTATAATGTAAAATAATATGTGTACACAAAGAATAAACGACTCGAATAATATAAATGAGAAAAACATTGAAGATCAAACAGTAATAATCACCGTCGTTAAATCACATTTTTTTCCTTTTCCTATTAACATTTAAGTACGTAATAAGTGTTAAATGAAACAATTATGTTTACAGTTTATACAACACGACGCGTTTATAAGTATGAGTATTTAAATAAGCATTATTCAGCATTCTGAAAGGAACCATTGGATGCGTTTTATTTTATTACTAATTCGGAAACCTATGTACATACCTTTTATGGCTACCGAACAAAAAAAAATACAGCAATATTATTCCTACATTTGAAGGTAAACCAAATGACTTTCTTAAAAAGTATTGACTGCTATGATGTGCTTCATATATTGAAATCCGCGTATTTATTGGCTGATTCGTGTTATAATTTAGTATGTACGAGAAACAAGCAAGAGTTGAAATTCATCATGTCAAAGAGATTGGGAATACATACTTTTGTGGTATTAAGGAACGATTAGAGTTTAATTTTTTTTCAATATTAAGTACATAAAAATTATGATAATTATCAAAAATATTTACTACTAATAAACCATCACGGCATATCCCACAAGTGGGGTAACCTAAACATGCAAGCTGTCCCCTCCATGCCGACATAAAAATAAGACATTCAGAATGGATTTAAGACGAAAAATTTCTCTGAACACCTGCCTTTTACGGGACACTCGAAAATTTACGGAAAAGAGTGAGAGACCAATTCTTTGCCGGGTGCTTTAACACAAGATTTTTAATTACTTATTCAAACAATAAAATTAGACCCGAACATTTCAAGAATATACAACATAAATATGTATGCTATTAAAAAAAAACAAGTTTTATTGCACTGGTAGAGATACGAAAATATTGATGTCAGTTATAATTTATAATACCAATAATATTTAAAAAGTCAGTAACAGGTACATAGTATTTGAGCTTGTTTAGTAAGTGTAACATTATTGAAGAGATGTGAAAGGACTTGTGAATATCTGACAAGTATCAGGTTAAATTTTTGGAAAATAATATTTTATTATGTTCAATGTACTGAGCTTAAAAGCACTTGGTTGTATATGTATTTATAATATATTGTATCGAATTGATATCAACCATAATACGTATGTAATAAGAACATCATATACAAAAAGATAATAATATTGTGATATTATGTGAACCCACATGAATGAGAAATGTGGTAGAATAATGTATCTATAATATTCTCCGAATACCTTATACAAGAAACCAATATTAGGTAATATCATCTTGCTTAATAATATATTGTATTTACGCCGACGTTTTTTCCTTATTTTACATTACTACTACACCATTAATTTTTACATTACATTTTATATTACTACAACATACATCAAACAATCCAAATTAACTGAAATGTACATGAAAAATAATTATTTTCATTTATCAACGTTATTTTGACAATAAAATAAACTATTATTTGAGCTTAGATATATAAATTTACAATAATTATTAAATAGTATATGGCTGGATTCACAAGAAAACAACCACAAAATAGATAAATCGTTGCTCGATGTTTTTGATTTCTTTTTATACTTTGCCTGTTAGTTGCCTTATATGTTGGGACTTTCAAACAATAATTGTTTTTTTTACTTTCGGAATTTTTGTTTTTGCCGGCCATTTTTTTATCGTGCCGTAGGTGATTTTTAATGAGAAAAATGACCGCCAAAAAAAAAATTCCGAAAGTAAAAAATAATAATACTCGTCTGAAAGTCTTAACCTATCAGGCAAAGTATGAAAAAAATCTAAGACATTGAGCAACATGGTCTCAGGTCTGGTTGTCCTGAAATGGAATATGTCATTCTAAAAACTGGTTAAATACGGAAACAACTTGAAACGTTTTAAAAATAAATTGATTATCAGTGGTTATCGGATAGCTTGCCTTAAAAAAAATCTCTGTCATACAATAATTATCCCACAGCAATAATAATCGAATTGATATACTCGTAACTTGCAGAAACGTTAATTATTCATCAATGAACTAGATTTATGTAATATTATAAAAGTTGCAAGGAAATTTAAATCCCAGCCAAATGATGTAGTATAATAATCATAATATTGCATTGTATGTATTTGGAGCATCTGTAAATGAAAAAGAAAAATAACTTTATTAATATGATATCTATAGATAATAAATGGAAACATCTGGACTGCAACTGCGTAAAATCAGGAAGCCAATAATAACATGCATAACATATAAAATAACAGCGCAGAAGATAAAAGTTAGTGTGGTGTGCGTTGTTTGTGTATTACCCAAGTCACTGATGCGTTTAAACTAACTGACAAGTGTAGGTACCTACATGTATGCTTTGTTTCGGTTCATTATGAATACAGAAGAGAAGAACTAAGTACATAGTAAATACCTACTCGTATTATTTTACAATAGCCTCGCTCAGAGATGCTGTATTTGAAAAAGGTGGAATGTATTAAAGGGAAATTGACACAACAATGCTGAAGAGATACCTGCGTTAGTAAATTATAATGACAATGAACTATGGCATAGACGTATACGAAATACAGAATCGAATTGAAAATTACTTCGTAAAACTATTAATAATATCTAAAGCTCCTACTACATATCATATTCCAAGATAACGAAATCAAATATTTTATACTCTCAGAGAAGTTATCAATCAAAGCAGAAAGATATTGGTTATACTGAATAATAAAATAAGTTACTCGCTTAAGCATATTGATAAACAGATAAGACAAATTCAGTTAGGCTGCATGCATCACAGAAGGGTGATGTAACACAAGAAAAGAAGATTTAGTCTAAAAAGATGGATGAATGATTACCATGTTAGTACTATGTAGTTACTTGGATAAAATATGGGATAAAAATTCTTTATCATTATTAAGTGACAGGAGGTACCAACTGTAAATAAAAGTTTAAAGATATGGGGATAAAGCTTTATATCGGGATAATACTGATTGACATAAAAGGCACAGTACCTACTTTGATTACAAAACATAAATATAATATAATGTAAAGATGTTTTCCTAAAATTATTATAGCCGCATTAAAAATCTCATCATTAAAACATCAATCATTGGAACATTTACATTATCTTATCTCGGAGACTCTCTAATGCAATAAAAAGATAATAAAAGTGAGTGTATTTTAAGTAAATCACTGCTCATCAAAGGCTTTTAGCACAATGCAATAAATTGAAATACTTAGAATTTAAGAGACTTAATAAAATTACTACTACATATGTGCACAACTAACAAAAATTATTTGCAACAACATTACTGTATTACGTAATACCTACATGAAGAGAAAAAAATACTGTAATAAGAATATTTATAATTGGCCACATATTATATGCTTACGCATGATATTATTCACCTTTTCATTTATTTTAATACCGAAATATTATAAATATGTACACAAATACATCATGAAATAAGCTTCCAGTCAGCAATACATATTATGGTTTTGTAGTGGTAGCGAGGTTAAAAATGGAAATCTCCCGATTGAAAGTCCACATCCTAAAATAAAGCTGCAAACAACCACCTCAAAAAGCAAAAGTATATCAAAACTCGGATGAAGATGACTATATATTTCCCTATTTTATTTCTTTTTTGGTTAATATTATAGATATTTAATAGTTGAAGGACAGTGTAAGCGCGTTGAGTCCAATAAAACAGTAGATATGTGACGTAACCTAATTCCCCTAAATGCGAGTAAACGATGCAAGATTATTTTCTGAAGATATTTTTATAGCCAGAAAAAGCTAGAGTTGAAAACGATAATAGACCATCGGGAATGCGTTACGATCGTAAAAATTTACGACACTTGTACATTTCTCCAACTTAGGAGGGTGAAAATAAAGGGGCGAAACGCAGTAAGTAGTCAAAGATAGAAATAAGAAATAATATACAAGGAATATTATTACCGCTCTCAGATATCTACTCCATTTTTATATCATTGAGAAGATAAGAAATCTGAAGTAAAATAAGCATAAACAAACGAAATATTAATTAAGTATGTATTAATTCTGACTATTTCAGACTCAGATGAACAGTATAAATTTGTGAAGTGCTAGAGATATAGTGGTATACATTTTATTATATTGGTGAATATCTGTGATTGTTTTAAACCCCTTATACCAGCATATAATTGCTGTCTGGGGTCTTTAAATTAGAAGTCAACAGTGTTATTTATGAATGTGTTATTTTTTTTACAATGTTAATTTTTTAGAAATAAATAAATAAATAAATGTATCACATAAATTAAGATTCAATATGTATTTGTATATGTTATAAAATGAAAATTAAAAATTTATAAAACTTTGAATATAAGGTAGGTACTAAACTTTGAAACTCTAAAAATACCTAAAAAACATGAGGAATGAAGCAAATGACCTGTTATAATTTTGGTGTTTGTAATGCATCATTTAACATACCTACCAAATAATATGTTCAAATAGAGACATAGTGTTATTTTATATTACACGTGACATTTACTAAATAATTTTTAAACACTTAATTACACGTATTCTATAATAATTATCTGATTAAAATTAAGCGCTCTCTGTCAAAAAAAATGGCAAGATTTATACGAATAATTTCACTAAATATGTTGTGATTTTAGTAATGTTTTGTAAACATGAAATCCGATATGTAATATACAAATCTCTCAAATAATAAACTGTTACAAATTTTACATATCTAATAATGTTATTCAAATACGTAATATGACCAAAAAAAGTAATACCTATCTGAAGGACGAATATTAAAATATTTATAAAATATTTGTTGGTAAATATAAAATAGCGAAATACGATATCATTTACATTACTACTTCAAAGGACTTGAAGTTATTTTAGATTTACATGTATTTACAGAATTTTAAGATAAAATTAAACTTTTATGAGATTCATTTTAAATTGCTTATTTGATTATTCTTGTAAAAAATACTCGTACAAACAAAGAAACGAATAAATAAGTAAAAATATTGCCATGTTTTTCGCCAAGATAGGAGCTGATGATCAAAGTTAATGAGGCAAGGTTTATGATGATCATTACACAAAAATGTTAATAACTTTAAAAGGGTCACAATTTTAAAATTATTTATTGTTTTACTGGTACTTAAAACTCTGTAGGGACTCGAAAATAATTGATGTGATACCAAAACAAGAGTAGAGAGTGGGTGGTTGGATCAATCCCGCCCAATAATGTGTACAAGAAGCGCCCACAATGTGATTAAAATCAATACGGATATCCATAATGAGAAAATGCGCACCCAAATTAGTTAATTAAAATACAAAGCAAATTAATTTGATATTCCCGATTTAGTTGCACGGAATAAAAGGTTGAAGATTATTATTCTTGTTATTTATATAGCGTCCTAAAGATTCAACCCATTGTTATTATAATCTGTAATATTACACGAAATAATTAACATCAAAATATGCAAGATTGTTTTGCCAGATTACAGATATATCACGTAGGTGTCTAGTCATATAGGAAAGTCACTTCCTACATTCCTTTGTTGAAAATCAACAGAATAATCTATTTGGAATTTACCTTTTGCGTAAGGCAGGGATAATTATATTAAGCATACATTTTGATAAGTAAGTACTACTATACCATCACGGCACATCCCACACCAGCATGGTGTAACTAGCAGACCAGCTACATGTAAAAAACGAGAAATCCGTCCGATAAGATATCAAGGAAATCTAATTCGATGTAGGACTTAGGTACTGAATCTCAATATTGAGTAGAACACACTCTGATTTAAGGGTGTGTAACATTCAAACTGTAACATTTCTCCCATAGTCGGCAGATTTCAGTGACTCTCTCAGGGTTTATCGTTGGGTAAATTTATTGTGGTGGTTGTGCTAAGGAAACACTAACATGATGTTGTATGATCAGTTTATTGACGAAGAATATGGTTACACAGATTATTATTACACCAAACAAAACAATACACAGTTTATAATACTGAATTACATTATAAAGCGACACTCACAGTATTTTGTAGAAGAGAAGAGACATTTTTTTGGAGCGAGCCCCTGCTATGTCTATTCTAAGGCGGATAGCAGGAGACTGGCCAAAATGGCTGACTCCCGGAAAAGGATCAAGAAGAAGGAATCTGTTTTTATGATAATAGCAAAAGGTATTTACGATTTCTCTAGATAGGGGCCAGGGCTTTCACAGGATTTCGATAGATGGCAACACAAGTACCATTTTTTGGATATTAAATTATAAGGGTCCCATGACACCATCTCAAGTTGTCTTTTAAAGAAAAAAAATGAATAAAAAAAAAAAGAAAAGTTTCAAAGTCAGTAACAAGAAGGATTCTACAGAACTAAGAGTGTCAAAGATAAGAAAGATTTTACAATACTGTGAGTGTCAAAACAAGATACAAATTATCATAACAGACATTAGAAACAAATTCTTAACTAATCCTTACAAATAGACATGTCTCAAGCAAGCAAGGGACCAGGGAGATGCACCGACAGAACAGGTCGCGGATACGGAATCGTAGACAATGTTCTCGCCATACTTCTAGGTAAACCTTTACATGCTTAAGACAAACAAAATTACTAATTTCCTTTACATAATACAATAAAAACCTTCAACAATTTTCCAAACACTTTTCCTTACTCCAAGAGGAGGTATCCATTACAATTATATCTGATCTACCTCTATTATAAGGGCGGTAATCCTTTACCCTATAGCATTTTTCTTTTGTGGAAACTTCCCACCAATTTCATACAGGCAAATGGTTAATATCAGGTACCAAACCTATCGCGCAGAGCTTCTCTAAGCGACCTGTATGAACTTTCTTTGTTTGAGCGTCCTCAAACCTCACTTGGACAATAAGCTTGTCGGGCATTAAAAAATTGATAATTACTAAAATAAATTTGAGTTAGAACTGATTGTATTAGGGTAGGACGCTTAGTCATACCTCTATATCAGTCTAACCCAGGAGATGTACATGGAAGATGGCGAATCATCCAATGACTCCTTAACATTCATACTAGGCAAATAGAAATTACTGTAAGGGTACGCATTCCATACAGTAAAATTGCCGCAAAATGGCCAGCAGGTTCACACCATGTGAGAAACCTTGCCATATAATTTATTTACAAAACCATGCACACTAGAAGTTGAAACACAACAAACTTATTCTAATTTGACTGATGCGACCTTGACCCTCAATTTAAGATTTAGCATTAATGATTTGATAAACTACGGGAATTAGTGGTAGCTTTTCACGCATTTTCATACTTCATCTTTTATCGGCCGTTTATTCATGTATACTTCATTCTTCCGTACCTTGCATTCATCATCTGTCATAAGTCATTCATCAGTTACCACATAACTCAGTGATTCAAGAGTTCACACAAAATTTAAGGAAAACAACAAAAGAATTCGTATACTTTCGTATACTGGAGGGTCAAAATTACATCAGTTGTACAGTACAAAATTCCTTAAAACTAACATGTTGTATGACTTTTGCCTGCGACAGTGGATGGGTTCAGATTATTGTGAACACGTTGCTAATGAAAACGGCTAGCATATGAGATGATAAAGGCAACTTCATGCATCCACGGGCGCAAACAAAAAAAAGGTGATCAAACATACAAAAAATATTATTTGAGGGCGCCACAAGGTTCAAACAATTCAAAATTCTCACAGAAGCGGAACCTTGAAGAGCCTCTATGAGTTTTCTTAACTAAAAGTTTACAATAACATGGGCTGCAAAAGTTACAAGTACTTTAAGAGTAGAAATACCAAATTTTTGACTATTAACAGTATTATAATTTATTTTGCTTTAAAGAAGAAAGAAAGATAATTCCTTTGACATTACTATGACTGTAAATATAATTTCTTATGAGGGTCCTATATTTTTATTACATACAAAATTCACTATTAACATTGACCGGTGATGTATAGACATAGTTCTTTTTATTCATTAAAATTGCAGCCCAAGAAAACATTACACTTTTACATAAATTCTTTACATTATCAAAATTACAAGTTTATTTTGATGGATTTACATTCAGAATGAAATATAACAACAAAATTTTGGAGAAACACATACCTAGGACTCAGAACTTAATGATATCCTTAGCATGATAGTTTCCCATTGCTCCAGTATCTACATCGCATAGCTCGTATACGTTAGGGGATATGATTCGGTGAACCTGAGACTTGATGAAACGAGGTGCCAGTTTCTTTGAAAAATAATTCGCAGCGTTGCTATGAACAAATGACCTTCTCCAGACAATTTGACCTATGTCCAGACGAAGAGTTTTGCGACGAAGGTTATATCTATCGGCATTACGATGGAAAGCCTTGGTCAATGAGGAGGAAATTTCGTCGTAAAGGGCGTTCATTTCTGATAAACGACGTTGACGTTGTTCGGCAAATGCTTCTAAGGTACCACTATCAGAGGCATTGACAGTTCTATGGAAGGAGGCATGAGGAACATATTCTGTACCATGTACAAGGAAATAGGGAGAGTAACCTGTGGTTACATTTACAGTACTATTAATACAAGAACAGATTTTTGGAAGCTTGGAACACCAAGAACGTTGATCATTTTCTACCAATATAGAAAGAGCAGTAAGAAGAGTAGAATTGTATCTTTCAACGGGGTTATTCTGTGGGTGATAATATGCATTATAAAACAAGTCATTGATACCATAAGAATGTAAAAATGATTTAAATTCTTTAGCAACGAACTGTCGGCCGTTGTCCAAGACAACACACCGCGGAATACAATAGGGAAGAAAAATTCGTTCCTCGAGTAATTTGATTATTTCTTTAGCTGTAGGGTTTCGTAGTGGAAAAGCCCAAAGATATTTAGTAAAGATATCTACAACAGTAAGGATATGCACGTTGCGCTTATATGACATGGGTAATGGTCCTACCAGGTCAATACTCAATGATTCCATAGGTTTAGTAACGGGTTTTGGGTTTTTCATTAATCCATGAGGCGCTTGGTTATTATGTTTATATGCCTTACATGTTTGGCACTGCTTTACATAATCCTTAATGGTGGACAATAAACCACGGCAATAGAAAGTTTGAGAAAGATAGGCATGAGTTTTTAAAACTCCAGGATGGCAATTGTTATCATGAAATTCCGAAATTAAAGGTTCAAGTTGATCAGAAGGCACAACAAGTCTCCAAAATGAAGAATCTGGGGAAGAATTATTAGGTTTCTTATTTTTACAGTATCTATAGAGGTGACCATCCTCTAACATGAAATTATGGGAGTCTTGAGGTCTTTCTTCACAAGATTTGTAAACTTTACGATACCATGGATCGGAGACATTGGTATAAACAGACGGAAAAGTGAAAGCAGAAACAGGAATTCGACTGAGTCCATCAGCAAGTTTGTTTTCACAACCTTTCTTATAAACAAAATCAAAGCTGTATTGTGATAGACGCATAGCCCATCTGGCTAAACGTCCGCTGGGAGAAGAAATGGTTTTTAGATATTTTAAACATCCATGATCGCTCATAAGGGTAAAATGAGTACCTTCTAAGTAGCTACGAAAATGATGTACAGAATCTACGACAGCAAGTAATTCACGGTCAGTAGTCGAATAATGTTGTTCCGTATCAGAAAGTTTACGGGAGAAATAAGCTATGGCATGCTCAGTTCCATCAGGAGATTTTTGTGAAAGGAAACTACCTATGCTTATTGCACTAGCATCGCAAGTAAGTATATAAGGTAGCGAATAGTCAGGGGGTTTCAATACAGGGGCCGTTATCATGGCAGATTTTAAAGCAATGAAAGATTGTTCGGCTTCATTATTCCAAGAAAATTGTTTATTAAATTTCTTACTTGTCAACTTGCAAAGAGGAGAGGCAATAGCAGAAAATGATTTGATAAAACGTCTATAGTAAGAACACATTCCAAGGAAACCTCTTAGTTCCTTAGTTGAAGTGGGACGTGGATAATTTAACATTACATTTATTTTTTCGGGGTCGGTAGTAATACCGTCTTGGTTGATGACGTGACCAAGATATTTTAATGAATCTTTACAAAAAACAGATTTCTTTAACTTTATAGTAAGATTGGCTTCATTTAAGCGTTGAAATACGGTCTTCAAGGAGGCAATGTGAGATTCAAATGTAGGACTACAAATTAAGATATCATCCAGATAGCAGAAAACATGATCACCAAGATCAGAAAAGAGTTTGTCCATGAGTCTTTGCATTTCAGCAGGTATATTCTTCAGTCCAAATGGGGTGACTTTAAAGTGGTATTGTCCTCTACCTTCCACAAAAAAGGCAGTTTTTGGACGGCTTTCGAGTGATAGGGGCAATTGCCAAAAACCGTGACTTAAATCAAGACTTGTAAGAAACTTGGTATCACGAAGGTTATCTAATATGCGATTGATATTGGGAAGTCTATAGCAGTCGGTCTTAGTGACGTCATTTAATCTACGAGGGTCTAATACAAATCGACCAGTACCATCTTTTTTGGGTACAATAAAAACATTATTTAGCCATGGGCTACGGGCAGGTTCGATTACATCCATTTTTAACATGGCATCAATTTCAGTACAAAGTTGTTCTCTTCTGACATGTGATTGTGGGTAAGTCTTCTGTTTTACAGGCAGATTATCGCCCGTGTCGATAACATGACTTATAAGATGGGTACGACCTAAGCCTTTGGTTTCATAAGAAATCGTTGAGAATAGTTCTTTGACTTCATTCAGTTCAGAACATTGTGCTGGAGTAAGATTATTGGCAGAAACTAGGCAAGAAGGGGACGAAGATGTAACAAATATGTGTTTGCTAGCTATTGGATTTGTCAAAGAATTATTATTATTCGGAAAGAGTCGTGGTGCTAAGCCGGAGTTTTCAAGAAATGGGACACCCAAAATTATTCCATGAGAAACAGAAGGGGCCACAATAAAAGTAACATGAACAGTCTTGTTATCAAAGCAAAGAGGAAGAATGATCTTTCCAATAGACTGGAAAGAGGAACTGTTAACACCAAACAATGTTTGAACATGGGGTTGCAGGGTATAGCCTAAGGTTGTAAAAGTTTTATAAGTATCTCTACCCAATATATTTACTGCAGCTCCAGTATCTAAGAGGGCTCTAAAGGGAACATGGCGAATTTTAAAATTGATGTGAGGACGATTGTCCGAACCACTGGTAATGGCAACTTCGTTTAAATGACAGGTAAGATGGAATAGTTCAACAGAGGCTAACCAGTCTGACCACTCGGCATCTCTCTTCCCAGGAGAAGGACGAGCAGAAGACCGGTAGTTTACAAGTTTTTTGGACGTCGAGACAGGTTAGGAGGAGGCATACTTAAATTAGGCATTGAAATTCGTGAGGTGTTAGAAGCATTGACATTAGAATTTGTAGAGAAATGACGGGGTCGATAAAAGGTACGAGGAGTTGGCATTTTAAATTTACAATCTCTGGCCAGGTGTCCTGGTTTACCGCAAGTGTAACAATTATTGTTCCTACGTGTATCATGGGTAAATGCGACCTTTGGGCGAGTAGGAGGAGGTGCATTATTTGAGGTTGCAGGCATAGAAGAAGAAGTGACAAGAGTGAGACGTTCGAATCCAGTACATATTTGCTCCAAATCAACTATGTTGGAAGGATTTGCACCAATTATGGCAGCCGCAAAAGTTGTTTTTAGACCTTTCTTAACGATTTTTAGAATTTCCGAATCTCAAATAGGAGATTTCAGACTTCTGTTCATCATAGTGACACGCGAAATGTAATCGGATGCGGTTTCAGAAGGTGATTGTCTGGAACACCATATATTCATGCGTCGTTCAGAAGTTATATTTTCGTTATCAAAGCGGTCGAGGAAGGTGGTTTTCAGATCTTCCCAACACAAAGTGTTGAGTCGAGCAGCTCGATAAAAGGTAAGAGCTTTTTCGGTTAGAAATTCTGGAAGAACAGTAGGCAGTAAAGCTATGTCAAATCTTCGAGACAGACATATTTCCTCTAATCGAGTAAAAAATTCGATGAGATCACCCTCACCGTTGAAGATAGGAATGGGCCAAGAAGAAAAATTGATATTCAAGGGCACACAAGTAGTTTGACGTCGAGGAGTATCCAATGACAGAGTACGTGCAGGAGAAGTGGGATGGCTGAGGTTAACAGTTTCCGTAGTAATGGCACAATTGGAACCGGCGTCACTGGACAAATCAGAACTCTCAATTGATGGAGGCATTTCAGAGATCTTATTGTTGAAACTTACGCACTGAGCTCTAAGATCAGCGAGAGAATGGCTGGGCGTTATACCTCTCTGGGTTAATGCGTGTTTAAGAGTCCGAGAATTGGATACATTGACTCGCGAAATAGGCATAAAAGATGATCCAGACATTTTGAGATTCTAACTTGCAATGACAGTAGAATAATAAACGGTTCTTCTTTATAAGCTGATCCTTACACAGGAGAAATAGAAAAATTGCACATGCAAAACGTTTTGAATTGACGATCTGAAAGAAAATTGGCAAATAATAATCAACAAGACAAAAGATTATACGTACCAATATTCAGCGCTGGATAGATTGCGATGGACTTGCAGGAATTAAAAAAATTCTTTAAAAGAGGAAAAAAAAATTTTCCAAAACAGAAAAAGTTGAGAAACAGTGGACACCTTGGTTTGAAAATTGCTCTAGGAAATATGGACTCCCAATAAGAATTCAAAAAAAATTCCTCAAAGCAAAAAAAATGTTAAAAAAAGGTTTGGCAACCCTTGTAACATCAAATCTCAACAGTTGGGAACCATTGGATACTAAAAAAAATTGTTTGGAAGTCTTGTCCTTTGATAAGACTCGAAAAAAAAATCAATAACAATTATTTCTTTAAATTGTTAAAGTTTGGAAACCGCTGGAAAGTTTGACATTCCCTGGAAATATCGTAGACATAACATTACATACATTACATATCATAAAATTAACAATTCCAGCATATGAGTAAAGAATTATTGGTAATTATTCAAATCTGTTCTGTTAAGCCTCCTCTAGCAATATTGAGGTCTATGATCATTTCACTTCAAACCATACATAAATACATCCACAGCCCGCGTGACACGCACGCTAGGTAGGTACAAGTACAATGAATTTAAATTTGATTTCTTTACTCTTGAGTATATTCAACCAGATATAGAAAAAACTTTACTTGGACTATTTCACAAACTGGACATTTATAAATTTACAACTCTTACTTTGTAGATCCTTCAGTGTAGAATCTTACATCAACAAGCAAATAATTCCGCAAATAATTGTAAAATGATCTTAGCTAGTATCACTTGAATTTATGCAAAATTGAAACTGGAATTTTTACAATCTCTTTGGCACAAAAGGCAAAGCATGGAACAACATGTAAAAAAAACTGTATCTATAGTAGGTATACAAAATATTTCAGTACAAAATGAACACAACAACACCATATTTTTCCATAAAAACCTGTGTAGTAGTCAGACGAATAAGGTTGTCTATTACTAGTGAAGGAAGCATTTATTTCCTCATCCTCAAAACCATCAAGCATCAAGGGTTCTCTGTGTAGATAAAGAAGGCCTCGAAGAAACGTCAGATCTAGATGACAAAACATGGGACATCCTTCTATTGGAGGTCAGGAACCGTCAAGGAAGGAAATTCCGCCATGGACATCCTTCGTAGTGGTGGTAGCAGGCTTCTTAAGAGATTGCAATGTTGGAGATCTTCATCTCGTCAGAAGGAAATTATCTGGACGTCTTAGGAAAGTTTGGAGTATCTGTTCACAATCTTGTCAATTTCTTGTTGTATATATTTCTTAAATTCTCCATTCATTAACAATATCTGTTCGTACTTGATTATTTATTAATTAAAATGTGTTTATTATTACACTATTTATCAATTCAGATGTTCATTGCAGCACTAACATAACTTTATTGGTTATGTGATGAAATTTACGAAGTACACTTGTTGTAGTGAGGCGAAAATTCAATACTCACTTATTTAATTATTAAAATGTTTTTTCTTTATTATTTATAGCACTGTTTATTTAATTCAATCATTCACTGAAGCACCATCATAGTCCTTATTGGTCACGCGGTGAAATTTCTTGAAGAGCAAAGTTGTACAGTCTTGTTGTGATGGTAATGGAATTTTTAACCGTTTTTTGATCGAACATTCTAGAGAAGTGTGTGTGTGTTGGTGATGCATGGAAACATGGGTGGGTCACGTGATACGTAACGAACTTATCTACGCACTATTTAATGTTATCATTTATGCATTGTTAAATTCACTTCAAACACAACAAAAACCACAATAATTAGGCATCACGTTGGAGCGCCAATCTGTAACATTCAAACTGTAACATTTCTCCCATAGTCGGCAGATTTCAGTGACTCTCTCAGGGTTTATCGTTGGGTAAATTTATTGTGGTGGTTGTGCTAAGGAAACACTAGCATGATGTTGTATGATCAGTTTATTGACGAAGAATATGGTTACACAGATTATTATTACACCAAACAAAACAATTCACAGTTTTTAATACTGAATTACATTATTATAGCGACACTCACAGTATTTTGTAGAAGAGAAGAGACATTTTATTTTTGGAGCGAGCCCCTGCTATGTCTATTCTAAGGCGGATAGCAGGAGACTGGCCAAAATGGCTGACTCCCGGAAAAGGATCAAGAAGAAGGAATCTGTTTTTATGATAATAGCAAAAGGTATTTACGATTTCTCTAGATAGGGGCCAGGGCTTTCACAGGATTTCGATAGATGGCAACACAAGTACCATTTTTTGGATATTAAATTATAAGGGTCCCATGACAGGTGTCACAAGTATTTCAATAATGTAAGTTCTTAATGACAAACTTTGGTTGACCCGCTGTCGATCAAAATGGGCTAATAAATTAAGATCAACTTTAAGTTTGAACAATTATGTTAGGTCACAAATGTCAACGCTAATTGACGAAAAGGAATAAATTAAAGTAAGATTAATAAAATTGTCGCCATAAATAATATTATCCTCACTCGAAAAAAGAAAGGGAATGTTAGTTAAATAAAAACCAGACAATTATTTTTTTAAATAATTATCAGCAAGATAAATATCATAGAATTATGAAAATTGAAAGTTTCTTTATAAAAGTAAGTTAACAAAGAAAATTGATATTATTAACAGCAGTATTAATTAAGAAATAAATGATTTACTTCGCATCGAAATTCGCATTTTGTCGCATATAAATCACTCTTAATATGGACATAATGATCTATAATAATACATTTGTACATTTCAAAAGCAATAAATTATAAATGGAAGTTTTAATGAAAGCGACGAGAGACATAATAAATTGTTAACAAAACGATATGAAAATTAGTTGTTTAATTAAAAACGTATAATAATAATAATTTATTGAAATGAAATTCAAAATATATTACGAAATTAATTATACGTTGCAGTTAAAGAGATTAAAAAAATCAATATTTAATGTGAAAGCAGTTTGGTATAATTACAATGCACGAATGAAACCGTATTCACAATGTGCATATTATTTTGTGGAGCTAAGTTTTTGCGATTAATCACGACTTTTTGGTAGCAATTGAGTAAGAAGAAAATGGGAGAAATCATGTCTTAATCTAACAATAACCATGTTACGTATGTATAATAAATAATATTATTAATAATTGACAGGAGAAATTCGTAATACGTAAAAATCGTGATGAAAAATACTTATTATGTAATGTAATCAGTAAACCATATTGATGATTAGAAATTATAAACATCTATAGAAACATAATAGGGCCAATTCTGAATCTTAATGAACTAACTAACTAAAAAGTTGATTAATATTAGTTATTATGTAGTATTCAGCATTAGTTATGAACTATAAACAACTATAAACTCGAGAACCACCAAGTGCAAACGGTAAAATCTATGGGACAAACTAATATTACTCAGTGATGCCGCAATACAAAATGTTTTATACGTTCCGATTTACACTTCTGGCAACAATTTAATAGTTGTCGCGCGTGAAAACTGTGAAATGTCAGATTTGCCGATATATTTTGGCGTTCGTATTTGCGTCGGTGGTGGTTTAATTTACAATATATACATGCTAAGAGTTGTCCTAAAAGTATAAATTTTTACATTTAATTGAAAAAACAACTTAATACTTCCAAAATATAGCAATATTCTGCGGTAAAATGACAGCAACTAATAATATTCGCACATTAAAAGTCGCGAATAAAATTCTGCCAAAACCAACCTATTTTAGTCGTCGGCTGTCAACTAAAATTTCATTCTGAATACGAAATCCATAGATTCTCGAAATTTATAGTTGTACTAAGGTGTCAAAATGAACTAATGAACTAAATTAGTACGGAAAACTGTGAATACGAATTAGAACTAATTATCATGACTCAACTATCTCCTCACACTTAGTTGACTTAGTTAGTGCAACTAAACTATTTTATGATTCAGAATTGGCCATATTGTCTAATTTGTTTAGCTTCTTAAACGATAATAGCTACTACACGTTTTTTTACAATACAGAAATACAATCAATTTGATACAATATTTAAAAAAAAATACTTAAGCCAATTTGTATTTAAAAGCTGTTCCATTGATCGGTTTTACAATTGGCAATAAAATGTACAAAAAGGTAAAGAATCATTGCAGAAAGAAGCAGCATTGTAGGTAGATGAATGTTATAATTTGCTAAATTTGATTCATTCATTATTTACTGTACATTGATTACAAGCAATTTATTAAGAAGTAGATACATTCGTATTAGATAAAATCAATATACAGAGGGAAAGTTTATTGCAAGGGTCCAAACTAAGTTCATAGAGTAACGTACAAATATTATAAATATAACATGTGATAAGTTAAAAATATTTATTTATTTATTTATTCTTTTTGCACATCATCATTACATAACAGTGTTAACAAAATAATATAAAATTTTAGAAACTAGGACGATGTGCAGTGGCGAGATTATCACTATAAAGTGATTTCTTCCATCTAACCACGACACATTGACATGAAACTAGTAAAAACAAATTTACTTACAAAAAAAACATACAAAATATCAAAACACAACAAAAGAAAAAAAAAAACAAAATTTAAAATAATATATTTGACACACACCCAGCATGTGGTAGGGATTATGGATCAGAGGAGGGGGGGGGGCTAGGGAACGGATACTGAGTTAGAAGATAGCATTTTTTCCTTAACATAAGACTTAAAGACATTGAACGATTGTGAAACTCTATGCGAAGAAGGAAGATTATTCCAACAACGAGCACCATAAACTGAGAATGATTTCGAGAAATAATTGGTACTGTGTGTAGGAATTGCCAGAAGACGCTCGTTATTGGATCGCAATGGTAGGCCATGGCTCGCTAAATACTCGAAATTTTCTTTTAAATAATAGGGAGAAGACGTGGAATAGAGTATTTTGTAAACAAGTGATAGAATATGAAGTTCACGTCTTTGATGCACAGTTAGCCAGTTAAGATTGACTCGATACTGGGAGATATGATCAGACCTCTTGAGATTGAAAATAAATCGGATACCATAATTCTGCAGTCTCTCAAGTTTATTTGACAGGTCTTGGTTGATATCGAGATATACTGCATTAGCATAATCTATGAGAGGCAGCAGCAGAGATTGAACAAGTAAGGTTTTGATTTTAGTTGGAAGGAACATTTGATATCTTTTAAGAGAATGCAGTGAATAGAAAAATTTTCGTCGGATTGTATTCATATGCTGCTGCCAGGTTAGTTTTTGGTCCATAATCACACCAAGGTTCTTCACTGTTGCTGAATAAGGGATTATATCTGAGTTCATTGTTGTATTGGGCACGGTCATGGATTTGAGTTTTGAAATGTGATAATGACTGCCGAGGAAAATTGATTGAGATTTTGTAGGATTTATGATAAGTCCATGATTCGTTGCCCAAACTGAAATTTTTTGCAGACATTCGGATATATTTTCAACAGCGGCAGAAGTATTTTCTATATTAAAATGAGTGTAAATCTGAAGGTCATCTGCATATAAGTGATAATGACAAGTGTTAATAAAGCGTGACACAGGGCTTATAAAAATTGAGAAGAAGAGAGGAGAAAGTATTCCGCCCTGAGGTACACCTGATCTGAGTTCCGCCCATTCAGAGACAGCGCCACCAGGTAGTCGAACACACTGGAAACGTCCCTTTAGATAGGATTCAAACCAAAGGGAGCATGAGTGTGAAATATTAAGGCTTTCCAGTGTCGCAATCAACAAGTCAAAGTCCACAGTATTAAATGCTGTGCTAAAATCAAGTAACGTCAGTAACGTCAACTGCCGATTGTCCATTGCAAGTCTGATATCGTCTGAAATTTTAATTAGAGCAGTTGTGGTGCTATGACCCTCACGAAAACCTGACTGGAAGTTATTATGGAGATTATTTTGGGAAATAAAAATATTTAGCTGATTATAGGCAAGTCTTTCTATGACCTTGGAAAAAAAGGGGAGGATCGAGATTGGACGAAAATCGGCTGGACATGATGATGCTGCTTTCTTTGGAAGTGGTACAACGTATGCCTTCTTCCATTCTCTCGGAAAAACATTGTGTGAGAATGAAAAATTTATAATATGTGTTATATGAGGTAAGATTAAATGAAAAAAAGGCAAAATGAAGGAAAAACAAACATCATCACATCCAGTGGCCTTGGACTTTATGGACTTTACAGACTGTTGGACATCGGCATCCGTAACTTCAGTGAAATTAAACATATCACAGGGGGGTTTGGGCTGAGCATGTATTGAGACTAGTGATCTAGACTTAGCGGCGCTATCCAGAACAAGCGGGGGAGTGGCAAATTGAGAGTTTAACAAATTGGGATCTAGATCTATGGCATCGTGCATCTTACTATTTTGAGGTAGTCCAAGCGAGCCAAGACGCTTCCATGCTTGAGATTGTGTACAGTTATTAAATAGATCGTGAGTGTATGCAATTTTGGCATTTCTACATTTTTTTGTACATAAGTTACGAAGAGTCTTGTATGCAAACCAGTTTTTGTCACAGGGGGAAATTTTATGTTTGACACGAGCCCTGTCTCGGCGAGCCATGAGTTTTTTAATCTCTTCAGTGATCCACTGAACTGGCAAATTTTTTATTCTAACTTTTCTTAGTGGTGCATGCTTATTATATAGCTGTTCTATATTTCTATTGAGAGTTTCAACTTTTTCATCAATTGAATTTGCCAGTGTGATGTCATCCCACTTTAGAGATTCCGCTTCAATATTGATTATTTTTAAGATTAATAATAGCGTATCTATCTAAATACGACAAAAAACAGGCCAAGTACATATATAATTATTATGTGAAATTTATATTAAAATACATATTTTAACTTCAATCAAAAATATTTCTATTCAATAATACATCTTTCTGTTATTAATAGGTATATAATCAAAGTTATTTCATTTCAAAGATACGTCAAACCTAGCAATAACAAAGTTTGCTTCACATAAACGAATCAAACATATCACCAATAAGTAGGTAATATATTATAACATTTAATATTTGGCAGCAAATTGACAAGTTGACTTGTAAAGACATATCGTGACAGATGTTAACATTCTTTGATAAAGTAAATTCATATGAAAAATGTAAGATTTTGTGTCTATTTACAGGATTCGGTGAAGTTGATATTCATTCATTTGACATTCAACGTTCGTCTCGGGAGCAGAGGTTGGAAACAAGCCGCCTCCTACATCAAACAAGTTTTTTTTCTAGAGATTTTTTTAGACCCAGTATTACGGCCATAGAGACAGTGCATTGTGGAAAGGGTAACTTAAGTAGTCATGAACCGTAAAAACGACACAATAGCGATATTTTCAGCCATCCTTGATACTAACATCTTTGAACAAATACCTTTTTTAGCACACTGTGTTCATTTTACTCTTACGGTGCTAGTCCATGATTCGTTTGATTGTCATTACCCATACAAAAATTGAAATCATTAAGACGAACTCTATACTTAAGATGTAGGTGGATTAGATCGCTAAACTCTTAAGATGTTGCCTTAACAATACTATCTCAAATTACGTAAATTGAACGTTTTATTTTAACATTGATAAAAAAAATCACAATAGCTGAGAAGACAATTTACCGTACGAATAAAAAAAATATATTATTTTTTTTGAACTTCGAAGACTTGACCCTTCAAAAATGATTACAAGATAGATATTATCTTCCAATGTGGGTGTTTTATTAAATGTTAGTAGTATGCTGGAACACAATAATCATACAATCACCCACGCCATAATATGGATTACTTTATGCAATAATGTATCAAGCCGCAAACAAACTTTAGTGTCATCATTGAAATCTAAATAATTGTATAATCACTTCACTAGAATAGATCAGCTGAAACTAACTAAATATCTGTCTGTATTTATACATCTATCTGTCAATTCGCAATCCAACAACGGAACAGAACAGACTACAGTACATATAGTGGAGCAGAATACTCCATTTCTTTATTACCCATGTACCTACTTATATTCAGATTTTTAAAAATATTTTTATCATAATAATCTCTATCTATCTATTCCCTCACGCCACATCCCAAGTGGGTTAAGCAGAGAGAACGGAACGCCATATAGATCTGTCCCTATATACGTCTTTCACCTCCTCTACATTCATGTAATCTCTCATGCACGCACGTCAATTTCTCTTACTCAACACACGGCCGTCCTTGAGAATTTGATCTATGTGATGAAGCCACGTAGTTCTCGAACGCCCGCGCTTCCTCACACCCCCTGTTTCAGACAAGTATACTAATGGTAAATAAATATAAATAAAAAACGACTGTTGGCGTTCATTCAATATGAACTCTTAAGATTTGGGTTGATGTGGTTTGAAGCATTATTATATAAAACCACCTTTATACTATAATAATAATAAAAAAACGACAAAAACATAATACCACAGTTTATTAAAATTCTTTGATGTGAAAACAATAAGATCTTTTGCGATATTATACACAAACAACATTACTCAGTGGCGTAGCTAGGGGGGGGCAGGGGGGGACATATGTCCCCGGGCGCCGCTTTAGGGGGCGCCAAAATGAGTATTAAAACTTTTTTTTAATTTCATTTTGATGTTAACAAATGTATCCCAAATACGTTTGCAAGATTGAATTTTGGAGCTCCACAAATATCTTCATTACAAACCAGTTGGCAAACACGATTTTAGCGCCCCCATTGAACACTAAGGGGCGCCATTCTACTCAAAACCAAATAACACATCCACAATACAGGATTGCTGATGGCGTTTTTTTTAACAAAGGGTTCAAATATTATTCTTTATAACTGAAAGTGGCATCTGGTTTTAACAATTATACAGGTTGGATAATTTCGAGTTTAATATAGGTGAGTGCAAAAAAAATAGTATAATACTTCACATTGGTTGAAAAGAGATAAATTTGTCATTAGATAGAAATGTAGCAAGTAAGATGTTGTTTTAAATAATATTTGAAATCTAGCAAATTTTTCGGTAATTATATTTTATTGTACTTGCAAGAAAAAACAACATTGGAAATTTTTTCATTACTCATCACATCATCGCTGTTTTTGGATAATCATGTAAAAATTGTTAATTTTTTTAACAACTTTCGCATACATTTCTGAAATAGTTTTTACTCAACATTTTTAACATTTCATTTAACCCCCTAAAAAGACTATGTCCATTCCAGTCATGTTTTATAAGTATATTTTATTTTTTTATAAAAATTGCCATCCACACTTCTCAGCATTATACAACCAGATAAGTCTCCATAATTATGATCAGTCATGATTATACAAAAACTTAACAGTCTAATGCCGGAAAAAAAATCATCTATCCAGATATACAGGATATCAAAGAATTAGGCTCAAAACATGGGCTCAAAATACCAGCATTGTGCCTGAAATATCTGTGTTCAAAAATTTTCTTGCAATATTACAAGTATTTATTTTAATAGATTTTTGAATTTTAAAATATAAATTTACCGGTGAATCTAATTTTTGCAATTTATTTATCAAAGTTTTCGGAGCTACCCCTGTAGCTGACAAAACTAATGGTATAATGTAAACGGACCTACATAGAATGCCAATTTTTTTTATTTCTCCTGCTAGTTCTGTATTTTTTCTGCGACAGTTTTGAATATTATGCTTATTTGGGACAGCGATGTCTATTAGATACGTAATTTTAATTTGTTTATCATGTAATTCTAATGCCGTTAGCACACCTCCGCGGCGGAATCGAGAAAGCGGCTCCGCTTAAATCTGTCAGTTCGTGTGCGTCGTACGCAAGAGCGAGATGGCATGCTCAAATACATACTGTTTTGTATACATCTATCTCTTTCTAGCACCGTTTCGCCATAGATTACGAAATAAGCATTCACATCTCCGCCTGTTTTTTCGCAGTCTCTGATGTTTCGCTTTTGTGCCGCTTTTGTATTTGTACAATTCGACAGATTTTTGGAGCGAAACCATGACCAAACGTCGAAATAGCGTGGGTCTGCGGTTAAGTGAAGTAAGATTCTCTCTATCTATATCATCATGAAATTTCCCACATATGGGACAGTCCCTAATAAACATAATAGTCGTCCTCTCCGTGCCAATATCCACATGCCGTTATTCTACTGATTACTACACTATCTATACCATCACGGCATCTCTCACAAGTTATTTACATGCAGTTGGTCTACTGACTATCCCACTTTATCTATCTATACCATCACGGCTTTCCCACAAGTTTATTACATGCAGTTGGTCTACTGACTATCCCACTTTATCTATCTATACCATCACGGCATCTCTCGCAAGTATATTACATGCAGTTGGTCTACTGACTATCCCACTTTATCTATCTATACCATCACGGCATCTCTCACAAGTTTATTACATGCAGTTGGTCTACTGACTATCCCACTTTATCTATCTATACCATCACGGCTTTCCCACAAGTTTATTACATGCAGTTGGTCTACTGACTATCCCACTTTATCTATCTATACCATCACGGCTTTCCCACAAGTTTATTACATGCAGTTGGTCTACTGACTATCCCACTTTATCTATCTATACCATCACGGCTTTC